>CM019069.1:107677217-108277217 GCA_009667805.1 Leptobrachium leishanense | reverse complement strand
TTACCCTGGTTGATTCTATCCTATTGACCCCTACCCCCCCTCCTCTATCGGCATACACCGCTGAGCCCCCCCCACCTCCCCCCCCACCGCACACTAACAACACAATGGCCACCGCGCCCCGTCAGCTTACCATCCTTTCCATTAACGCTAAGGGCCTCAACATCCCTGAAAAGCGCCATTCCGCCCTTAGAGAATTTTGGTCTTACCGCGCTGATGTGGTGTTAGTCCAGGAGACACATTTTGCACACTCACGCACCCCTTCCTTTAGGGACCGCTCATACCCAGTGGGATACTTTAGCAATGCCACGGCCGGCAGGGTCTGTGGCACGGCTGTCCTGTTTTCCCGTGCCGTCTCGCTCCTCAACCCCACCTCTCTCCTCGACCCCTGTGGTCGCTATACGTTCGTTAAGGGTCAGATTGGTGGGCAATGGTACACATTCGCCTCGATTTACCTCCCTAATAGAGGGCAACATACGGCACTCAGAACTGCCCTCCGGCTCCTAAAGGATTTTCAGGAGGGAATCTTAATAGTAGGGGGTGATCTTAATCTACCTTTGGATCCACGACTGGACACGTCTAGGGGCATAACTAGCACCCCCCAAACTGTCCTTCGCCGCACCAGACTGGCGTTACACTCCCTTAGACTACTGGACTGCTGGCGCACGCTCTACCCTGACACCCGTGACTACTCCTTTTATAGCGCGCCCCACCAGCTTTACACACGACTAGACTACCTCTTCCTCCCATTTGGTAATATGCACCTTTTGGACTCTGCTTCTATCGGTCCGATGACGTGGTCGGACCATAGCCCGGTGCTGATCACCATTTCCTCCCCACTTGCACGCCCTAGGGAAAGGCTGTGGCGCCTTAATGAATCGCTTCTCACTGACCCCCTGGTTAAAGACGGCCTACAAAATGCGCTCCGTCACTATTTCGCTGAAAACAACACTCCAGACTGCTCTCCGCAGGTTATTTGGGAAACGCACAAGGCTGTGATTCGCGGCTTTCTGATACAGCAGGGTGCCAGGCGTAAGCGGGAAAGGGGGGCGCAGCAGGAATCTCTCCTGACTAGGATAATGGCATTAGAACAGTCCCACAAATTACACTCAGATGACACTGTTTACGCAGAGCTTCTAGACCTTCGGTCCCAATTACGTTCTCTCTTCAATCACAAGGCGCAGAAAGCGTTCCTCACCACCCGCAGGGCCTTTCACGAGCATGGCAACAAATGTGGAAAATTGCTGGCTAATGCCCTTCGGTCCCACCGACAGGCGCTTTATATCACCCATTTGCGCTCTCCACAAGGCACGACGGTCACCCACCCTCGAGACATGACTAGACTTTTTCAGGACCATTTTACCTCTCTCTATAGCTTACCCCGTACTCAACAACAGACGACCCTCACCCCCACCTTGAATTTTTTGGAAAAACATCTCCGCTCCAAGCTGACCCCAGTCATGAGAGAAACGATGGAGGGCCCTATCTCCGCGGAGGAGCTCCATGACGCTATCCAATCTACCCCTACGGGTAAGACCCCTGGCCCTGACGGATTCTCTCTGAAATACTATAAATTATGTGAAAGGACTCATCTCCCCGGCCTGGCTAGCATCGTTTAATGGGCTCTCTCGACCTCAATGTAGTCTTCCCCCTCAGACCCTATCTGCTACTGTCACTCTGATCCCCAAACCTGACAAAGACCATACCCTTTGCGGGAACTTCCGCCCCATCTCACTCCTGAATCAGGATGTGAAGCTCTTTGCAAAGGTCCTGGCATTACGACTGACCCGGCATATGAGATACCTAGTACACCCTGACCAGACGGGATTCATTCAGGGAAGGGAGGGGAGGGACAACACCACTCTGGCAATCAATCTCATCCACGCTGCTAGGAAAAATTTGGCTAACCCGACCTTGCTCCTCTCCACAGACGCGGAGAAAGCGTTTGACAGAGTCCACTGGCCCTTTTTGTTTAACACATTGCGCCACATGGGCTTTGGACCACATGTCCTACAATGGATATCGGCGTTATATGCTCACCCAACTGCTCGGATTAATCTTAACGGGGCACTCTCCCCCCCCTTCACTATTCAGAATGGCACCCGACAGGGCTGCCCTCTCTCTCCCCTATTGTTTGCGCTGTCCCTGGAACCCCTTTTGCAGGCCATCAGGGGTGACCCCTCCATACACGGCATCCGTGTCGGGCGCGTAGATTATAAGGTAGCAGCATACGCAGATGACCTGCTGTTCTTTATCAGACAACCCCTGATCTCCCTGCCCTCCCTCAATGGCCTACTACATGACTACGGCAATCTCAGTAATTATAAAATTAACATGTCTAAGTCTGAGATTTTGAATATTTCAGTGTCCCCCGCCCTTAAGGCTAGCATACGGGCGGCTTTCCCCTTCCACTGGTGTGATTCGTCACTTAAATACTTGGGAGTGCACCTAACACCCGATCCTTCGGCCTTATACGCCACTAACTTTCTTCCGCTACTGAAGGTCCTGAAGTCGGATATGACGCGGTGGGCCCACCCGCATATCACATGGTTTGGTCGCCTCAGCGTAATTAAAATGAACGTCCTCCCCAGAATATTATATCTACTGCAGACCCTGCCTATTCTTGTCCCAGTCACTTTTTTCCGCACTCTGCAATCTCTCTTTATCCACTATGTTTGGGATGGGAAACGGCCGCGACTCCGCCTGACACTATTGATGGCCCCGCGTTCCCAGGGTGGCCTGGCGCTGCCCCACCTGAGAAACTATTATAATGCGGTACATCTCCTGCGTCTCGTGGAGTGGAGCGCGGGTCTCCCGGAAAAACGATGGATTGCCTTGGAGCAGGAGTTGGCTGGGTGTCCTCTTGCCTCCCTCCCCTGGCTGCTAGGTACTGCTGCCCATCATAGCGTACCCACACACCCGACGATTACTGCTACCCTGCAGATCTGGCGACGGTTGCAACGCACCACATCAATAGCGCCCTGGCCCTCCCCGTTAATCCCGCTGCAGTATTTGCCAGCATTCTCTCCGCGATTGCTCCCAATCTCCGATGATGAGGCGCCACAGTCTCCCCTCCCTGGCGCGTACATAACCGGAGACCGATCTAAATTACCACGCAAAATTCCCTTGGCACACCCGGACTCCTTCCTTACTTGCTTTCATCTCCATGGCCTTACGTCATACCTGCGTACTCTGGCCCCTTTGGAGAAATTCACACGACCGCTGACTGAATTTGAACGTTTGGTTAGCCGACGGACCACTCCTGCGCATGGCATCTCACGACTGTACGGCACCCTGCAATCTCTATCCCCCCTGGTACCCAAATACGTAGAGGGGTGGGAGTCTGATCTCCAGCAAACCTTTACGGAGGAGGAATGGAGACAGATCTTTACTTTGACCACGTCCTGTTCTATCGCCACTCGGGCACAGGAAACGGCATATAAATTGTTGTCCCGTTGGTACAGAACGCCTGCCAGTATTGCCACATACTCTGGAGACCCTATTGCCTCATGTTGGAGATGTCGAGCCCCAGGGGCGGACATTCTGCACATCTGGTGGTCCTGTCCCGAGCTCCAGCCGTTTTGGAGACAGGTCCACGCTGTAATTAGTAAGATCTCTGCATCCCCACCGGAGTTTACCCCGGCAGCCATGCTGCTCCATCACACTCCCACTCCCCTACCCATCTCCACATATAAAAATTCACTTGATATCCGCCTGTTAAATGCCGCTAAAGCGGTAGTACCAAGACATTGGAAGTCCCCTACTGCCCCGTCATTTAGGGAATGGTTGGATGAAGTGCAGCGCATCAGGGATGTTGAGGACCTGATCCATCAATCATCGGGCAGGGTGGCCACACACCTGCGACGATGGTTTTACTGGACCGAAGCGACCCGTTTTTTCCCGGACACCCCGCTCCCCATTGTGCAAACACCAGATAGCTAAGAGGTCACTGATTTGATGCCCCCACCTCCCTTTGTTATTCCAACCCCCTCCCTCCTCCCTTAGTTCGCACCCCCACTTTTACACGGATTGTTACACTGTATTGTTTTGCCGCATGTACTGTCACGCGCAATGTTGCAGCTTCTCCCTTTACTCATTAACGTACGTGTTCATTTCGTCATAACCCTGCATTATAGCTGTACTTCATAGACTGGATTAGAATGGATATCTATGACTTTGACGTACCCTTCTGAACTGCATATCTTGTATCACTGAACCACTGTAACACTGTAAAACTCAATAAAATTTATTACAATAAAAAAAAAAAAAAAAGAGAGGAGTTCAGGGGAGGGAGAGGCCTTATGTCGCATCTCAAGGCGACGGAGAGACTGTTGTAAAGAGACGAGTAAGTGTAATTTGGTGCGTTTTCTATGAGTGGCAATCTTAATGAGATGGCCCCTCATGACCGCTTTATGAGCTGCCCATATCGTGGATAGGGATGTCTCGCCAGGTGGATTGTCTTGAAAATATTGTGATGATAAGATACGAAGTTGTCTAATTACCTCTGGGTCTCGTAAAAGGGACAAATTTAACTTCCATGACCAAGAGGTCGCGAGCTTCGGGGTATGGAGATACAGTGCTATATCAGCATGGTCAGACCACGAGATAGAATTGATCTCGGCACGAATCACATTGGACATAGCTAAACCGTTAACCAGGAAAAGGTCTATGCGAGAATAGGACCCATGAGGAGCGGAATAGAAGGAATAATCTCTCACGCTTGGATATAAAACGCGCCATACATCAATGAGCCCTACTTGGTGTAAAAAACGGGCAAATAACTTGTCTTGTCTACCTAGGATCGGTGTACCTGTGGGAGCCTGACGGTCACTGCGATCCACCGCTGGGCACGCAACTGCATTCATATCACCACCTAATATCACTGCCCCTCTAGGAAGGGACGATACTAAGGTGCATATGGAGTCCCAGAAATCAACGGAGGAGGTAGTAGGAGCATAGATATTCAAAAAGTGGTAGGTCATAGAATATAAGGTACCAGTAAGCAATACGTATCGACCCTCATCATCAATTTTTGCGATAGTAGTTGAAATGGACACGTTTTCCGAATCAAAATGGCAACTCCGTTGCGCTTGCTCAAGGCACCAGAAACATACGCCCTTGTATAGACGTGGTCAGTTAACGCAATTTTAGCAGATTTAGTGAGATGAGTTTCCTGGAGGAACGCAATATCAATTTTATCAGATTTGAGTGTGCGGAAGAGTAGTCTCCGCTTTGTAGGGGAGTTTAGGCCTTTGACATTAAGAGAGGTTAGTTTCAGTGCCATGAGAAGCGCAACAGAGCACCTCGTACAAGTAGCAGTATGCCCAGTACCCAAGCACTGTCCCCAGTAGCAATAAAGGCCCCGAGAAAAAGATTATCCATTGTCCCGATAGTCCCGTCCGGCAACGAGAACCGGATGCTTGTGCGATGAAAGGAAAAAACAAAAGAAAAGGAGAAAAAGACATAATCAAAAAATATATAACAAACATAAAAGACAAAAGAGAAAAACAAAGTCCAAAAAGCCCGGACTTACCCATAGCCGGGACCTGTGGGGGAGAGAGGGAGAAAACCCTCACGGCCGTGCAGATCAAAAAAGGCCCAGTGAGGGGCCCCCACCCACAAGGAAAAAACTGGCCCCCGGGAAGGCCGGAGCAAGCGGTAGTAGGAGCATAACCATTTGCGAAACGGTAGGAATGGAAAACAAGAAAAATACGTTCCGGTCAAAGTAGCTTTCGTGAAATAACCAACAGCTTCCAGATAAAAGGAGAACTCGTGGCAGTCCAGTGAAGGGCCATAAAAAGCCATAGCAAAGGAACCGGGAAGCCCAAATCTCAGTGGTAACAAATGATTTATCCCAAATCGGGACCAAAAAGTCAACGATGAGGGCGGCTTACTGTAATCCATTCCCTGGAAAGACGCGGGAGCGGAGGTGTAGGACCTTCAGGTGATGTGAAATCCTCCGGGGGTTGGATATCCAAGGCCCGGAAGAACTTGGTGAGATCCGAGTGCGGGAGCAGGACGTACGTCTTCTTGTTGCGGAATGCCAGGATCTTGAAAGGATGGCCCCATGCAAATGCAATGTTATGGGAACGAAGTAGATCGGCGACAGGCTTCCACAACCGTCTTCGACGAAGGGTGTCAGGAGAAATATCCTGAAAAAGCTGCAGGGGAGTCCCATCATATAATATCGGCTTAGTACGGTTTTTCCTGAGGATAAGTTCTTTTGTGGAAAAGTGTAGAAAGCGGACAATGATATCACGAGGGCATTCGTCGGCATTGCTGCGGGCACGTAGAGCTCTGTGGGCACGATCAAGTTCCCAAGCGTGATCTGGGAGCTCTGGAGCTAGCGGTCGAAGCATGGCGACAATAAAAATCCCCCAGGGCGTCATCCTCAGCCCGTTCAGGCAAACCACGGATCCTCAAGTTATTCCTCCGGGACCTATTGGTCAGATCCTCCAATTGCGCTTCCAAATAATCAACTTTATGAGACATAGCGTTAGAGTGATCAATAAGAGAGTTATAGGCCCCTGAGAGTTCATCTGTGCGATCCTCTAGATCCGAGGTACGTTGTCCCAAGGCCAGAATGTCAGATTGTAAGGCCTTCGTATTACGATCCATTTCACCAGCCAGGAAAGTTCTCATCTCAGCCATCTGACTCAATATGGTAGCAGCGTCTGCTCTGCTTACCCCGGAATCCGATTCCCCTCCATCCTCATCTCCAGAACCGATAGCAGAGGTAGGCCGCGATTTCGAGCGGCCGCCATCTTGGAGAGCTGCGGACCGTCGCGGAGTAAACAGCGGTGCGACGGCCGCTTCTTTAGATTTCGCCGATTTGGCGGGTCCGGGCATGTTCTGTGTCCCTTGCTGCGTCCAGCGGTGAGTGCCAGAGTCCCGGGGGGAGAGGATAGTTGCGGTTTACAGAGCGGGTGTAGCGGAGCTCAGTCACTAAGCGGCCATCTTAAATGATGGCCAAGCCACGCCCCCATCCCACCACATTTAAAAACTTTTTGCTTTTGTTTTCCCCTGCACCTTTTTTGCCCCATTGGGCCCCTTATTTTACATCCTGTTTTCACATGCCCCTATGTGTGTTTCTGTTCCTCAATATTCTGCTTGCTCGGAAACTGTGTTTTTCCTGCCCACTGCTTACGTGCATCAAGCCGCCACCAGCTGCGACCCGTCTTTGGCCTTCGAACCATCTCCAGACTGGACAAGGGCGACATTCCACAAACTGGGTAATGGCTGAGGCTGTGGTGGCCATTATATTCAGGGACTGGGGAATAGCTGGAGGCAGTGGTGCTCCGGCACCGGGATATCTGAGGGTGAACAATAGGGACAGCTCCATATAAATATGACCTGTGTTTTGCACAAGAAACAGATTCTGTTTGCAATTCAACCTAAAATGTGTCTTGCCTTGTTCTTGGGGCAAAAACTGCAGTTATAATACACACTCTGCCCAGTAGTTGTATGTGCTACTATTGGGTCCTGACGCTGTGTATCCAGCCGGGGTACTCCGTGATCGTCACATTTGTGCACTTTCTCATGGACCCTAGACCCAGGACTTACTGATGCCAGAGTGGCGGGGGTGAAGGGTGCACGGTGAGGATGAGCCTTTATGGGAGTGGACGCTCTTTTTTTTTGTATTATTCACATGACTATTGCATGGATCGCACTATAAATAGCGGTTTCAGTATGGATGACATGGGATGGGGGGTTTGTATTACTTTTCTGTCTGTGGGGATACTGTTATGTTCTGCTATAAGATTTTGGGTCTATGGATGTCTGCCTCGATTGGGACGGGGGGTTACAGTTTTTTCTTTTTAATCAACATGGACATTGTGTTACGTCCAGTGGTCCTGGGGGTGCCCATGCCGCGTCTGGCGTCCCAGGTGGTACCCGGCAGCGCCGTGCTCGCTTTTCGCTGGCTGGGTGCCGATTGATATGCCGGCTCGCGGCGGTCACATGGGTGACCAGGAGGCGGGGCGCAGAGTGATGACGCGTCGCCACCAAGTTTAATGCCAGTCTGCCCTGACATGGAGTTACTTCCCCAGCGCTTTGGTGATATTCATTCATTCATTCATATTGCTTTAGTTATTTCTGAGAAACTCCATGTGTGGTGACCCAGCTATTTATGAGAAGCACCCTTTGTGTACTGACTCGGCTATTTATGAGAAGCACCCTTTGTGTACTGACTCGGCTATTCTTGACCATCCTGTTCTGCGAACAATTCTCGGTACCAAGGCCTATGTTGGCAGGGACTGCCATGTTGTTATTCTCTGGGGCCTGTTAACCCTTGCTGGCTGTTGTACCCTGCAGATAATAAGCTTTACCAACCATTCAAGGATCGGAGGGGTAGATAGGGTTCTGTATACAGGGACCAGCATTGTAGTTCTAGGGGGGGATCCGTGACAGTTCAGACTGTCAATAGTGGTTTACGTTTTGATATGGACGGGATGGGAGGGGGGTTTAGTGTAAGAGCACTCCCATAGGGTCACCCCACACTTGGGATGGGAGGGGGAATGTGTTCTTTATGCTAGTATGTGGGGTCACTGTTCTGTATTGCTATACTGAGGGTGGGGGAGGGGTTGCTTCCATTCTCTGTACGGAGGTGCTAAGGACACAGCTGGATTTAGGGTTTTTCTTTCCTCATGGGGGGGTCAGGAAGGGGTGGGATTTTTTTGGGGGGTTTTTCCGGGAGTTTCTCTCTTTGGAGAGGTGGGGGTGGAGGGGACGCATATATATGAGAACTGCTTGTGATTTGCTCCAAGGGGGTTCAATGGCTTCTCAGTTCACGGTTGACGTCCAGTGTTGAGCCTCAGCCTTGTTGCTAAAAAGGATCTCGGTTTCTGTGCCAAACTAACTATTGGGCCAGGCAAAAGACAACTGTTTTTAATGAAGGGCATCCAACTCTATATAATTCTATGTTGAAATCAGTGGCCCAACTGCATTTAACCCTTTAAAAACATCAGTTACCTATTCAAATTGATGGAAATCAGTGCCCATGGCACAGATGGCACTGTTTCTGTGCCAAACTAACCATTGGGCCAGCCTAACGAAAACAGTTTTTAATAGAAGGCATCCAATTCTATATAGATTCTCTATAAATCCATGCTGAAATCAGTGGCCCAACGGCATTTAACCCTTTAAAAACAGTCACTTATTCAAAATAATGAAATTTGTTGGCCTGGCACGGTTGTCACTGTTTCTGTGCCAAACCGACCATTGGATCAACATAATGACAACTGTTTTTAATAGAGGGCATCCAACTCTCTATAGATCCATGGTGAAATCAGTGGCCCAATGGCATTTAACCCTTTAAAAACTAGGGATGCACCGATACCACTTTTTTAAGACCGAGTACGAGTACCGATACTTTTTTCAAGTACCGATACTTTTATTTTATGTCATGTGAATGCTTTCCAATAAGAATAGACCTCATATAAAAATGCCCCCAGCTCTCATTGATTATGCCCCAGCTCACATGGATATGCCCCCAGCTCTCATGGATATTCCCCCCAGCTCATGTATATGCCCCCAGCTCTCATGGATTATGCCCCCCAGCTCTCATGGATTATGCCCCAACCTCATGGATTATGCCCCAGCTCATGGATTATACCCCAGCTCTCAAGGATTATGCCCCAGCTCATGGATATATCCCAGCTCTCAGATATTCCCCCCAGCTCATGGATATGCCCCCAGCTCATGGATATGCTCCCCAGCTCATGGTTATGCCCCCAGCTCAGTGTGTGTATGTGTATATATTACAGCAGGGGTGTGGGAATTATATCGCCCGACGCCCGTTATATGAAGATCCGGGCACCGGACAAGTAAATATTTTTGAGATGCAGTCCGGCGGGCAAGAAGCCCGCTGGACTGCTCCCGGCACACGAGCGCCATCGGGAAACAAAGCGCGATCATCCATAGGAGGATCACACTTTGTACACTGATCGCAGAGAGTGGAAGGAACGCCCACTCTCACGGACGTTCCTTCCTCTCTCTCACTGAGCGGCGCAATGAGGGGAGGGGAGGGGCCGGAGCTACGGCGCTTGCACACAAGCTTTCGATCCACACTCCCCATCCTGCACCGCTTCTATACCCGCCGAGAAGCATGAATATGGAACGGGGTGTCTGGGAGGATGTTTGTGGGGGTTGCAGAGGCTGCCTGAAACAAAACAGACCCTGTGTCCAGGTGAGCAGCTCTGCCACGCAATATGCCAAGCAGCCCTTTCCCTCGCTCCGTGAGCGCTTATCGTGAGGATGGTGGAGCGGGATCTCCTGGGGTATAGTAAACAGAAAGCGGCGCTGGCACAGAGATAAAAGCGAGCAGCTCGGAGACCGTGGAAATGCCTTACCCAAAGAGGATCTGAGTTAACCCTTGCCACTGTGCACTTTAAATGCCCAAATCACTAGGTCAAACGAGGTTCAGTATTTCCCTGGCATACAAGGCTGGCCACGAGGCAGCGGGCACTCAGCATAGAAATACCCCAACTAGATTATAGGAGAGGGGGAAAAACATGTCCACATTCACTGTATGGCATTGTCGGATATAATCTCTGCATGTGAATACAACATGTTATATATATTGGACTTCTCAGCCAAGCCTCCAATATGTCTATATAATTTACTGGACCTATCTCGGCAGTTGCCTCCAATATATCAGGGATTATTATTTCATAAGAAATCCACATGAGACACAAATATCAATCGTTTATATTTCTTAGAAATTCTCCTAAATTATTTTACTTGTCTGTGTTTTGCTTTGAAGAATACAATAATCAATAATCGGATAAAAATATATATATATTTATTACGTATACAAAAAAAGTTTCAAATCTCATATCTTAAACAAAAATTTATAAATCACAATCCATCAGCATATAAAAACTAGCTTCACAATATATGTATCTCCGGTTAGTAACTGCATATATGATTAATATCATTTACCTTATCAGTTAGTAACTAATACACAAATGGTTAATAAACATTTCTGCTTAATAAAACATGCATTTCCCAGCAAACAATGTTTAACCAGCCAGCTCTTATAGAAATATATATTTCTCTCTATACTACATGGATCAACAAAAGATGAGCTAATTTAATGATAAGTAATAAAAACTTATTTAGTGAATCCTCCCCTAATCTCGAGAATTAAACTTCTAATCGTTTGCTTTTTATTTTGTAGTTATATAATTCCTTGCTTATTAATTTTAATCTCAGTAATTTCCAGATTCAATATATATTGGTATCAATCTAACAACATTTCTTTTAGGAATAAATCCTTATATCCACTTCTTCATATTTCTATCTGCAGAATAGAAATACTTAGAATTTTTGGAGTTACCCAGTATCTGAGAAATCTCAGTCTACGTTGCAAGAATATCTACAAACATATATAATTACATTAATTCCTTAATTTCATACATTACCTGTCCAATTTGGATTTTGATAAGTCTGCCTTGGAATTCCTGATGTAATATTTTTGGAATGTGTGAAGATTATCGATATCAGATAATCAATGTATGTGAGTTAGAGATTTGGTGAGAGTCAGAGATTTGGTGAGAATCTTGATTGCCTCATGTCTTGGGATCTGCCTGCATCGTGGTGTGAGTCTGAGTGTTGGAATCTTGGACTCTCAGAGGGTCATGTGTAATGCATTTCGGTGTGAGTCTCTGAATGCTGGAATCTCGGACTGATTTGCAACCAACATTGCCGCTTATTATAGTCAATTTGACGTCACTAGCAATATTATTGGTACATCAAATCTAATATTTACTATCCTCTAGAGGGCAGTATTGCACTTCTTAATTAATTCCACTATTTCTTTTTAATATTCTTATCTCGGGTCAAAGTTCAATCTGACGTAACAAAGAACCTCTCTCAGTCACTAGACACTGTGTCTCTATCTGTCATACCTAATTTATATCCCTACTCCCTTTTAAAATTACTTACTGAGTCCTATCAGCTGAATTCTTTTCCAGTTAACTCAACAAAATCTTTCCTTTAGTAAATTTTATTATTTACCAATTATATACTTTCTACAATATTTATTGGAGTATACATTTCCTACTGTAAATATAATAAAATATACCTTGATTATAAACATATGTAGCGCTGTGTTAAAATCTTGCTGTGGCATTACCTATTTTTGGCCACAAGATGGAGACAGTCGCGATTAGAGACACTGGACATTGGGACTACATTTCCCGGCATGCTTTGCAAGGAGACAGGAAGTGGGTGGGGACTGGACACTTACATCCTCCACCTCGTGGAGAACGCGCCAGAGCGCGCCAGGGAACGAGAGAAAGCAGACGCACTGAAGACATCGCGTGAGGGCCTAGGCCAGAGCCCGAGTGAGACCTGTCAGTCCTTATTGGATCACTCAACCTGAGGAGAAGGAGACTTCCCAGAATCCAGGAATTGCTGCAGACCGGAGGAACCGAAGACCTCGAGTGAGGAGTCCCCGCGAGTTGATCGGGTACGGAGAGCAGGTGGTGAGCTGGACAAGCTGCATGAAGTCAGACAACGGATCCGGCCGCTAGTATCCCCACTCAAAATCGGGCGGAGAGACGTCCTGGGTCAGCGGAGCCTAAAGCAATCGTCGGATGGGTGAGAGGCCTTCAAGGCTGTTTTGTGATTAAAGAACACGCTGCTGTTTTCTCTTTAAAGTCCACAGGGCCCCAACTGACTAGTCGAAGACCTTCCTTCAGTAAATTCACTGGCCAGTTGAACAGTACCCGGGTACCACACACACATATACACCTTTTACATTCCGGGACTTAACCTGTGCAGGACTCATTCTGTTACTAATCGGAACAGGGGATAAAGATAAAGATACGTTCCGAATTATATTTTTCTCTTTTCCGCTGCGCGTTTACCGCAATACGAAGGGATTGCATGTTTTGGGTTTCGCTACGTGTCCCCTTTTTCTGAACTATCGGGAAATTGCATTTCTTTTCTGTTCGGTTGCGAATATTTTATTTTTCCGAAATACGAAGCCTCGTGTTTCGTTTCTTTTTCCGCTACGCGTTTTACCGTGATACGAAAATACTGTAATAATACTTGTGAATACCGTGTCTCAACATCTGCTTATTATTTTAGTAAACTATTTAAATGATAAAAACTCACAACTGTGTTGGAGTATATTTATTCCCTAGTGCGGGGAGACTGACCCGTGGTTCATTTTCAGCGGCTCCTCCGGGAGTGAGCGCTACACGTGGGGGCTCGTTTCCGGGATCCAGTCTCTGGAAAAACTGCATCTAAAGGGTTAAATATGGATCCAGACACTGTTGCCGAGTGGTGTGGGGAGCACAGTAGCCAGTTAGAATGTTGTATAGTCATGGATATTCCCGCAGACACTTGGGCTGAAGATCAGATTCGCCAGGCCGTGGCCACGCTAGCACCAGATCATCGGGGGTTAATACTGGACATTGAAAAAAACCCAGGTACTTCTCACATGTATGTTCTTCTCGAATGGAGAAAGGGTGTTCCGCCATGTTTTCAGGGCACGAGCGTGAAACTGGCCGAAGAGGTGGAAGTCCAACTAATTCAGCCAAGTACGCCACGTGGTGAATCCGCAAGTGTTCCCGCGCCTAGTCCGTTGGCCATGATCGGGCCTGAATTTATCGTGGCTATTGGAGATCTACTGGCTAAATGTCAGAAAACAAGCCCTCCTCACACTAACTTCGGTTATCGACGGTTAAGAAATTTTACAGGAAACGTACCAACTCCGGCGGGAGAAGAAACCTTTGAAGAATGGGTGGAACAGGCGATGCAGGCCCTGGATGAGTGGGATGTCCCTGAGGCCCAGAAGAAGCAAAGGATCACCGAGAGCTTAAAGGAACCTGCGTCGTAAGCAGTGAGAAACCTAAAACTGAGTAGAAAGGATTGTACTGCTTTAGATTACTTAAACGTTCTTGAAGAAGTTTTTGGGCGAACTGAAAAGGCGGCCGAACTGGTATATCAGTACGAACACACCTATCAGAGAAGAGGTGAAAGGATGACCGAGTACATGAGGCGCCTAGATAAGATTCTACACCAGATACTCCTGAAGAAAGGGGCCGAACCGGCCGAAGTAGATAAGATCCGAATAGAACAGATTCTGAGGGGCTCTCAACCTCTAGATCCAGTAATGATGCAGCTGAGAAGCAGAGCAGGTAACCGAGAGTTGAAGTACCTGGAACTGATCCGAGTTGTACGAGAGGAAGAGGCTTTACTGGAAGAGAAATCCTTCAGGCGGGGGGAAAGGGCTTATGCACAACCTGTGAGACATAACGACGGCCTGCAGCCTGAAAGCGACTCTCTAGATACTTATGGATCTGACGGGGATGAACAAGAACACCTAGTTGTTTTTAAATCTACAGAGAGGGCTGCCAAAGAATCGAACCTCTCTGAACGTGGTGAATTGTCCAAGACCGTTAAGAAAGTACAGGAAGCTCAAGCTGAATTACAACAAGCGCACGCGGAACTGTGCCGAGTGCTGATGAAGGTGACCGAAATGCAGGCAGAAATGCAGAAATTCCTCACAGATATGCAGACGACGGGAGCTGCTGTGGCGTCTGGTTCAAGTCCCTTAACAAAATCCCAACAAGCAACTACGTCTCCGCTCTCTAAGAAGAGATGTTTTGGTTGTGGAGAAATGGGCCATTTCCGCGCACAGTGCAAAGGCCAAAAGCCTGAGAATGATAGAGTCGAGGGACTGCTGAAAGCCCTAGAAGGACTGTTATCTACCTCACCGGCGGGAAACGCCAGAGGGCACAAGTGAAGGAGCAACCTAAGTGCCCGAAGGTTGAACCCCGCTCCAGAAACCAAGCCAAGACTAAGAGGGCGAGAAGGCCCAAAGCCGGGCCAACTGTGGAGCCTGCCAGGACTGAAAGAGTCACTCCCTTAGCATCCGGGTCTACGTCATGGGGAAGCAATGCACACCCAAAACCTGCACACGCCAAGAAAAAGGCCAGGGTACAGCAAACTGGGTCTAAGTGTCCGGATACCGCCACCAAGTTTCCTGACCAACTGATAGGTCCTTCTCCTATTGTGCCAATCCAAGTGGAAGGAGTCTACACCAAAGCCCTGTTAGATTCAGGGGCTCAAGTGACATTGATCTACAGAGACTTCTACGAGAAACACTTAAAGCACATTCCTCTGCAAGAACTGAAGGATTTGGAAATATGGGGTATCGGCACTGAGAAACTCCCTTATGACGGGTACCTGCAAGTGAAATTGGAGATCGGATCTGAAGTCATCGGGCAGTCTGGGGGTTGTGATGCATTGGCTATTGTGTGTCCTCGACCCTCGGGTGCGAACAGAAGCTCCCTGATAGTGGGGACGAATACTGACCTAGTGCGGCGTCTCCTGACGCCTATCGTGTTGGAAGAAGGTTCAACTCAAGGAGTACACCCAATGTTGCGTCCGGTCTATCAGAGGATGGTCGAAGAACGAAAGGCACCTGCCGAGGTGGGAAGACTGTGGAGACTGGGTGAAACAGAGAAGGTTCTGCAAGCAGGAGAGTAGCGAGCTTCGGCTGGGTCAGTTCAGTCAAGTTGAACGGATCGCAAGCCGGGGCCCTATGTGGTGCTGAGAACCGATTTTAATCATGGGAGTGAAACCGGAGTCGAAGTAATTCCTGAAATAATCTCCACCAAAGCTCTGAAGAGGACACGAGGAAGAGTCTCGGTCAGCGTGTGCAATGTGACGGATTCTCCAGTAGTCCTTAAAGCACGAATGCCTATTGGGCAAGTAGAGTCTGCTACACCCCTCTCTACCGATTTAGGAGGGGGAGTGGATAAAGAGATTCCAGATGAAAGATTCTACCCCAAAGACGCTCCCATTTCACCTGAGTGGAAGAAACGTCTTCAGTCTCAAGTCCTAAAGTGGAAGGAATTGTTCTCGAAAGATGAGTTCAATGTGGGCCTAGCAAAGAGTACTGAGCACTGCATTCGTTTACAAGAAGACAAGCCGTTTCGGGAAAGATCAAGGCGAGGTCCGCTAGGAGACGTAGATGATCTGCGAGAGCAGCTGAATGAATTGCAAAGAACCAAGGTGATTCAAGAGTCCAGGAGTCCATACGCATCTCCCATAGTGTTGGTCCGGAAGAAAAATGGTTCTGTCCGTCTATGCATAGACTACCGCACGTTGAACCGGAGAACCATCCCCGATCAATATGCCACTCCTCGGGTAGAAGATGCCCTACAGTGTTTGTCTGGAGCAAAGTGGTTTAGTGTACTAGACCTGCGAAGCGGATATCACCAGATACCCATGCATCCTGAAGACAAGGAGAAAACTGCGTTCATCTGTCCACTGGGGTTCTTTGAATTCAACAGGATGCCTCAAGGCCTTACGGGGGCTCCAGCCACGTTCCAACAGTTGATGGAGAAGACAGTCGGGATATGAATCTAATCGAAGTATTAGTGTACCTGGATGACATAATTGTGTTTGGGAGACTCTGGAAGAACATGAGCAACGTTTGGAGAAGGTCTTGAAGAGGCTCCATGAAGAGGGGCTGAAACTGTCTCTGGAGAAATGCCAATTCTGTCTACCGTCTGTTACGTATCTGGGACATGTGGTCTCAGCAGAAGGTGTTTCAACAGACCCTCGGAAGTTGGAGGCCGTAGCTTCTTGGCCTAGACCCCGAAACGTCACTGAGCTTAGATCTTTCTTGGGATTCTGTTCATACTATCGAAGATTTGTGGGAGGATTCGCGAAAATAGCTCAACCACTGAACAAACTCCTGCAGAAGGAAACCACAGAAGAAGGCTGCAAGGTCTCTGATAAAAACCCGTCAGCTCCAGGGCCAAGGAAAGCTCGAGAGTCTATACAAGGTGAATGGACCAGTCAATGTGAAGGAGCTTTCGTGAAACTGAAAGAGAGTCTAACCCGAGCTCCTGTTTTGGCCTATGCGGACCCTCACAAGCCGTATGAGCTACATGTGGATGCCAGCCGAGAAGGTCTGGAGGAGTCCTGTATCAGGAGTATGGTGGATTGCTGAGGCCTGTAGCGTACGTGAGCCGGAGCCTTACGCCTTCGAGAAGAACTACCCTACTCACAAGTTGGAGTTCTAGCCTTAAAGTGGGCAGTGGTAGACAAGTTAAAAGACTATCTGTATGGAGCCGAGTTTGTGATCAAGACGGATAACAATCCTCTTACCTACATCTTACTACTGCAAAACTGGACACAACGGGACATCGGTGGTTGGCCGCTCTGTCAGGGTTTCGGTTCAGCCTGAAGTACCGCCCTGGGGTGAATAATCGAGATGCTGATGCGTTATCGAGAAGACCCTACACTACAGAATGGACTCAGTTGACTCCAGACGGGGTGCAAGCTTTGTGTCAAGGAACAGAGCGCCGGGTCAAAGGAGGGATTGAAGCGGAGGCCATAGGAGTCATGGCTGCAGCTGTTCCTGAGTTTTACTGTAACCCTACGCAGTTAAGGGATGAAAGTTTACCTACCTTTTCGAGACAGGACCTGAAAGCGGATCAGGCCAGAGACCCTTTAATTGCCTTGACCATAAAGGCCCTGACTGCAAACCAGCGAGAGATTTTGTTAACCAACTCCCCGAGTGGAGCCAGGTTGGTCTACAAAGAATGGGAGCGGTTAAAGATGTTGGATGGGGTGGTCTACCGAAGGGGCCCTTCAACTAACGCTGAAGAGATTCAACAGTTATTCCTCCCCACTAAACATAGGGAGAGTGTGCTACGATCACTACATGATGAGCATGGACATTTGGGTGCTGAGAGAACTTTTAAGCTGGTGCGAGATAGGTTCTATTGGCCTTGCATGAGAGCTGAAGTGGAAAGTTATTGTCATTCCTGTCTGAGGTGTATTCAGAGAAAGACTCTACCAACCCGAACTGCTCCAATGAGCCATCTGCAGAGCCAGGGACCCATGGATTTGGTGTGCATTGACTTCTTGTGCTTAGAGCCGGATGCTAGTGGGCAAGGGAACATTCTAATAGTGACTGATCATTTCACTCGTTACGCCCAAGCTTTTCCACAAAAGATCAACGCGCTCCGACAGTGGCCAAGGTGTTGATGGAAAAGTTCTTTGTTCATTATGGACTGCCAAGGAGGATACACTCTGATCAGGGTAGAGACTTTGAAAGCAGACTGGTGGGGCAATTGTTAGAGCTGTTGGGAATCCAAAAGACCGAACTACACCGTATCACCCTCAAGGTGATGCTCAAGCCTGAAAGATTTAATCGCACACTGCTAAACATGCTGGGGACCTTGTCGAATGTGGAGAAGCAGAGTTGGAGTCGTCACATAGCTACTCTGGTGCATGCATATAACAGTACGGAGAGTGATGCAACTGGATACTCACCGTACCGTCTTATGTTCGGAAGAGAGGCTCGACTGCCGGTTGATTTGGCATTTGGTTATCTCTAGACCAGACGTCAGTAGCTTCCCATAGAAACTACGTGGATAGACTTCGAAAGAATTTGGCTTCTGCATTTGAACAGGCCCGGTTGACCTCAGGAAACAGGGAGCAAAGAAACAAAAGGAACTATGACTTGAAAGTCCGAATACAAGATCTACAACCTGGTGATAGGGTTCTATTGAAGAACTTGGGTGCTGCTGCGAGACACAAGTTGGCGGATAGGTGGAGTTCTCAGGTTTACATTGTCTGCAAACAACTGCCGGGTCTACCAGTGTATCAGATTCGCCCGGATGGAAAGGCTGGGCCTCTCAAGAACTGGCACCGGAATCATTTGTTACCTTTGAGAGAGGCTGTGAGGATGCCAGTTGGGGACGAATTGCCTCCGCCAAATCCGCCTGTTCCATGTTTGCCTCCTGTTACTCGGTCTCAACAGACCCGGGGTGCCGAAGAGAGCGAGAGAGACAGTGAAGAAGAGAGTTATTGTCTAGATTGGATGCGCTCGCCGGAGCCTGAAGAGGTTGTCGTTGTTCCAGAACGGTGGGAGAGTAGCTTGAGGCCTGAAGCTCCTGAATTTCTGCTAGAAGTCCCTGAGACTGCTGAAATCCTGAAGCTCTGAATTCAGCTAGAAGTCCCTGAGGCTGCTGGGGTCCCGGTAGCTCCGGAAGTTGAAGCCTATTCAGGCGATTATAGTTCTATGCCTTCACTGGAGGGATCATACACTGAAGAGACGTCT
This sequence comes from Leptobrachium leishanense, assembly GCA_009667805.1. NCBI lineage: Eukaryota > Metazoa > Chordata > Amphibia > Anura > Megophryidae > Leptobrachium > Leptobrachium leishanense. Next base: position 108,258,121 of record CM019069.1, on the reverse strand, counting down.
GCTCCAGTGAAAGAGAGAAGGACTGAGCCAACCCCTATAGTACTTCCACCTGAAGAGGAACTGATTGAGCCAGAACCAAAACGCTCTGTTCGACCGCCCCAACGACTCACCTACGACTCACCAGGACATAGCACTGAAGAGGCCATCACCACAGTACAGAGGTTGCCCGAAGTGTCTGCTATGCTAGCTGAGGTAGCCCAAAATATGAGTCAACTTGAGGAAGTGTTCCTAACTCACTGTATGTATGCTGCTGAACCTGTGCATGTTATGTAAACTGTATTCAATATTGTGGAAATATAATGTAACTGTTGTACCTCCTTGGAGAGACCCAAGAGTTCTAGGAGGGGGAGAGTGTAGCGCTGTGTTAAAATCTTGCTGTGGCATTACCTATTTTTGGCCACAAGATGGAGACACTCGCGATTAGAGACACTGGACATTGGGACTACATTTCCCGGCATGCTTTGCAAGGAGACAGGAAGTGGGTAGGGACTGGACACTTACATCCTCCACCTCGTGGAGAACGCGCCAGAGCGCGCCAGGGAACGAGAGAAAGCAGACGCACTGAAGACATCGCGTGAGGGCCTAGGCCAGAGCCCGAGTGAGACCTGTCAGTCCTTATGGGATCACTCAACCTGAGGAGAAGGAGACTTGCCAGAATCCAGGAATTGCTGCAGACCGGAGGAACCGAAGACCTCGAGTGAGGAGTCCCCGCGAGTTGATCGGGTACGGAGAGCAGGCGGTGAGCTGGACAAGCTGCATGAAGTCAGACAACGGATCCGGCCGCTAGTATCCCCACTCAAAATCGGGCGGAGAGACGTCCTGGGTCAGCGGAGCCTAAAGCAATCGTCGGATGGGTGAGAGGCCTTCAAGGCTGTTTTGTGATTAAAGGACACGCTGCTGTTTTCTCTTTAAAGTCCACAGGGCCCCAACTGACTAGTCGAAGACCTTCCTTCAGTAAATTCACTGGCCAGTTGAACAGTACCCGGGTACCACACACACATATACACCTTTTACATTCCGGGACTTAACCTGTGCAGGACTCATTCTGTTACGAATCGGAACAGGGGATAAAGATAAAGATACGTTCTGAATTATATTTTTCTCTTTTCCGCTGCGCGTTTACCGCAATACGAAGGATTTGCATGTTTTGGTTTCGCTACGTGTCCCCTTTTTCTGAACTATCGGGAAATTGCATTTCTTTTCTGTTCGGTTGCGAATATTTTATTTTTCCGAAATACGAAGCCTTGTGTTTCGTTTCTTTTTCCGCTACGTGTTTTACCGTGATACGAAAATACTGTAATAATACTTGTGAATACCGTGTCTCAACATCTGCTTATTATTTTAGTAAACTATTTAAATGATAAAAACTCACAACTGTGTTGGAGTATATTTATTCCCTAGTGCGGGGAGACTGACCCGTGGTTCATTTTCAGCGGCTCCTCCGGGAGTGAGCGCTACACATATATTTTGTGAATATATCTCTATATTACAGAGATATTAACTCTTATTCCTATACCCAAAAGACAAAATATCTTTTGTTTTAAAAACTTAAAACAGACCAATAAATTTAATTATAACACGTCTTAGCACTTAACTCTAGCATTATCACACAAAAACATTCTAGGTTCCTTCATGTCTGGCACTTCTTAAAAAAATATAAAAGACTTCACCCAGGAATGAACTTCACCCAGGAATAGCATGTCCACATTCACTGTATAGCATGTCCACATTCACTGTATGGCATGTCCACATTCACTGTGGGCATTATCTGGTCTGAGGTCTATATCTGTGGACATTATCTGATCCGTGGTCTATATATGTGGGCATTATCTGGTCTGAGGTCTATATCTGTGGGCATTATAAATTATGTGCACGCTGTTATGAATAAAGACCTCTAAACACTATTTTGTTGAAATTATTTTTCTTATCAGGACAAGTAGGTCGTCCTGAGGGACAAGTAGATCGGACTACCACTTAGTCCGTTGGACAAGTAGATTTTTTTTAAATTTCCACACCCCTGTTACACATACACACACACACACAGACCCCAGACCAGACATAGGGCGGCTGTCCGAATGCTCTATCGCATTCGGACAAGCACCTGGAGCTCTCCGTTCATACTTACCATCCTGAGCGACGCCGGTAAAGTTTCCGCGCGTGTGCTCGTTGGAAGGCCCCCAGCCGCGATCACCCACGTGAAGCTTTACCGGCGTCGCTCAGGATGGTAAGTATGAACAGAGAGCTCCAGGTGCCTGTCCGAATGCGAGAGGGCGGCTGTCCAAATGCTCTATCGGCATTCGGACAGGCCCTGCAGCTGCTCTCCGCATTCATACTTACCTTCCTGAGCAACGCCGACAAAGTCTTCGCACTCGCGCTCGTTGGAAGGCCCCCAGCCGCGATCACGTGGTAGTCCCTCGTGATCGCGGCTGGGGGCCTTCCAACGAGCGCACGCATGAAAGCTTTACCGGCGTCACTCAGGAAGGTAAGTATGATCGTGGAGAGCAGCTGCAGGGCCTGTCCGAATGCCAATAGAGTATTCGGACAGCCGCCCCAGCCCCTCGGATGCCGGCAAGCCGGCTCAATGCCGGCTTCTGGTATCAGGGGAAATATCGGGGGCACTGCACGACTACCAACTACTCCTGCAGTACCCGGTATCAGCACGGATACCGATACTAGTATCGATATTAGTGCAACCCTATTAAAAACATCAGTTACTCATTCAAAACAGTAAAAATCAGCACCCATGGCACAGTTGGCACTGTTTTCGTGGCAAACTTGCCATTGGGCCAGGCTGAAGACTATTGTGCTTGATAGAGGGCATCCACCTCTATATAAATCCATGTTGAAATCAGTGGCCCAATGGCAATTAACCCTTTGAAAACATCAGTTACTTATTCAAAACAGTAAAAATCAGCACCCATGGCACAGCTGGCACTGTTTTCGTGGTAAACTTGCCATTGGGCCAGACTGAAGACAATTGTGTTTGATAGAGGGCATCCACCTCTATATAAATCCATGTTGAATTTGTTAAATTTAAATTTTAGATAAACAATAACAAATTCCCTAATATAATTACCATATATTTAGGAATGCCATAAACCTTTTTCAAGTTCCTTCTTATATATCAAAATTGAAGTAAGATGCTGCGCAATGCTGCGCTACGCCATGGCGAGAGACACCAAAATCAGCCACAAAGCAATGCAGCATCAGGTCATGTCTAAATATCCTTTCTTAGACAGACTGTTTTATTAGATTTCAAAGAACTTATAGCCAATCAGCAAACAGATACATTTCTACATCAGAGTTTAACCAACAGTGAGACAAAGATTACTACATATGATTCAGAGATGGCTTTTCTCTAGCTTACACTGTCGCACGCCCTTTTTTGCGCAGACAGGAAATCGGCTAAATTCCACCAGCCACATCCTATGCAAGTGTAGCGTTCACTCCCGGAGGAGCCGCTGAATTTAAACCTCGGGTCAGTCTCCCCGCACTAGGGAAAAAATATACACCAGCACTGTTGTGGATTTTATAAGTTATATAGTTTACTGAATAAACTGGCATATAAAGAGCAGCACGGTATACATATATATATTTACAGTAGTTCGTAATGCGAGAAACGCGCAGCGGAAAAGAAAAAGGAATTTTAACCCCTTCGTGGTTGGAGTGTGAGTCCCGTACAGGTTGTGTCCCAAGAAAGTGTACGTGTATGCGTGTATTGGTACCCGGGTACAAGATTCAACTGGCCAGTGAATGATTTCAATGTGTCTTCGACTAGTCACGTTGGGGCCCTGTAGGTTTTGACAAAACTGCAGAGTGCTTTATTATTTTTACTGTGGCCGGGACGGCCTCTCACCCATCCGCCAGATACTCTGCGCTCTGCTCGAACCAGGACGAATCTCCGCTCGAACTGACTGGGACTCTGTGTCACCAGATCCGCTGTCTTGCTTGTCTGTTTCTGCCACAAGATGCTCAGCTCACCGCCTGCACTCCCATTAGATCATCTGCGGTCTCCTAACTTGGGGTCCTTCAGCATACTCTGTATCTGTGTAAACTTCTCAGCGGTGGATCACTGGGTCTTTGGCAAGTAAAGTGAATCGATCTCCAGCTCCGCAAGGCCGCACCTGTGCTCCGGCCTGGTCACGATCGCTGTCTCTCTCACGTGCGTCTTACTCTCTTCACTCCTCTGCGCGCTCTGCCTGTTCTCTCCACGAGGCTGCGGATGTCAGTCTCTCCTGCCCACCCACTTCTGGTTCCCTGCCACAAAGCATGCTAGAAAATGTAGTCCCATTGTCCAGTGTCTTACATTGCGCTTGTCTCCCTCTGGTGGCCAAAAGTAAGTACTACAGCAACAGTGTTTTAACCCAGCGCTACACAAGAAAAAGACATACACAATTTGACACTCAAAATGGGAGGGGGGGAATTTCACACTAATGCAGGGGTCTCAAAGTACCGGCCCGCGGGCCATTTGTGACCCGCAGACCTATTACAAATGGCCCGCAGTCACAGAATACATTGATCAGCTGCTCTCACCCAGGAAAAACATGCCCTGCGTGCTGGCTCCGCCCCTTTCCAACCAGCTCTCTGCACACAGAGGCATCTGCACTCGGCAGGCAGGAAGCACAGCATGGGAAACCTGGGGCGAGTATAGCGTTGGGGGGGGAGCAGGAGGAGAGAGAAGAAAGGCTGATTGGGGGTATAGGAGTTAGCAGAGCAGGAGGGGAAAAAAAAGAAAAGATAAAGTGAAAAACAGTGGGAATGATGGATGGAGACAGAGTGACAGGGACTGAAGGGAGGACACACAGTGACAGGGACTGAAGGAAGGACACACACAGAGTGATGGGGACTGAAGGATGGAGACACACATACACAGGGACTGAAGGATGGAGACACACACACAGGGACTGAAGGATGGAGACACACACAGAGTGACAGGGACTGAAGGATAGAGACACACACACACACACACACACACAGAGTGACAGGGACTGAAGGATGGAGACACACACAGAGTGATGGGGACTGAAGGATGGAGACACACACACACACAGTGACTGAAGGATGGAGACACACACAGAGTGACAGGGACTGAAGGATGGAGACACACACACACAGTGACAGGGACTGAAGGATGGAGACACACACAGAGTGACAGGGACTGAAGGATGGAGACACACACACATAGTGACAGGGACTGAAGGATGGAGAGACACACACACAGTGACAGGGGCTGAAGGATGGAGACACACACAGAGTGACAGAGGGACGGATGGAGACACAGAATGAAGGACTGATGGATGGAGACACACAGAGGGACAGATGATGGAGAAAGAGGGATGGAGAGACAGAGGGACGGAGAGACAGAGAGAGAGGGAGACAAGACGGAGGGCAGAAGGACTGAGGGACAGGCGAATGGAGGGACAGAGAAAAGTTCTGTTACAGAATAAAATAAAAACACCTTATAAAAAGAAGGAATAAAAAGTTTTGCCAGAAAAATACCAAAAAAAAAATGTTCGGAAATAAAAACACTTTCCTGTAAAAGAAAACAGTTTAATAAATAAAAACGAGTTTCAAATTTCGCATGCGGCCCCCATGGGATATGAAAATTTGTCCAGTGGCCCTCAGGTAATTTGAGTTTGAGACCCCTGCACTAATGCATATTGAAATATGGTACGAATCTCAATTACAAAAATTGAAAAACTAACCTTTCAGAATTCAGTGGCCCAATGGCAATTAACTAGGGATGCACCGATACCACTTTTTTAAGACCGAGTACGAGTACCGATACTTTTTAAAAGTACTCACCGATACCGAGTACCGATACTTTTATTTAATATCATGTGACGCTTTCCAATAGGAACAGACCTCATCTAAAAATTTATATGAGATTGACCGCAGCTCACATGGATTTGCCCCAGGTCTCATGGATTTGCCCCCAGGTCTCATGGATTTGCCCCCAGGTCTCATGGATTTGCCCCCAGCTCACATGGGTTTGCCCCCAGCTCACATGGGTTTGCCCCCAGCTCACATGGGTTTGCCCCAGCTCACATGGATGTCCCCCAGGTCTCATGGATTTGCCCCCAGCTCACATGGATTTGTCCCCCAGGTCTCATGGATTTGCCCCCAGGTCTCATGGATTTGCCCCCAGGTCTCATGGATTGGCCCCCAGGTCTCATGGATTTGTCCCCCAGGTCTCATGGATTTGCCCCCAGGTCTCATGGATTTGCCCCCAGGTCTCATGGATTGGCCCCCAGGTCTCATGGATTTGCCCCCAGGTCTCATGGATTTGCCCCCAGGTCTCATGGATTGGCCCCCAGGTCTCATGGATTTGCCCCCAGCTCACATGGGTTTGCCCCCAGCTCACATGGGTTTGCCCCAGCTCACATGGTTGTCCCCCAGGTCTCATGGATTTGCCCCCAGCTCACATGGATTTGTCCCCCAGGTCTCATGGATTTGCCCCCAGGTCTCATGGATTTGCCCCCAGGTCTCATGGATTGGCCCCCAGGTCTCATGGATTTGCCCCCAGGTCTCATGGATTTGCCCCCAGGTCTCATGGATTGGCCCCCAGGTCTCATGGATTTGCCCCCAGGTCTCATGGATTTGGCCCCCAGGTCTCATGGATTTGGCCCCCAGGTCTCATGGATTTGGCCCCCAGGTCTCATGGATTTGCCCGCAGCTCTCATGGATTTGCCCGCAGCTCTCATCGATTTACCCCCCGCTCGAACGCTGGGGAAGCTGGCCGCGTGCATGTAAAGCACGCGGCCAGCGTTCCCTCCGGCGCGCCAAATACTCACCCTTCCTGAAGTTCCGGTCTCTGGGCAGTGATGCGGTCACGTGGCCGCCGGGCGCATCTGTGACGCTGCCTCCAGCCGAGAGGCCACGTCACAGGAGCACCCAGTGGCCACGTGACCGCATCACTGCCCAGAGACTGGAACTTCAGGAAGGGTGAGTATTTGGCGCGCCGGAGGGGAACGCTGGCCGCGTGCTTTTCATGCACGCGGCCAGCTTCCCCAGCCCCGCGGATACCGGCAAGCCGGCCCAGCGCCGGCTTCCGGTATCGGCGGGATGTATCGGGCCGTTTGCACGAGTAACAAGTACTCGTGCAAACGGCAATATCGGCCCGATACCGATACTAGTATCGGTATCGGTGCATCCCTACAATTAACCCTTTGAAAACATCAGTTACTTATTCAAAACAGTAAAAATCAGCACCCATGGCACAGTTGGCACTGATTTTTCTGCCCAAATTGCAGTTGGGCCAGGCTAAATTTGACATTGTTTGATAGAAGGCATCCACCTCTATATGAATCCATGTTAAAATCATTGGCACAATTGCAATTAACCGTTTAAAAACAGGTTTTTATTGAAATTTTACATACTTAGAATTCAACCGAATCAGAATCCAACTTCCACGAATAACAGGACCCAGGACATACTTGAAAACGAGAGAAATCTCAATGTATCCTTCCTGGTAAAATCCTTTATAAATAAATAAATAATTAAGTAACTGGCCCAATAAGAAACTAACTTCAGCCTCGTGTAAACTATGTTACAAATGATGTCATGCATAGGGTCCAAGGGGGACGTAGATGGGATGGGTACAATGTAGGGGGTACAGATTGCTCATTCCTTACTTGGGCATGACATTAGTAAATAAAGCTGCAGTGCAGCATAGGGATCGAAATGCATGAAGGTGCCAAATAAACATTTTTGGAGGAAAAGAAATATGGAAAATGACGTATGCCTGTAGTGTAACTGACTAAGGTGCCAACAGTGAAGATGGCCGCCTAGTGGCAATGCCTCTTTGTTTACATCTTGTGACCATCTGCCTTCGCGCCCGACCCTCCCATCTCTCTGCGGAGGGCCTGATGTCACGGGAGGGGGTGGAGGGAGAAGGGGGCGTGGTGGCGGAAAAGAAGAAAGGAGTGTTCGCGTTAGGCAAACCGGAAGTGTGTGATTTCCCCGAGTGCGAGCACAAAGGAAAAAGATGTGAGTGAAGGAGCCGAATAAAAGGGACAGGTGAGGTGGTGGCCCGGTTGGGGGCGTGCCACCTTTGTTTAATGCACCCTAAGGTGTCACACCGGGTGGGGTGACCGGGCTTGCTGGCTGGGGATTGATGTATGAGGACTACGCAGAGCCTTGTTTACTTCCTGTAACGGGCATTAGGTGCTGTGTATGTGCAAAAGGATTCCCATACACTCTCCTATACCTAACGCTTGTGTCCGCTTCATGTAACCTGGTCTTGTTCTGACACTACCCCTGCTGTGCTGAGGACCAGCCCTTACCTGTGTGGCTTTTAACCCATGTTCCACTAGAATAAGTGGTGATCCTTTTCCAGGGAGGGAAAAGTCTGCAGACATTCTGATTTTTAAACTAGAATAACTGTCTAAAAAACATTTTAAGAAGGCATGTGAATTCTAAAAAATGCTTTACCGTATTGACAGGTAAAAGTAATAATAATAAAAAAAACTGAAATCTCACCCCCCCCCCCAATAATGCGCATGGCGATTTTAAATGAGTGAGAGGTGCAATGCGTGACTCCAAACCTAACACTGTTTAACAACTGTATTTGTGGGGTATCTAGATGTATGCACGGGCTCAATAGCCGGGCTATTCCGAGCGAGGTAAACCGGAGAACCGTATAGGCCAAAATGCCGATTTGGAAAGTGAGCTAAATGGGAGCGGTTTTTCCGGTTTGGCTATTCTATTACCTAGAATTTTTCACTTCTCCAGTCATTTTCCTGGTTGTCCCCTCTGAATAACCCTGCAGGTCTTCTAGGCATACCCCTGCAAAGCTGACCTTGCCAGTTCTCTTTTTTTGTTTAAATCTTTATTAGTCAACTTGATGTCCTATACAAATATATATAGGGGCGCCATGCCCCTAACGTTTTGGAACTACACCTTCCATGTCACCTAGCAGATCTGAAAGCTGTTGGATCACCATGGGTCTTGTAGTTTCAAAACATCTGAGTTGCCAAGGTTCTCCATCTGTAATATACATACATGTTTACGGGTAAAGCCCGAAGTGCGGTTAATCCTAGCATTACCCGGGCGTAGCGATGGGAAGGCCTGGGGGAAAAAAAAACGGAAAAATTGGGAGGGGTTTCTCAAGCCGTTTTTGTTCCGGAAAAATTGAAAAAAAACAAGTGTGTGTGTGTGTGTGATTATGTTCTTTTACAATGATATATGTCTAATATAGATTTAATAGCATAGGACCTTTTAATGAAAGACTTCTGAGACTTTACTTGGTCTTACAAGTTACAAGTTCTCTCAGCTGAAGTAGAGCAAATCCTGGCATACAATACAAGTAACACATCTCCATGCAATACGATTACAACAAAAAAATATGCATTTCAGCCACTAGGGGGCGCTACAAAGAAAAGGCTTCTGTTTAGCTTGATTGGGAGCTCCATCTTGTACCTCCTACAGTGGTTGTTGAGATACAGTTGATGATAGTTTGTCTTCTCAGGCCTGAATTGACAATTAACCACTTCAATGCGGAGGACACGCTCAGCGCTTCCTCCGCATGGCTGCTGCTGTGCTGAGGACGCGCTGAGCGCGTCCTCACTTTGGGGTCAGCGTTCAGCCGAGTTCCGGCCGATCGCTGGCCCCCCCGGTGCGGGCTGACATCCGCGATGTCAGCCCAGCATCCGGAACCGCCGCCGGTGAAATTAGGTGTCATCGCGATGACACCTAATTCAGGCGCCCCCCCCCCGCATGTGCGGAGGAGGCGCCTGAAAGGGAGGGGGGGAGGTCCTTCGGACCTCTCTCCCTCCCGATCGGCGGCGTTGCGGGGGTTAACCCAGGCACCATTTGGAAGGGCACAGCCTGCCCTTCCAAATGGTACCTGACATTAACCCCTGGGGAGCTGGATCGCGAATCGGCGCTGAAAAGCGCCGGTTTGTGATCCTTTCCCAGAGCTGGCCGACATCTTGGATGTCGGCCAAGCCTCCGGGAACTCCCCCTGAGGACTGGCGTCATCGTGCATAGCACGATGACGCCAGTCCTGGAGTTAACCCCTAACTGCCACCAACGGTGGAGATAGGGAGTTCATTGGAACTCCCTATCTCCACCGTTGGTGGCAGCTAGGGGTTAACGTTTGGTATTGTTGGATCGGCCAGAGCATGGCCGTTCCAACAATACCAAACACGAAAGTGTAAAAAGTTTGTAAAAATAAATAAATTAATTAAAATAAAAATAAAAAAATATTTAAAAAAAAAAATACTTATTTTTTTTCTTTTTTTTTGGTTTGTTAATGCAGCAATATTGTTCCCATTTCAATTATAATGTGAACAATGATGCTGCACTAACGATTTTTGTATGCGGTGCGTTTGTTAAAAATCGTGTAATTTTCCCCAAAAAAAAATGTAACGAGACCCCATCTCTAATTTTTTTAACAAGCGCACCCCATACAAAATATAACCGCAATTGCTCGCATGTTAAAATGTGGAAAAAAAACACTTTACACGCTGTAAATTATTGAAAATTCATATTTTATTGCATTTTTTTGTTATAATATACAGACAGGTCATGACGTATACATATAATAATGACATATTATTAATCTGCCGAGTCGTCTGATGGGAAAAACGATATATAATATGTCTGGGTCATATACTAAAATAAGCCTTAAAAACACGTTTAAACATGATGAGCAAAACCGGTAAAAATGACCTCAGCACAGAGGCGGGAAAAGCCTCAGCAGCGAAAGGGTTAAGCGGTTAAATCTGTACCTATTTGATCCCTGTTAATGTTCTCTCCAGTACAGTCTGGGATTCTGCAAATCCTATCCCTCCTGCAACATGATGGCAAGGTCTCTGCACAACACGACCTCTTGCATCTCACTTCCTGCTGATTCTGCTTCTGCTGCTGCTGGGAAAGAATTTGCTCTGTTTACTAATATTTAAACCAAATCAAGAAACTAGGGATGCACCGATACCGATACTAGTATCGGTATCGGGGCCGATATTGCCGTTTGCACGAGTACTTGTTACTCGTGCAAACGGCCCGATACATCCCGCCGATACCAGAAGCCGGCGCTGGGCCGGCTTGCCGGTATCCGCGGGGCTGGGGAAGCTGGCCGCGTGCATGAAAAGCACGCGGCCAGGGTTCCCCTCCGGCGCGCCACATACTCGCCCTTCCTGAAGTTCCGGTCTCTGGGCAGTGATGCGGTCACGTGGCCGCCGGGCGCTCCTGTGACGCGGCCTCTCGGCTGGAGGCAGCATCACAGATGCGCCCGGCGACCACGTGACTGCATCACTGCCCAGAGACCGGAACTTCAGGAAGGGTGAGTATGTGGCGCGCCGGAGGGGAACGCTGGCCGCGTGCTTTACATGCACGCGGCCAGCTTCCCCAGCGTTCGAGCGGGGGGTAAATCGATGAGAGCTGCGGGGGGTAAATCGACGAGAGCTGCGGGGGGTAAATCGACGAGAGCTGCGGGGGGTAAATCGACGAGAGCTGCGGGGGGTAAATCGACGAGAGCTGCGGGGGGTAAATCGACGAGAGCTGCGGGGGGTAAATCGACGAGAGCTGCGGGGGGTAAATCGACGAGAGCTGCGGGGGGTAAATCGACGAGAGCTGCGGGGGGTAAATCGACGAGAGCTGCGGGGGGTAAATCGACGAGAGCTGCGGGGGGTAAATCGACGAGAGCTGCGGGGGGTAAATCGACGAGAGCTGCGGGGGGTAAATCGACGAGAGCTGCGGGGGGTAAATCGACGAGAGCTGCGGGGGGTAAATCGACGAGAGCTGCGGGGGGTTAAATCGACGAGAGCTGCGGGGGGTAAATCGACGAGAGCTGCGGGGGGTAAATCGACGAGAGCTGCGGGGGGTAAATCGACGAGAGCTGCGGGGGGTAAATCGACGAGAGCTGCGGGGGGTAAATCCATGAGAGCTGCGGGGGGTAAATCCACGAGAGCTGCGGGGGGTAAATCGACGAGAGCTGGGGGCCAAATCCATGTGAGCTACGGTCAATCTCATATAAATTTTTATATGAGGTCTGTTCCTATTGGAAAGCGTCACATGATATTAAATAAAAGTATCGGTACTCGGTATCGGTGAGTACTTTTAAAAAGTATCAGTACTCGGTCTTAAAAAAGTGGTATCGGTGCATCCCTACAAGAAACAAACTAACCAGTGAAAGGGGAGAAATGTTTGTTTCAATACGTTTAAACCTTACGTTTTTAGAAGTCAATGAGAAAAATGACAAATATGAAGGAAAGGAAAAAGAAACAAAACGATAGAACAGAAAATGAGATTGTATGTATTGTATATGTTGTTAGATATATAGATATATCTATCTCACCGCTTGAAAGTTAAACCTCACCATGGAGTTTAAATATTGATGTATCCATATCCTACAGGCACAAATAATGCAGTTACTTCCTTTTGCTATTGGTGCTAAGGAGCAAATTTGAGAATGAATATATATATATATATATTCAACCCCCACTGAAATTGAGTGTTTTGGCCAGTTTGACATTGATTTTGATCATTCAGTCATCTTGCTTACAATTAAATCAAAGAGGCACGTGTAGGTCAGACAAATATAACATTTATAATGAAATAACCACAAATGTCTTTTCTGTGCTCACATCATTATCCGTTTTATTCAACCCCCAAGTGACATTCAATCATAGTACTTAGTACAACAGCTTTTAAACGTGAAGCGTAGCTTGACACAAGTGTCTTGCAGCGATCTACGGGTATCTTCGCCCATTCGTCATGGGCAAAAGCCTCCAGTTCAGTCACATTGCAACTGGAGGCTTTTGCAACTGCGCACTGCAACTGCTTTCTTTAAGTCCCACCAGAGGTTCTCAATCGGATTTAAGTCAGGTGACTGCGATGGCCACTCAGATGTTCCAGCCTTTAATCTGCAACCATGCTCTAGTGGACTTGGAGGTATGCTTGGGATCATTGTCCTGTTGAAAGGTCCAACGTCTCCCAAGCCTCAGGTTTGTGACGGACTGCATCACATTGTCATCCAATATCTCCTGGTACTTTGCACACGCTGAAGCTTCCCTGTACCTGCAGAAGCAAAACAGCCCCAAAGCATGCTTGACCCCCCCCCCCCCCGCCATGCTTCACAGTAGGCAAGGTGTTCTTTTCTTCATAGGCCTTGTTCTTCCTCCTCCAAACATAGCGTTGATCCATGGACCCAAACAGTTCTAATTTTGTTTCATCAGTCCACAGAACACTATCCCAAAACTTCTGTGGTTTGTCCACATGACTTTTGGCATACTGCAGTCGACTCTTCTTACTCTTTTGGAGACAGCAAGGGGGTGCGCCTGGGAGTTCTGGCATGGAGGCCTTCATTACGCAGTGTGCGCCGTATTGTCTGAGCTGAAACTTCAGTACTCACATCTGACAAATCTTTTCTCAGTTCCTCAGCAGTCACACGGGGACTTTTCTCCACTCTACGCTTCAGGTAGCGCACAGCAGTCGAAGTCAGCATCTTCTTTCTGCCACGACCAGGTAGCGTTTGAATTTGCGAATGATGCTTCATATGGTCTCTCTTGGTATGTTTAACATCTTTGCAATCTTCTTATAGCCATTGCCCTTCCTGTGAAGAGTAATCACCTCTTTTCTTGTCTTCCTGGACCATTCTCTTGACTTCACCATGTTTGTAACCACACCAGTAAATGTCTAGAAGGAGCTGAGTATCACAGTCATTTTAAAGCTGCCTAATTAGTGCTTATTATGCTTTATTGCTGCTCCGTGACATCCACAGGTGTTTTCAATACCTGATTGAAAACACTTGAATGAACCTCTGTTCTTCAGAGTGGTAGTCTTTAAGGGGTTGAATAATTGTGTCAATGAAGAATTCACAAAAGAAACATTTACTACTGTATTACAAAACCAATTGATGTCATTTTAGTTGCATATGGTTCTTTAAAAAGTCCTTGTAGGATTTCATTCTGAATACAATTACAAATGTACACTAAATTCCCTAAAACCCTTTACAGCATTGGGGGTTGAATAATTTTGAACACAACTGTATTTCTGTTTTTTTTATGTTCATGGTTTTTTTTTTTTTTTTTTTGCTATTTAGGAAACAGAGGGCTGGTTACTCGTTCTCATAGTTGTTACTACTTCTCATACGATCATATACAGTCCTTGCTTGTTTTTCCATTTGAAACAAAAGATAAAATTCTAAAAAGCAAATTCAAGTTACTAAATAAACTGTACTTTTATTTCAAGTGACACAAAATTAATTTTAAATTTGTAAACCTACTCCATGGTGCATATTTCCAATTTTTCAGGGGGAAAACAGTCTTTTTTCCATGGCCTCAAAATTTCCCGGGAATTTTACATCTCTACCCAGGCATCATTAGCAAATTTTCAAAATGAAATTTCGGACTTTACCCGGGTAATCTGCAAAGTATCGAGGCATCTCTGGGTACTCTGGTTTTCTGCACCTTCGACCGGGTACTTTGCACATTACCCTAATGTTGTTAGATAATGTGTGATGTGCAACAAAACATCGGACTTTATCCGGGTAATCTGCAAAATATCCAAATATCCACAAGCCTCTGGGTACTCCGCTTTTCTTGGGTTTTCAGCAGGTTACAGATGACTGAATTCCGAGTATTACCCGGATAAGGCTATGGTCAGACGAGCGTGATTTCTACGGACTGTATGTCCGTGCAGTACGGACATCGTCAGTACGGATGACGCAGTAGTGGTCACACAGTCCGTTTTTTCACTGAAGTTATTTTTGACGGATGTAGGAGGGAAAAATAAATTACAATGAAAAAACATTCTGTCCGTCAAAAATGCTGGACGTATAAATGCAGTCCGTCTGACCATGCTCCATCACTCACACACAAAGCTATGCAGACGTTGTGGACGTGGCGCACTCCGCACGTCTGTTCTAGCAGTATTATGTTCTTGCCTAACCTGCGTCAGTTTGCAGCGTCCGTCAGCCCCCGCACTTCTGTGCGGACATACTTTGTGTGTGGGGCTCCATTTAACACAATTGTATGCTATCACGGACGTACTTATGTGCGGCAACACGGACGTTAACACTGCGTTCGTCTGACCCCAGCCTTAAGCTGCAAACTGTTATCTGACTGATAACAAAATTGTGTTTTTTATTTTTAATGAAATTGTATCCACAGTCACAAACCACACTAAATAACTATCATGTTACTATGTGCATTAATTGTCTGAAAATTTATTTATGAAGATAAAGATATTATATGAAGCGTAACCTGATGGTTATGTTTTATAAATGATATATAAGCACATATGACACATAATAAAGATCATGGAACTCTTTCACATTCATAGAAGAAACCTATCCTGTCACTCTGTATATTCATTATATCCGCAATACATTTTAATGTTCGTCTTTTGCCATTTTCGTTGATAATCATAGATAATAGCCAAATTCGCTGTTTCCCAAGCGGGGTTTGGATGCTCTGCAGATTACCCAGGTGAAGCTGTGGATAGTCCTAAAATTACCCGGGTGAAGCTTCGGACTTGCACATTATCCGGGTAAAGTGCGAAAATTTTCAGCTCTTCCACACCATTACCCAAGGGCAGTTGGTTAGTCCTAAGATTACCCGGGTAATGTCCGAAGTTTTTTTTTTTTTTTTTTTTTTTTTTTTTTGGCAGCTTTACCCAGCGGTTTTGGGTAATGTCAGGATTAACCGCACTTCTGGCTTTACCCGTAACCTATACATTTCTTGGCTGTATCTGTGGTAGAACATTATCACTGCAGGATCTGCTACTTCCAGACCTGTAATGAAATGTAAATGCGTATCCTGGGAACCCTACCCTCCTGGCCTTTTCTTCATGAATGTCAATGTTTCTCACTTGACTCCACGTTAAGGCTGGGTTTGGGAGGCTAATGTCCAGTTACATTTTCCATATGTCCCATCAGGGGCAGTATATTGCATTGGTTGTACATATCAATGAGATATTGCTACTTACCTGATTATAGCACTTGATGCTTTCATCATCCTCCCGGGGGGGGGGGGGGGTTGGGGGTTGGCTAATGAGGGTCATCGTGTAGTTGACCCTCACACCGTATTTCTTGCTGAGAAAAAAAAAGTGAAGCGAGCGAATGGTTGACCTGTATGATGACTCTTCATCTCACTGTCATTCTGCAAATGGCATGTCACTGAAAAGTGAGTGGCAGTACAACCTTGACAGGGAAAACCTCACTTTTCCTATGTGTTTGCAACCCCCTCCCTCCCAAAAAAAGTGAAGGGGTGAAGAAACAGACTTTTGTGTAGGAAGACCCAATATGGGGGATCAGGCACCGCAACCAGCAACAAAATAAAGTATGTGCTGCTGTTCTGACAGCCCCAAGACTGCTGCAACAGCCAGAGTGACTGGATAAATGTTAGTAAACACTGACCCTTGGTGCAAGTTAATAACCATTTAATAAACATAACTAAGAAAAATATATTTGGGTAGGATTTGGCTCTTTTTAAAGAACAGTATTTACACGTGGCAACATCAAATGAAAGTGAAATTCATTACAGCATGTAGCAAAGCTAAAACCGCCTGATGTTTGTGCATTGACAAAGGAGAAAATGCGTAAACCAGGGATGTCCAACTCCGAGCCCCTACCAGATGTTGATGCCTTCAATTCCCATTCTTTCAATGCAATAGATGGCCAGGGAATCATGGGAGGTGTAGTTTAGAAACATCTGGGGGACCAGTGTATGACAGCCCCCTGGCTTTAAACTGTCTCCTGGACAAAATGTGAATGGGTGTTGTTACTATCAACCTCTGGGAGTTTTAGCAGTCAAGGAATATTGGTGCAATACTAAAGGAAATACAATGTAAAAAGCACAATTATCTGCACAAGAGAATTCAAAGTGCCAATATGTACTTTTGAAACTGTAAAAAGTATGCTTCATGTCAGCCACACAAAGAAAGGAACACTGGCTGAATTCATATGAAAAATGGTACCACCATAATTGAATTCTCCCCCCCCCCCCCCCCACCTTCATAGTTCTTCCATACATATTATGGTGAATGTGGTGCTAGACTATTGACAAACATTGGAAACCCTAATCTGTTGTGTATCAACGCTGAAACATTATAAATTGTATAGGGGAAATGGCCAAAGGCTTGGTCAGTTGGCAGACTCCCTTTTTTTTAAAAAGTTTTTGAAGGCAATAATAATGGGTATCCATGCCAGTGAAGTTGGATTAAACTAGCTTGCCAACAATAACTACAGTGAAACCCTTTATTTTTATTTTTTTCTGCACTTGATGGTGGGAATCCTTCTCTTACTTTGTATCACAGGATTTCTTCTTCCAAATACTGCATCTCTCTTTAGACCAGTGTTTCCCAAACCTGTCCTCGGGACCCTCAACCAGACCAGATTTTGCAGATCACCTTGGGGAAAAGCCGACTGAATCCTGCAATCACTGAGCAGCAAATCAGATCACCTGTGATGTGCTTCAGATATCCTGCAAACCTGGCGAGGCGGAGGGTCCTGGGGACTGGTTTGGGCAACACTGCTTTAGACCCAGAGAACTGCTTTCATTGGTCTGATGCCCACTCGTTAGTTTCTTGATCCAGATAAGTCTATATTGGGTTCTTTAACGCTCTGCCTGCTGCTAGAAAATGGAATTGTCTGTAACCTGAGGTACTAATGTGATTCAGAGGTAGACAAATTTAACGTAACTTGTGTAGTAGGGCTGTGCAATTAATTGCAATCGCAATCGAATCACGATTTCCGACCCTGCGATTTCTAAATCGCATAAGGCTGCGATTTTCGGCTGTTAACTTCCGGCGGCGGCATGGTGCTTTGAGCGCTCGCAGGGGGAACCACGTGACGAGCCGCGTTCTCGCAACTCGTCACATGGTTCCCCCAGGCGAGCGCCCAAGCTCCATGTGCCGCCGGAAGTTAACAGGGAGCCGAACACGCGGCGCACAGAACACAGCGGCGCACAGAGGTGAGCTGCGGCGCAGTATCCACGTGCTGGGGCAGTATATCCATGTGATGAATACTGAATACATTTAGAATGTATGTAGCATGTTTGAAAAAGCAAAAACCATTGGCTAAATCGCAATCGCAATATTCATTCAAGAAATCGCAATATGATTATTTTGTCAATATTGCACAGCCCTATTGTGTAGCAGAGGAAATCTTGGCCCACCTCTTCATCTGCTGATGCTCATGAACCTGTAGTCCTTGCAACACAAACCTATATAACAGTATAAAATTGAAGATTCGTGTTTTGTAATTGTGTGTGTATATATATATATATATATTATATAATAATAATATCATATCTCTTTTATTTGTAGGAAGGAATAATGGTCATAAGGAGGCCCTGTGGGATAGTGAAGTGCTGCATTTGGTTGGACGATGGAAGGAAATGAATCAAGCACGTGTAGTAATCATGTGGAGTGGGCCCAGCAGAGGGACAAAGATGCGGAGACGTGGTTGTGGAAACTTTCAAACTGCTTTTCACCTGGACAGGCATTGCCCAATACGGGAGAAAAACCGGTACAGTGTTGTCAATAGGCGTGTGACCTCTTTGTTTTAATGGAAAACTGTCATGTCTGCTCGGTGTTGCCTCTCAAATTTGGGTCCTCAACAGTGGGCCTGGGCAGCTACTACAACTGTTCTTTCCTCCCTTAGGCTAGGGTCAGACTGAGGCAGTGCGAACGCGCGTTCTGGCGCACATAATCACGGCCGCACTAGCAGCAGATGCCGGGCAATGACAGCCATATACGAAGTACGGTCGCACAAAAGTCCGGCCGCGCAACGCAAGTGGAAAATGAACGCATTTTTTCGAGAACGTTAAACCGCTGGTACTGACGTACAGAGTGCGCTGCGGCCGCATAGCAGCGTGTGTGCGTGATTAGGAGATGTCAGACGCTGCTAGTGTGCGGCCAACATAACGTTCAAACAGCCGGATTTCCCTAGACTTCTTTTCACCCCATCGTCATGAAATACGTCCAGAATTGCGCATCGTCTGACCACTTAAGCGTATTCCGTGAAAAAATGCGTGCGCACGCATCGACATACATTTTGACGGTGGCCGCAGAAAATGCGCTCATCTGTCCCTAGCCTTAGTTGTGTATTTTATTTGGAGGTGGGGGGGGGCAGGGGATTTTACTGGTTTCCATTTATTTTAGATCCACCTATACTGTATTCATAATCATTTTCATTATTCTTCCAGAAGGATTTCATGGAGAGAAAGCCTACATTGGAACTGAAGGATCTTCCGCCTCCTCCACCTCCCACACTTCATCCCTGCCCAAATCTATTCCCATCGATTTCACAATCTAAAACTCAACAGACCCCTCTACAACCTGTCCAACATAAGACCGGTCCCAAAGTAAGCTGCTGTGCTCTCTGTTCCAGTGGCACCTCTACTACACCTGATTTCATGTGTGCTGGTGGTAGTTTTATTCTTCCAAACACAATGCTGGACAAGAAGGTCTCAGGCACTATTACATGCCAGATTACACCAGGGCTAAATTTTCCTACTGAAAACCACTTCAAAAAAGTCCCTGTTAACAGCACTTGCAGCGGTCTCCCTGCAGGTTTCTCTAGTGCTCGTGTGGAAAGCCGTTTATCCCCTTGTCAAGTCCATCCTGCACCGCCAGTCTCCTGTTGCGCCAATGCTCATTACAACACATGTCACCGTGATCTCCACAAATTCCAGGTTCCTGTTATTGGCACTTCTGGTTATTTTCCTTGTTCTGAGTTCACTGGTGGGGCTTCACGTGTCTTACAAGAACATCTCGCACAGTCTGAACTTCTGTCCCACTACTGCACAAGCTCGCTGCAGCTAAACACTGCACCTCCTGTATATTTTAAGGGCTCTCATCTCTGTGATGTCTGCTGGGAAAAGGTTAGTTCTGGTGTTTGTGAGGTTTTTTTTCTTTTTTCCAAAGAACTGTTACTTTAATCTGTTTCATTTTAGCTATGAATCCTGCTACCTCAAGATGTGCCTGGCATTAGTGTCTTCACAGTATCATTTAGTTTTTATCAAAAGTGAAACCATGAAAATCTGAGTTGCATGGGGGGGCGTGTATGTTTCTTTAATTTTTATCATGCTTTGGCAATAATGCAAATTTATACAATAATTGGCTTCTAGACTGATTTCTAGAAGTACATGATCTTAAAGGATATCTGTATGAGGTTGGGGGGGGTGGTATCCAATTCACATAGTGGGTATTCTGCTTGACAAGGTACATTCACTGTACCAGTTTAATCTCTTCTTACATGCTGTTGGCTAATGACTAAATTCTTTTGTGCAGCCGTCAAGCAATACAGTAACGGATGGGAAAAAAATATGGCCCAATATTCCTCCTCCAAGCACTCGACCTGTGCCCTTATGCAATGGCTGTGGGACACAAGGAAAAGAAGCTGCCTTTATACTGGCGAACAGTTTCCGCAAAGCCTCATTAAAATACGGTATCTGCTTTTATGCAATGTAACACTACCACATCTGTATTAATAAACTTCTACATGCAGGATAGAAAAGCGGAGTTGCATTAGACAGGGCAAAGGCTTTCTGTACTTGTTGAACTTCATTATACAACTATAGGCCGATGGCAAGTGGCATTAGGCTGGCTGTCCACTGGCACTGTATTTGTGCGATCATCCAATATCGTTTGACGTTGTCTGACCCTATAGCATGCAGGTGAATCGGCACTCTTCCACTGCATCCGAGGGACCTTTTGCAGCCATTCTTTTTTTAAAAAAAATAAAAATATATTTCTATCCTTTCTTGCAGGATCCTCCGATTTAGCGACTGCTGGGCAGTTGTCAGAAAACCTGCCACCCATTGGTGTGTTTTGGGACATTGAAAACTGCTCTGTCCCCAGTGGCCGCTCAGCAGTAACTGTGGTGAAGAGAATTCGAGAGCGGTTTTTCAAAGGTCACAGGGAAGCAGAGTTTATCTGTGTCTGTGACATCAGTAAGGAAAACAAGGAAGTAATTGAGGAGCTTAATAATTGTCAGGTAAGAATCGATAATCTGGTTTCTCCCATTTAATGGGACAGCAGTTTCTCGGACTTGAACACTGCATATAAATCCACTATATCTGTTTATATGCTGCTTTTTCATTGCAATGCGGCGTTTTTTTAAAAGCGGTAAAGTGTGTGTCACTTCTCTTTCTGAGACATTGTCTTGGTTGCAAAGGGATACACTCGAATATCTGACTGGGGGAAAAGACAAGTTGGCTTCATATGTTTTTGTATAAGATTCTCCTAATGTACAGGTCCCTTTTTTTTTTTTGTCAGGGACAAAACAATTTCGAACAAAGATGTTGCAAAAATTTAAAAAATGGCAATATGTTGGTGCTAGAGTATAAAAGACTGTTGTGCACTCAATGCTTTGATCAACAATCTATCAAGGGTGCTCTCCAGTAACAGTCTCCCACTAAGGCTGTAAAATGTGAAAGCAAAAAAAGGACCGGATGCACACCAAAGAAAATAGTCTCTATACTGAATTTTATTTAAAAAAAAAATACATACACAATAATCAGCATAAAAGACCTGACTTTAAGAGGTGTGTGTGTGAAAATCTATATATTATATTACACACACACACTTTCAAGTTGATATTTGGGTTTAAATACCTTGTGGCCTTGAGGATAATAGGCCTGCCATACTAAACAGCTAATTTTGATTGCTGGGGTTGTAACACGGAGGATACCTTTTTCAGAAGGCGACTATGTCGATTTTATCCACTGACAATATATACAGTCAGGTCCAGAAATATTGGGACATCAACACAATTCTAACATCTTTGGCTCTATACACCACCACAATGGAGTTGGAATGAAATGAACACAATGTGCTTTAACTGCAGACTGTCAGCTTTAATTTGAGGGTGTGTACATCCAACTCAGGTGAACGGTGTAGGATTTACAGTGGTTTGCAGATGTGCCTCCCACTTGTTAAGGGACCAAAAGTAATGGGACAATTGGCTTCTCAGCTGTTCCATGGCCAGGTGTGTGATCTTCCCTCATTACCCCAATTAAAACGTGCAGATAAAAGGCCCAGAGTTAATTTAAAGTGTGCGATTTGCATTTGGAATCTTTTGCTGTCAACTCTCAAGATGAGATCCAAAGAGCTGTCACTATCAGTGAAGCAAGCCATCATTAGGCTAAAGAAACAAAACAAACCCATCAGAGAAAGAGCAAGAACATTAGGCGTGGCCAAAACAACTGTTTGGAACATTCTCAAAAAGAAGGAACGCACCAGTGAGCTCAGCAACACCAAAAGACCCGGGAGACCACGGAAAACAACTGTGGTGGATGACCGAAGAATTCTTTCCTTGGTGAAGAAAACACAACAGTTGGCCAGATCAAGAACACTCTCCAGGAGGTAGGTGTATGTGTGTCAAAGTCAACAATCAAGAGAAGACTTCACCAGTGTGAATACAGAGGGTTCACCACAAGATGTAAACCATTGGTGAGCCTCAAAAACAGGAAGGCCAGATTAGCGTTTGCCAAACAACACCTAACAAAGCCTTCACAGTTCTGGAACAAGACAGATGAGACCAAGATCAATTTGTACCAGAGTGATGGTAAGAGAAGAGTATGGAGAAGGAAAGGCACTGCTCATGATCCTAAGCATACCACCTCATCAGTGAAGAATGGTGGTGGTAGTGTCATGGTGTGGGCATGTATGGCTGCCAATGGAACTGGTTCTCTTGTATTTGATGTGACTGCTGACAAAAGCAGCAGCATGAATTCTGAAGTGTTTCGGGGCAATATTCTCTGCTCACATTCAGCCAAATGCTGCAGAACTCATTGGACGGCGCTTCACAGTGCAGATGGACAATGTCCCAAAGAATTTTTGAAGGGACAGAAGTGGAATGTTATGCAATGGCCAAGTCAATCACCTGACCTGAATCCCATTGAGAATGCGTTTCACTTGCTGAAGACAAAACTGAAGGGAAAATGCCCCAAGAACAAGCAGGAACTGGAGGCCTGGCAGAGCATCACCAGGGATGAAACCTATGCGTTCCAGACTTCAGGCTGTGATTGACTGCAACCAAGTATTAAGAATGGAAAATTTGATTTACGATTTATTATTCTGTCCCATTACTTTTGGTCCCTTAAGTGGGAGGCACAGCAGTTTGCAGATGTAAGTCCTACACCGTTCACCTGAGTTGGATGTACATACCCTCAAATTAAAGCTGACAGTCTGCAGTTACAGCACATTGTGTTTGTTTCATTCCAACTCCATTGTGGTGGTGTATAGAGCCAAAGATGTTAGAATTGTGTTGATGTCCCAATATTTCTGGACCTGACTGTATGCCACTTTTAATGGGTTTACTAAAACACTTAAAAAAACAAATTATATCTAGATGGGAAGTTGCCTCCCTCGAAAATGACCTTAAAAGAAAAATTATACCCCAGGGGTTACAAATTAATGTTCCACCAGCTACTCATATCAAGCATGTCAATTTTCTAACAGAGTGGGAGGAAGCCGCTAATGCTTGTTTCAATGAAATTTATGGATATCTTAAATAAACATGAGAGAGAAATTCTGGAGGAAGTTGGAGAGGTGCTTTTGATAGTGAGCTGGAAAAAGTACAAAAATTTAAGACTGACTCCCCCCCCCCCCCCCCCTTTCTTTGAGAAATTTAGACAGAATTAACCAAGTTTGGATAGGTTTGATAAAGAAATTTAAGGATAGGAAACTTAAATGGCAGATGAAATTTAATCTAGATAAATGTAAAGTTATGCACTTTGGAGTGAAGAACACACAAGCAATTTATACCCTAAATGGTACGGAGTTAGGGAAATCCAAGCAGGAGAAGGATTTGGGAATAATCATAGACTTCAAACTAAGTAACAATGTGCAATGTCAAACAGCAGCCGCCAAGGCCAGCAAAGTACTGGCATGCATTAAAAGGGGAGTTCACTCACGGGATGAAAACATAATTTTGCCTCTGTATAAATCAATGGTCAGGCCGCACCTTGAATATGCCGTGCAATTTTGGGCACCTGTCTTAAAAAAAGATATTATATCGCTAGAAAAAGTGCAGAGACGGGCAACTAAATTATGAGGAAAGACTAACAAGCTTAAACCTGTTTAGTTTAGAGAAAAGGCGCCTTAGAGGGGATCTGATAACCTTATATAAATATATACGGGGCCATTATCAACCATTGTCTGATGTCCTATGTATAGTCCTGTTAATGAATAGGTTAAGGGGTCATCCATTTAGACTGGAAGAAAGAAAATTTAGCTTAAAGCATAGGAAGGGTTATTTTACAGTGAGAACAATAAAGCTGTGGAATTCTCTGCCTGTTGAGATGGTTGGGTCAGAGTCTGTACAGACTTTTAAAAAACGACTGGATGACTTCCTGCAGACACAGAATATTAAGGGTTATAATATTTAATATGTGGGTAAAAGCTTCTTGATCCAAGGAGAAATCTGACTGCCATTCTGGGGTCAAGAAGGAATTTTTTCCCAGTATGTTGCATATTGGCAAGCATTCAGACTGGGTTTTTTGCCTTCTTTTGGATCAACAGCAGTAGGTTATGTGGGAGAGGCTGAACCCGATGGACGCATGTCTTTTTTCAGCCTATATAACTATGTACTATGTAACTATGAAACCTGGGAAATTTACGAGATAGACAATAAAGATTATAGGGAAGGAAATGTATACAGATTCCCTCAAAATAAAGATGGCACCGAGGGTCCATCTTCTTCTGATTATGATACCTCTGACCACGATGATCCCCGGTGAAGGTACATGTACAAACACCGAAAGTACAAGACTACGTGATAGAAGTACCCATAAAAAAGATGCCTTTTTTTTAGACCAATTAAGGGAGGATGTGAGGGAATTACCTCGCAGAAAACAGAGGCCGAAGGAGAATGGGTCGACAGAGGTGGTGAATAGCTATGGTTTAGGAACTAATAGGGAAAATAGGGTGGAATGCAATCAACCACAAGTTATCTAGCCCCGCGGTTGTTGAATAATTATGAAATAGGTTAATCCTTTTAATACACTTAAGTTCCATAAAGTCGAATGGATAAAAGATGTAAACTTATTCACACGGAAGGTTGTCTTACATAAATTCCATAGTCTACAAATGGGAAAAAACGCAAAAAGATACGATTTGGCTCCTACCGATATGGAATGCCTTAATACACTTGTCTTGTTATTGGAAGAAAACCGTGGTGAATCTGGAAATATGGGTTATACAAACTTAAAACCTAAAAGTACCTTCACACCCTAGATCAGTGACTACAGTACTATTGAAATGTTCTGCACATTGGTCTGTCAAGAAATTGAAAAATTTGAATTCACTATAAAATGCGTCAGTTCCACACAATATTACAAAAAATTTGTTTCAAGTCTTCGGGAAGATAAGGAGATAATACCACAATATTCCCTCCTTTATTATTAAGTGTAGAACAATACAAAAAAAATGGTACCGACAATTTTAGAAGATACAACTACCTATAATGTTTTGACGCAAAATCCGACCATTCGTTTCTCAGCAGAACTTAATTTGATACTGACTGATGCATGTGGTGCTGGTGTGATCACAGAATATGAATTTATGAAACCGATTTCCCTAACGCTTGCCACCTTCTATGCCCTCCCTAAAATCCACAAAAAAATTCAACCACCACCTGGTTGTCCCATAGTATCAGGCTGCATGAACCTCACACAAAATGGAAGCATTTGTATTGAAAAAATTTGTCGGTTACCCTCGTTTGTAAGGGATTCAAAACGGATGCTTATTTTTTTTTTTTGTCTAAATGTACCATCCCTAACAATACCTTACTTTGCAGTTTGGACGTTGAGTCCCTTTTTATAGCTGTATCCCTCATGATTTGGGCTTAAAACACGTTCAATATTATCTGGATACAAGAGGGGAAACGCATAGAAAACATTGAGTTTGTCTTGCAACTTCTGCATTTTATTTTGACGCATCATTTTTTCATCTTTGATCACACCTTTTATAGGCAAGTGACCGGGACTGCCATTGGGACGCCCATGGCCTCCCTCTTATGCAAACTTGCATTTGGGATGGTGGGAACAATTCATTGTGAATGGTCCAGACATGATTGAATTTCGGCCCTTCCTAATAGCATGGAAACAGTATATTGACTGTCTTTATACTCGGGGGGGGGGGGGGAGCCGTGACACCATTTTGTCAAGGCTTAATGAAAACCACTTGAATTTCAAAAGTAAACTTAAATCTTAAGAACATACACTTTTTTTTTTTTCCCCATTTCCAAACTCCCAGATGGACAATTAGCTACTACACTGTATAGAAAGGAAACGGACACAAATAGCCTTCTAAACTGGAAGAGCTTCCACCAATTTGAACGGTTTTGGCCCTTAAGATCCTCATCTCTGCAAAGTATTACCTAAATACGCCTCCATAACATCATGACGTTCCAATATTGGCGATCAAGTTACACATAGCCATAACTGGCTTGCTAAACAACTCCTGGGTACCTATAAATGTGGTAATTGCAAGGGCTGTAAATATGTATTGAAAGATTCAAAAAAGTTTTCAAATGTTAACACCGACTCCTTTTCAGTAAAGAAGTTTTCTAACTGTAAAACAGCAGGTGTTGTATATTTACTTATCTCCGGTTGCGGAAGCAAGTATATTTGAAAGACCATACGTCCTCTGAAAGTATGAATTCTGGAACACGTATGCTCTGAGGTACCCACGAGACATCCCGATTACAAGGCAATGGTAATTGAACAGGTCCAAATGGGACAACGTGGAGGTAACCTGGACAGAAAGTTACGTCAAAGAGAGGCCTATTGGATATATCGATTGGGAACAAGATATCCAGGAGGCCTGAATGAAACATAGAAACCTAGGTTCTTATCTGCCGACCTTTTCTTTCGGCCCATCTAGTCTGCCCGATTACCTGGATTTATCTTTTGTTTAGGATAGCCTTATGCCTGCTTAAATTCAATCACTGTTTTGGCCTCTCTCACTTCAACTGGAAGGCTGTTCCATGTATCCACCACCCTCTCAGTAAAATAATGCTTCCTGATGTTACTTTTAAACCTTTGCCCCTCTAATCTAAGACTATGTCCTCTTGTTTTGCTACTTTGTTTCCTTTTAAATATACTCCCTTCCTCTACCTTGTGGATTCCCTTTTACGTATTTAAATGTTTCTGTCTCGTCTCTTTTCCAAGCTATACATGTTAAGATCATTAAGCCTTTCCTGGTAACTTTTCTCCTTCAAGCCGTACACCATTTTAGTAGCCCTTCTCTGAACTCTCTCTAAGATGTCTATATCCTTCTGGAGATACGGTCTCCAGTACTGCACACAGTACTCCAAGTGAGGTCTCACCAGTGCTCTGTACAGTGGCATGAGCACTTCCCTTTTCCTATTGCTAATACCTCTCCCTACACAACCAAGCATTCTGCTAGCATTTCCTGCTGCTCTATTACTAATGAAGGCTTCACTTTCTCCCCTTTCATATAATCCATTATTTTGTCATACTAAAATTATGTTTTTATTACACAATAACTGTTTATTATGATTATGTATGGTGGTTCACTTTCCATGGAAATATGGGTGTAAAAATAACTGTATATTTGAGCTACAAATGGTCTCCTACAATTATTATTTATCCTAATTTTAGTTGCCTTATTAATAATTAATTCCTTTGGTCATATGGGTTTACTGTCCTCTTATAAATGTTTAACAATTAGAGTGTACTATGTGCACCCTTGTGTATGTTTTGGAATGATGTGTTTAGCAATCTAATTAATTAAGCAGAACAAACCCGTATCATTATTGCTTCCATCACCTTTTACTATGATTTTTGGAGTGCGGATTGAATTATTCCCGGCATAGACGCCAGTTGGGTATTTAGGATTACTCGGCTGTCAAATTACAGGATCCCCTTAAGTGCAGTGCAAAGGAAAAGGAATGGTCAGTCCTATATAGCTTCTATGTTTAAATTTAAATAATTTGCAGTTCTAAACCCATGAGTCCCATACCTAATAATAATGGATGCAAGAGCCCTGCATTTGACCGGAACTTTTCCCGTGACCGGAAATGACGCTATTCAATGGGACACCGGAAGTCCGATTTGACATCCGGTAATGAAACTAAGTTGAAAGGGGAACAGAAGTAATGTTTTTTAATTGGAGATGTAGAGCTGGGAAATTCATGGCCCAATCCCCATGGTGTATTAACAGCTGTGTCCAGCATATAACTACTGAAGCTGATATAACATTTAATGTGATAGCGTCTCTTCCGTGACCAGAAGTACAATCGCACACCGGAAATGACGGTATACAACGGGACACCGGAAATCCGGTTAGTAATTGTGAGACGCCTGGACACACATGTTGGCCTCTTTGAGACTATATAAACGATGACCACTTTGTAGTCGGACCACTCCTGATGAAGCCGTATTGATGGACAGCGAAACGCGTTTGGGTGTCCTTTTTTAACTGTTCTTTTTTGTCTCCGCACTTGGCCAATTGTGAAGGGTTTTCTCAGGTGACCTTTATGAATTCTAACCGAAATTGGTGGTTATGCATCTCTAATTGATTGGTCGTGTTGTGAATTGGGTGACCTGGCGAGTCTGTACGAATAGCGGTGCCCTTAAATCCGCTGCCCTCTCTATCGTGAAACCTTTGGTACAAATGCCTCTTCCTCGATACACCAAACTACATACGTATATGGTGCCACGACGATCTCTAAGTACATGCTAGATCACTAATTGGAGCGGTGTCTATAATCTGCTTGAATTCTGAGGAATGAAATTAACCCACAGTGTTGGTGGATAATTTCCTAACCCTGGGTGACCACTAAATCATGTTGATTAGCCAGAATTGTAATACTAGAACGGTCTAAAAAATATCTGACAACCACTCACCTAAAAATTCTTTCTTTTTGGGTCCATGTTGTTCAGGTTCTCTCATGTTGATATAGTATAAGGATATAATATCGACACTTGGTCCCCAAAATGAATGAATGACCTTAATTTTTAATCATTTAATCGTTGCCAGTTTGCACTTAAAATCCATTAATATGTATCGTTAACATTGTTTTGTAATATGTGTTTAATTTTGAATGAAGATTGTTGGAAAAATATGTAAATATAAATGTGTGTGTCAAAAGACCATAGAGCTAAATGATATTAAGAAAATCAACAGGGTATCATGGGTAAACCCACTAGCAAAGCATAAATCATAATATGGCAATGAAGAACAAAGAATCAGGAAAATGTCAGTATCCTGTGCACCAGAAAATATGTATATATATATTATATAATCTGGAGTAGACACTGCAGAGAGGCGCAAGTCTGAGGCTAGGTACCCCCAACGTTTCGGCATATTGCCTATGTTGGTGCTAAACATGTGGTTTTGTTATAGAATGTGGAAAAACGTTGTATTTTTATATCTGCTAGGTGACCGTTGCTCACATTAATGCCACAGCAAAGAATGCTGCAGATGACAAACTCAGACAAAGTTTAAGAAGGTTTGCAGACACACACACTTCTCCTGCTACTGTGGTTCTGGTTTCCAGTAAGTAGACTATATACTTTATTTTTTTTTCTTTTTCGTGCAAATGCGGGTTTTTAGACTTATTTGGTCGTTGTTAGGTTGCTCCGATACCTGTATTGGTGCCGATACCGGATACTGCAGGAGTACTTGGTACTCGTGCAGTGCCCTTGATATTTCCCCCGATACCGGAAGCCGGCATCCGAGGGGCTGGGGCGGCTGTCCGAATGCTCTATCGGCATTCGGACAGGCTCCTGCAGCTGCTCACCGCGTTCCCACGTGATCGCGGCCTGGGGACTTCCAACGAGCGCATGTGTGCAAACTTTGCCGGCGTTGCTCAGGATGGTAAGTATGAACGGAGAGCTCCAGGTGCCTGTCCGAATGCCGATAGAGCATTCGGACAGCTGCCTTATGTCTGGTCTGGGGGTCTGTGTGTATGATATAATATATATATTTCTCCATGAGGTCTGTTCTTATTCGTCACATGACATAAAATAAAAGTGTCGGTACTCGGTATTGGTGAGTACTTGAAAAAAAAAGTATCGGTACTCGGTCTTAAAGTGGTATTTGGGAATATCTGACTGTTCTCCCCCCCCCCCCCCATTCTTCAGCAGACTCTTCTCTTTGGATTGTACAAATGATTTTGGCAACGCAAATCTGATCTGCTTTATTAACCCCCCCCCCCCCATTTGTAAATACAGCACACGACAGCTGCATAGTTACACACCCCATAATGATTATCCCCTGCCATCCGGTGGGGTGTATTTAATTTCTGCTAGTTTTCCAGTTTCTCTGCCCAATTTCAGTTTTAAAAGCTGTTGCATGCATAAAGGGTGCAATGTTTACAAACAGTGACAGGTAAATTTGCCTCCATTCCTCATCTGGAGGGCGGGGGTGGGATGCACTGCATAGAACATGCTATAGATGTCCTTTTGCTCTGAACTACCACTATTCATTAATTGGCCTTCGCGATTTACGTTTTCACTCTTTCAGCTGATGTCAATTTTGCGCTAGAGCTCAGTGACTTGAGACATCGACATGGCTTCAATATCATACTTGTTCACAAGAACCAAGCCTCTGAAGCATTGCTTCAGAATGCACACGAGTTGATACGTTTTGAAGAGTTTATTTCAGACCTGCCTCCCAGATTACCTCTTAAACCGCAGGTAAGTTTTGGGCTATAAGGTGCTCTGTTAAGACTGCATTTTTCTTGCTCATTGACTTGTAAACTTCAATGGTATGGTCATTACGGGGGAATTCCCCAAACGCCAATGTTCACGTGTCTTTTATTTTTTATTTTTTTTTTTTTTTTGCAAAGCATAAAAATTGCAGTTGTTGCAATACTGGTGAACTTCGGCCATCTAGAAGCAAAATCTAGCACGCAATGTTCCTTCAAAAACCAGTGACACACATGCACTTTGCATGACTGCATGGAGCTCACTTTAAAAATGGATGCGGCACTTAGAACTCATGTACAGGCTACAGTGAAACAGCTTCAACTGATACACCAATGACCTCTGATTCAAACCTATGCTCAGAACAATAATTTTTTTTCAGAAACTACAGTGGAAAGAAAGTATGGTGGCAGTTAACTAGTGAATGTACTGTAATACTTTACCCACTAAAGTGTGTGTGTGTGTAAACAAATATTCTATCAAATTTCCACTATCCTCTATAAGCAGATCTAAATCCTTCTTCTCTAGCACTGCATTCCATGCAGAACCCCCTTTTCCCACCATTCAAGGGGCAATTTAGAATCGTAAAGTCAGTCTTGTGAACGAAGAATTTTAGCTATTGATGCATACTTACAAAGGCACTAGAATGACTGCCACACTATAGGCTAGATTCCAAGCCTGGACTAATAAGTTTAGGCCTGCTAGTTAAGTTTCCTCTGGTTTGAAATCTAGCCTGTCTTTTTGCGTTAGCGAATATCCTAATTTTATATGTACTTCAAGTTATACATATTGAACTTCCCCTTTTTAAATGCATGCCTTTTTTTTTTTTTATTTCAAAGTTATTTGTGCATATTCCTTGCTTGTTACTTCTGTATATTGACCTGAATGAGCTATTCACGTGTAGTGTGTTTTAGTTTTCAATTTTTTTTTTTTTTCCCCTCACAGCAGTGCCATACTCTGTTATATGTATATAACTTGCCAACAAATCGAGACACGAAGAGTATCAGCAACCGCTTGCGACGCTTGTCTGATAACTGTGGAGGTAAAGTGATGAGTATTTCTGGTGGTAGCGCCATCCTTCGCTTCTTCAACCAGGAAAGCGCTGAGCGTGCCCAAAAGCGCATGGAGAACGAGGATGTATTTGGTAACCGGATCACTGTGTCCTTCACTCCTAAACACAAGGAGGTGACTGAAATGAAGAATTCAAACGGTGGTGTCTCCAGTGATAAATCAAAGTCTCCCAAGAAGGCGAACAAGAACACCAAATTGTGCCTCACTTTCAAAGATCCGCACGACCAGTCTTCAAATGCCAAAACTGCTTCCAGCAAAGGGTCACATAGCTCTGTCAATAAGAACTCTAATGTAAAAAGTTTGCAGGTAAAGCCAAGTGATTTCTGCACTACTCATACAGGGTTATTCAGATGGATCCGAATTGTAACGACACTGAAATTCAGCGAACGGGGCTATTCAGAGAGAAGGCAATATGTACGGTGACTGGTCGAGGGCAGTGAAATGCCCATAGAGAAGCAATGCTTCGCCTATTCAGAGAACACCAAACAGCAGGGAAAAGTTGCCGAAATGCCGTGCTGTTCGGTGGTTTCATTCGACAGGTTTATTCAGGAGAATCCCATAGGCTTCAATGTGAAAAATATTCCTGTTTTTAATACAATATCTAATAAACCGTTTATTTTATTCTGCTGTAAAGAGTCTTTTTTGTTTTTTTTCAATTTTCCTTAATGGACTTTTTTTATTATTCATAGGATCTTGTATGAAAATTCCAGACCCTTTGTCAGGTTTTTTTTTCTTTCCAAACGGCGTTTCAAACTTTCAAGAGTACTGTTGTTTATTTTTTTTTAAACCACGTTAGTCTTCGTGTCAGCTTTTTCTGGCGGCTGTGATCGGTTTGTTGGGTTTTTCCGTAGTGTTCGGTGGGGTTTTTTCAGCTAGTGTTCGGCAAGTATTCCCTGCACTACGGGGGCCCTGCGGTGCTTGCTGAATACACCGCAGGGTCGGCAAACTAGGAATCGCTGAATCGACCTGAAGTGCGGGGAACGAAAGGTCACCGAACGTGCAGTAAGTTTTGTTTCTGCTTTTCTGCTCTTTAAATCTGCACGGGTGTGTTGCGTGTGTTTTTTTTTTTTTTTTTTTTTTTTTTGTTTTGTTGGTGTCTTTATTTTACATAAAGCTTTATGCATCGTAGCTCCTTTCTTACAAAATTGTAAAACCAAATTTGCAGTAGCATACAGTGAAAATGTGCCTGACAATCTTTAGCACCTTTTCAGACTTGAAAGTATTTGACAGGCAGCGCCATCTGCTTATGAAAAAGTGGTGCTACATATAATACAGCTTGGGCGGCGGGGGGGGGGGGGCTTAAAATCTGGGACTCATTTGCAAACCAATTTAAATAGCAGAAACTTGCTTTTTCTTTAGGAGTTGTGCCAAATCCAGTCAAAGTCAAGCAAGAATAACATGACCCAACAGGATAAAGACAAAAGAAAAAATGGTGAAGGACTTGACCCTGCAGCATCTCAAACTTGTTCTCCTGCTTCCAACCAGCTGTCTTTGACCACTAAAGTCACACGGACAGAAAACGTTGCCCTTAAAGGCGTTCAGAAGTAAGTATAATATATATATATATATCTTTTTTACTGCTCTTTTAGAGTTGTTGAAATCTATTAAAAATTGGCATGTTTTTGCTCAAATAACATTTATAGATCACACATGCAGGACAGGACCTCAAGGATTTCAGAATCTAGGAGAATCTGTGGTAGAGCCACGTTCTCCCTGCTGCAGTTCCCATCGTACATGCTAGGGTGGGCTCTGTAGCATTTCTTTTTTGTGGACATGCTGAAGTTGCTGAGGGCCCCAGTGGTTGGTGTGGTTTGCTGCAGCACTCAGGAGCAGCGTGTCCCTTGTCCAGAATCCCTAACCTACCATGTGGAAGGTGCAAAACCATCAATTGACAATTCAATTCACCTCATACTGTATTAAAAACACATTATTTGAGGTTTTACATTGCGTGTAGATTTTCAAATATACATTCATAAAATCGCCTGTCCCAACATTTGTTTACTGCTGTTTGCTAACACATGTGCGACTGGACACTGAAGACGCCAGTTGGTTAAATTTAACAAGCAGCGTCTCCCCCCCCCCCCCATTCAGCTATTACATCTTAATCTCTGCAACTGTACAGGGCCTTTGCGCCTTATTTTGCTATCGATTCGCCACACCTTTTCAGACAGTATGGCCTTGCTGCAGTCCTGACCTAACACCCGCACTCTCTGGTTACACAACCATGCACTTGTGATCTATGCAGAATGTGGTTTGGTGTTGTCCTACTTGAAATGTTGACTTGTTGTATCATAAAAGACAATTCCACTCTGCTACCGTCCATCTCCAATGAGACAGGGCCCTGAGAAGTAGTCAGCGCTTCCAGACAGTGTTGCTGTATGGCTTCTGGTTTGCATAGTAAAGCCTCAACTTGCATCTGTGCATGCAGCGGCGAATGATGTTGACTGACAAAGGTCAATGTCAGGATATCCATTAGACTCTTGACTGTTTTTGAGACTGAAACATCTGTGGGATTGGCAATCACGCACATTCAGAAGTGGGTTTTCAGCCTTGCTCTTTACGCACAGTGATTTGACCGGATTCCTTGACTCTCTTGTTTATATTGTGCACTGTAGAAGGTGAAGTGCCCAAATTCCTATCAAAGTGTTTTGGATTATTTGTTGGCAGATTGGCCAGCCTCATCCCGTCCTTACTCTTGACTTTTTTTTTTTTTGCTCCTTTAGAAAATTACACAATTGCCTCACTCCTTTCACATCACTTTCTTATTTCAACTTGTCACATCGCTATTAGTCCTAAATTGCCCCTGTTCCAACTTTTATGGAGTGAGTTGCAGACATTCGCTTTGAAATGAGTGCATATTTTCAAAAATATATAAAATTAAAAGTAAGACCTCAGATCATGTGTTTTCAATATCGGTTAGTCAATTGACTATTTTGAAATCTAAATTTATATTCCATACTGTTTCGACCTTTCTTCGAAAGAGACCACTGATATGGAGTGTCCTGATTTGGGCCAGAATATCCAGCTTTGTATTCAAGAGATGTCATTCTAGCATACTCAGGATTTTCCTTTTTTAATGTTTGTGTTCAAACCAGCTACCACTGCAAGCAGCCTTATTGTATAATCGGAAGTAATCATGGCTATATTCTAGAACTATTTATTATAAAACTGACCCTTGTGGACCTCCAGAAATGTCTGTGTATAGAACCTAGACCCACAATGAATATTTTACTGTCTCTCTAGATGTGTTGATATTGGTACTAGAAGCAGCTCAAACTCTCCCGTGGAGAGGAAAAACGAAGAGGCTCAATTTCAAGTCAGTAATCCATCCGCTTTCAGTAAACTCTCAGGAACAAGACTGCAAAGTCCTGTGCGAGAATCTCAAAGCTTATCTTTAAGGTAAACTCCATTGTGTATGGTCAAATACTACAGAAAAGAAGTGCCAAACCAATCTGCGTTTTATTTTCTTACAGGAACAGGTCTCCAAATTTGTCGCACCGCTCTTCCCCTTTTGCTGCTAGTTCCCCTGGTGCTTCGGATTCATCTGTTGATCCATTTGCAAATGGTGCTGATATTCAGATTGGGAATCTGGATTACAGGATGTCAAGGAAAGAGCTTCTGCAAACATTACGTGACACATTTTCCAGTCATGGGAAGGCAAGTTATTTTCCCTCTTCTGCAAGTGATTTATCAATACAGTGGCAGGGTGCTGGAATTAGATTTTATTGTGCATCTTCACAACGCCCATGTTTTGCTCTAGACCAGCATATATTGTTGTACAGCAGTAAATTTAAAAAAAAACAGAACCTGATTTAAGGGGGTTCCAGATATTTTGGAACCTCACCTCCCCATGATGCTCCGCTGCTTATTTGGTTGGTGTGATGGAGCGACTATACATTTTATCTGAGTACCTGTTGTCCGCAGGCTCTCTTCCATGTAACAGTCTCCACCGTCAACCGGAGAATGTTCCCTAACAGCCCACCCAAACTTTAACTGCAGTTGAAAGAACGATGCAGACCTTTTGACATTCAAAAAGCAGACTGACTAGTTTATTCACACAGACACACAGCTACCCAGGCAAGGAACAACCCCCTTCATGATACAACCAAACAGATAACACCACAAATCAAATAACTGCACAGGACCTTCAAACCATGGACAATGGGACTTCCTGGGAGGAGATGGGGGGGGGGCGGCGGCAAGGGTTAAACAAAGGAATATCTTCTATTAGAGAGAATTGCACTATACAGGGAGGATAGTAATAGAGGTCTGTGCTATACAGAGAAGGGTTAGATAATAGAGGGAATGTACACCGTATACGCAACAGACTCTACAATAATTACACAAGGGAATAACACACAGACCTCAGAAATTTTTAGTTAGCCGGCACTAGTTTAAAACCATGAAAAGTGAAATCTATTTTTAAAAGGTCCACCAATAGTCTCTTAAACGGTGGAGGGGCTTCTGTCACAACCGTCCTTTAGGGACTACATAGTACAAACCCAAATGGGTTTGTCATCACAGTTGGCAGAGCCTTAAGTGAAATGGAGTTCCAAAACATCTGAGGGCCTAGGTTGCCGACCCCCTTTTAAAGTGTAGGGATTGTCTAAATTGGCATGTCAAAGTGCTTTATACACACCAGAATATAATGTAGAGGTCGGCAGGGCTGGGTCCTGGATGGACAATATGTTTCACCCCTATTTGGGTTGTGGACCCTTTTTTAAGGGCAACCACAGGGTTAATGTTCCTGTCCAGGAATAGTTTTAAAGCCAGCAACTCCCAGATAGGATTGTGGGAGTTTTTAGGAAAAAGGAAAGTAATCAGTGGAAGCTGTGTGTGTTGGTGTTCCAAAAGCAGGAGACGTGCTGTGCCTTGCTGGAGAGGCTTCTACATACTGGGGAAAGGATTCCCCAGGTTTGGGACGGTTTAAAGCGTTGGTGAGCCATCGTTATTTTTTCTGTTTATTTGTGCTGAAGATCAGGACTTTGCTTTAATTTCGCTGAACCCAAGCGTGTACTTATTATGTGGCCTTTTTGACTTCCCTGAAAGGGTGAATAAAGCTGTTTTGTTTGTGAAAGACATTGTGCACGTGCTCTGTGGGCCCCCAAATGTCACAATAAGCATTAATGTGCTATCAGATACAATATAAGCTATACTAATATGTACCTGTAGTGACCAGGTACATTTTTGTGCTACCATGTTGGGTCTCCTCGCTTTTTATCTTTGTTCACTCACCTCACTACAGTGATGGGAGGCGCTAACTGGTGGCTAGCGCACAGTGATGTGTCGGATATAATCTCTGCACGTGAATACAACACGTTTATATATATATATATTGGGTTGATCAGCCAAGCCTCCAATATATCAGGGATTACTATTTCATAAGAAACTTATACGAGACACAAATATCAATCGTTTATATTTCTTAGAAATTATCCTGAATTCTTTTTAATTGTCTGTGTTTTGCTTTGAAAAATACAATAATCAATAATCGGAGATATATATATATATATATAAGTTTCAAATCTCATATCATAAACAAAAATTTATAAACCACAATCCATCGGCATATAAAAACTAGCTTCACAATATATGTATCTCCGGTTAGTAACTGCATATATGATTATCACTTACCTTATCAGTTAGTAACTAATACACAAATGGTTAATAAACATTTCTGCTTAATACAACATTCATTTCCCAGCAAACAATGTTTAACCAGCCAGCATTATACATACATACATACATACATACATACAGCTAATTTAATAAGTAATAAAAACATATTTAGTGAATCCTCCCCTAATCTCGAATTAAACTTCTAATCTTTTGCCTTTTATTTTGTAGTTATATAATTTAATTTTAATCACAGTAATTTCCAAATGCAATATATATATTGGTATCAATCTTACAACATTTCTTTTAGGAATAAATCCTTATATTCACTTCTTCATATTTCTATCTGCAGAATAGAAAGTACTTCGAATTTGGATTTAACGGTGTCTGAGAATCTCAGTCTACGTTGCAAGAATATCTACAAATATATAATTACATTAATTTCATACATTACCTGTCCTTTTTGGATGTTGATAAGTCTTGGAATTTTCTATGTGACGCTTTGTTTTGGAATATGTAAAGATTATCGATGACAGATAATCAATGCATGTGAGTTAGAGATTTGGTGAGAATATTGATTGCCTTATGTCTTGGGACCTGCCTGCATCGTGGTGAGTCTGAGTGTTGGAATCTTGGACTCTCAGAGGGTCATGTGTGAGTCTGACTGCTGGAATCTCCGACTTCTCACAAAGAGCCTTGCCGCTTATTATAGCCAATTTGACGACACGGGCTATATTATTTGATATATGAATCATAATATTTTCCTATCCTCTAGAGCCGGGGTCTCAAACTCTGGCCCCCCTGATGTTTCTGAACTACAACTCCCATGATTCCCTGGCCACCTATTGCATTCAAAGCATTCTGGGACTTGTAGGCAAAAACATCTGGGGGGCCGTGAGTTTGAGACCCCTGCTCTAGAGGGCAGTATTGCACTTCTTAAATTAATTCCACCATTTCTTTTTAATTCTTATCTCGGGTCAAAAAGGTCAGACTGACTTAACAAAGACCTTCTCTTCAGTCACTAGACACAGTGTCTGTCATCTGATTTATAGCTCTACTCCCTTTTGAACAGTCCTTTCAGCTGAATTCTTTTCTGGTTAACTCACAGAATCTATTCTTTAGTAATTTTTATTATTTACCAATTATACTTTCTACAATATTTATTGGAGCATATATTTCATACTATAATTATAATAAAATATACCTTGATTATAAACCTATATTTTGTGATTATAAATCTATATTACAAAATATTTTCTCTTATTCCTATACCCAAAAGACAAAATTTCTTTTGTTTTAAAAACTTAAGACAGACCAATAAATTTACTTATGACACGTCTTAGCATTATCTAACATTCACTCTAGGTTCCTTCATGTCTGGCACTTCTTAAAAAAATATATAAAAGACTTCACCCAGGAATGAACTCTGTAAAAAAATCTCGTTCATCTCAACGTAGAGAAATTTTGAAAGAAAAACTGTCTTTAAAAACAAAATGGCTACAAGCATCCATTTTAAATCCTTTGTCTCTATACCCGACAGATGCATTATTGGCACCTCAGCGCTGGCAGTCATTCATGTGCACAAAGTGATTGGAGGTCTGTCATGTAGAGTGACTCTAGGCTCAGTGCTGCCCCTCCCCCTGCGGCATGCCGAATTGATGGACTGCTAAAATGTGAGCGGGAAACGCTCCCTTATTCAAGTAACACGTAAAAGGGAGTGACTCCATGTAACATTAGCCGACCGTATCTTGGACATTACATGATTTCATAAAGTGACACTGTCGGAGTTATTGTTAGCTCTCCTCATCCAGCTATTGCAATGATGGTGGGATGCACTCCTTAACATCTTGAACATGTCAGCTGGATAAACTGGTACCAAGCTCCAGACTCTCAAACTCTAGTAAAGTAAAATTTAAGCCAGGCACCTTGTATAACTGCTTAAGCTGTTTTATTGGAGTAACAAGCAGCCTCCCGCTCCTGACCACTATGGGTTATCTATTTTATAATTTCAGATAAAGCATGTTGAGCTCAGCCCTCACACAGACTATCAGCTGAAAGCCACTGTTCAGATGGAAACTCTTCAGGAGGCGATTTGTGCAGTCAGTAATCTCCACAGGTATAAAATTGGAAGCAAGAGAATCCAAGTTTCTTTGGCTACAGGGGCGACAAACAAATCACTCGCTTTACTAAGGCAAGTGTTTTATGTGGGCATTCTGGTACAAGATTTTAGGTCTCCAGATGCAAAACTTTTACATGTGATTCTTCCATCATTCTACAGCTTTGCGACGGTCTCAATCCTCCAAGATGCTCCAGCCTGTTGCCTCCCTCTATTCAAATTCACAGAAATCTATGAGAAAAAGTATGTGGGGTTTGCTTGGTGGGAGGGAAGAGTATAAAATCCAAAAAGAACTGTTGTCCAAACTGAACAATGCAAATTGGATATTGATATTGTGGATAAAAATGTAAATTCTTTTTGAAATCTGGAAGAAAACCCCCTGATATTTCTTAATGAACTATTTTTGATGCTTATCACGCTGCACTTCTACATTTCAGGTTTGGACACAAGTTGATTGTGTCAGATTTGTACCGCTTAACAGACACTGTTAATATCCGTGATCAGGGCAATGGACGACTTATTTGCCTGTTGCCCAGCATTCAAGCACGGCTTAGCCCTATGGGTTCTTCGCAGTCACATGATGGCTCCTCGGCAAATTGCAGTCCATTGGTATTTGAAGAGCTGGAATACCATGAGCCAGTATGTAGACAGCACTGCACTAATAAAAAATTCAGGTAAGAAGAACGTACACTAAAACTAACTTGGTAGTCTTCTGGATATTACAAGGTTTTAACCGTTAAATGATTTCTGCAAATATTACTCCCCAATTTCCTAACTGCTGCTCTGGGTTGTGGTAGTACTCTTCCTAGACTACAGGTTTAACCCTATCCTGATCAGTAAACCCCCAAAATTACCCAAAACGTGCACCCCCTTCAGTGTCTATTATGTGGAGGAATGAAAACTAAAACCCAACTTTGATTTAGATTTTGAGATTTAATAAAAAGTGATCAAAGCATCTGCTTTATTGCATCAGCTTTATTTGCATCTGCTTTATTTGCCTACTCTACTTGCGGTCGCTGTGTTTGTGGCAACCCTCACATAGCTCTGTGCCACTGCATTCAAGTGATCAATTTTACTTTATGTATGTACATCGCTTTCTCCTGCCATTGCACACGCAGCTTAAATTGGCAACAATGGTACTAAAAGCAACTAAATACACCGGTGGTCTCTTCAAATATGGTTTAACCCTAAAAATCTGATGCCAAGACTCAGTGAATTTCTCCATTATACACTATATTGCCAAAAGTGTTCGCTCACCCATCCAAATAATCAGAATAAGGTGTTCCAATCCCTTCCATGACCACAGGTATATAAAATCAAGCACCTAGGCATGCAGACTGTTTTTACAAATCTTTGAAAGAATGGGTCACTCTCAGGAGCTCAGTGAATTCCAGCATGGAATTGTGATAGGATGCCACCTGTGCAACAAATCCAGTCATGAAATTTCCTTGCTCCTTTAATGTTCCAGTCAGCTGTATTAGAAGAACGTGGAAGTGTTTGGGAACGACAGCAACTCAGCCATGAAGTGGTAGGCCAAACTGACAGCGCGGGGTCAGCGGATGCTGAGGCGCAGATTGCGAAGAGGTTGCCAACTTTCTGCAGTCAATCGCTACAGGCCTCCAAACTTCATGTGGCCTTCACATTCGCACAAGAACAGTGCGCAGAGAGCTTCATGGAATGGGTTTCCATGGCCGAGCAGCTGCATCCAAGCCATACTTCACCATTGCAATGCAAAGTGTCGGATGCAGAGGTGTAAAGCACGCCACCATTGGACTCTAGAGCAGTGGAGATGCGTTCTCTTGAGTGACGTATCGCGCTTCTCCATCTGGCAAGCTGATGGACGAGTCTGGGTTTGGCAGTTGCCAGGAGAACGGTACTTGTCTGACTGCATTGTGTAAAGTTTGGAGGGGGATTATGGTGTGGGGTTGTTTTTTAGGAGCTGGGCTTGGCCCCTTAGTTCCAGTGAAAGGAACTCTGAATGCTTCAGCATACCAAGACATTTTGGACCATTCCATGCTCCCAACTTTGTGGGGACAGTTTGGAGCCGGCCCCTTCCTCTTCCAACAGGAACGTGCACCAGTGCACAAAGCAAGGTCCATAAACACATGGATGACAGTCTGGTGTGAATGAACTTGGCTGGCCTGCACAGAGTCCTGACCTCATCCCGATAGAACACCTTTGGGATGAATTAGAGCGGAGACTGAGAGCCAGGCCTTCTTGTCCAACATCAGTGTGTGACCTCACAAATGCGCTTCTGGAAGAATGGTCAAAAATTCCCATAAACACACTCCTAAACCTTGTGGACAGCCTTCCCAGAAGAGTTGACGCTGTTATAGCTGCAAAGGGTGGACCGACGTCATATTGAACCCTATGGATTAGGAATGGGATGTCACTTAAATTCATATGCGAGTCAAGGCAGGTGAGCAAATACTTTTGGCACCATAGTGTACATCTGTGGCGGACTGAGTGGCCCTATCAATTGCTCCTCTCGCTTTTACTCCCATGAGTTTTCATTAAGCGACTGCCTGCACCAATGAATTCAGACTCATCGGGCTAGATTTATTTTTTTTCTTGACCCCCCCCCCCCCCTCACTGCTTTGATTGTGTATACAGTAGCACCTTGAAATATAGCATTTAGACATTCCCCAGCTGATTTTTAAAAAGTTAGCACCTTGGGCATAATGTCCTGGATGCTCAAACGTCTAATTGGGGCTCCAGAAGTTAAAAAAAATAATAAAAAAAAAATTACTACACACGAATTTCATTTGCAATGATAGTAAACTCTGCCTGCCAAATAGGTCATTACTGTAAGTAATAATAATTACCAAATTTTCCTATCCGGTGACGGAAGCTTGGATTTTAATAAAGACTCGGAGGCGAGTATTTGCTTTTCTTTCTTGACACACAGCAGCAAAGAAAACTTGAACAAAATAACCCTTCACTGTCCCAACAAGGGAGATTCCCCTCCTTTCAGTCCCTAGCCACCCCGTCCACTAGGGGCATGGCTGGAGCACCACTTCCTCTTGCAAGCGCTCCGAACAGCTCAACAGAAGCCGAACAAAGGTAGAAGGGATTAAATGAAGGCCGGAAACCTAGCCAACGAGCAGCTCAAGGCCCTGGAAGGGAAGCAGAGACACGAAGTCTAGGTTAGCACAACGAGGGAACTATGACTATTTGGCCCCCCCCCCCATCAGCAGAGCAGACACACCAGACACTAAGTAAGCGCGACAGTACGCGGGCGCCCCATTCCCCGCCGAAAATAAAAACAAACACATGGAGAACGAAGCCACCCACATACCCCCACAACGGGAGGGCGAGGAGGGAAATACTCGCCTCCGAGTCTTTATTAAAATCCAAACGTTCCGTCATCGGATAGGAAAATTTGGTCACTTTTTAAAACATGACTCGGAGGCTCCTATTTGCTTGTTCAACACAACAACCCTTCGGATGAAAATTGAAGGAGCAGAAGGTCGATGCTCTCACCCAATCCGCCGCCTTCATGATATCTTCCACCAGCCACCAAGGCCTTGGAAGCCGCCGCACCCCAGATAGAGTGCGGCCCCGAAACAAGTATCCACACCCACCAAGGACAACAGCCAGCGAGCTCACCGTGCCAAGGTGGTAGTGGAAACCGGGGCGTGAGGGGTGCCGAAAGGAAACTAACGGGAAACCGGGCCCAAACGCAACACACAAGTACATGACTCGTAGGCTCGAAGACATCAAACAGGGCGCAACAGAGCGTCAGTCGAACACTGGTTAAAAAAGACGTATTTGTCTGCTGGAAAACCTCAAACTGAAGTTACTAAGGGTAAGTAGTCAATGTAATAGAGCAGCAGGAAATGCTAGCAGAATGCTTGGTTGTGTAGGGAGAGGTATTAGCAGTAGGAAAAGGGAAGTGCTCATGCCACTGTACAGAGCACTGGTGAGACCTCACTTGGAGTACTGTGTGCAGTACTGGAGACCGTATCTCCAGAAGGATATAGACATCTTAGAGAGCGTTCAGAGAAGGGCTACTAAAATGGTGTACGGCTTGAAGGAGAAAAGTTACCAGGAAAGGCTTAATGATCTTAACATGTACAGCTTGGAAAAAAGACGAGACAGAGGAGATATGATAGAAACCTTTAAATACGTAAAGGGAATCCACAAGGTAGAGGAAGGGAGTATATTTAAAAGGAAACAAAGTAGCAAAACAAGAGGGCATAGTCTTAGATTAGAGGGGCAAAGGTTTAAAAGTAACATCACGAAGCATTATTTTACTGAGAGGGTGGTGGATACATGGAACAGTCTTCCAGTAGAAGTGGTAGAGGCCAAAACAGTAATTGAATTTAAGCAAGCATGGGATAGGCATAAGGCTATCCTAAACAAAAGATAAATCCAGGTAAAGTATCCATGTAATTGGGCAGACTAGATGGGCCGAAAGGTTCTTATCTGCCGACATTTTTCTGTTTCTATGAACACTATCCGGGACAAAGGACCGGACCTGAAAGTCCAAAGCACGCACTTTGCTGACCCATTTACGAGAAATCTGGCACAATAGGACCAACAATTTGGCCGACAACTGACGGAGGGAGAGACCCTTATTATCCAGCGAGGATCGTAAGAACCCCAGTACTACAGAAATATCCCAGGTGGAAGAGTACCGTTGCAGCGGCGGGCGAGACAACCAAACCCCCTTCAGGAGGCGACCCACCAGAGAATGGCGGCCCACCGGGACGCCGTTAAAGCCCACATGGCCAGCCGAGATAGCGGAACGATAAACCTTAACCGTGC
Organism: Leptobrachium leishanense; assembly: GCA_009667805.1. NCBI lineage: Eukaryota > Metazoa > Chordata > Amphibia > Anura > Megophryidae > Leptobrachium > Leptobrachium leishanense. Next base: position 108,213,916 of record CM019069.1, on the reverse strand, counting down.
AAAAAAAGCCACACCCCCATCAAACCGAGAGGCCACGCAATCCGAAATCCAAAACCGACCCTAAAGGGGCCGAAATGGAATCCTGACCCCCCCCCCCCATCCCAAACACCAGCGATGCCATCCTCCCAAGCGGAGCGATAGGCAGTCCTGGTGCCCGGGGCCCAGGCCCGCTGGAGCAGGTCCGCAGCAGATCCTGAAATCTCTGCCCCCTATGGCTTGGCCCATTTCTGGTTCTCCTGGGAGCGCGCAATCGACAGTCCAGCAACAACTGGTGCGGGAGGCCGCAAGGGTCTCCGGAGGTCTACCGACCAGGGCAGGAGATTAGGAACATATCCATCGGCCACCACGGTGCGACAAGGACCAGTTCCGTGGTTGACACCCGACGTTTGCGACACACCACCATAAGCAAACGGAACGGGGGAAAGGCATATAGATGGACCGACTGCCTAGTCTGCAACAGCGAGTCTGTCGCCTCCGGGTCCGGTCTCCAACTGAAGAACCTTGGTAACTGATTCAGCTGCAACGCAAAAAAAGTCCACCAGAAACAGACCCCATAAGCCGTCGAGCAGCGAAGGCTGACGGGAGGAGCATCCAATCTCCGGAGTCCATGAAGTTGTGGGAGTTCAATCCACAACAGTGTTGTGGAGACCCGGCAGAAACTGAGCCTGTATGAACAAACTGTCTCCCCCGGAGAAGTCCCAGAGACTCGTCGCCACAGTGGTCAGGGGACCTGGGACCGCCCAGCGCATTTATGTACTGTAACCCTGGGAAATTGTCCAGGTGCAGGAGAACGGAACGATTCATGTCCTGGACGAAGCAGCGGAGGGCGAACAACGCCGCTGACAGTTCCAGAGAGTTGATATGTAGTTCCTGCCGCGACCACCGGCCCCTTGGAGCCGCATCGGGTGCCCCAACCCAAAGTAGGCGCCGGGTCCGACACCGGTCTGGAGTTCCATTCCATCCATCGGGTGGACCACCACCGCAGATCTAAGATCGCATCGTCCAGTCACCAAGTCCTGGTAGGCTATGCCGCTCTGGAGGGCGCGATAGTGGAGAGGTGCCGGGAGAAGCGGGTCGCCGCCAGAAGACCCACCATCCGAGCTAGAGCACGAAGAGGAGTCGACTCGGCCCTTAACCTCCCTGGCGGTCTAATTAATTTTTTCAAAATTTCGTGTCTAAAAGCGTCTCTTCCTTTAAAAAATAAATAAAAAAAAAAAAGTGTTTTTGTACCTAGTTAGCCTGTAATAATTAGGAATCACGCGCTGAAATCCATGCAATCAAGAGTCCTTAAATAAAAAAATAGTAAATACACGGAGTCCGATAAAGTTTGAAACACGAGATAATAGTTTATTATCCCAAAAATAATTATCCAAAATAATGCAAATAAATGATCTTCAATAAAATACAACAAAAAACACTGAAATCTGTCTGCAAGCAAGGGTGAGAGGATGTATGGTCTATTTCTTATCCTGTAGTGCCACCTAGTGGCAGTTCATAAACATTACTGTATAATCCAAAATGTAAACTGTAAAAAAGATTTATTTTATGCTGGCCCTGCATCGTGTGACTCGCATGGAGCATTCCAGGAAGCAGCTCGCCGCGATCACACTGCGGGGGACAGCGAGGGAGCCAGGAGGAGGTGAGTATGCATCCAGCCCAAGTGTGGCTCGGGGTTACTATTCGCGGTAGTGAAATTTAACCCCGAGGTCACACTCTAATACCGCCAGGGAGGTTAACAGGGAACTCGCCACCTTCCGGATGGCCTTTACTTTGTAGTCTGGGATGCTGAGGGTCATTGACTGGGAGTCCAGTATGAGTCCCAGGAACTCCTAGACAGTGATCGGGGATCAGCAAGGACTTTTCCTGGTTGACCAGGAAGCCCAGGTCCTGCAGCAGAGTCAGTGCCCGTGACGACGACCTGATCAGAATATCGTCCAAATAGACGACCAGCCTTATCCCCCCCCCCGAGCACGGAGATGGGCCACAACCAGTTTAATCAGCTTCGTGAAGCACCACGTAGCTGAGGAGAGGCCAAATGGGAGGCACCGGAAGCGCCACAGGCGGCCCTCCCACAGAAAGTGGAGGAAATCGCGTCTTTCCACCGCCATGGGCACCGACAGATGGGCGTCCTTGAGGTCCAGCTTTGCTAGCCATTCTCCTGGGCACAATAACTCCCACATCGTGTGAACCCCTTCCGTCTGAAAGTGGCAATATTCGACCCACTCGTTCAGATCTCGTAAATTTATAACCGGACGTACCCTACCGCCCTTCTTGGCGACCAGAAACAGATGACTGAGAAACCTTGGACTCCAAAACCACCTCTTGCAGCTTTGTGCACGAGAGTCAGAATCTCAGATTGGATAAGCGCTGATTGCTCGGCAGAGAAGCGCAGAGGTGGGAGTGGGTGGAGGCGCAGCAAATTCTATGACTTGCCCCTTGACCGCCTGAAGGACCCAAGGGTCTGATGTGATCCGGGCCCATGCGTTGGCGAAGAGCCTGAGACCACCCTTCCCCCAACTTGGACCGAGGGGTCCGGAATGATCCTGGAAGACAGACTCACCTGATGGGCGTCGGGGGTAACCAGCACCTCTACCCGGGAACTGCGGCCACGCCAGCATCCGGCTCGGGATTGGTAAGGGCGCCCAGAGTTGCCGATTCCTGCACTCCTGGCGAGGACTGGAAGGACTTGGCCGGCAGATTGTCCCCAGTAACTGCCAGCCCTCCCAAAAACTCTCTTGGGAGCGAACACCTTTTTTATGGAAGCTTCCACCTTCTCCAGGTTTGTGAAGGTCTCTGCATACTTCCCTAATAGTAGACCCTGGGCTTCGCTGCCCAGATCTTTGGTCACCATAGTGGCCAGCTGGGGGTTCATCTTCTTTTAGTAGGATGGTTTTACGACGTTTGGCGGCCAATGCCGTGTTCGCACTTTCAACCACCATGCCAGGGTCAATGGTGGCGCCATGAAGGCGAGCATCTTCCGCCACATCGAACAAGTGGACCAGCAGTGCCGCCACGCCCAGGACTTTTGTTCTCTCATGCCCTAAAGGCATGATCAATGCCCCGTTTTGGGCACCAGCCCTTGGTGAAAATCTATGTCCACCTCTGGTGATGCAAACCTTCCCTGCTGTGGATGGACGGGGGCATTCTGCCCTCGGATTGGCCCATAAGTGGGCATCCACCCACTGCTCAACATGTGGGGGTTAGAGACCTGAGAGGGGTCAAACCTGGGCTGGCCCTGAGGGTCCCGGATAATGACAGCAGTAGAACTGCGTGCGGGGGTAATTGGCTCCTCCTCGACCAAGAGGTCGGAATCAGTGGGGGCATGAAGCTCGAGGGCTTCACCCTCCTCCCTACGCTTGGGTTCCTCACCCTCCGAGTCACTAATCTGTGAGTAAACTGCGGCCCGTGGGCTTGAGCTTTTTATCACAGACCGTTTTGATGCGCCCCTCGGTCAGGGGCTCTTTTGCGTGAGACTGACTTGCCAGCATGGGAAGGCAGTGATGCAGGGTTGCCAGCCCCTCGGAGCATAATCTTGGCGCCGTGAAACGGTGTTACCAGACCCACATGGGGCCACAGTATCTGCAATGGAGGAGCGCAGCTCGGCCTACATAGCCGCGAATCGGTCCTTTTTGAATATGGAGTGGCGGCAGGATTGTTGCGGGGGGAGGGAGACCATGCACCTAATGGGACTCCGATGCGGCTTTGGAGAGGGACATGGCAACGATGGGCAGTGGGAGGCCGAATACTATACCTGTCTCGTGTCGTACACGGCCGCGTCTCCAAGTGGGAGAGGGACGGCGCCGAAACGCTGTGCAGCGTGGAAACCAGTAGCGCGGGAAACGCAGCGGTTGAACTAAGGTAGTTGGGACCGGCCCCAGGCACTGATCACCGCGGTCCCCACGGGTACACAAACACCAATAAAACACAAACGGCAGAGAAGCCTGAAGAGTACTTATCTGTGTATGGAGCAGCAAAGAGGAAGTGGTGCTCCAGCCACGCCCCCTGGTGGACAGGAATGGGGGGTGGGGTGGCTAGGGACTGAAGGGAGGGGGGGGTCTCCCTTGTTGGGACAGTGAAGGGTTATTTTGTTCAGGTTTTCAATCCTGCTCTGTTTAATAAAGAGAAAAGCAAATAGGAGCCTCCGAGTCATGGTTTTTAAAATTGGGGTTTTCAAAAAGCTGGTGTGAGGTTTTTGGAAAATAACTTTGAAGGGGTTAATTCTGACATCCCATCTTTGCTATATTGTATAATTTGAGAGGGGGAAGGGTAGAAAACCAGTGTGTTCATATACATTTTGTCAGTTTGAGTAGGAAACAAATCATTGTTCAATTTTTCATTTAGAGCTGAAAGGACCAAGGGAGGACCCCCCCCCCCACCCAAAAGAATGCTTAAAAGGACACTAGGCATTGTTACCATTAACTGTAAATCGAGTGGTCCAGTGGTTGACCCTCACAGGGGTGATTTAACCCTCAAAGCTCAGGACCTTGGCTCCTTCCAGAAGCTTAGATCTGAGAGAACTTGGATTGGATGGATGCTCCCTAGAGCTTTGTGCCCCTCCATGTTCATGTGACATACTGTGGCCATAAGGTGGCAGCATGTTATAGCGGAGTAATTGGGGTGGGGTCAGGAGTTAATGTTTAATCCCTCCCCGTTTTTTAGGGATTTGAACATGGTCTTTAAACAAGACTGTTTGCTTTGATTTGTAAACCAGGAACCCCTCTTGATGCACCTTCAAAAAAGTGCAACTTAGGCCAGGTGCACACGGGACGTTTTTAGTGCGTACTAACACGCAACACTGCGTAGAATTACGCTAACGTGCATAACGCGCGCTGAAGACGTCCGGCATGAAAACACAAATGCTGTTGCGCTAGGATTGACGCAACGTCGGACGTCAAATGCAGCGCAGGAGGATCGCGCAGCCCCGTTGACACGCATCCTATTTGATGCGCATTGACGGAGCTGTGCGATGGCGCTTTGCAGCGCTGAGTGGAGGGGAACAGGCGGGCGTCGAGTGGACGCTGGTGCGTTAGCTTTTTCTTTAACGCACCTACCGTGCGTTAAAAAAAACATCCCGTGTGCACCCAGCCTTGGATGTCAGCAAAAGAATGTTACGTGCAACCCTGCCGACCCTTGGCAGTATAGCAACAATGGCCGTGTCAGGTTTGTGTTTGTGGAGTTCGGGATGCGAGACATGCCGTTTTAGAGAAGACCCTGGATGTAGCGAGGTATACGGTAAATAATGTAAATGTTCAGTACCTGGCAAGAGAGGCAGAGTAGTCGGTGGTACAAGCAGCGGTTCGGTACACGGCAAGGCTGGCAGAGAGTAGTCGTGGTACAAGCAGGGGTACGGTGCAAGGCTGGCAAAGTAGTCGTGGTACAGGCAGGGGTTCGGTACACGGCAAGATTGGTAGAGAGGTCACAGACAGGTATAATCAGGAAGGGTTGTTTTGAAGGGGAAGGAACAGGACAACCAAGCAATGAGTTTGGCTCAACTCCCACAGGCACACTATTTAAACCCCAGTCTCTCCTGATTGGGAGAGCATGCTATCTGGTTACCTGGGGATACTGGATTCTGATTGGCTGGGATTCCTGGAGTCTTGTTTGGTGACGCCATCTTGGAGGAACCACGTGGGACGCCGGGGCACTCGGTCGATGTTGCTGGGGATGTGCCATCGTGAAGGAGATCCATGGCGCCGCGGGGGTGAGCAAGTGTCTGGAGGGGCCCCCGGCATGATGTGTTGCTGCTGGGAGTGATTTTTGCCCAGGGACTGCCTCAAGGGAGGTTGCGGGGGGGCCCGGGGTATCGACGAGGGGTCGCGGCTCGAGACCCAGAGGCATGTAAGCCCGCAGGTTTGGTATGACCTGATAGTACCCCCTTTTTAGGACGACCCCTCTGGGGGCGTAATGGACCTGGTTTGAAGGGGTATCGCAGGTGGAAAGTTCGTACCCGAGAAGGAGCATGGACTTGGGTTGCGGGTTCCCATGAATTCTCTTCAGGTCCATATTCTTTCCATTGGATGAGATATTCCAATCTGTTGACTCGAACGGGAATCTAGAATGTGTTGGACCTCAAATTCCTTGAGTCCCTTTTTATGGTGATTGGGTCTGGAGGAGGAGTTGAGCGTTGGAAAGTGGTCCTTGGTCCAGGGTTTCAAAAGGGAGACATGAAAACTGGATTCTAAACGAGGGAGGGAGTTGGAGTCGGACAACGACAGGGGAAATGATGGAGGTAATGGGGTAGGGATCTAATTTTTTCGTTGGACACGACAACTTGAGATTTTTGGTGGACAACCATACTTTCTGAGAAAGTTGATAATCGGGCTGCTCTGCGATGCAGATCGGCGTATTTCTTGTAAGTGTTTTGGGTTTCTAATGGGGTGGTTTTCGCAAGGATGAACCCTTGTTGTAGATTCCGAACATGATCATTGACCCTAGGCGGAGCGTCAGGAAGGACTGAAGGATGAAATCCATAATTAATGAAAAAGGGTGATTGTTTGATAGAGGCGTGTGTCTGGTAATTGTATGCAAATTCGGCTGAGTTGAGTAGGTCGGACCAGTCGTCTTGTAGGTATGAGGTATAACAACGTAAATATTGTTCCAGGGTTTGGTTTGTTCTCTCGGTCTGGCCGTTGGAGTGGGGGTCAAACAGACAGATATTTGTAATGGTGTACAGAAATCTTTCCAGAACCTTGAGGTAAATTGAGGGCCTCGATCTGAGATGATGGTTTCTGGTGTCCCGTGGAGTCTGAAGACATGATGAAAGAAAAGGTCTGCGGTGTTCTTGGCGGAGGGTAATCCCTGAGTGGGGATGAAATGGGCCATTTTAGAAAGCCGATCTACTACCACCATGATGGTCGTATGTGTTCGGGATGGGGGTAGGTCTACGATGAAATCAACGGAGATACTAGACCACGGGCGAAGTGGAATGGGTAAGGGCTGAAGGAGTCCTGTCACTTTTGCTCTAGGGACTTTGCAATGATTGCAGGTATCACATGTTTTGATATACTTTTGGACATCTGTGGAGATGGAGGGCCACCAAAAGTGTCGAAGGTAAGGTCTAGCGTTTTCTTGATGCCTCCATGTCCAGCTGTGGGGGCGTCATGATTGAGGCGTAGGACCTCTAAATGTTTGGAAGGTGGCACAAACAAGCGTCCGGACTTGTGAGGTGTAGTGGAATTATGGGTTCGGAGATCTTTAAGCAGGTGTGTCTGTGTGGCGAGAAAGTGTCCCTGATGCAGAACAGTGTCTTCTTTGTCTGTGGATGTTGGGGTTTCCTCTGATAGGCGGGAAAGGGCATCGGCCTTTCCATTTTTGCTTCCTGGGCGATAGGTTATGTGGAATAAAAAACGAGAGAAAAATAGAGCCCAGCGGGCGAGTCTAGGACATAGTCGACGTGCAGACCTCAGGTACTCGATTTTTTTTTTTTTTTTTTTTTTTTTTTTTAATTCTTTATTTAAAGATTTTAAACAGGGTCACAGTGCGACCAGACATAATGCGGCCACGCAGGGCCGCCACTTCTACTGTCATGAAAAAAAAACCAAAGCAAACAATATAGACATGAACACATAGAAAACGTTCATGTAAGTCAACAAGCAAAAAGTAGATAAAATATGACAAAAGAAAACCTAAGATAAGACACCGTAGGGAAGATTAAAGAAAGCTCCGCTCAAACGTCCTCGGGTAGAGAAAACAGAAAAAAAACAAAAAAACACACGCCCATGTCCTCAGAAACCATCTCTTGCAGAAAGAGGGAGTAAAAAAAAAAGGGGGGGGGAGAAAAAGGAGAGGGGGGTTGGGATCCTCTATTGTGACCTATGGGTCAGAAAATCATGAGCTGAGGCGGGGAAAAAAGCTCAATGCGGCGGGGGCAGTGGAGGGGTACATGTAGACACATTAGAGCAGGAACCGGCTAAAAAAGAAAAAAAAAAGGGCACGTAGGCAAAAGTTCTCAGTCTGGGGGTGTGGGCTTGCGGTCGGGGATAAGTCCCATGCCCAAAAGAATCGGCCATGCCTCGGCTGGCTCTGAGCTGGTGGTGGGGACATTCTCATGTGTTACCACAAGTGACCCAGCCACACCCCAGCGGTAACGGGTCCCTTTACGTCGAAGAAAAGTAGTCACCTCTCGGAAGCGCCGTCTCGCCATCAGGGTTATAAAGGGAAGGTCTCGGTACAGCTGCAACTGTGCTCCCTCAAACCGGATAGGTGCGCGGGCCCCTGGAGCTGCTAAAAGTTGCGACTTGGCAGCTGCATCACCCGCCACCGCAATGACATCACATGAGGCATCCGCAGGGGCCGCCGCAGCCTTACGGATTCGATACACCGCCCCAAAAATCTCGGGCGACTCCGGTGGAGAATCCAAGGCCTGACGTCCCACGCGGTTCGTGTAGTTGAGCAGATCCACTGTGGGGACCGACTCCGGGATCCCCCGTATACGGACATTACGGCGGCGGTGGCGGGATTCCAGAGCCTCCACTGTGCGGGTAAGCAAATCCACCTGCGACTGAAGGGCGCACACCTGAGAAGACAGGACTGCTTGTTCCCCAGCTAGTTCCGCATTTTGGGCCTGCATCGTCACGACCTGGGAGCGGACCCCCTCCACTTCAGAGCGGAGTCCGGAAACTTCTGTAGACCAAAGGGTTTTAATTTCAGCGATAAAGCGTCGATAGTCTCCCATCGTGGTGGGGCGTCCATCATCGGAGGCAGCAACATGGTCCAGAGCAAGGTGTGCAGAAGGTGTCCCAGCGGCTGCTGGTGGAGTCTCCGAACTTCCAGAGATGCCTGGGGACGGTTGGTTAGAGTCCTCAGTAGCGAAAGGGCGGGTGGGCCGCGTGGGCAGGTCACCTGCGTCAGAGTGGGAAATGTCCTCCGAGCCCCCAGAAGAGGGATCAGAGGTAGGCGCTGTCGCCCTAAGAGAGGCCGTCGCCAGGGCTTTCTTCCGTTTCTTCTGGGCCCGTTTGCGTGCCGCAGAGCTCAGCACTGCTCCATCTCGTAGTTGCGAGGTCGGGGCCAGCCAATCAAAAACAGGGCCTCGTCCCGTAGGCCATGAGGTATCGTCCTCCTCTGAAGTGCCGCAACCCTGGGACATGACAGGAGAGGGAGCTACTGTTCCAGAAAGGCCACCTCCATGCAGAGAATCACGTATATCCCTCTGTCTGGGGCCCTCTGACCTGCTCAATAGCTGCTTCTGGGTTTTCTTTCCCATGTCTGGGAGTGATCAGCAAGCGGCAGCCCGAAATCAGTTCCACGTGAAAACTAATAAACTCCCCAGGCTCCGGAAGATGGCTGCAGCACCAGGCCCGAGATCCACCAGGCCAAAACAGCGGCGGAATATGTCCAGGAAGCCCTCGTGCGGATGACCCACAGGTGCTCCGTGGTTGGCAGGTCCGTGGGAAAACCAGGTAGGATAGAAAAGTCGCTGTAAAATGGCTAAAATGCTGAAAAATCAGCAGAGCTCTCCCAGCTTGCGACCTCTCACATCCACTGCTCGTACTCTAGATTTTTATGATCTGTGAAGATGGTTGTGGGGTGAAGGGTACCTTCTAGGAGGTGTCTCCATTCTTCAAGGGCATTCTTTATGGCCAAGAGTTCTCGGTCGCCCACATTGTAATTGATTTCGGCTGGCGATAGTTTGCGAGGAAAAAAAGGCTACGGGGTGTAAGCGATCATGGTTTTCATCTCACTGAGAGAGAACTGCTCTGGTGGCAATTCCTGAGGCATCCACTTCCAGAGAATAGGGTTTGGAGGGGTCAGGTAATAGCAGGATGGGTGCGGTGGTAAATTGGGTGCGTAAGTTATTAAATGCTTTTTGGGCTTCTTCTGTCCATAGGTAAGGGATGTTCTTTCTGGTCAATTGGGTGAGGGGGTGGGCTGACTTGGAAAAGTTGCGGATGAATTTGCGATAAAAGTTAACAAATCCAATAAAGCTTTGCACTTCCTTCTTTGTGCGAGGACGAGGCCATTTGGTAATGGCTTCGATTTTCCGAGGGTCCATTTCTATACGACCTGGGGTAATTATGAATCCTAGAAATTCCATTCGGGGAACGTTGAAAATACATTTTTCTAGTTTAACGTACAGATTGTGAAAACGTAGGCAGGAAAGGACAGTATTAACATGTTGTTGATGATGTGTCAGGGAATCGGAATAGATGAGAATATCGTCCAGGTAGGCGACTACGTACACACAGTGGTGTATTTAGGTTTTGTGCTGCCCTAGGCATGACTAAACTCGTGCACCCCCTAATTTAAATTTGACACACCCCTTCCTGTCAAGGGCACACCTCTTTCTGGTTAATCCCCACCCTTCCTCTTTAAGCTCCACCTTTTCCTCGCTTTATATTAAAAGTGGATACCAAGTGCCTACTTGTATATTTTGTATACCATTTCAAATGTACCTATTGCGATAAATAAAATTATGAAATGTTTAAATTCAAGCATTTTTACAAAGAACAGCCACGCATGTCAAGTATACTGGATCACAGCCGCTCTAATTTGTTGAACGATAAAATCCACAGAAACCTGCACTGCATATGAGTGCATCACAGAGCTGCACAGCAATAAAACCCACAGAAATGGGCACTGTGTATGAGCATATCAGAACTGCACAGCAATAAAACTCACAGTAATGTGCAGTGTGTATGAGCGTATCCCAGAGCTCCAGGGCAATAAAACTCACAGTAATATGCAGTGTGTATCACAGAATCCACAGCAATAAAACTCACAGCAATGCAATGTGCGGTGTGTATGAGTGCATCAGAATCCACTGCAATAAGACTCCCAGCAGACCGAGTGAATATGAGCACACAGAAATTATTTATTCTATATTTACCGGCCTCCATCTGCGGTAGGGCTGTGTGCAGAGTCAGCAGGGACTGTGTACGGACTCAGAATCGCAGCTGTGTCTGTGCGTGGACCCATCTTGTCAGCAGTGGCGTGCCACTGCCAGAGGGTGCACCATGGCTTTGATTCCCTTCCGGTGGGTGTTCATTCCAGAATAGTGTGAGAGACTGTGTTAATGAACGGGCGGACAGCTGCGTGCGTGTCACGTGGTTCAGCCAGTCATGTGGTACAGAAAAAAATAAGTAAACTCGGTACCACCTGACTGGCTGGACCGCGTGACCTGCACGCACGCAGCCTCACCAGGAGCCAGGCAGCTCAATGACAAATTTCTATCACTGCAGTGCTGGTTAAGGAAAGGTCCACTTTAAACAGCAGTAAGCAGACAGGGCTTCATATTCTGCTAATACCCCCCCCCCTTACTGTCATCTCTCTCTGCACACAAATCACATCCCCCTCCCCTCTCCTAGAGCTGCTGCGGGGCAGGGGAGGAGCTATGGAGGGAGGAGAGGGATTTTTATTCTATTCGATTTTATTCCGTATGCAAACGCCCTGCTCCGCTGCTCGTTGTTTGAGAACACAGCTCAAAGCTGACACACAGTGACAGTGACACCTCCGAGTACCCCCTAATGACACTCAAATAATCACTGGTACCTGGGGCAGCCCGCCCTCTGCCACTCCTAAGTACACCACTGATCTGGTGATATGCTCACACGCAAGTTTGGCGAACTGCCAGGTAGTACGGTGCTGTTTGAAGGCATTGCAAATCCCCATAGAGAAGTAATGGTTAATCTATTCAGAGAACCCCAAATGGCAGAGAGATGGCAGTGAAATGCCCTGATGTTCGGTGGTTTCAATCAGCAGGTTTATTCAGGCGAACCCCATAGGTTTCAATGTTAAAAATATTCCCGTTTTTATGCAATATCTAATAAACCATTTATTATTTTAATCTGCAGTAAAAAGTCTTTGATTTTTTTTTTTTTTTTTTTTTAGTACCCTTTAGTCATTTTTCATTCAGCAAAATTCCCCCCCTTTTTTTAATAGCGGTTTTTCTTTTTTCTGTAACAGAACTTTTTATTATCAATCATAGGATCTTATATGTAAATTCCAGACATTTTCGTTCAGTAGCTCTTTTGAAAACAGCAGGCCACGGGTTTGCGGTGGCAGCATTCAGCGGCCGACTCCATGCACTTTGGGGACCCTGCGGTGAATGGTGAATTCACTGCAGGGTGGGGAAATTTTATTCTCCGAAGTGCAGGGAACTACAGAACACCAAAATGTTGGCGTCATTTCGGTGCTCTGAGTAACCCATTTAGTGGTGAGGTTTTTTGCTGCCCCCTGGGAAGTGAAAGCCTAGGCCTTGCCTACCCAGGACATACTTGAAAATTAGTGAAATCTCAATGTATCCTTCCTGGCAAAAGATTTTTATTTTTTTTTATCATAGGGGGCGGCCGCCGCCCCCTGGAAAGTGCCGCCCTAGGCCTAGGCCAAAATACCCCACTGCGTACACATCCAGTAGATCACATAGGATATCGTTTATGAAATGTTGGAAAGCAGCTGGGGCGTTACATAGCCCATAAGGCATGACAAGACACTCAAAGTGGCCATATCTAGTGCGGAAGGCCGTCTTCCATTCATCCCCTTCAGGTATGCGTAATAGATTGTACGCTCCCCTAAGGTCAAGCTTCGTAAAGACGGTGGCGTTCTTTAATTGGTCTAGAAGTTCGGGTAGAAGTGGTAATGGGTACTTATTTTTTATGGTGATCTTATTTAGCTCTCGGTAATCCACACAAGGGCGAAGACCCCCCCCCCCCATCCTTCTTTTCAACAAAGAATATGCTGACTCCAGCGGGGGAAGATGAAGTTTTTTCCTAGATTTTCTTGAATGTACCTTTTTAGCACCTGTAGTTTGGGTCCCGACAATGGATAAATGCAGCCATAGGGAATGGCGGCTCCAGGGAGGAGGTCAATGGGGCAGTCGTATACGCGAGGAGGAGGAAGTTTTTCTACCCCTTTCTTGCAGAAGATGTCTGCATAGCCAGCGTACATCTGTGGCAAGGTTACCTGGGAGGTTTTCAAGTTCTGATCTAGGATAGATAGGATGGTACCAGTGGTGTGTGTGAGACCATGCTCCCTGCAGTGGGGAGAGGAGAAGGTAAAGCGACCAGTGGTCCAGGAGATCGTAGGATCGTGCTTTACCAACCAGGGTAACCCCAGGATAACTGGGAACAAGGGTGATTTTTGACCAGGTTGAATCGTAGGGTTTCTTTGTGCCGGTTACCTATGTATACCATAAGGGATATGGTTTTGGTAGTAACTGGACCGGATATTAAGGGAGACCCATCAACACTTTGGATGTTCAAAGGATTCATTTTATTTTGGTGAGGTATACATAGAAGAGATGCCAGGGTAGTATCCATAAAGCAGCCACTTGCGCCGGAGTCTACCTTAGCTGGAAGGGTGATCGACTGTTCATCCCACTGTAATAGAATAAATATAGATAAATGTTGAGGCTCGGCAGGGCATACATCTCCTAGACGTGGGTTATCGGATATTTTATGATTGTTACCTCGATGGAATTTGATCTTGTCGGGGCATCCACGGGCCATGTGGTTGGGTTTACCACAATATAGACACAGGTGATGGTTCCGTCTTGTAAGTTCTTCAGGTGGTAGATGCCTCTTCACTAGTCCGATTTGCATGGCTTCTTCAACGGGTGCAGAAATAGCAGGAGGTGATGTGGAGGTAGTGTGTGGAAAGAAAAGGTCGTCTTATGGACGGGGTGGAGGTCGAGGTGTCTCGTTCTCTTCTCCGTTCTCGTAGGCGTCGATCTATGGTAGTGACCAGCTGTATAAGAGGTTCGAGAGAGCGAGGAGCCCGGACATGGGATAGGTCATCTTTTATCTCGCTGGACAATCCGACCTTGAATTGGCTGACCAGGGTGGTTTCGTTCTAGCCTGTTTCTATAGATAGCCTTAAATTCAGCAATATAGTCCTCCACTGGACGTTTCCCTTGTCTAAGATCTCGTATGGAGGTTTCAGCTGACTCAAAACGATACGGGTCATCATATACGTCCAGTGCTGTGATAAAGGCTTCCCAGGATGTAAGAATAGGGTCATTGCTGGTTATGAGATGAGCCCAGAGACGTGGTTCACCTTGTAAAAGTGATATCACTGTTTTGATTCGAACGTCCTCAGAGTGGTAGGTGCGAGGTTTTAGGGAAAACAGTAGTTGACAATCTGAGAAATATACGGTACTTGTTCCGGTCACCGGAAAAGCGGTCTGGTAATGGTACGAGAGGTTCAGGAGTCATAGAATCACCCAAGGAAATATGTGTCGGTAGACTTTGGATAGAGAGGGGTGAGGCGGTGGCCATAAGGTCCGAAACCTGGTTCTGAAGTTGAACCTGTCCTGTTTGTAAATCTTGGACGGTTTGGTTCAAATTTCCAATTTGACGGGACATTGTATTGAGGGCTTCGGCTATGTCCGCGAGCTCCATATCGGTTGGCTTGGTTGTATCTGTCAGGTTTGTGTTTGTGGAGTTCAGGATGCGAGACAAGCCGTTTTAGAGAAGACCCTGGATGTAGCGAGGTATACGGTAAATAATGTAAATGTTCAGTACCTGGCAAGGTAGGCAGAGAGTAGTCGGTGGTACAAGCAGCGGTTCGGTACACGGCAAGGCTGGCAGAGAGTAGTCGTGGTACAAGCAGGGGTACGGTGCAAGGCTGGCAGAGAGTAGTCGTGGTACAGGCAGGGGTTCGGTACACGGCAAGATTGGTAGAGTGGTCACAGACGGGTATAATCAGGAAGGGTTGTTTTGAAGGGGAAGGAACAGGACAACCAAGCAATGAGTTTGGCTCAACTCCCACAGGCACACTATTTAAACCCCAGTCTCTCCCAATCAGGAGAGAATGCTATCTGGTTACCTGGGGATACTGTGTTCTGATTGGCTGGGATTCCTGGAGTCTTGTTTGGTGACGCCATCTTGGAGGAACCACGTGGGACGCCGGGGCACTCGGTTGCTGGGGATGTGCCGTCGTGAAGGAGATCCATGGCGCCGCGGGGGTGAGCAAGTGTCTGGAGGGGCCCCCGGCATGATGTGTTGCCACTGGGAGTGATTTCGCCCAGGGGCAGCCGCCACTGCCGCAAGGGAGGTTGCGGGGGGGGCCCAGGGTATCGACGAGGGGTCGCGGCTCGAGACCCGGAGGCATGTAAGCCCGCAGGTTTGGTATGACCTGATAGGCAGACAGCCACATGGTTAACAGACATAAGTTGTATCCCCTGCACTCGGCAGTCTAATATATAAACCTACAAAAAAAAGCATGTATGTCGTGATGCAATTTTCAAGAAATAATCCAGGTTGCGCCAGCTCCCGGCATACATATCCACTCAAAATGTGGACATTCAAATTTTGGGAGGCTTTATTGGAATATAATTAGAGATAACATTTATACTCGAGTCTCTTTCAAGAATTTAAAGACTCCTTTATGACTTTAAACGTTGTCTGTTTTGATGCTATTCCAATAAAGCCTTCCTGAATTTGGAATACCTGTATCTCTTGTGGTGATACCTGATGACGCAACAGATGAAAAATGTATCGCTAATGACAGGTGGTGTCAGGTGTCTCAATTTTATTTAAGCTACTGGCCACTTCTCCGAAGGAATGCACTCTGAGGTGTTAATGCTAATGTATTCTTCATAGGTTTGTATTATGTTGTAGTCTAAGTGGCTTGCTACATTCTGGTGTTCTGGAACCAAACCTGCTTTCTGAGCTATGCCTATACCATAACTTTGTTAATCCCCTATGTCTGCTGCATTAAGCGTTTTGCAAAAAAACTAAATCTAGTCTCCTCAATATAACTTGCATATCTGTCAAGGACAGGGGTTCCACAATACTGTCCTCAAACACCCCTAATAGACCAGATTTATGGATTACCTTGGAAATGCTGCATTAGCATTCACTCTGCAATCCCTGAGCAGCAATTCGTATCACCAGTACTGTGCTTTGGAGATCTGGCAAACCTGGCCTGTTGCTTGAGGACGAGGGTTGGGAATTACTGGTTTAGAACACCTGACATTTTCTTACAGTCCTTTTTTGAGTAAAAAGTCCCAAGTAGCGGCAGCATAGCTTTGGTCACATGGGAGGCATATATACTCTCTGGATCTCCCTTTTATTCGAGGGGAGGTGGGGTGTCTTTTAAAGCTTTTTATGATCATTTACAGTATGTGCTTTGGCCTTCTGTGGCAATCATAAATTGCAAAGTACATTTTCATAAGAACTGTTAAGATTTAATATTGAGGGGGAGCAGATTTAATTTTTAGAAACGTAATGTTCTGTTTCACGCTTGCTTTTGCCATATTAATTGTTGGTCTACTTTTATGTATAGTATATACTGAAGTAGCGCTAACATTGTCATAGAGGACCGTTTGCCATTTGCTTATTTTAACAATGTCAACCTTTTTTATTCCGTTTTCAGCGAACATGATTTTGACCCGGACTCTTACGTAATTCCGCATGTCATCCTGTCTTTGAAAGCCTTTGCACCTCACGTTCACAGCCTCTTGCAGACTCATGAGGGTACAGTTCCACTTTTGAGGTTGGTTTGTGTATATATTTTTATCAATTCCTGATCTAAAAGGGGTTTGTCACTTGACACAATTCATTTTGCTTTAATGTTTCAAGTCTGTATTTGAAATAATTGCAAGCGGATCCAGGCGCCAACTGTAGAAACAGGGCAATTGCGTGTTCAGCCTGGACGCAAAAAGATCTACCTCGGAGAGTCCCCAGAGAGCCTCTATCGTGGAATAAACGCACACATGCAACCGCCAATCCCCTGAGTCGTCCGTGTGTCTCGAACTCCAGTCGGCTAACTGGTTCGAGACACCCAGAATGAACTGGGCCTGCACCTCTACCCCTTGTAGGAAGCACGATTCCCCTAGACGAGAGGGGGAACCGCAAGGATCATAGGCTGAGGCTGCATCAGAAATTCCAGCGAACGCTGTGGTACCAAGACCGACTTTTCTTGGTTCACGAGAAAACCGAGGCCTTGGAGTCTCCGTCTGGATGTGGTCTAGTAAGAGGACCTCAGACTCCGCCATCAGGAGTATATCGTCCAGATAGTCTGACACCCTCTGGTTTCAGGATCTTGGTGAAACACCAAGGTGCTGAGGAGAGGCCGAACGGAAGACAACTGAACCTCCAGGGGATGCCTTTCCATTGAAAGCCGAGGAACCCCCTGGAGGCTGCCGTCATCGGAAACCGTCAGATGGGCATCCTTCAGATCATCTTTGCAAGCCAATCGTGCTGCTTCAGGATATCTTTCAGGAGGTGTAAGCCCTCCATTTGAAAGTGTCGGTAGGTGACGTGTAAATTTAGTTGTTTCAGATTGAGGACTGGATGGAGACTGCTGCCCTTCTTGGTAACCAGAAATAAATTCCCCATAAACAGTGCAGATTCTGGTGACGTACGTTCTATGGCAGCCCCGCGTGACAGTTCTGGTATTTTTGATTCCACCAATGCTGCATCCTCCTCCGATGACCGCATTGTGCTGGAGGAGAAACAAACTCGATTTGAGAATCCCTGAATGGCGTGAAGTACCCATGTGTCCGAAGTGATGCTCTTCCATTCGTCCAGGAACAAGCGTAAGTGACCCCCCACCTGCACAGGTCTGGGATGTATCCTAGATATAGCTACCTGCTGACTGGGATTGGTGACCACCACGCCCTCCTTGATTTCGTGCGGCTGCACCAGGGCCTGGAGCGGGAGGGGAAAAAAATAGGACGGTCGTCTGGCTCCTGTGGAACCATCTGCGTGGGGGCCTGCAAAAGGACCGGAGAAATTCGCCCCTGCACTGTCGGCAGCTTGACACCCCCCCCCCCCCCCGAGACCTGCAGGCCCGTACAAAAACACCAGGGGAAAAACCTTGAGGGAAGCCATAACCTTGTCCATGGTGTTCAAAGGCCCCCAAGTATTTGGACATGTCCTTCAAAAATCCTTTGCCATATAAAAAACCCCGCGCTTTGGCACCCAGCTCATTATCCGCAACCCCCTGCAAGCTGGGAGTCCATTTTAAGCACGATACATTTACGCCTTTCTGCCGCTAGGGCAGCATTGGTGTTGCCAAGAAAAGAAAGCTCTTTGGACCCAATTGGTGATGTCGTGGGAGTCCAGGAGTGTGTCTGAGGACTTCGCCTGCTCTGCCACATCAAGTTTTTTTTTTTTAATTTTATTTTCTTCGTATATGCTTGTTATAGCTATCCCCCTACCTCCCTCCTCCCACCCTCTACCCGTACAGTTCAAATATAGTGTTCTACCCCTTACTAATGCAAACTTATAAAATACATGTATGTATAAAAAAAAGTGTTCTAGCTATTCCTCCCTCCTACCCCCCCACCCTCTATCCGTACAGTATAATAGTGTTTTACCCCTAACCCATGCAAACTTAAAAATTTTTAAAAAAAATTATATTCTTTGTCAACCCGCAGGTTTCATCCTTATTTCCCTAGAACCCCCTCCCATATAATTCCACCCTCCATCTCAAAAACTGTCAAACCATATACATAAAGTAAACTCTACAGTCCCCCTCCCAGCACATCCCATTTCGCTGTCCCCCCTCCCCCGTGCAATCCGTGTAAGGCAATTCCCAATACCAGAGTCTCACAAACTACATGTCCAAGACGATCATGTGAACAATGGCCAACAAAATGGTAAACAGCCCCGCAGCCACTGTAGGGGGGTTTGGTTGTTGGCATCCACGTCCAAGTAAAATAGTGGACTTCCGAAATCAAGCAGGGGAGCTTTTGCGAAGGCAGTTCAAAATTAACCCGATCCCCATGAATGCAACCCAGCCGTACTTGGGTCTCTACTCCCTGATAGGAAGTGTGATGGATTAACATGAAGTCTGCATAAACGTGTCTCGAAACCTTCCCCAGGGCAGAGTGTTCATTGGGTCTTACCTCTCACCGTAATGGGGAAAAGCTCAATAACCCCTTGCAGGAACAAGGCAGGCAAGGGTCTCCACACCCGGGATAATTCGGGCAAAAAGGCCACGAGGATCAAACTCAGAATTGCGCCTCCAAACACATCACTCCTCCAAGCCAAGGAGATCTCCTGTTTCTTCCTCCCGTAAACGACCACGGTTCAGAGACCGGCGTTGTCTCGGGGGGGGGGGGCATCAATGTCGCAAACAGCATCTTCTGTCAAGGCCCGTTCCCAGTTTGAAATCTGTTCTGCAGGCAGCTGCAATTCTCGCACAAAATAAGGGACATCCACAGGTGATTTGATCGCTACACCCACACCGTTGTGAAAACGGTGTACATACGGTGTATATATACTTAACGATATAGGATGCCCTTCTCCTGGAGTGCCATGGTCACCGGCTGCAGAGCCCTGTGGGCCATAAGTGTAAAGCGGGACAAATCATTATACAGTTCCACCTTATCGTTTTCAAAGTCCAAAGTGCGTTGAGTCCTTGCTGCCTTGATAATCTTCTCCTTCATCCAAAAATCAGAAAAGTGACACAGTACGTCACGGGTCTCCTTCTGGACATCCGTCTGCAATGGCGCCCGGTAGACTCTGCGCCCTGTCTATCACCGAGGGGGAAACGGCTCCATCCGGTAAAATGAAAGTAAATAGTCGCGCCAGGTAAGTGGTCAGCTCAGTCTCCGACTCTCGCACTCCTTAAGCGTATGTTCTGGCGACGTGACCGGTTTTCCAGGTCATCTATGCAGCGGAGCAGTGTGGACATAACCCGGGGAGCTAGGGCCTCCTTGCGTGTCACTCACCGCCTGTTGTGCCGTGGTTTCAAGGTGGAGCACCCGGGTCTCTAAATCTGTCAGGCCCATTTTTTTATGGCTGAGACCTCACCTCGTAGCGATTTCTCCCAACGTCGTGGCCAGATGAAGAAGGTCCTGTTGGGAGGGCAAAGACTCCATTTCTTCCATCCGACACAGGAACGGGTGGTCTCCGTTCCACGAGGCCTCAGACTTCGAGGGCGAGGCTGCCTCAGACCAGTGTAGGCCCCAGCTGCGAAGTTGCCGGTGTCTGCAAAAATGCATCCATGGAGCCCTGTAAAGTCGGTCTGGGGGTCCCTGGGGTAGCAGTGGTCGTCCCCCGTGCTTTTCTCTTCATCGCTCGCTGATGCGCTGTGCAGGAGCAATTAAAAGGTTATCACGTCGGAGCTCCCACTTCAAGCAGCCATCACAGAGCTCGGTCAGGCCACCCCCCCCCCCCCACGTCAAGGAGTTTAACCAGGGGTCCTGTGGCATCCAGGAGTTTATCCTGACAGTTGCGAAAGGCCATTTCAATGCCCCTCTTAGGGGACCACTCTTTGGGTGTAGCAAATTCGATAAACTTATCAATTTATGGGGTGATGCAAGTTTTTCCCACGGTAGTGGGCTGTCGGACACTCCGCTTTCATTTTACTGCGCGAGGGTTTATCAATTGGTTTGCGTACGTGAAAATCCAC
This sequence comes from Leptobrachium leishanense, assembly GCA_009667805.1. NCBI lineage: Eukaryota > Metazoa > Chordata > Amphibia > Anura > Megophryidae > Leptobrachium > Leptobrachium leishanense. The sequence goes on along the minus strand of CM019069.1, from coordinate 108,193,615 downwards.
CCATTTCTGCACATGGGGGTGGGACCCACTCAGTGGAGCGAGTGTGAGACAAATCCTCTGGGCAGAATAAAGGATTGCCCTATGGGTCATACACAAGCCCTGGTTGCGCAGCAGCTTGTTGGTCAGGGACCTAAAGTGTCTAAAATCTCAGCCTCTGAGGCATAAACCTCCAGAGTATCTCCCGTGTCGTCCTCCCCTTCAGACTGGGATTGGTCGTTAGGGGGAGGTTGCGCTCTAGGACAGGGTTCTTGGGGTGCATGTCTACAGCATTTAGAGGATGCCCTCTCTGAGACTCTCGTAGTCTGTGTACGCTTTAAAGCCTTGGAAGTGCCCGCTGTTGCATCCCCTAGCAGTGAAGCGGGGATGCCAGCCCCTCCAGCTGCGCCATTCAATCTTTTTGCGGGCTATCAGAGGGCCTCACCGCAGTGAGTGTCGTGCCCGAAATCATTTCCCGGCTGTGCCGGTGTAAGGAGCTCTTAAAAGAATCCCGACAGCACTGACACAGCCTTCAACACTGCGGATTCGATTTGAAGCCTGCACTTGAGGTTCAAGGGACTGGGGTAAATCTGCAGCTGACCGGTTGGGGCCCATGGAAAAGGGGTTTGGTAAACTGGCCTGCTCATACACTGAAATGCGCTGTAGAGTCCTGCAGAGGATAATTTGATGGGAGCGAGTAACCGGCTTAACGTGGCATTTGCTTGTGCGTGCGAGTGCAAAGAAGCCAGGAAAAGGCGCTCAATGATCAACGCGGGTGGCTAATGCCCAGGCGCCCGGCCTCTAGCAGAAGGCAGGAGCCGCACAGCACACCTGCTAAATCGTAAATCACACGCGCTGTAGACAAACTGCCGTTTGGCATCCGGGCTACCCCCCCTCTCCCGGAAGGAGAGCAGTGCGAAAAACCAAACACTGACACCAACACCAGATGCCTTGGTTAGAGCCAGGCGCCTGGAAACACGATACAACAGTCAAATAAATCGGTAGAAAATTGCATAGATGTCTACTTATCTTAAGCAGCAAGAAAAAGAGGGAGTTTGGAGGCTGGGCAGGTCCTTTTTATACAGAGGAACAGGATGATGGACTGACTCAAGTGAAAAGGGGGTTGGGTTAAAACCATGCACTCTGTATATGGTTTTCTTTGTTTCAAACAGTTTTGCATGTTTTTTTAATATTTATCTTGCTACTGTTTTATTAAAGCAAGAAAAAGAGATTGCAACAGGAGCCTGAGTCCGTGGTATTAAAATTCTAAAATACAGACCCTTTGAGTACTGATGATTTTTTTGGGGGGTTTTTTTGTGGAAAATTCCACACTGTCATGTGATGTGCCAAAATTATTAAATATCGTATGTAGGATGTTCAGTCTTTTTTTGTGTGGGGGTTTATAGGAACTCAATATTCAGTCCTCTGTGATTATCGCAGACTTGTCGATTCCCTTTCCTCTTATAGCGCTGTACAATGGACGCATCTTTAAATTCCTGAGGAAGAGCTCCTTGATTCCAGAAAGACTGGAACAGCAGAGTGAGTTTATCGACAAGCACTGTACCGCCATCCTTGTAGACCAAGGCTAGATCCTTGCACGAGTATTGCTGAGCCGCCTGACTGACCACTTGGAACAGGGTTTATTACCAGAGACACAGTGCGGCTTCCGCAAAGAGCGCGGCACTGTGGACATGATCTTCGCAGCCCGACAGCTCCAAGAGAAGTGTCAAGAGCAGAATCGTGAATTGTATACCACCTTTGTAGATCTCACCAAGGCTTTTGACACCGTCGGTCACAGTCTGTGGCGCATCATGTCGAAGTTTGGGTGCCCTGATATTCATCTTAATGGTACGTCCGTTCCACGACGGCATGACGGCTTGTGTACTGGACGATGGAGAAGCTTCAGAGGCCTTTCCCGTTACAAACGGCGTCAAGCAAGGCTGTGTGTTGGCACCGACCCTGTTTAGCATAATGTTTTTAGCTATGCTGTCAGAAGCCTTCCAGAACACTTCCTTGGGAGTACAGGAGTACAGCCTGAGATACAGGACCGATGGGAAGCTGTTCAACCTGCGTAGACTCCAAGCTGTCACCAAGGTAAAGGGGACTGTGCTACGAGACTTCCTTTTTGCTGATGACTGTGCCCTGAATGCTGGATCAGAGCAGGAAATGCAAGCCAGCGTGGACAAATTCTCAGCAGCATGCGACAACTTCGGCCTCCTTATTAACACAAAGAAGACCAAGGTGATGCATCAGCCAGCTCCGAAAGCCCAACATCAAGAGCCCACCATCACAGTGAAGGGACAAAAGCTGCAAGCAGTGGATCAATTTACATACCTAGGCAGCACCCTTTTGCCACGCAGTGACAATTGACATTGAGGTCAACTGCAGAGTAGCCAAGGCAAGCTTTGCATTTGGCAGACTATTGACCAACGTATGGTACCGCTGTAGAATAAGCCTTGATACAAAGCTCAAAGTCTACCGAGCAGTAGTGTGAACTACCCTGATGTATGCCAGTGAGCCTTGGACTATATACAAGAGGCATGCTAGGCAACTGAATCCCTTCCACATGACATGCCTCCGCAGACTTCTTAGGATCCGGTGGCAGGATAAGGTGCCAGACACAGAAGTCCTTTCCAGAGTAGGCCTGCCATCAGTTTACACCCTGCTGATGAAAGCCCAGACACGCTGGGCAGGTCATGTTGCAAGGATGTCCGATCATCGCATCCCTAAACAGCTCCTCTACGGTGAGCTGTCTCAAGGAAAGCGGTCGCACGGGGGACAAAGGAAGCGATACAAAGATGCACTGAAAGCCTCCTTCAAGTCCATGGATATTGATATCACCTCCTGGGAAATCTTGGCACAAGAACGATCGACATGGCGCACGCTGATCCTCCAAGGCTGACAGATATTTGAGGACCGAAGAGCAACCATAGCACAAGAGACGTGAGCACTTCGCAAAGCCAGAATTGCAAATGTTGCAACAGGGGTACCCACACATGTCTGCTCGACGTGTGGCAGAACATTTTGTGCTCGAATAGGCCTCATCAGCCATCTGCGGACACACCGTCGACAACCCACAACCTGCTAGATGTCAAGGTCTTCATCGAATACGATGGACGAACCTCATCAATTTTCAGTCCTGGACTACTTACAAAAGATTGCTTATCCCATGTGTTTTTTTTTTTTTTTTTTTTTTTATTCAAAACAAAATAGCATACATATTAAAGCAACAAGATAATTCAACAAATACAACATTGCAGACATATCAGAAGCAGGTCTTCCAGGCTTAGTCAACAGAGAGTAGTGAAAGTAAATGGGAAGCGAACAACGCACGTGTGTGAGCGCAACAGTATAGTAACAGTGGTAGTTTTGCGGACGGCATCGAGTAACTCGTGCCATTCCGCTTCTCAAGAAAAGACAATCGGAATCCCAGCCCTCTGAGCAACTCAGTGAATCATCGACGCCCCCTTTATAGTCTAGGTAGGACTGATGTACAGGTTCCCACCAAAGAACACGTTTCATGTCGTCGTGGCCTGGGTCAGCGTTGTCCCATCGGGGGACCAGGGGACTGAGGGCAGTATATGGGGATCTAATTTGCATATGAGCAGGTCTGCAAAAAAAGTTATAAATGGTGAATTTTCATGAATTTTAGATTTGGAATGACTTACTTGGGTGAACACTTCACCTTACTTATGGGTTAACCCTTACTAGATTTTTTTGAAAAATGGATGAAGTGAAAGGAGTTTTAAAATAAAACAATTACTTTATTTGTTTCACCATTTTATGTTTTAATGTTTAATACAACAATCATTCAATCAGACCACGATACTCTTATTTCCTATATTGGTGCTACAGTGAATAAAAAAGGCTGGGACGTCTCAATTCTTATAGCGTCTTATTCTTATTAGAAACATAGAAAAATGTCGGCAGATAAGAACCTTTCGGCCCATCTAGTCTGCCAATTACATGGATACTTTACCTGGATTTATCTTTTGTTTAGGATAGCCTTATGCCTATCCCATGCCTGCTTAAATTCAATTACTGTTTTGGCCTCTACCACTTCAACTGGAAGGCTGTTCCATGTATTAACCACCCTCTCAGTAAAATAATGCTTCCTGATGTTACTTTTAAACCTGATGTTACTTTTAAACCTTTGCCCCTCTATGCCCTCTTGTTTTGCTACTTTGTTTCCTTTTAAATATACTCCCTTCCTCTACCTTGTGGATTCCCTTTACATATTTAAATGTTTCTATCATATCTCCTGTCTCGTCTTTTTTCCAAGCTGTACATGTTAAGATCATTAAGCCTTTCCTGGTAACTTTTCTCCTTCAAGCCGTACACCATTTTAGTAGCCCTTCTCTGAACTCTCTCTAAGGCTGGGGTCAGACCAGCGCACTTTTAACGTGCGTTCTGGCGCACATAATTACGGCCGCACTAGCAGCAAATGACGGGCAATGACGGCCAATATACGAAGTACGGTCGCACGAAAGTCCGGCCGTGCAACGCAAGTGGAAAACTAACGCATTTTTTCGAGAACGCCGAACCGCTAGTACTGACGTACTGAGTGCGCAGCTGCGGCATAGCGGCGTGTTTGCGTGATTAGGAGATGTCAGACACTGCTAATGTCCAGCCTACATAACGCCCAGACGCAAAAAGAGTTTTATTGACGATCTGAAAAAATCACGCACGAAAAATGCGCATCGTATGACCATTTTCGCGCACTCCGTGAAAAAATACGTCAATTCGTTCGGACGCACTTTTTTACGTTCGCGTGTAAAAATGCTTTCGTTTGACCCTAGCCTAAGATGTCTATATCCTTCTGGAGATACGGTCTCTAGTACTGCACACAGTACTCCAAGTGAGGTCTCACCAGTGCTCTGTACAGTGGCATGAGCACTTCCCTTTTCCTATTGCTAATACCTCTCCCTACACAACCAAGCATTCTGCTAGCATTTCCTGCTGCTCTATTACATTGACCACTTACCCTTAGATCCTCTGAAATAATAACCCCTAAATCCCTTTCCTCAGATGTTGAGGTTAGGACTGTATCAAATATTCTATATTCAGCCCTCGGGTTTTTACGTCCCAGGTGCATTATCTTGCACTTATCCACATTGAAACTCAAATTTTGGTCAGCCCCGTTGTGCAGACACACCCACAGTTAAACGCAGCAACCTCAAGCAATTTATCGGTTCAAAATAACCTGATTTATAACTAGCAGCAATTCTATTTGCACATAACACATCAATTGTGAAGGCTAAGAGGGTGAATTTTATGTATCAACCCTGACACTCAAAGTAACTGTACCTGTGGCTTAATTCTTCTGACCTCAGCAGATCTACAAATCAAACAAAAGGCAGAGCTCTTTGGTTGTTAGTTACGGCTTCGAAATTTGTCAGCCCCGTTGTGCAGACATGCCCACAGTTTGAGCAACCATAATATTATCAGATGCACAATCATCATTTTTAACACCTTAAATGAACATGCACAGATATCCTGTCACAACTGCTTCACATAAATTAAGCGCTGGAGTAAAAACTCCTAAACAACTCAGAATAGTAAGCATGGACCTTCGGGGGTCTGTAAAATATCCATGGTGGTCCTGCAACCAAAGTTTGCAATAATTTAGAAGTGGCTATTGAAGCTACTAAAAAAAAAAAAAAAAAAAATCTTATTTTTCGTCTGTGTATGTTGGTACTCTTCACTTCTGATGCTGGGTTGTTCCAGTGAAACATGTTGTAGTTTTTACAGCCACCTCCAATATTGCAAATTCTGGTTTGGTTGCAGGACCACTCTTTATATTTACGGACCCCGAAGGTCCGTCTTTACAATTCTCAGTTGCTCTGGAGCTATTATTCCAGCAATTAATGAAGTAAGTAGTTTCAATAGCCACTTCTAAATTATTGCATACTTTGCTTTGGTTGCAGGACCACCATGGATATTTTACAGACCCCCGAAGGTCCATGCTTACTATTCTGAGTTGTTTAGGAGTTTTTACTCCAGCGCTTAATTTATGTGAAGCAGTTGTGACAGGATATCTGTGCATGTTCATTTAAGGTGTTAAAAATGATGATTGTGCATCTGATAATATTATGGTTGCTCAAACTGTGGGCATGTCTGCACAACGGGGCTGACAAATTTCGAAGCCGTAACTAACAACCAAAGAGCTCTGCCTTTTGTTTGATTTGTAGATCTGCTGAGGTCAGAAGAATTAAGCCACAGGTACAGTTACTTTGAGTGTCAGGGTTGATACATAAAATTCACCCTCTTAGCCTTCACAATTGATGTGTTATGTGCAAATAGAATTGCTGCTAGTTATAAATCAGGTTATTTTGAACCGATAAATTGCTTGAGGTTGCTGCGTTTAACTGTGGGTGTGTCTGCACAACGGGGCTGACAAATTTCTTTCAAAGCAGTGACAACCAAAGAGCTCTGCCTTTTTGTTTTGAATTTAGATCTGCTAAGGCCAGTATAACTTAACCACAGGCAGTTATTTTGCCGCAGTCAGCATGTGCTGTTTAACCGTATGAATACCGATGTTTAAAGCCTTTAGAACATATGAACATTTAGAGTCTGCTGAATCTGCAAAGAAAATACTCCCTTTCAGCAATACAAGAATTTCTATATCAACGGTGATCCATACAGACAAGATAGATGCTTTGTAGAGGTTCAAAAAATGCAATGAGACGTCCCAGCCTTTTTTATTCACTGTAGCACCAATATAGGAAATAATTGAAACATTGGCAGGTATACAAAAGCGTATCATGGTATGATTGTTGTATTACACCATTTTATGTTTTAATGTTTAACAAAGTAATTGTTTTATTTTAAAAATCCTTTCACTTCATCTATTTTTCAATATGAGCAGGTCTGCATAGTTAACTGAGGGGGGTTCAGTAAAGGGGGCTGGAGTGGAAGGCTCGTGGAGGTAAGCCACGAGAGGGCAGGTGAGGCGAGAGGGATGAACTCGTGAGCGAGAGTAGGTCCCATGTATTTTAGACGAAGTTGAATTGTCAAACACAAAGGACAGGCTTCTGTGTGAAGTTGTATCTTGGAATTGAAAACCGTGACTGCAGAGACACCCAGCCATTTTGGTAAAATAACATTTATGGTGGTACCTAGAGTGTCCCTTTTTTAATAACTTCAATGCCTTTTCAAAGTGGTGTGGTGGGTTGTTTTTTTTTTTTTTTTTTATTTCCTTGACCAGTGTCTCTTGGGCTTTATATTGTGTTTTTAATGTCCTAACAATAAAAAAAAAAAGGTCCCCTTAGGTGCAGATATATTAGTGGGTTATTGTTAATGGATTTATTATTACAGTTTTTGTTAACTTCTGTTTTGTTGAATATCAATGAGTACTGCCTATATTCGCCGATACATTTCCACTCAAAATGGTCAAAGTTAAGAGTAAACATATTCCCATTGTTGACCATTATAGTGGGATTAACCGAAAGCGTACAATATAGCCTACATATGCGTATTAAAGACTGCTGAATTGGATCCCTTTTATAGGGAATAATTGTAATCAAACAGCTGTATTTTATACAATCGATGTAGGAATATATCACTTAAAGGTTGAGAGCGAGTCTTGGCAAGGAGCAGTTATATTGCTGTTATTTAATTCATATATTGAGAGGAGACGTATTCGGCGAGATGGTTTTATGTTGTGCTTTCCTCGGGGTTTACGGAGTTGCAGCGATATATTCAAATAGCTTGTGTATTTGGTAACCACCTGATCAGTCCCTTTTTTAGGAATATGTTCAAATTAAATGACAAGTGTTCCCCAGGCTGGTCATCGGTCCTTGGATCACTGGATATCCTGCAGCGTAGGCACTAACATTAACTTTGTTGTTTTTTTTGTTTTCTTTTTAGTTTTCATGACTGTTACGCAGCAGAATTTAATGCTCTGGTTCAGGTCCAGGACGAGCAAGGTGGAGTTCCTCTTGAGCATCTGATTACATGTATTCCCGGTGTTAATATTGCAACTGCACAAAATGGAATTAAAGTTGTTAAATGGATACATAACAAGCCACCTCCACCAAATGCTGGTATGTACTCATATTGTCACTTTTAACTTGCAGCGCTTTATGTCATGAAGTGTGGTTTTTGGGTGTGTTGTGCTACTGTAAATCTTCAGTTGACCTAGGCACAAGTAATGGGGATAGCTTTTATTTAAGGGAAGGACTCGTTAAAAGAATTCTCTTGTGTAGGATAAAGAACAAGAGGTCTTTCCTTGTAGCTGCTGAAGGCTTCAACATAAATGTGTGGGGTGGAATGGGGTATCATTACTTCTTAAATGTATTCAGTTTGTGTGCATTAAATTCATTCCATTTTTCTGATCTACTCCTAGATCCTTGGCTGTTAAGGTCTAAGAGCCCAGTTGGTAATCCACAGCTGATCCAGTTCAGCAGAGAAGTTATTGATCTCTTGAAGAGTCAACCATCCTGCATAATGCCAGTAGCGAAATTCATCCCAACATATCACCATCACTTTGCAAAGCAGTGTCGTGTTTCTGATTATGGATATTCTAAACTGATGGAACTGCTGGAGGCTGTTCCTCATGTACTCCAGGTTTGTAGTAGATCTAGCTATATCTATATACCGCTCTTGCGTTAAGCAGTATATGCTGCATTGTAGCACCCCATGTTCGTTCTTTAACCTAGAGTTTTAAGATCTTCCATTTCGACAATGCATATTTGTATTGGTAATAAAGCAGGGAGTGTTTGTTGGCGCTTTTTTTATTTTATAAAGATACTAGACAAAAATGGCCCTGCTGTATGGCCACCACTGGGCTATGTCATGACTTTTTTGAAAACCAGGCATAACTCTGACTACAAGACGTGGCTGCAAACCACCAATGCCCCGAGTCAAAATTATTTAAAAATCCTCAACTTCCTTAAAGTTAAGCTAAAACATTTACTTCCTCAAATATTAGCCCCACAACTAATGTGCGGGCGACACATACACTATCACGAAGTGTAATATCCATTATCTGTAATACAACTGTTACTTTCATAGCCAATCTTCTCAAATTGCAGAACCCTCCCAAAATCCTTATGAAGCACTGCAATACTGAAGGTTTCATCAGCGGACAATATTAATGTGTGACATCCTTATTGTTTCTAATCTAAAATGATTTGTGATCGGGGGTGTCTGGATAAAAGTGCACAGCTAGACGGCTTTTCTTGTTACCTCTTCTAGTGAAATGGTTATTTGGAGAATACCTTCAGGATTGCAGTGCTTTGTAAGAATTCTGAGAGGTGTTCTACATAGGTGAAGCTTTGACTTCTATTAAGCCTAGTTCTTGTTCGTCATCCCAACGAGGCATAAATTGGACACGGGGAGGTGGCTCATATGTTTCAAAATTTTAATTTTTTTTTATATATATTTTTAATCTTTTATAAAAAAAAGGGACCCATTTTATATATGCTAAAAACTCCTCCTTTTAATTTTTACATACGTTGAAAGAGCAACAATTTAGCACATTGAGATAGCTGAGGCTTGGCCTCTTCAACAGTCACTTGTATACAGTTTTTGAGATCAGGATTTTGAGCAAGGGATATTTTCTTACCTTTTTTGTGGGGCTGTCTGCTAGTTTCTTTGCTGCCCATGATTTATTGCTAGTCTTGCATGATAAGTCTATAGTGGGACATGGCTAACATTACAGCAATTAATAGAATGCAAAATGATTCCTTGTTTATGATAAATATGCCCAAACACATTAAATGCTTGCCATTTTCTATGGCTAGACATTTATATATAAAACCGACTTTAAACACCTATTTAGTTTCTCAGTGGGGGCTAAAACTATTTCCTAGATCTAATATAAAACAATGTAGTCCACCTAGTTTTCCTGTTTTAGGCATAAAGGTCTTCACTGTTTATATACGCTTATTAGGGAGGGATTTTGTTTTCAGTCCCTAATCTTTCATAAAATAGGATTCAATTTCACAAACTGGCATTTCTTTGTCCGGTTCTGTGTCGCTCTGCACAGTTAGCAGCTTTCATAGAAAACTGTCCAAATTGTCATGGAGTCAATACTGATATCACTCACCTTCCAGGTTAAGAATGGGCAATTTATTTGAAAGAACTGTAAACTTGCTGTATTTTTTGTTTCCAAGCACCCACCTATTGCTTTCTCATCTTTAGATTCTCGGCATGGGCTCCAAACGGCTATTAACCCTGACTCACAGAGCACAAGTAAAAAGATTTACTCAAGATCTCCTGAAACTCCTCAAATCCCAGGCCAGCAAGCTTGTCATTGTAAGGGAATTCTTACAAGCTTACCACTGGTAGGTTTCCTTCTAAGTTGCACCTGTGGAATATGTTAAAGCTTTTTAATTTCTTGATTTTGTGTTTTGTTGTCTCCCTCTGGCACAACGGTGCTGCAGGGCGCAGGCAGCCCAATAGGTCAGGACTTGTGTCCGATAAGCTAATGTCATTTCAGGTCACATAAAAATGCTCTAATCGTTTTGGGACATCACTAAAGAACAACTTCACATTTGGTCATCTTCAGTTTATGTAGCCATTCCTGTAAATACACACCACTTACGAATTTTCAGTATTCCACAGATGTAGCATTCTGTGTGGTGTGTTGATTTTGATAATTTTTGTAAAAAAAAAAAATTGGAACAGTAAAATGAGGTCCAAGCAGTGATGTAAAAACGAGCAGGTAGAGCGCTGCAATAGACCATCCGCAAGGGCATATTGCAGTTACACTTTGGAGTAATACCAGTAATGAGCAAGAACAAACTGGGCAGGTCCCGGATTACTGAGTGGAAGCATCGCCGAAGGAACCCCGAGGTACTTTGATTCTTTTAATCTGAATTGATGTGAATAACAATTATGATTTCAGGTGCTTCTCAAGAGACTGGGATGTAACAGAATATGGCGTCTGTGAGCTTTCAGACATTGTATCAGAGATACCTGATACCACTATATGTGTGTCTCAGCAAGATGATGATATCGTAATTTCAATTCCTAAAAGAGGTATTTGAGCTTTTTTTTTTATTTTTTTACCTTTTTTTAGAATTGTGCAGAATGGGAAATGCCATTAATGGAAAATTTATGTGTTAATGTTCTGGAACGGCACTCTTGAAAAGCAATGGGTTGACAATGTAAAGATGTAGGTCAGTATTTAGAAAGCTGTTGTAAACGTACCAGAGCCGTTAGTCTATGGAGTTAAGTTGGCACCAGCTTTGTAATACTGCCTGTAACGTTAGGTAAATTTCCACTTGCTAGCAAAACTTATGTGTTACTTAATAGGACAGATACATTTTTACAAAACCTGGCTATTCCCACCCACGTGTTTTGGTCTGCAAACAAAAATCCTCCTGACTAGTCATGTACTGGAGTCCGTTATTGCTGCATGTCTTTGTATTATTGCTGCATGTCTTTGTCTTCTAACAGGCACGAATATCCTCGCAATACTTTTTAAAAAAAAATATTCAACTTTATGTAGGAATTCAGTAGCGTTTGAATATTTTGGCTAGATGAGTAAAAGATTTGGACAAAAGTGAGCAATGTTGTTTTTTTTTATTTTAGATCGTACTCCAGATGAGGTCGAAAGGACTAAACAGTTTGCTAAGGAAGTGGTTGACTTACTGCGCCATCAGCCCCACTTCCGGATGCCTTTCAATAAGTTCATTCCGTCTTATCACCACCACTTTGGCCGCCAATGCAAACTGACTTATTATGGGTTTACAAAACTGCTAGATCTCTTTGAAGCCATACCTGATGTTTTACACGTAAGTATTTCCATGTTCACACACTCTAGTTGGCATATTCTGCCACTGGTAACTTTCAGTGTATGTCTCTTTGTTTAGACTACTGGAACTTTGTTTTCTACAATGTCATTCTGTAAGAGGAGTTCAGCAACACTATTGATTTTTTCTTTCTTGGCAATTACAGCTAAATTACTATGGAGGTGTGTAAGGGTCTTGGCTGTATGTATACAAGGTCTACAGCTCATTGTGTGCAAATGCCTAACAGCTTGGTAATTTGTAGTGGAGAACCATATAGCTTGTTATCTACAAGAATTATATCAGGCTTGGTGCCCATTGGCTTTAAAGATGTAAAAATCCTTTTCGGATCCAGAGTAGTCCTAGCTTTTAAGTCCTTACATTGGTAAAATTTCTGCAAAAGCTGTCTTTGGGGGACATGGTGAGATTGTAGTACCCATTCAAGCAAAGAGGTAATTTTAAACAATAGGGATACCATATACTTTTGTTTACCATTGTATATGGAATTCTTTATGCCTCAATATTCAATTTAAGGTTACAGATATCTCTAAAAGCACGTTACTAACAAATCAGACCTCAATGGGGAAAAATCTCATCCTGGATATCTCTGATATTGGCAGGGTAATGTGTTGGGAACAAAAGGATGCCACATCATTTGATGGAAATGAAAATCGTGAACCTGAGGGCTGAATTCAAAGACGACCCCCCCCCCCCCCCGAAAATCAATGTGAAAAAATTATGCAGGCTAGTCCATTTCGCTGCAATGAAATTTCATTTCGCAGCAATTGAAAATGGTACTCGGTAGTTTGGCCCCCATGTGCTCATATGCATGCCTGACAACGTCAAGGCATGCTCCTGATGAGACAACGGATGGTGTCCTGGGGTATTTCCTCTCAGATCTGGACCAGGGCATCTCTGAGCTCCTGAACAGACTATGGTAATAGGTGCAGCCAGGTGGCGTTGGATGGGCTGAAACCTAATGTCCCAGATGTGTTCTATTGGATTTGGTCAGGTGCGCGTGCGTTCATTCAATGGAATAAAAGTCCTGCATACTCTCGCCACATGAGGCCCAGCATTATCATGCACCAGGAGGAACCCATGACCCACTGCACCATCGTAGGGGTCTGACAATGGGTCCAAGAATTTTATCCCCATGCCTAATGGCAGTCAGGGTGCCATTTGTCTAGTCTGTAGAGGCCTGTGCATCCCTCTGTGGATATGCGAGACTCAGACCCTCCACCAAACCGGTCATGCAGAACGCGGTTACAGGCTGCATAAGGTTCTTCACAGCTTCTCCAGACCCTTTCACGTCTGTCATGTGCTCAGGGTGAACCTGCTCTCATCTGGGACACGCACAGGGCGCCAGTGGTGTACTTGCCAAATCTTGCGTTTAATGGAAAATGCCAATTTGAGCTCTGCTGGGCAGGGCCCACTAGAGGTCAGGCCACCCTCATGAATTCAGTCTCTGACCAAACAATAAAACATTCACACCGGTGGCCTGCTGAAGGTCCTTTTTGTGGGACTCTGGCAGTGCTCATCCTGTTCCTCCTTGCACAAAGGAGCAGATACCGGTCCTGCTGATGGGTTAAGGACATTCTACAGCCCTGTCCAGCTCTCCTAGAGTAACAAAGTTGATAATACAAAAAGGATATAACAGAGGAAAAGGATTAAGAAGTTAGATGTGAAAGTATTTAATATAAGCAAAAATTCTGTAAACAAAATATTGGGGGTGACACATACTTAAGATTGTAAAATTTTAAAGAGTAGTTTACAGGATGAGAATGCAGAAAATAATGGGTAGAAATGCAAAATATTATTGCAAAAAACAGGAGGAAAAAATCTATTTTTTATTGCGTCCTAATAAGGACAGTTAAAGAAAAGGTCAATGCTCGATTCGCGGCAAAGTGGTCAAAAAAGAGCCTAAACACACAAAATACATATATACAGCAAAAAAAGAGAGAAAGAAAAGATACTTTAAAATTACTGCCAATAAACTTATTGGAAGTAAACCACTCTTATCCTGCTGGTCGGAACGTAATTGGTGAATTTATCACAGTAACATATGTATATTCAGTTCCATAAGATTAAATGCGGTATATCACATGCCAGCAAAATCTCAGATGTTGCCAGTAAATACCGTATTTTTCGCTCCATAAGACCTAGTTTTTAGAGGAGGAAAACAGGAAAATAAATATTCTGAAATCAAATGGTGTAATAATGGATATTGCCCCAGCTCCTCTCATGGATATACTGTCCCCCAGCTCATGGATATGCCCCCCAGCTCATGGATATGCCCCCAGCTCATGGATATGCCCCCCAGCTCATGGATATGCCCCCCAGCTCATGGATATGCCCCCCAGCTCATGGATATGCCCCCCAGCTCATGGATATGCCCCCCCAGTTTATGGATATGCCCCCCAGCTCATGGATTTGCCCCCCAACTTATGGATATACCCCAGCACATGGATAATGCCCCAGCACATGGATGTTGCCCCAACACATGGATATGCCCCAGCTCGCTCATGGATATGCCCCAGCTCGCTCATGGATATGCCTCAGCTCACCTGCCACCGCCGCGTTGGGCTCCCTCCTGAGCGTGCTTCCGGCGGCAGGAAGCTTGGGCACTCGCCTGAAGGGAGCCACGTGACCGCGATCTCGCGTAATCGTGGTCACGTGGCTCCCCCAGGCGAGTGCCCAAGCTCCTTGCCGCCGGACGCACGCTCAGAGGGAGCCGAACGCGGCGGCAGCAGGTGAGCTGAGGCATATCATGGGGCATTCGCTCCATAAGACGCACCCACTTCCCCCCCCACACTTTTTGGGGGGAGAAACGTGCGTCTTCTTAATACAAATTATTGGTCCAATAATTCAAATATTGGTGCATGCAATCGTGGCACCTTTTGATCTGTTTACCCTATTTTTGTATAGGAAACATTACGGCTAACCTTAGCCGACCAGTTACATTGTATTCTAGAGACTTATTTACTGGCAACATCTGAGATTTTGCTGGCATGTGATATACCGCATTTATCTTATGGAACTGAATATACATATGTTACTGTGATAAATTCACCAATTATGTTCCAACTAGCAGGATAAGAGTGGTTTACTTCCAAGAAGTCTATTGGCAGTAATTTTAAATTATCTTTTCTTTCTCTCTTTTTGCTGTAATATATGTATTTTGTGTGTTTAGGCTCTTTTTTGACCACTTTGCCGCAATTCGAGCATTGACCTTTTCTTTAACCGTCCTTATTAGGACGCAATAAAAATATTTTTTTTCCTCTTTTTTGCAATAATCTTTTGCATTTCTACCCATTATTTTCTGCATTCTCATCCTGTAAACTACTCTTTAAATCTCCTAGAGTAACTGCCTGTCTCCTGGAATCTCCTCCATGCTCTTGAGATTGTGCTGGGAGACACCGCAAACCTTCTGGCAATGGCACCTATTGATGTGCCATCCTGCAGGAGTTGGACTGCCTGTGCAACCACTGCAGGGGTCCAGGTATCACCTCATGCTATCAGTAGTGACCCTGACCCTAGCCAAATGCAAAACTAGTGAAAAACAGTTGGAAAAGAGGAGTAGGGGAAAAAAATCAGTGGCCTCAATGTAAAACCATTCCTGTTTTGGAGGTTGTCTCATTGTTGCCCATCTAATGCACCTGTTTATTCATTAACAACCCCCTCTGCTATTTAACTGACCAGATCAATATCTTAGTTTATTTGACTTGATGCTATACTCGGATTAAAAACTGTTCCCTTTTTTTTAATTTTGAGTGTGTAAAAATGAAATTAAAAAATATAAAGTGCTGTGGTGGTTTTTAATTTGTGCAGTATGACATTCAAATTTAGAAACATAGAAAAATGTCGGCAGATAAGAACCTTTCGGCCCATCTAGTCTGCCCAATTACATGGATACTTTACCTGGATTTATCTTTTGTTTAGGATAGCCTTATGCCTATCCCATGCTTGCTTAAATTCAATTACTGTTTTGGCCTCTACCACTTCTACTGGAAGACTGTTCCATGTATCCACCACCCGCTCAGTAAAATAATGCTTCCTGATGTTACTTTTAAACCTTTGCCCCTCTAATCTAAGACTATGCCCTCTTGTTTTGCTACTTTGTTTCCTTTTAAATATACTCCCTTCCTCTACCTTGTGGATTCCCTTTACGTATTTAAATGTTTCTATCATATCTCCTCTGTCTCGTCTTTTTTCCAAGCTGTACATGTTAAGATCATTAAGCCTTTCTTGGTAACTTTTCTCCTTCAAGCCGTACACCATTTTAGTAGCCCTTCTCTGAACTCTCTCCAAGATGTCTATATCCTTCTGGAGATACGGTCTCCAGTACTGCACACAGTACTCCAAGTGCGGTCTCACCAGTGCTCTGTACAGTGGCATGAGCACTTCCCTTTTCCTACTGCTAATACCTCTCCCTACACAACCAAGCATTCTGCTAGCATTTCCTGCTGCTCTATTACAGTGACTACTTACCCTTAGATCCTCTGAAATAATAACCCCTAAATCCCTTTCCTCAGATGTTGAGGTTAGGACTGTATCAAATATTCTATATTCAGATTGTGTATACACTTTACCTAAATTACATTGCAGAGCTTGGCTTTATAAAGTTGCACATTCAACTTGCGGTTAATTCGTACCTTGTAATAGTCTTATGGTATTCATGTGAACCACGTACCGTTGCAAGAAAAAGTATGTGGAGTTTTGCATGAATTGGTCATAACATGTGCTCTGATCATCTAAGTCCCAACAATTTGAAAAACCGTCTGCTTAAAATAATACACAAACATATGTTATGTGTTTTATTGAACATAACCTGTAAATCTTCACAGTGCAGGATGGAAAAAGTATGCAAACCTTTGGACTTAACTGGTTGACCCTCCTTTTGGCAGGAACGACCTCAACCAAACGTTTCCTGTAGTTGCAGATCAGACCTGCACAACGATCTGGAGTAATTTTGGACCACTCCTCTTCACAAAACTGTTTCAGTGTAGCAATATTCTTGCGATGTCTGGTGTGAATCGCTCTCTTAAGGTCATGCCACAGCATTTCAATCGGGTTGAGGTCAGGACTCTGGGCCACTCCAGAAGGCGTATTTTGTTGAAGCCATTATTTTGTTGAATTACTTGTATGCTTTGGGTCATTGTCCTGTTGCATCACCCATCCTCTGCGGAGCTTCAGTTGGCGGACAGATGGTCTTACGTTTTCCTGCAAAATGTCTTGATAAACTCTGGAATTCATTTTTCCATCAATGACAACAATCCGTCCAGGCCCTGAGGCAGCAAAGCAGCCCCAAACCATGATGCTCCCTCTGCCATGTTTTACAGTGGGGATGAGGTTTTGATGTTGGTGTACTGTGCCTTTTTTTTTTTTCTCCGCACAGTGTTGTTTTTTCCAAACAACTCAATTTTGGTTTCATCTGTCCACGAATATTTTGCCAGTAGTGCTGTGGAACATCTAGGTGCTCTTTTGCAAACTTCAAACGTGCTGCAATATTCTTTTTGGACAGCAATGGCTTCCTCTGTTGTGTCCTCCCATGTACTCCATTCTTGTTTAATGTTTTCCTTATTGTAGATGTGTCAACAAAAATGTTAGCATGTGCCAGAGATTTCTGTAAGTCTTTAGCTGACACTCTAGGATTCTTCTTTACCTCATTAAGCATTCTGCGCTGTGCTCTTGCAGTCGTCTTTACAGGACGACCACGCCTAGGGAGAGTAGCAACAGTTCTGAACTTTCTCCATTTGTAGACAGTCTGTCTTACCGTGGACACATGGCTTTTGGAGATACTTTTGTAACCCTTTCCAGCTTCATGCAAGTCAACAATTCTTGATCGTAGGTCTTCTGAGAGCTCTTTTCTGCGAGGGCATGGTTCACATCAGGCAGTGCTTCTTGAAACCTGTAAACCCAAAGCTGGTGTGTTTTTTTTAAAGGGCAGGACCGCTTTCAGCAACACATCCAATAATATCACACTGCTTGGACTCCAGTTTGGCTCACTCCTGGCTCCAATTAGCTCTTAGAGAAGTCATTAGGCTAGGGGTTCACATACTTTTTCCACCCTGCACTGTGAATGTTTACATGTTTTATGTTCAATAAACACATGAAAACATGTTTGTGTTGTATTATTTTAAGCAGACTGTTTTTCAAATTGTTGGGACTTAGATGAAGATCAGAGCACATTTTATGACCAATTCATGCAAAACTCCACGTAATCCCAAAGGGTTCACATACTTTTCCTTGCAGCTGTATCTCCTAATACATAGACGCTAAGGCTGGGGTCAGACCAGCGCACTTTTAACGTGCGTTCTGGCGCACTTAATCACGGCCGCACTAGCAGCAGATGACGGGCAATGACGGCCAATATACGAAGTACGGTCGCACGAAAGTCCGGCCGCGCAACGCAAGTGGAAAACGAATGCATTTTTTCGAGAACGCCGAACCGCTAGTACGGACGTACTGAGTGCGCAGCTGCGGCATAGCGGTGTGTGTGTGTGCGTGATTTGGAGATGTCAGACCCTGCTAATGTCCAGCCTACATAACGTCCAGACGCAAAAAGAGTTTTATTGACGATCCGAAAGAAATCACGCATGAAAAATGCGCATCGTATGACCGTTTTCGCGCATTCCGTGAAAAAATACGTCAATTCGTTCGGACGCACTTTTTTACGTTCGCGTGTAAAAATGCTTTCGTTTGACCCTAGCCTAAAGGGTCTTGTTGGAAAGGCCAGATCATGGCCTTTCCAATGATGCAAACATGACCAGGTTTGTAAAAATTATATGTATGTTCATTCCAAGCAATGGCATTGTCACGTATAAAATGAGCAATACCACGGAGTTTACTCCCCTGCTAATTTCCAACGCTCCGTGCAAGTTCATTGTTTTATACAGTCATATTATTCATAAAATACAAGTGTACAATACAGTTTTAGTTAAGATCTTATATTTTCTCAGTACAGTAAGTTTCTCATTTTTAACGAGTGCCCCATAAAATGATAAAACCACAAAGGTTTGGATGATGTGTTTTACAAGCGGTAAATGATTGAAGTCTGGAAATTCACTTTTTTTAAAAAAAATCTAGCATTGTCAGGACATGACATGCATATAAAGGATATACACTCACAAGCCACTTCAGGCACCTGTTCAATTGCAGGTTACACAAATTGCTAATCAATATATTTGGGCATTTAGACGTAGTGAAGACTACTTGTTGAAGCTCAAATTGAGCATCAGGGGATTTAATTGACCTTTGAACGGGGTATGGTTATTGGAGCCATACAGGCTGGTTTGAATATTTCAACTGCTGATCATCTGGGATTTTCATGCACAAAAATCTCTAGGATTTACAGAGAATGGTCTGAAAAAGAGAAAATATCAAGTGAGCGGCAATTGTGTGGAAGAAAATGCAATGGTTCGAGATGATTGGCAACCGTAACACAACCACTCGTTACAACCAAGGTATGCACAAGACATCGAACTGTGAAGTAGGTGGGCTGCAGAAGACCACATTGGGTGCCTCTCCTGTTGAACTGAGACTACAATTTGCACAGGCTCACCATAATTGGACAATAGAATACTGGAAAAAATGTTGCCTGGTCTGCGGAGTCTCCATTTCATGAGACATTCAGATGGTTGGGTCAGTATTTGGCATAAACAAAATGAAAGCATGGATCCATCCTGCCTTGTAGAAATGGTTCAGACTGATGGTGTAATGGTGCGGTGAATATTTTCTTGGTGTACTTTGAGCCCCTTCGGGAACCAATTGAGCATTGTTTAAATGTCAAGGCCTACTTGAGTATTGTTGCCGACTATGTCAACCCCTTTATGACCACAGTGTAACCATCTTCTGAAGATGGCTACTTTCAATAGGATAATGCACAAACTAGTTTCTTGAACCTGAAAATGCATTCAGTGGCCTCCAGTCACCAGACCTCAATCCAATAGAGCACCTTTTTGGAGAGGTGGTGGAACGGGAGATTCACATCATGGGTGTGCAGCCTACAAATCTGCAACAACTGCCTGATGCTATCCTTTCAACATGGACAAAAATCTGTTTCCAACACTTTGTTGAATTTATGCCACAAAGAATTAAGGCAGTTCTGAAGGCAAATGGGGACCAACCCAGTACTAGCAAGGTGTAACCAAATAAAGTGGCCAGTGCATGTAATTTGTCTGGGTCCTAAAATAAATCAAATTACGATTGTCACCATTTTTTGAATAGGTTTAATGAGCTCTGCACATGGTGAAAAGGCTCAGCAGTGAAGGTGGCAAAGATATTATGGCACTAGAAAAGTGCAGAGGCAGGCAACTAAATTAAGGGGAAGGAAATATTTAAGCTAAGCTTAAACCTGTTTAGTTTAGAAAAATACGCCTTCGGCTAAGTGTCAACTGGAACCGTAGTCGGACAAGCAATGCGTTCGTCAGACTAGGGACAACCGAGGGTCGTCCACTGCAAGCGATCCGTTGGCACGACTACGGATGACCAGATTTTAGAGGTGGAGTGCAGAGACTGGCAAAATCCAGGATGGTTTTACATATAAAGCAGTTCATTCTGCTTTTGGAAACACTGCAGTCCTTTGGGGAAAGATATATATATATATTTCCCTCCCCTACACAAACAGGGCTAGTCCCACACATCTTACATACATCTCCACCTTGGAGCTTTTATGTTCATACATCTGGTTAAGTTTATTTTAAATGCTTTTACAACTCCCCGGATTCATCTTCTCTGATCTGCTGAAATGCATGCGACGCAACCGAGTGAAATGGTAGTGATCACCCATCTGATGCATTGTTTTTTGTTTTTTTTTTGTTTTTTTTTTTACTACAGTGAGGACCATTTAAGGTGGTTGGGTCAGAGTCCATACAGACTTTTTTTTAATTCCCTTCACTGGTGAGCCATTTGACCCCGGTGTGCTGAGCTCATATTTTTATTTTCAAAGAAAAATAAGTCCGACAGAAACCAAAGAGCAGGGGAGGCTCGCAGGCAGACGTGAAAAGGAACTCCAAATGCAAGAAAACAAGCATAGCATAGAAGCGGGGGTCCACTTTGGCTAACTTTCCACAATGCCTCTAACCTAAACAGCGCTACAGTCACCAGAGTTGTCGGTCCGTTACCAACCCAGGGCAAAGTATAACTCGGGTACCATCAACCCTGAGGTAAACTGAGGGAGCACCACAAAGTAAGGGAAGACTGAGGCTATGTAAGGGGGAGACATGGAGCTCAGGACCCATACACGTCTGCGTAGCCAGGGGGACCATATGCAGGTGTGCGGAGCTAATTTTGACAGTTTTATGTTTGAATGCAAATTGAAGTAATGTTTTATTGTAGGATACAGACAAATTACACATCTGTATTTTCAGCAGATTCATAATCTATGTATGTCATGTCCAGTAAGAATGCTATTACATAAATTTAAAAAATGCAAATTTCCATTCAGATTTCAATCCTTTAGGCCCATGTCAGACGAATGCAGTGATCCGTAGAGACCCACACACAAAGTACGTCCGCACCGAGCTGCGCGCACACAACGGACATGGCAAACGGACGCAAGTTAGGCAAGAACGTAAAACCGCTAAGACTGACGTGCAGAGTGCGCCACGTCCGCATAGCGTTCTGTGTGTGTGATGCCACGATGCATTTGCGAAGTCCGGCACCTTGACGCACAAAAATGGCTTTTCAGATCATTTTCAACTTATCATTTTTACAACTATGTATAACCACTGATGTTGTTCACAACGGTGATGGTATTGCTCCTTTTTATGTGTCAAATGGACCATGCCATCGCTTTGGAACAAAAACTTTAACAAAATACAATAATTATAATGTATAATGACCTTTTGCATGGTCATGTCTGGTATAATTTATGAAGGCCAGACTCTGACCTGCCCAATGTCCCTAACAACATGACTTTGTGTGGTGTAAATATGGAAATACAGGGGTCCAAAGACCGCCCCCCCCCCTCGTTGCAGGCCGGCAGCTTGTGTTTTAGATTGAGCAAAGCGTTATTACACACTGATCCATCACCTCCACATTTGCTCCCGGCATGGGAAATGAGAACGTGAGCTAGGGCAGCAGCATTGTTCGCGTTCGAAGTGCACCTTTACCTTCTTACAGTCTGGTTTTAGTTTCTTGGTTTTCTTATACTTTGTCTAACCTTTTTGTTTGCTGTCCTAGATGACTAGCATTGCATATTCTTATTGTTCCTGTGGCTTCTTGCTGGCCCTGTGTGGCCGGCCACATTTCATATTGTCTGTCTTTTATGATCTATACTTAACCACTTAAACTCTAAGGACATACAGGGAACGTCCTCTCGTTTCACTGCCAGGTGCGGTGGACGTTCTTTTTGTTTAAGCCCCTTCCCACTCGATGCTCTGCTCTCCTCTCCGTCCAGGGTCACACACAGGTCTGACTTCCTTGAAGTCAGACCTGTGGATTTATACCTCTCCCAGCACATTGATGTCATTGTGCCAGGTCAGAGCAGGGGAGGGGGGTCCATTGGACCCCTTTATCTCCACATCGCCGAGGGGTAGAAGGCAAAGAGACGTCAGTTTGACGTCTCCAGCGATGCCTCTTTAACCCATTAGGTGCCAACTGTCACCGGCTCGTGGTCTATTTCTGGAGGCTGGCATCCTTGATGTCAGCACTGCTTCAGGGTCTCCCCTTATCAACTGATGTCATAGCGTTAACCCCTAGCTGTCTAGGGATTTCCTATGGTGGACCTTTTTAGGAGCCTCCCGATCTGTGGCAGCTAGAGGGTCAGGTTTGGTATCATTGGAAAGGCAAGAGCATGGCCTTTCCAATTACAGCAAACATTAAGTGTAATAAAAAATTTCAAATTTTTCACTGTTCACTTTTTTGAATTATGTGACCAGTAGTGCTGCAGAAACGAAAACTACTTTTTAGTTTACAAAAAATACAGTAAGAATCTCCCCATTTCTGTAAAGTGTACCCCATAGAATTTATAACTGTAAACACTGGGATGATAAAATGTGAAAAAATTATTTTGCATGCTGTAGATTGAAATCTTAATGGCTTTTTTTTTTGTTTTTGTTCCTGCATTCTGGTAGGGCATGACGTATACATTTAATAATGATTGATTATTATTCTGCCGAAACATGCATTATTACATTGTTCGAGCGAACTCCTGCGAGGGGCGCACGCTCTCCTTTTGGAACCCTGCGTCTGTTTTTTGTTTGCATTTGTTTTTAACCCCTTCACTGTTGAGCCATTTTTACCTGTGTGCAGAGCTCATTTTTACAGTTTTGTGCTCATGTTTAAACGCAAGTTTGCACTGTGTGCTGAGCTCATTTTTACCGCTTTCGCTCATCATGTTTAAACGTGATTTAAAGCCACATTTTAATAAATGACCCAGACCTATTATATATCGTTCTTTCCGGCAGACTCCGCAGATTCATAATATATCATTTTTATATGTATACGTCATGTCCTGCCTGTATATTATAACAAAAAATGCAATAAAAATTGAATTTTTAATCTGCAGTGTGTAAAGTGTTTTTTTTTTTTCACATTTTATCACCTGAGCGTTTGCGGTTATGTTTTCTATGGGGTGCACTTGTACAAAAATTTGAAGTGGGGGCAATTACGTGATTTTTAGCAAACGCACCCCATAGAAAAAAATCATTAGTGCAGCACCATTGTTCACATTATAATTGAAATATGAACAATATTGCTGCATTAATAAAAACCACACACAAATTTTTTTTTTTATTATTTTTATTCATTTTTTTTTTACTTTATAGCTAGTCCTGTTGGGTATTATTCGAAAGGCCATGCTCAGGCCTTTCAAATGACACCCTCCATGACCCCCTAGCTGCCATGGTATCTCCACTAGGGGTTCTTGTTCTAGCTAGGGGTTCCCCGGCTATCTTAAGTCATCACGCTATGTGTGACGTCAGGCAGCGAGGGGAGACCCGGGGTGGAGCCCCCATCCAAGATGGCGGCCCCCACCAGAGATAGGCTGCACTTCGGTGCCGAAGTGCAACCCGGCGCTTGAGGGGTTAAAGCCAGGCACCGCTTAAAAGGGGGCTTTTAGGCTGGGGTCAGACGAGCGCAGTGTTAACGTCCGTGTTGCCGCACATAAGTACGTCCGTGATAGCATACAATTGTGTTAAATGGAGCCCCACACACGAAGTACGTCCGCACAGAAGTGCGGGGGCTGACGGACGCTGCAAACGGACGCAGGTTAGGCAAGAACGTAATACTGCTAGAACGGACGTGCAGAGTGCGCCACGTCCACAACGTCCGCATAGCTTTGTGTGTGAGTGATGGAGCATGGTCAGACGGACTGCATTTATACGTCCAGCATTTTTGACGGACAGAATGTTTTTTCATTGTAATTTATTTTCCCCTCCTACATCCGTCAAAAAATAACTTCAGTGAAAAAACGGACTGTGTGACCACTACTGCGTCATCCGTACTGACGATGTCCGTACTGCACGGACGTACAGTCCGTAGAAATCACGCTCGTCTGACCCTAGCCTTAAGCGGTGCCTGGCTTTTTTAGCGCTGCTCCTTCCCGATCAGGAGGGATCCGAACGGATTCACCCCCCCTCCCTTCTAGGCTATCTCCCGGCATTGCCGGGGGGGGTCGCCTGGAAATGACGTCATCGCGCATGGCGCCGGGAGGAGCTTGACTTCAGCGTCTGAGGACGCTGAAGTCAGAACGCAGCGGGACCCCGGACAGAGAGGAGAGTATCTCCGCCGGGGGTCCCGCACAACTGATGTGTGGGGCACGTCCTCAGCATGTAACGTGCATCAATAAGGACGTGTCCCACACGTCGTCAGCAGTGAAAGGGTTAAGTAAACACTTGTGCTGCATTATGAGGGGGAAGTTTCTTTTTTTTTCTCTTCTACAGCGAACATGGTCATGTTTGTTTTTATTGCTCACAATACTGAAACAAAACCTTTTCAGTAGGGATGCACCGATACCGATACTAGTATCGGTATCGGGGCCGATATTGCCGTTTGCATGAGTACTTGTTACTCGTGCAAACGGCCCGATACATCCCGCCGATACCGGAAGCCGGCGCTAGGCCGGCTTGCTGGTATCCGCGGGGCTGGGGAAGCTGGCCGCGTGCATGAAAAGCACGCGGCCAGCGTTCCCCTTCGGCGCGCCAAATACTCACCCTTCCTGAAGTTCCGGTCTCTGGGCAGTGATGCGGTCACGTGGCCGCCGGGCGCTCCTGTGACGCGGCCTCTCGGCTGGAGGCAGCGTCACAGATGCGCCCGGCGGCCACGTGACCGCATCACTGCCCAGAGACCGGAACTTCAGGAAGGGTGAGTATTTGGCGCGCCGAAGGGGAACGCTGGCCGCGTGCTTTACATGCACACGGCCAGCTTCCCCAGCGTTCGAGCTGGGGGCCAATCCATGAGAGCTGGGGGCCAATCCATGAGAGCTGGGGGCCAATCCATGAGAGCTGGGGGCCAATCCATGAGAGCTGGGGGCCAATCCATGAGAGCTGGGGGCCAATCCATGAGAGCTGGGGGCCAATCCATGAGAGCTGGGGGCCAATCCCATGAGACCTGGGGGCAAACCCATGTGACCTGGGGGCAAACCCATGTGACCTGGGGTCAATCTCATATAAATTTTTATGAGGTCTGTTCCTATTGGAAAGCGTCACATGACATTAAATAAAAGTATCGGTATCGGTACTCGTACTCGGTCTTAAAAAAGTGGTATCGGTGCATCCCTACTTTTCAGGTTACATGCTCTGGCCTTTCCAACGATTCCAATCTTGGACCGGTATTTTTTTCGTTTAAGAAGATTCGAGCGTCCAAAGGACTCCTGTATTGGATTTCTTTCCTGTCCCTTTTCTGTCATCGCGGCCATGCACTGTCAGTGGGCGGGGAGGTCCCCAGGCGTGGTCTGACTTCCAAGAAAGCAAACCAGCCTGGGATTCCCTCCTACCTAGAGATGTAAAATTTCCAGAAATTTTGAAGCTGTGGAAAAAAAGTTTCCCTTTTTTTTTTTTTCCTGGGGGAGGGGAGATGGAAAAATTGAAAGTATGCACCATGGAATTAATTTTGTCACTTGAAATAGAAGTTTATTTAGTAACTTGAATTAGCTTTTTATAACTTTATTTTTTGTTTCAAATGGAGTAACGAGCAAGGACTGTATATGATAGTATGAAAACAAGTAACTGCCCCTCCGTTTCCTGTATCGCAGCAAGAAACCAGCAAGATAAGAACAATATCGGAGTTATTCAGAGAAAGGTGAAAATCAGGAGAAGGGAACAATCTAGTCAAAATAGCCGATTTGGCCCTTCTGCCCTGAGTTCCCGCCTCCAGCGCCCTCGCTCTCTCTCTCTGGTTACCGCCGCCTCTGTGCGCGCTTCAGTTGCCTGTGTTCGCTGCCGGGGGAGTCCATCATGTCGGGTGACGATGAGCAGCAAGAGCAGACGATCGCCGAGGACCTGGTGGTCACCAAGTACAAGATGGGGGGCGACATCGCTAACAGGGTCCTACGTGCCCTGGTGGAGGCAACAATACCCTGCACCTCAATCTTGAGTCTTTGTGAAAAGGGGGATGCTATGATCATGGAGGAGACTGGCAAAATCTTCAAGAAGGAGAAGGAAATAAAAAAAGGCATTGCCTTCCCCACGTGTATATCTGTAAATAACACCGTATGTCACTTCTCCCCTTTGAAGAGTGACCAAGATTATCTTCTTAAAGATGGTGACCTGGTAAAGATAGACTTGGGAGTTCATGTGGATGGGTTCATTTCTAATGTTGCTCACACCCTCGTTGTTGGTGCATCCAAGGATACACCAGTGACTGGCCGCAAAGCCGATGTTATTAAAGCAGCCCACCTATGTGCCGAAGCAGCTCTGCGTCTCGTAAAGCCAGGGAATCAGAATACACAAGTAACTGACGCGTGGAATAAAATTACACCATCATTTAACTGTACTCCTATTGAAGGTATGCTTTCCCACCAACTAAAGCAGCATGTTATTGATGGAGAGAAGACCATCATTCAGAACCCAACTGACCAGCAAAAGAAAGACCACGAAAAGGTAGAGTTTGAAGTCCATGAAGTCTACGCAGTGGATGTTCTTGTTAGCACTGGAGAGGGAAAGGCAAGAGATGCTGGACAAAGGACAACAATTTACAAAAGGGACCCATCTAAACAGTATGGCTTGAAAATGAAAACCTCCCGTGCCTTTTTCAGCGAAGTGGAGAGACGCTTTGATGCCATGCCGTTCACTCTCAGGGCATTTGAGGATGAAAAGAAGGCAAGAATGGGAGTAGTTGAATGCGCCAAACATGAGCTGCTCCAGCCATTCAATGTACTTTATGAAAAGGAAGGAGAATTTGTGGCGCAGTTCAAATTTACTGTTCTCTTGATGTCAAATGGCCCCATGAGGATAACCAGCGGACCATTCGATCTGGACCTATACAAATCCGAATTGGAGGTGCAAGATGCTGAATTAAAGGCACTTCTGCAAAGTTCGGCCAGTCGGAAGACCCAGAAAAAGAAGGCTTCCAAAAATGCTGAGCACGCCACTGCTGAAGAAAATGAAGGCACAGAATAAGGGAGATTTCTTGCTGAAATGTTTGACTCCGACCTGCCAGTTTATTTTTTTAGTACTGCGTTACTTTTACCTCTCCCCCTTTCACAAGGAAAAAAATTTATGAAATGAGAAAAAAAAATATTATTTTGTTCAGTCACTATCAAAAAAATAAGTCGATCTGGACTTTGTACAGCTACGCTTTGGATACAAACCCGGACATTAATGGAAGAGTGTTTTGGAATTCATGTCAGACTACTTAACTGAAAGTATATGTATATTAAAAAAATAATAACTTCAGGCATAAAAAAAAATAAAAAAAAAAAAAAAAAAAAAAATAGCCGATTTGGAAAGTGAGATAAATGGGAGAATTTTTCTGGTTTGGCTATTTTAACCTACAGATCTATTCAAAGAAAGGTGATCCTCGGGAGAATGACTGGAGAAGTGAAAATTCTTGGTCAAAATGGCCAAACCAGAAAAATTCTCCAATTTAACTCCCTTTCCAAATTGGCTATTTGGTCTAGATTGTTCTCTTGGTTTTCACCTTTCTTTGAATAGACCTGTGTATTTATCAAATTTGCCCCTTGGCACCAATAGTAAAAGGAAGTAAGTGGCATTATTTGTGCCTGTAGGATATGGATACATCAATATTTAATCTCCATGTTGATGTTTAACTTTCGAGCAGTGCTATAAAAAAATAGAGAAACTGAAACATTCAATTCATTCTCATTTCTGTATCTTCTTCCGCTCTTCCATATTTGTCATTTTTCTCATTAACTTCTAAAAACTTAACATTTGCACTAGGGATGCACCGATACCACTTTTTTAAGACCGAGTACGCGTACCGATACTTTTGTTCAAGTACTCACCGATACCAATTACCGATACTTTTTCTTAAAGGGACAGGACACATTTTTTCTAAAGCAATACGACATAATGAATTATTTTCCATTGCTGAATAGTGATTAATAATAATCACTATTCTATAAACTATTCAGCAAAGGGGAAAACAATTCATTTTGTTTATTCATTCTGTATTCACAGCATGGTCAAAGATGAATGAATATTAATTTGATATAAACACTGTTTATAATAACTGCCCCAGCACTCCGTTTTTTCCCCCTATCAATTTATTTTCTTTTGTTTAGGGGGTGGGGGAGAGAGGGGACAGACAGACTGAATATAAACTTCAGAGTCCTGCTGTCCCAGCACTCTGTTTTTCCCCCTATCAATTTATTTCCCTTCGTTGGGGGAAGGGACAGATAAACAATAAACTTTGGAGGCCTGATGCAGCGGTTCGGAGGCCTGTCCCGACACTCCGATAATTTATTTTGCCCAGCAACTTGTTTAATCGGAGTGTCGGGACAGGCCTCTGAGTCCGAACCGCTGCATCAGACCTCCAAAGTTTATAGTATGTCTGTCCCTTCCCTCTGCAAACTAACAAAAACAAGTTGCTGGGCAAAATAAATTATTTTTTTCGTTTGGGGGGGAAAGAGACAGCCAGAACATACGCACCTGCTTCTAGTGAGACGTGCCACTCCTTTTATGACTAGCAGCCAGTTCCACGTGATCTGTCAGTCTCTCGCGGTGATGCGCTGACTCGTGTGATGAACACACACAGAGTGGGCCGAGTTTTAAGCCACGGATGCCACGATTAAAGCAGTTTCAAGCCCGGATGCCGCGATTCAAGCGCCGGATGCTGCAATTGAACCTCCGGATGCTGCAATTGAACCACCGGAGGCCGCGATTGAACCGCCGGAGGCTGCGATTGCTGTCCCGCTGGAGCAGAAGTATCGGTAAAAGTATCGGGCGATTTTTGACGAGTACGAGTACTCATCAAAACGGTAGTATCGGCACCGATACCGATACTGGTATCGGTATCGGTGCATCCCTAATTTGCACTAATTGAACCAAACGTTTCTCCCCTTTTACGGGTTACTTTGTATCTTGATTTGTTACGAATATTAGCAAACCTAGAGCAGTTTCTCTCACAGCAGCAGCAGAAGATGCTGTAATCTCAAGTAAGCGAGATGCAAGAGGCGTCAGAGGTCATGTTGTGCAGAGACCTTGCCACCATGTTGCAGGAGGGATATGATTTGCAGAATCCCAGACTGTACTGGAGAACATTAACCGGGATCAAATAGGGACAAATTCAACCTCTTACCTATCAACTGTATCCCAACAACCACTGTAGGAGGTACAAGATGGATCTCCCAATCATGGTAAACTGAAGACTTTTCCCTGTAGCGCCTCTTAGAGGCTGAAATTTTTTTTTTTGAGTATTGCATTGTTACTTGATTTGTATTCCAGGATTTGCTCGTCTTCCGCTGAGCGAACTTGTAATGATTTAAGACTTTAAAGGCTCAGTCTTTCATTAAGGTCTTATGTTCTTTTCCAATGATGGAAATTAACATCACCTTTTTTTTTTTTTCTTTAAATTCTGGGAAAAAACAAAAAATGGCTTTGGAAAAAAGTGTGTTTCCCCAATTTTATAATTTTTTTTTTTCTCCAGGCCTTTCCATCTCGACTCCTACCCCAGACACCTGGAAATTTTGACATGCATTTGGCATAACTGTGCGTATAATGCAGTGTTTTGGGCTGATCAGTGTATTGTAAGGTCTCTAAATGCCTACATTGGATAAATCCAAATGCTGCTGCAGTGGTTTGCGCTTTTTTTGTGTGTAGATTAAAAAAAAAAAACATGAATTTGCAATTGCTAGTCCCGTTTGCATGTGATAGACATGGTGCAGAACCTCCTGACCTTCTGGTGAGTGCAGAGTGTTCAATCTCTGCATTACTTGCTCTTTGTAGGTTTTAGAGTGTGGTGAGGAAAAGATTTTGACTCTGACAGAGATGGAGCGCGTTAAAGCTCTCGCTTCACAGCTTGTTAAACTTCTGCGCTCTCAAAAAGACACCTCCCTTGTGATGCCCAACTTGCTTACTGAATATAGCAAGACCTTCGGTTACAGCCTGAGGCTCCACGACTATGACGTCAGCTCTGTGCCTGCGCTAATGCAGAAGCTCTGCCATGTTGTTAAGGTAACGTTTCAAAGAGTGATCACAAATGGGTGGATTTCTTTTTTTAAGTCTTTTTATTTCTTGGGTTTTCTCAAGGTGATTTAGATCTTTCACAATTTCTGTATGGCACAGGTTGCACCCTATTGCTATAACCTACGTAGTCTCTGCCTCTGGTGTTCAACACTTCCACACAACAGATTTTATTTAATGTCATCCAGGTTGTTTCAAATCAAATGGTGTCAAAATAGCCTATTTTTCATGTTGCCATTGGTTACGTTTAATCCTTCAAGATCTGGCTTTCAATTGGCCCTAAACCATTTAACTGCATTGGGCAGTGTCTTGCCTAAACGGGTGTTGAATGTCTGGCATTTGTGCTATAGCCACAATCAATTCACAAAGCTTTCAATGGCTTTTCAATTCCTTTATGGTTGTGAAAAATTGTTCTGAAGTTCTTTGTTTAATCCTCCAGTCTTAACTCTGACAGCTGGAGGGCACTTCTGTTAGAGCACTAGGTTGTAAAAGTGATATGTTTAAGACCTTGCAACAAAAGATTTGAGACCACCTTTCAGTAATTGTGATCTAATATTGCACATGCTATAAGCAAACCCACGGTTTCTGGTCACTTTTGCATGAACACCATTGCTACAGTTTTTTTTTTCCTTTTTTCGTGGGTTTATGGGGAAAATTTCTACTTGGGTTTTCATGATTATAAACAGCCTGAAGTGTTTCCGCTTCAGGAGATTGTGTCTCTTTAGTATTAAGTGGCAATTATATGGATTTTCTTCATGTACGACCTGTTCTCTCGTTGAAACGGGGATTGTTTCTAAATTTGTCTTCCCTCAGATTACAGACACTGCCTTCGGCAAGCAGATCCAGCTGATAAACAGAAAGTCTTTGCGTTTGCTAACATCCCAGCTCCTCATCCTGCTTATGTCCTGGGATGCTTCTTCCTACCTCACTGTAGATGAGCTTTGTCGACTCTATGAAATTGTGCACGGTGTTTCTCTTAATCCATGCGAATATGGGTTTTTGTCCTTGACTGAACTTTTAAAAAGCCTTCCTTATTTGGTTGAGGTATGATTCTAATATTTTCCCTTTTTTTTTTTTTTTCCCCCTCCCCACCCCTTCTAACAAAGCATTGATTTTATAATTTTATTTGAATCACGGTTTAGGACTTGGACTGTTTAGTGTATTATCTGGGGTCAAAATGACATGTCTGGTTTCAATATTTGCAAGTGGAATAGTGTTTTAAACACCCACAATTCATGTATAGAACTACTCTAGATCTAAAACAGGGGACCCTACTAAACCTCTCTTGGCTTAGTTTTGCTGTTCTGAAATCCAGCGCCAAGTGTCCTTGATGCTGGTCCAAACGTGACTTCTGAGGCGCGTTCATTTCCTCAGCCGCTACAAGTGCTAAGGCTAATGTCAGATCAACGCAGTCTGAGCGCACTCTGCATGCGTGCATAACGGACAGACGTACTGACGGAAGATACTGTAGACACCACACGGTCCATGTTTTGTTGATGGACGTAGGAAAAAAAGAACTATGGGAAATTTATTATGAAAAATGATAATTTGAAAAGGATATGAAAAGCAGTTGTGTGTGTCAAGATGCTGGATGTCGCAAATGCGCGGTGTCTGACATCTCATCACTCACACAGAACGCTACATGGACGTGGCGCACTCTGCGTGTCTGTCTAGCGGTTTTACGTTCTTGCCTAGCTTGCGTCCATTTGCCACGTGCGTTGTGGGTGCGCATGTACTTTGTGTGTGGGTCTCTGTTGATCATGATTCGATGCTACGACGGACGTTAAACTGTGCGGCCACACAGACGTGCTAACTGCGTACATCTCACATTAGCCTAAGTTAGCAACTTCGCACTGAACGTTGTGCTGCAGTTCAGTGTTTAGCACTGCTAAATTAGCACTTGCATATGAGGTGAGACGTGGGAAAGATGGCCGCCTCCACAAAGCAAATCATCCGATAAGGAAATGTTTAGTTTGAGGTTTTGGTGGACCAAAACACCAAATCTTTATTGGAACATGGTAAACATTAACACTAAAGTGGTAATAAAATGGACAACAGTGGATATTGCAGAAATGGCACCTTTCATTAAGCAATCCTCCGCCCTTTTGCTTCAGTATTCACAGCCAAAGCGTTCAGTGAGGCTGCTGCAGCCAACCGAACTGCTGCAATGCAGCAGCTGCTGAAGAACTGAACAGGCATCTGCTGATTATCTGAAGATGCAACATGTCATGTGACCACAGCAAGACAGCCAATCCAATGGGGTACAAAGATCCTCCACTCGGGTCATTTTAAGCACTCAAATTGAGTGGTCAGAGCATGGTGTCCTTTTTTTTTTTTTTTATTTGCACATTGACTGGTTGTATGTGGATCAGGGTCAGATTGCATGATAAAAGGTGTCCTCTGCGCTCATTCCTATAGCTCCATGTGAAACAAAACATCTCAGGTTTTGGTTTACTTGATTGACCATTTAAAGTGCAAGCTCAACTATCCTGTCAAGGCACCTCTGGTAAAGAGAGTCCTACCTAATGAAAAAAAGCCGTGTCACATGGAGCTATAGGACTGGGTGCAGATGACCCACTTTTTTCTTGCTATGCTTTCTACATGAACTGGGTTGGTTACTCCTGGCTGTTGCAGCCACCCTGGTGGGAATAGGTGTGGCATCGTTTTTTTTTGTGTGTACACATAAGGCTGCTGGCACACGAGTGGATTTTTTTGCGTCCGTCTGTGAGTACAATTTGCAGTCCGTTGTAGCTTGTTAATGGAGTCAATAAAGAACACAGCGCAATGCACCTGCGTACTTGTTCATGCACAGCCTTCGTGTATTGCTATGGACACGAAAATGGCATGAACGTGAAAAAGCTAGGCGGACACGGTAACTATGTGCTGCTTCCTGTGGGCGCAAATATTTACCAGCACAAGTGCAAAGGCTGGCACACTGAGGCATCGTCGGTAACTACTGATCGTCTGTTGAACAATTCTCTCCCGTCAAAATGTGCGTTCATTACAGATGTACTTTCACGCAGTACACACTATCTCCCGTCAAAAAGTGCATCCGTAACGGACGCACTGTGCGCAGTGCCTATAAACTCGTGTGCCAGCAACCTAAGTGTCTGGCTTTCAGGATACGATTTTCTTTTATAAGACTGGTACTAAAATGCATTGTTCCACAGGCAAGTAACAAAACTGGGTGTGTCCTTGTGATTTGATTGTAAAGAAGCTTTTTGAAGGGTCTTGATTCACTTGATTAAATTATTTTCTGCTTGCCCTGCAGGTGCAAACTAATGATTCTTTCGAAGATATTGTGACACTGACACCCTTGTATCTGTTTGCGAAGATCGTGCGTTCCTTGCTCCACACTTATCACTACCATCAAATTTTCCTTCATGAATTTTCAACTGCCTACAGCAAGTATGTTGGAGAGGTGCTACAGCCTAAACATTATAGCTACAATAGTTTGGAAGAGCTATTGGCAGCGATACCACAGGTAATACTGCATGCAAAACTATTTCCTGTGTCTTCTTGTTATTTATATACATATAAATAAAATCTCTTCATTTGCAGGTAGTTTGGATTAAAGGACATGGTCACAAGAGGATTGTGGTTCTTAAAAATGACATGAAAGGTTAGTACAGAAAGTGTTCCCCTGATGAGATGCAGGTCATGGAACTGGTGTCCGGCGCTAATATTCATAATCTTCGGCATTCAGTAGAGGCTATCCAGCCTGGGGAGCACGTACTCAGTACATCACGTTGGTGAATGCGAAGTGAAAAAAGGAAGAGAGAAAAAGAAAATTTTGTGCAGACTGTATTATCCCAATATGAATAATTGCAGGCAGGGGGTATGCTCACATTTTCTGGTGCCAATTTAAACAAAGAGGCACCAAAACGAAGACAAAATCGGTGAATTAAACCAAGGGGCACCGATTCCCCTATCAGAGATGCAGAGATCAGGAAACTCGATCCTTCAAGATGTCAGTTCAGGATACCACAGGAATAATGTCACCAAGAGTCATACAAGGTGAAGAATTCACAAACGGTTTATTTAAAATGACAATAAAATACACCTCAGACGTGTTTCGCTGAATACAGCTTCATCAGTGGGTGTTCACCCACTGATGAAGCTGTATTCAGCGAAACGCGTCTGAGGTGTATTTTATTGTCATTTTAAATAAACCGTTTGTGAATTCTTCACCTTGTATGACTCTTGGTGACATTATTCCTGTGGTATCCTGAACTGACATCTTGAAGGATCGAGTTTCCTGATCTCTGCATCTCTGATAGGGGAATCGGTGCCCCTTGGTTTAATTCACCGATTTTGTCTTCGTTTTGGTGCCTCTTTGTTTAAATTGGCACCAGAAAATGTGAGCATACCCCCTGCCTGCAATTATTCATATTGGGATAATACAGTCTGCACAAAATTTTCTTTTTCTCTCTTCCTTTTTTCACTTCGCATTCACCAACGTGATGTACTGAGTACGTGCTCCCCAGGCTGGATAGCCTCTACTGAATGCCGAAGATTATGAATATTAGCGCCGGACACCAGTTCCATGACCTGCATCTCTTTCTTTAAACGGACTTGGGGATTTACTGTTTTTCCTGGTTAGCCCGGCAGCTGCACTTCTAATCCGGCCAGTATAAACTATTTGGTTTAACATAATATTTTTCCCTTTTTTTTTTTCCGCACTGTGAACAATTTTTTTTGCACACTAGGTTATGATTTATATGGACTGCTGAACAATTGTTTCGTTATTTTTTATTTTTATTTTTTATGCCACACTCCATTTATTTCACATTTATGTAATTTAATATTTTTTTGTCTTTATCCCTCGTTTGTATTTTGGTTTAAAGGCTATAACCCTGCTCATTGGAGCGCATTAATCATTAGTGCTTTATCCTTAGCACTCTGTAGAGCCTTTTTTCTTTTTTGGTTTTCAGCAATTGATATATACCAGTGCTTTATATACAGCACCTGGTCAAATCATTGTGCTTAACCTACAGCACTTTGTTTAGTAATTGCCACTGCAACACTTATCACTTATACGGCAGTATCTTCTTCTTTTTTTTTTTTTTTTTTTTTTTTTGCTTGTGTTTATTTTTATTCATTTTATTATATTTATTTATTTTTTGTTGCCACAACTTCCTTCCTTTTTTGACCAATTTGTGGTTGGCAACTTGGCACTATTATTTCATACTTAAACGAGTCTCTACTCCTTTTTTCTTCTCTTTTCTTGATTTATTTTGTTGATCGGAGTTTAGCAGCTCACACAATCTATTTTGTGCGATCTATTTCTGTGATTTTTTTTTTTTTTTTTTCCTGCTTTGTGATATTATCTTGCCCTTGGTAATAGAGCCATCTGGTGGTGCTACACGGCCATTACATCCATTTTTGTTCCCCTGATGAGCCTGTCGTTTTGGTTCAAAGATATTTTTTAGCTGACAAGACTGATGTGAGGGTGCAAATCTGCCGAAGATCAAAAAAAACTTTGTCAAGGAGTTGACTCCCAAGAACTAGAGCCAGTATAGATGACAATTTCCAGCTCTAGTTAATGGCGATACCATAGAGAAAATAATTTTCATATTTTTTTTCTTCTCAGTTTGCCACCAAATGGACAAAGAGCTACTGACCCTAGCATCTCCTGTTGATCTCATGTGTGAACCTGTCCCTTCCAGTCTTCCCTCTCCACAGCTGTACCCTGATCCTGTAGGTCAACCAGCTGATGACCTTATACATTTTGAAGAGAAGTCTGGCTTGCCAGGTAATACAGCCTTCTCAAGGTTTAACAATTTTCCTTCATTTCTGCTTTTTGAATATAGTGCCACTATATGCATTCGTGGGAGGGAACTAATTTTACAAATCTGATTCATAGATCAGTGGTTCCTAACTGAGGTCAAGTACCCTAACAGGCCAGGTTTTAAGGATACCCTTGGGAAATGCAGGCTGACTTCTGCAATCACTGAGCAGCAAATTATATCACCTGTTTGTGCTTCAGATATCTGGAAAACCTGGCCTGTTTAGGGGTTCTTGGACCACGGTTGGGAACCACTGTCATAGATGGTTCACAGGTATCCTTTTTTTTTTTTCTTTTCTTCTTCTTTTCTTTATGTACTGACTGCCGGGAGGGCAGTCTATTGTTGCCAGCTCAGAATCCGTGTCCACATATTTGGTTTTTCAATGTCCTACCCAAGAGTATCTCTATAAATGCGTTTGTAATGTGTCCGTCGCCGTCTTGTCCACGACATGAGGGTCGAGTGAGCAGCTGTGATGGGTGCGGCTGACAGCGCATTACAAAAGGCATTTATATATTAGAGCGGGCTCTTCTTCCCTCTTAGATTTGTAAACTCACATAAGCAGGCTCCTCTTTTGCATCTTGGATTGTAAGCTCACGGGAGAGGGCTCCTCTTCCCTTATAGATTGTAAGCTCACGTGAGCGGGCTCCTCTTTCCTCTTAGACTGTAAACTCATGGGAGCGGCCCCTTTTTTCTCTAGTAGATTGTAAACTCACAGTAACATATATGGGGGTTACAGGGTGTATTTAGACAGAGCAGAGGGCCTTCAATTTAATAACATTTCACCCCCTCTACAGCAGCAAGCGTGATCAGACTGGGCCACCGCCACTCACCATCCAAACTGATCCTCTGTCCTGGGCCGGG
The DNA here is from genome assembly GCA_009667805.1 of Leptobrachium leishanense. Taxonomy (NCBI): domain Eukaryota; kingdom Metazoa; phylum Chordata; class Amphibia; order Anura; family Megophryidae; genus Leptobrachium; species Leptobrachium leishanense. The sequence continues at coordinate 108,156,667 of CM019069.1, read as the reverse complement.
TCTCTGTGTACTAGGCGGCTGGGCTGGCGTCTTCACTGTCTGCCACCCTCCTTCGCAGTTTGGAGGGACGCAGGCAGTCTGGTGTCCACACTCTGCAGGTTCCCAGTCTGACCGTCTGAAATCCCTATCGACCACCTCTTCAGCGTGTGCACAGCATGCTTTGCATCACGTGGGGGGTGGGCGCTCACTTAGCTGCATTTAATCAATGGGAGGCGCACTGAGTTTGCGGCCCCCCCTCCCCCGGTTGAGTCCGCCACGCCGCCCCCCCCCCCCGCCTAGTTCACCCTGACCCAGTCAGCACCAGGCAGAGGCGCGCCTCTCCAACAGATCATCTTTTTTTTTTTCTTTTCTTCTTCTTTTCTTTATGTACTGACTGCCGGGAGGGCAGTCTATTGTTGCCAGCTCAGAATCCGTGTCCACATATTTGGTTTTTCAATGTCCTACCCAAGAGTATCTCTATAAATGCGTTTGTAATGTGTCCGTCGCCGTCTTGTCCACGACATGAGGGTCGAGTGAGCAGCTGTGATGGGTGCGGCTGACAGCGCATTACAAAAGGCATTTATATATTAGAGCGGGCTCTTCTTCCCTCTTAGATTTGTAAACTCACATAAGCAGGCTCCTCTTTTGCATCTTGGATTGTAAGCTCACGGGAGAGGGCTCCTCTTCCCTTATAGATTGTAAGCTCACGTGAGCGGGCTCCTCTTTCCTCTTAGACTGTAAACTCATGGAGCGGCCCCTTTTTTCTCTAGTAGATTGTAAACTCACAGTAACATATATGGGGGTTACAGGGTGTATTTAGACAGAGCAGAGGGCCTTCAATTTAATAACATTTCACCCCCTCTACAGCAGCAAGCGTGATCAGACTGGGCCACCGCCACTCACCATCCAAACTGATCCTCTGTCCTGGGCCGGGTCTCTGTGTACTAGGCGGCTGGGCTGGCGTCTTCACTGTCTGCCACCCTCCTTCGCAGTTTGGAGGGACGCAGGCAGTCTGGTGTCCACACTCTGCAGGTTCCCAGTCTGACCGTCTGAAATCCCTATCGACCACCTCTTCAGCGTGTGCACAGCATGCTTTGCATCACGTGGGGGGTGGGCGCTCACTTAGCTGCATTTAATCAATGGGAGGCGCACTGAGTTTGCGGCCCCCCCTCCCCCGGTTGAGTCCGCCACGCCGCCCCCCCCCCCCGCCTAGTTCACCCTGACCCAGTCAGCACCAGGCAGAGGCGCGCCTCTCCAACAGATAATCTTTTTTTTTTTTTTCATTACTCACGCAGGCCGGCTTTTTTTTTCTTTTTTTCCCGCATTGCGTCCGCCGCCTACGGCGACGGACGTAAACGTTTTTTATATATATAGATAGATAGATAGATAGAGATGTGTGTGTTACCGCTGATCTTGTATGCACAGTAGTGAAGGGGTTAAGCAACCTAATTTCCTCAGTCTTGATAACCATATAATACCTCTCATGATGTTTTGTCAGAAGCCATATCTGGCTGCTTAACCTCCCTGGCGGTCTATTTATTTAGAAAATTCTTTGCTGAAAGCAGTCAGCTTTTTATAAATTATTTTTAATTATTTTTTTTAGGGTTGCACCGATACTAGTATCGGTATCGGGGCCAATACTGGGTACTATAGGAGTAATTTGTACTCGTGCAGTACCCCCCGATATTTTTCCCAATACCGGAAGCCGGCATTGAGCCGGCATCCGAGGGGCTGCGGCGGCTGTCCGAATGCTATATCGGCATTCGGACAGCCGCCCCTGGAGCTGCTCTCCACGATACTTACCTTCCTGGGCGACGCTGGGAATGTCTCCGCGCGTGCGCTCGTTGGAAGGACCCCAGCCGCGACCACGTGGGACCATGTGATCGCGGCTGGGGTCCTTCCAACGAGCGCACGCGCGGAAGCTTTCCCAGCGTCGCTCAGGAAGGTAAGTATGAACACCAGTGAGCAGCTGCAGGGCCTGTCTGAATGCTGATAGAGCATTCAGACAGGCCCTGCAGCTGCTCTCCGCAATGATACTTACCTTCCTGAGCGACGCCGGGAAAGTTTCGGCGCATGCGCTCGTTGGAAGGCCCCCAGCCACGATCATAAGGTCCCACGTGGTCGCGGCTGGGGTCCTTCCAACGAGCGCATGCGCGGAGACATTCCCGGCGTCGCCCAGGAAGGTAAGTATCGTCGCGGGGGGGGGGGGGATCCATGAGCTGGGGGGGCATACCCATGTGTGAGCTGGGGCTATATATATATGTATATATGTCGGGGGGATATACATGTGAGCTGGGGGCATTTTTATATGGTCTGTTCTTATTGGAAAGCGTCACATGACATTAAAGAAAAGTATCGGTGAGTACTTTTAAAAAGTATCGGTACTCGGTCTTAAAAAAGTGGTATTGGTGCATCCCTAATTTTTTTTTTGCCCCCTATCGGCATCCCGAGTGTTGGAAGCGGTAACCCCGAGCAACACTCGGGATGCCGCTGGATACATCACCTCTCCTTGCGCTCCCTCAATGTCCCCAGCTGTCTCCTCCAGCTACCTCATTACTTCCTGGTTTCCTCCTCGCGAGAAGGAATCCAGGAAGTAAAACACTGCGATCGTCGGAGGAGACTGCAGAGATCGAGGGAGTGCAGGGAGAGGTGATGTATACAGCCCGAGTGCGTCTCTCGGTTACTGCTCTCAGCGGTGAAATTTAACCCCAGACACACTCGGGAAAACCACCAGGGAGGTTAAATTTTAACCAGACCTGTTAAGCAGAATAGGGAAGATTTTTTTTTTTTTTTCTCTCTCCAATTGGAGTTGGTGTGCAAAAAACTCAAGTATATTTTTATATTTGTTTTGATAAACGACTGCAGGCTTGCCGACAGAAAAACTGGAAAATCTGAACAACTCATTAGCAAATGGAATATTGCCTCGCGACTATAAACCATCCAGAGATGAAATCGCAAAGCCCACCACCTGCAAACGGGCTTTTCAAGAGGCAAAACCCACCGACGCATTATTGGAAAGTCCCATTCGGAAACCAAACCGCAACAGAGTGAAGCTGGCTGCAAACTTTTCATTTGCACCTGTAACAAAACTTTAAATGCAGTTTTATGTATGTGTATCTGAACAAAAAGGATATGCCATTTTAAGTTCCCGCAAGCCTCATAAATCAAAAATTTAGGAAGCAATGCCCCAACCAGGACTTTTGCTAAGATTTTGAATCCTTTTGACAAGATACTCCTTTTGCATTAAAATGTGATTTCTCCCTCTCACTTTTTGTTTTATATAGATGTTCTACAGAGCACTATGGAAAGAAACAAACTAGATAACATGCATCGTGGGGTTTGGTTTGTGGGGTTTTTTTTTTTCTCCCTTTTCTCTTGAATGCCTCATCAGTCAGTGATGTACATGTTGTGTCGGTGTAATGAAATCGTTTACAGACCTCATTTCAGTCAGTATTACTCTTTACAGCATAATCATTCTGCAACGCATGTCTGTTTTAACCTATTGCCTATCACATGACACTTTCATTTTTTTTTTTATGTGAGGGCAACCCTATATTTGGTCGTTAACCCCCCCCCCCCACCCCTCTTTTTTCTTTTTTCTTTTTCAAGGTACCACTTAAATAAAACGCATACTCTTAACACCTTTCGGAGTTTGGGACAGAGGGTGAAATACAATCATGCAGTTGATAATTAACCGGTCTGTTTTTATTTTGTGTTTTTGTCTCAGGCTTTTTCAGGTGACTTGTAGGGACTATAAAACGTATTGACGAGTGGATGCATTTGCCCACTTTAGTTTAAGAGGCATTTATTACACTTTTGTTGGCATTGATGAACAGTAAGATTTGGCGAGATGACAGCGTTTGGCTTGACTATAAAACTAAAAAAGGACTTGGCAGTGTCTAGGTAGAATAAATACATTTCAAAACAAAAGGTTTACTGACTATATTCAGTAATGTGCATTATAATGCAGAAATGGATGATCGAGCCATAGTTATTGTAGATATGGTACACTGCTTCAGTAGATGTTCAGTTTCCACTGTAAAGCAATGGTATGTCTGCAAGTGGAGTTGCCAAGGTTTTTCTGCTTAACCTTGCTTTGGATTAATTTTTAAGACTATTTTGTAAACCCGGGGGAAGTAATGGTTTGGTGAGATGGCATATTGTCTTTTTAACATTCTTTAAATGTGTTTTTATTCATATAGTGTTCCTTAAGGTTTTGAAAGCCTTACGTCAAGTTATGTTTAAACTGGCTTTTTATTAAATAAAAGTATAAAGACTTGACTAGGCCATAAAAACAAGTGGAATTGCCTTAATTTTGTGACTTGGTGACAGAAGGCCACCTATTCCTTCTGGGGTAACCTGGACTTTTACAATGGGTTGTATTGGCCAGGTGAGTGATTTGGTTTGTTGTAGAACATAGTTAAGAAACGGGTTCTACATTTATCGTCGTTTTGTTGGGTTATTTGCAATATGCTGGAAAGTTCGAAGATGGACGCTGAATCCATAGCCATTTAAATAATGTTTTTACATAATGGCTATAGAAATTTTACTTCTTGGATCTTGCACAAGAACTTTATTTTGGCCACTTTTGACAATCTTGCAGCTGCTGTGTAGACACATGAGAAATTACAGGGGTTTAGTTTGTTTTATTCTACACATCTAGGCTCTGGAGTCATCAATCTAAAGCACTTCCTCTAGAAACATGGTGGCGGTTCTGTCTGAGATAGTCAAGAATATATATTTTCCTTTTAGAATGCTTTTAACAAAACAAATTGACCACCTTATTGTGACCTTATTCATGGATATTTATTTATTTTTTTGAGTAAGATATATGCACTGAAGGTATCATATGAAAATTGTATAACGTAGCTATTTTCTGCCTTTTCGCTATGGCCAGAACCTACAAGTCACTTGAAATGTATTGTTTTGGCATGCTAATCAAAAGGATTCCAGCATATAGGTTATACTCTTTGCAAAAGTCAGAAAAGATTTTATTTTTGTCCCTGTGTCCAGCGCCTTAAATAAAATGTAATCTACTGGTGCGATGTGGGTGTTGGCACACATACTGCTAACCATATGAACTGAAGTCATTGCTCTTTTTTTAAAAAATATCTATGAATTAATAGCAGAGACTGTTAAAGCCTTTGTTTGAACAAAAACTTTAATTTATAATGGAGTAATTGATAACCTGTATATGTGCACAACCTTCCATAGAGGTGTTCAAAATACTTGGCTATACTTTGGGTTTTTTGTTTTTGTGTAAAAAAAATAAATAAAATTTTCCTTCCTCCCTTCAATTCCTCCTCCCCATTTTTAAGTCTCAAATGCATCTGTTTTGGGACCAAATTGTATCAATAAAAGATAGTTGCAAGCATTTACTGTCTTTTTTTTTTTTTCCTTTTCCTTTTATACAAAGCTGTGGTTCAATCACTGGAAATTCCACACCATACAATTTATGAGGAGAAACGTTATCCAAAAAGCTTAAATTTTCCTGAAACTCAAGGAAAATTGGCCTTCCAGAACTACTTTAAGTCAGTGTTTCTCAAACCTCTCCTCAGGACCACCAACCAGGCCAGATTTTGCAGATTATCTTGTGGAAATGCAGACTGAATCCTGCAATCACTGAGCAGCAAATCATATCACCTGTGCTGTGCTAAACAGATCTGTAAAACCTGGCATGGTTGGGGGTCCCGAGGAGAGGTTTGAGAAACGTTGCTTTAGGCCTGCGTCAGACCAACTATCACGTCTGTGTCGCCGCACAGTTTAACGTCTGTCGTAGCATAGAATCATGATCTAGAGACCCACACACGAAGTACATACGCACCGAACTGCGCACGCACAACGCACGTGGCAAACTGACGCAAGATATGCAAGAATGTAAAACCGCTAAGACTGACGCGCAGAGTGCGCCATGTCTGCGTAGCGACTTGTGTGTGTTTTGCTGCAACGTCCGACGCAGCGCATTTGCAATGTCCATAACGTTGACGCTCAGGTTTTTATGGTCTGGCTGACTACCTGTATTTTATTTATAATTTTGATTCCCAGATTTCCCTTTTTTGTTCTACATCCATCAAAAAAACTGACCGTGTGGGGTCTACAGCATATTCCGTCAGTACAGCCGTCTGTTATGCCCGTAGGCAGAGTGCGTTCATCTGACGTTAGTCTTAGGTGGGGAGGAAAGTCTGGAAAACCTTTTTGTTACATTAGACAAACCATGAAGACTTTTTTTAACAAGTCATGACCAATTACATAGCATCACATGCTTATATTGATTTTAAAGCAGGGTTTCTCAACTCCAGTCCTCGGGGCCCACTACAGGCCAGATTTTAAGAATTGCCTTGGAGAAATGCATACTGAATCCTGCAATCACTGAGCAGCAAATGATATCACCTGTGCTGTGCTTCACTTATCTTGCAAACCTGGACTGTTAGTGAGGCCTGGAGTTGAGAAACACTGATTTAAAGCACATAATCATCTGACCGCATTACCCTCTCACTTCCAGAAATTGTTGACCACTCTCCTCAGAAGCTTTCTGTGGAAGGGAACTCCATTGTACCATAGTTCAACTAAACTGCTTCCACATACGTCATTAAATCTGAATAATCTTGGGCCATGACATGGCGACCTGACCAGAGACTCCTATTTATATGCTCTTCTCACTGTAACCAGCTTTGTTACAATCTACCCTCCATGATTCTACCATCTCCAGGCCTGGATTTATAAATGGGCAGAAGTAGGCATGTGTCTACAGGTGCCTGTCACAGTGGGCACTTTGCTCAGAAAATAAAATCATTTACAACAATTTAGACCCCTCTATCTCTTCTCTGGTCTATAGGGTTCCAGTCTTTACCAAAATTGTCCTCCGGATTTTACAGATCAACTTGGGGAAATGCAGACTGAATCCTGCAATCACCGAGCAGCAAATTATGTAACCTGAGCTGTGCTTCACATATCTTGCAAACCTGGCATATCAGTAGGTCCTGAGGACAGGTTTGGTAAACATTGGGCTAGAGGGACATGTAAGGTATCGATTGAAAGGCCAGATTATGTCCTTTCCAATGATGCAAACCTGACCAGTTTTATATAAAAAAATATAAAGTAAAAGTGCTTTGGTTTTTTCCTAAAAGCACGATTGTTCACTTAACAATTTATAAAGTAAACACTGATGCTGCATTAACTCGCCTCATTTCGCACACTTCCAGCAAGTGTGGAGGTGATGGCACAGTGTATTGTTTCATTGGCAACCTAGTCTGCGGCACTGCAAAGAGGAGAAACGGGGACTATAGAACCCTGCATCCTCTGACCTTTGCAATGATACCTCACTTGACCTGTGTCGACAAAGTAATGTGTGAAATAGAGAATTTAATGCAAATTTACTTTTTTCTGTTCTAAAGGCAGTCTTTATGTGCCTTTTTCTTGAAAAGCAAATCAAGCCACTGCGCCAACTCATTCTCGTTTCGCAAGCTGGAAGCAAACGGGAAGGTGATGGTGCAATGAGGTATTACACACTGGTTCATATAAAAAAAGCTCTTGCTTCATTAAGGGAACAGATTATGCTCTATTCTTTACGAGCACAAAGAGAAACTTGCCTTCAGGTGTGTCTTTTCCCCTCCCCCAAAGTAGTTTTGGCACTTTTTTGTGGAGCGGGGGAAGGAGGGAGCACTTTAGATGTCTGTGCCTGCAGTATCCTGAGCTGTAAATCAGTCCCTGGCCATGTCCTCTATCTAGACTTCTATTGTCAACAATTAAGGCTTGGAAACATTCCAGACTGGAGGTTAAGCTCACTCCACAAAAACTTTCTCTCCCTTGTTACACAATTTCCATCTTCCCATTGGGAATGTCAGGAATCAAACAGACGGACTCGTTTCTACACTGGGGTCAACCTGACTGACTCTCTTCTACATCCCACTCCTTGTTTTGCCTTCCAAACAAGTACAACTAATTCTATTTGATCAATGCTTGGTTTGCCTTGTTGTACCCTGGCTACCGCAGGTGTGGTCAATAGCCCTGATGGGTTTCTTTCAAATGCATTCTCCACCCTCTACTCAAGGCTTTTGCATTTGGTGTGTCCACCAAAAAAGCTTACTCCTGAGTCTCCTGCCTTGCTGCTAAGATGAAATATAACCAACCAAGTTACATGTACATAAATGAATGTGTATATATGTATCTATAAATATATCTATTGCCCTTAGATATATAATACACAAATCATATTGACATTATGTTCTAACTGTGGACGAGATAAATTCCATGGTTCTGTTCCCATGTCATATTTTGTTAGGCATGTAGAGAGGGCCGAATCTAATTTACGCCTGAGTTCCTCTTAACCTCTGATGAGGATTCTGGGAAAAAGGTACCGCAAGGCTATGGCTCGGGTCAGACGAGTGCATTCTGTGCGTCCATGCACAACGGACGTACTTTCTGACTGACGACAAGGTAGTGGCCACACAGTTTTTGTGACTGGTTTTTTTGACTGATGTACAAGGGAAAAAAGGGAAAATAAATTAATATATGAAAAACATTTTGTCCGTCAAAATGCCGGACGTCAAAAATGCAGTTTGTCTGACTTCGCTCCATCACTCACACACAAAGCTATGCGGATGTTGCGGACGCAGTGCACTTTGTGCATCCGTTCTAGCGGATTTACGTTCTTGCCTAACCTGCATCCGTTTGCCGTGTCCGTTATGCGTCCGCAGTTCGGTGCGGACGTACTTTGTGTGTGGGGCTCCATTGGTCATAATCAGGGGTCGGCAACCTGCGGGCCGTATACGGCCTGCCGCCCCTGTTGTGTCTGATAAAATCACGGACACCCGGCCCGCAATAAAAATCTGGCATCCAAGTGCTCCCCCAATTGCCCCCCCCCCCCCCCCCGAGAAGATATTGCCGGCGGCCGCCAGCTTTTCCCTCCTACGAGCGGCCGCCAGCATGAATATCTGCCGCTCGCCTGGGGTTCTATACACTATATGCAATCATGGCTGGCTGGTGTATAGAACCCCAGGCGAGCGGCAGATATTCATGCAGGCGGCCGCTCGTTGGAGGAAGCACACGGCCGCCGGCAGACAAGACAGGAGGTGAGAGCTGGGGGCAATAATATCTATGTGTGAGCTGCTGGGGGCAATAAAATTGTCATGCCCCACCTTTGGAAGTCTGCTGATGTACCTGTAATGCACAGCCGGGCTCTAAGAACTTTGCCCTGGATCTCTTTCTTGGATTCCATTCCAGGTTTTGCCCAGGCTCAGCACCTTGTCCAGGTTCCTGGAGATCCAGCCTGGGTTTTCCTGTCCAGCCTGGGAGTTACAGCTGAAACCTATCTGCTATCAAGCCTCCATAAATAGCAGAAAGACCCAGCTAGGTTGGTTCTGCATTTAGGTTCCTGTAGGAAGTCACTTGGCCTTGTGCAACCCTGTGCCTTCAAGTTGTCGCTGCCCTGCAACCCGCCGGATCTCCAGACCTATCACCACCTTCCCTGACCTTCAATCAAGGTACCATTGCCAGCCGTCCAGATTCATTCTTTGTGGACCCTGTCTGCAGTCTGGGACTACATTGCCCACCATCCTATGCTATTAGACTTTTACCTGTGCTGTCCAGAAGGGGCATCTTCTGTTTATTCCAGTACCTGCTGCCAAGTTCCATTTGTGTTCATTAAACCATATTCTTTGCTTTCTTTCCTGTCTGGCCTCCCCTCTGTGTCGCCGCCTGCTGGGCTCTCACCCGAACCGCACTTGCCACCTGACAATAATAATGTGAGCTGGGAGGGGGGTACCCTGGGCCCATGGTAAAGAGTTCACAGGGCTTTTCTCTCAGAAGACGTCACTGTCTGCTCTCCTGGGCTCAGATGGAGATGCTGCTTCCTCCTGTGCGGCCTCCTTAGAGCTCTGGAGGAGGTGCCTGCCTGTTGGGGAATGCTTTCAGCCACTGCCGCGGCAGCATTAGCAACAAGCGAGCGATGCCGAACCCCTGCGCAGGAGCGCGTGATCGGCACGAACTCCTCCTTCGTGACATCAGTCTACGTGCGAGTCAGCAGAAAAACACATGCGCACCATACAAGGACGAGCAGGCAGCCTGGAGGATGGGGCAGCGCGCATGCCCAGCCATAAGAAATCGCAGGGAATTTTGCCTGCGCGCATAGGATGAATCTGCAAGGCAGGCAGTCTCGGATACTTAATTCTAAAAAGCAAACCTTAGTTTCTTGTGTTTGTTGTTTTATAATTCTTATTACAATATTTATCTTAAGTTTAAAAAGTAAACGTTATTTAAAATCTACTGTGATTGTTGCGTTATTACAATATTATCATTTATTAGCTTTGTCGGTGAATGCGGCCCTCCAGGCATTCACAGTTGTTGCATCCGGCCTTCAGGCAGAGAAAGGTTGCCTACCCCTGGTCATAATTCTATGCTATAACGGACATACAAATGTGCAGCAACACGCACGTGATCTGTGTGCTCGTCTGACCCGAGCCTAACACGGGAAATTCTTCTCTTGGCAAGTGTAATGTGGTTTTTCGGGAACACTCATGTTTATCTCCAAATAGTTGAGACATTGTTCAAGAAACTTGTTGACCCCAGCAAACTGATGTATGTGACAAAGTATCATCGCCAAGTTGCGCAATGAGAAACTTTCTTTTGTGCCATGAGAAAGCGTGTTATATGCCAAGCATGTCAAGCATCAGCAGAAACTGGGTCAGAGGGTAACAATTGATCGAATGTAGGTTTTTGGGCACGTATATTGATAACATGTCCCCATTTGGGTGATAGACGTACATGTTAGTCAGAAAGTATAAGAAGCTTGTACTTATATACGCCCTTTGTCATTCGGCTACATTGAATCAATGACCCAATGCATTGCTGCAAATAAACCATATATATTATTAATCATTAAACTACTACAACTTGTGAGTGTCTTGTTCTGGAGAAGTCTAACGTGACACATGGTGACCCCCTGACGTTCTTCTTCGTGGCTCTCCGTTTTCTCCCTGCTCCTCTCGGCCTGCTGCAGGAGGGTGGTGTTGCCGGCTAGCTCCTCTTCAGGTGAGAACCATTGTTTGTTTTCACAGTGGTGCGGCCAGAGTGGGAGAGGGAGACAGTGAGAACTGCTGCAATAAGGCAACACCGCTGCCTTGTTTTTGATGCTTAATATATATGGTTTATGTACTGTTCTGATCAGATGTATATTATGTGCACTGTAAATGTGGGTTTCGCATGCTAAATGTTCCTATCTTTTTTCCTGGAATAGGACGCATTAACATAGCCTTTGTAATAAAGGGACAACATTTTATATATGTACCATATATTTTCTGTGTATGCAGCCTTACTATTGTTGTATTAGCACCTTGGACTGCCAGTACCGAGTGGAGATCGGTTTCCGGCGGGTGCTGGTCGGTGTGGTCATGTGCACCTAGTGCACCTACCTTTTGCATAGGAGGTAGTACAAGAGGTATACATTCTATAGCCTACCTCCATGGGGACGCCCGTTTGGTATAGAACAATAGAGGACAAGGATTTTGGCTGTTGGTACGCAGCCCATGTGTTGTACTAAGTGTATCCAACGTCCCTTGAGATCCAAAATACTGCTGATTCCAGTGCAAAAAGGGGTAAAAATCAGACAAATGGGAAGCCATTCGTCCAAAATGACTGTGCAAATGATGAAGGATTTTGATTTGACTAAAGAATGCGCAGAATGTCTGCGTACAGTTGCTAAAAATGTTGGTTTGCGTGACTCAAAAATATCGGTAGACATTCCGTTGCTAAAAATGTTAAAGGAGGTAAAACAGCCCTCTCATATCCTGCTAAATGGTGTAAAATTACACGTAAAGCGTTTAAAATGAATCCAACCTTGTGGCCGCCTGAGGGTTCTTTTGCTACACAAAATATTGATGTGTTATTTACCTTCTGTTTGATGAAAAGGCCAAAAGTGATGAGATTGCCTAACAGCAGGGAAGTTATGGCTGGGAGGGGGAATGATCCATCACCATATAAAAAGTGCCCCTCAGACAGTTCCCCCATCCCTTGAAGAGGAGGAATTGACTAACGAATATGCTTCACCTTACGTGGCAACTAGAAGACAGCTGGCTGCGGAGGCAGAGAGCTTAGGAGCCCCAATTCTTGATTACTATCCTGCAACGCAAAGGATCCCCTCCCCCTCGGGATCCTAGTGCTCACCCACCCCAATTGCAGAATGAGTACCCCGAAGGGGGTATAGAAACCAGACAGTAGTAGATGGCGCAGTATTGTGGACTTATGGACATTTACCCCTCAAGGTGGAACACTTGCCAAATTTGTCAAGCTGAGCACCCCAGTCAGAAGGGTACATCCAGACAGAGAAGAATCCCTCTACACCCAAACTAGTACTGTCACGCCTAAAACATTTACCCCAGTTTTAACTAGAAAACAACAAAAGGCAAAAAAAGAAAGGGATGAAGCCCTTAGAGCAGATTGGCGCGATGCAATTACTCCTAGCAAGTAGATGCCTATGAGGGAAGTAGCTAACGTGACACTGCCCACCATGACCCATCAAGCCGTGTGGTCTCTCCCATCCAGTGTCTTCTGCCCTGTGCCTTTTTTGCTTCCATTTTCATTGCTTTCTTCTCCATCAAGAGTACAGCCCCCCCCCTCCCCTCAAGGACGGGAGAGGTATTAGGCTGTTTAGGGTAGATTAATAAGACATACAGGGCTATTCAGAGAGGGGAAAACCTTGAGAATGACTGGAGAATTGAAAATTTTAGGGCAAAATAGCCAAACCAGAAAAAGTCTCCCATTTGGTCTAGATTGTTGATTCTCCTGCCAATTCTCAAGGTTTTTACCTCTCTCTGAATAACCCTGATAGAGTAGAAAAAAACACCTGGCAGGCAGGGGAATGCAGCAAAAGAAGCTTTAAGTTCTATACGCTCCCTTCCTGACCGTGATTTACTTTGCTCGCTTCTCTTGGCTTAGCCTAGGATCATTATCCTCGCATGGCCTGGGTCCTGGCATACTGCAGGGGTGTGCTTCTTGAACCCTGTAGTTTCTGTCTCCTTTTCTTCATACTTGCCAGAGTGGATGACACATACTATAGTGCTTTGCATTATTTCTTACGCTTTAACTTGTCACTACACCCCTTTCATTGTGGTATTGCCAGTGTTCCCTTTAACTGCCAACTATCATTGTTTCTCCTTCACCCTATTGGACATTAATTTTGTCTTTCGTCCTATTGACCAGTTTCCTTTTAGATCATTTTATCCTATTGGTCTCTCAGCTTTTCACTCAGACTTTCATTACCTTGGATTGGCTGTCTTCCGATTTTATTCCCTCCCCTTTATTCATGTTTCCTGTGCCTGTGCCTGTGCTGAGATGCTTAACTGGTTTATTTAATGGATTTTATGACCATGGTTACTTTTGAACTCTGAGCCCCTGGATTTGGCATTAGTGTTGGTAGGTGCGAGACTAGGGGGTCCTTACACATTTTATTCCCCAACCCTCTGTCGAAGTCACCCTTTGCCTAATAATAAGGATGCACGGTGTCTGTTGTGTGTGAAATATTTTTAATATCGTTGTTGTCTGTAAATGATATTGCTGTGTTTCTGCAGCCCTTTTGACCCCACTTACCCATATATAATGTTTTGCAACTAAGGTTTGAGTGGTCTTGGAGCGGCAATGTTTGGCAAACATACTGTGTTTGCTGTTCTCTACTTTATTTAGTCCACTTTGAGATTACAATCTTCCCTATTTTTTCTTGTCTGTAGAGTAATATGTGTTATGGCTGGGGATGGCCACTTGAGGAGGGGGGGCACCAGGGTGTCATCTTCAATTGGTCTCCAGGTTCTTCCTTGCACTATATATGTGGAATATCTTTAAAGTAACACTAGAAAAGTACACGTCACAATATATTCCACTGGGTAATAAATATAAAAGAAACAGACTGAAACCAATGTGGCTCAGTAGGAAGGTAACCAAGGAAATGAAAAATAAAAAGGCATTCAAAGCTTTTAAATCCGATTAAATCTGAGGCATCCAATAAAGCATGTAAAAAATCTGAGTCAGGGGTATTGTTAACTGAAGATCCAGATGAGGCAGAAATTTTGAATGATTTTCTTCAGTATTTATCAAAGAGAAACCTATAACAGGAACATGCAATTCATTGAATAAAAAAATTACTAATAAAAAGTGACTGACTCAGGACAAGGTTTTGCAGCAATTAAACAATGTGAATGTGAATAATGTCCCAGGATAGTATTCACCCGTGAGTATTGAGGGAGCTATGTGTTGAAATATGTAAACCTCTGTTCTTAATCTTTCAAGATTCTTTTCTTTCAAGAATTGTACCAGAGGATTGGAGAAAAGTTGATGTCCCTATATTTAAGAAAGGTTTAAAATGTGTACCTGGGAATTATAGACCTGTGATTTTAACATCTGTAGCTGGGAACGTATTTGAGGGGTTACTAAGGGATAATATTCAGGAATTTATTGGGAGGTATAATGTAATTAGCAAAAATCAGCATAGTTTTATGAAACACAGATCATGTCAGACTAACCTAATTGCATTCTATGAGGAAGTAAGTAGAAGGGGGTAGATCAGGGGGTCGCAGTGGATGTGATTTACTTGGATTTTGCCAACGCTTTCGACACCGTTCCACCAAGAGGTTACTATTTAGGCTGGGGTCAGACGAGCGTCATTGGAGAGCGGACATTCCTTCCACTCAACGCCCGTCTGGCCACCTCGCTGGGGAAGGTTATTGAGCTCTGTCAACGCGCGTCCTAGCGCTTTGCTGGAGAGGCCTGCTGCACGGACGGAGCATGGCTGCTGTTGCGCATGCAATTTGGGGGTGTGCAACAGCGTCTGGCCGTCGTCCCCGTCGCAGCATCGCAACGCTGCGACGGATGCTGGAAGCCACGTCAGTACGGGCGCACCTACTGCGCCCGTCTGACACTGGCCTTAAATTAAAAAAAATTGGTCTTGATGAAAATACTTGTTCTTGGATAGAAAACTGGATAAAAGAGAGGGTGGTCATAAATGGTAAATTTTCAAGATGGACATCAGTGGTAAGTGGTGTCCTCATGGATCTGTTATAGGACCAATTTGTCAGGGTTCCATACCGCCGCTCCTAGGCTGCGCTCCGGTCCCGGGCACTGGCGGGCATTCCGACACTCGTGGCGTCCATCAATCCTCCTCCCTCGTGGCCAACCTGCAGAGTGAAGCGCGCGTGCGCACGTTTTCCCGGGCTAACAAAGGGCGTTGTACGCTGGAACGCTCGGGACGGCCGACGGCAGTTCACACGTCATCAGAGACCGCCCGAGAGGTTCCCCATAAAGCGTCGCCTGGCTGATAGTTCAGTACTAGTTTATTCTAGTCTGTTGCGCTGTTAATTACTTGTTTCCTGAGACCGTGATTCTGACCCATGCCTGGATATATTACTACGCTGCCTGCTTTAACCCTTCGAACCTCTGCCTGGATATATTACCACGCTGCATGCTTTAACCCTTCGACCTCTGCCTGGATATATTACCACGCTGCATGCTTTAACCCTTCGACCTCTGCCTGGATATATGACTACGCTGCCTGCTTTAACCCTTCGACCTCTGCCTGGATATACGACTACGCTGCCTGCTTTAACCCTTCGACCTCTGCCTGGATATATGACTATGTCGCCTGCTGTAACCCTTCGATCTCTGCCTGGAGATATTGCTACGCAATTATACCACTCAGCTATAGGTACATCTTGCATATTGGCTCCTACGCTACTACCGCTACGTGCAACCCTGACATAATAAACTAGTCTACCATGGAACCAGCAAGTGTACCAGAGACTCTAGCCGCCATTGCTCAACAGCTCAATATATTGACCCAATCTGTGCAGGCTTTGGAAGCCAATCAAACAGCAATGCAGGTACACCAAGATCGTCTGGAACAAGGATTAGCGAGCAGCAGTACCTCACGGCCTATGGCCGAGCCTCCAACGCTCCCTCTGGATAATGCTGCTATGGGTCCAGAACCTTACGTGTCACCACCCGAGAAATTTGATGGAGATCGAAAACAATTCTGCTGTTTCATAACGTCATGTCAGATAATGTTTTCCCTACAGAGACGGACCTATAACACCGACTTCGCACGAGTCAGATCCGTGATATCGCTACTAACAGGTAGGCCTCAACGATGGGCTCATCATTTGCTACGAACTCACAATCCCTTATTGAACAGCTGGAGCACTTTCTATAAAGCTATGGAAGAGATGTATGATGACCCCCACAGGGTAACCAATGCGGCCCAGGCTCTAGACAACCTAAAACAAGGGAGAAATGATGTAGAAGAATATATTACAGACTTCAAACACTTGGCCCTCGAATCAGAGTGGAATGAACCAGCAATCATAGCTCAATTCCGGAAAGGATTGTCTGAAGCGTTGAAGGACGAGCTAGCAAGAACCGGGTTACCTCCGTCATTGGACAAGACTATGTCCTTATGTATTGAAATCGACCGTCGAATACGAGAAAGGCGCGCTGAACGCGCCAACACTCATCAGTCCACACCTGTAAGAAAACCCGTCATTCCACCACCTTCCATGTCCTCTATGCCCACCGATAATAATGAAGAACCCATGCAAGTTGGGGCAGCTAGAGGGCCCTTAACAGAAGCCGAGAAGTCAAGGAGACGTTCCTTAGGCCTCTGCATGTACTGCGGCCGTGCAGGGCGCCAAGTCCGGGAATGTCGCGAGAAGCCAAACACCCGTATTGGTAAGCTTTTAGCCCTTCCGTCTTTGTATCTGTCAAAAGCATCCGCGCTGTCATGTCCACCCACCTCATAGTACCCTTGTCTTTACAGTGGGATGGCCATACAACCACGCTCAACGCCATGATTGATTCCGGGGCCAGCGGCTGCTTCTTGGACACTGAGATAACACAGACCCTTGGAATACCTACTACTTCAAAAAAGCAGCCTTACCCCATCCAATTGTTAGACGGAAGCACTCCTCAATCAGGTCCCGTGACCAAAGAAACTATACCTCTCCTAGCCACCATAGGGGAGCACCCACAGGACACACTCATCTTTGATATCGTGCCTTCACCAGTGTTCCCAGCCGTCCTTGGTCTTAACTGGTTAAGAAGAATCAATCGTACTATCGACTGGACTAGTAACACCGTTACCTTCAACCAGAAAGGCTTCTCTACAACCTTCGAAACCCCCAAACAAAGATCCATACTGCAGCTATGTGCACAGAAATACCCAAAGCTTATCAGGACTTGCATAGTGTGTTCGAGAAGAAAGGGGCAGACGATCTACCACCATTCAGAGCCTACGACTGTCCAATTGATCTATTACCTGGTGCTCCCATTCCTCACGGCAGAATATACCCGTTGTCCGAACCAGAATTGGAGTCTCTCAAAGAATATATATCAGAGAACCTAAAAAAGGGTTTTATATGTCCCTCGACATCTCCTGCAGGAGCACCCATCTTCTTCGTAGGAAAGAAAGACGGGGGTCTTCGCCCTTGTGTGGACTACCGTGCCTTGAATAATATTACAATTAAAAACAAATATCCTTTGCCTTTAATATCCGAACTCATGGATCGATTAAGAACCTCGCCAGTGTTTACTAAACTTGATTTACGAGGCGCGTACAATCTGGTGAGAATACGAGACGGAGACGAGTGGAAGACAGCCTTCAGGTCCAGGTATGGACATTTTGAGTATTTAGTAATGCCATATGGTCTCTGCAATGCCCCTGCTACGTTTCAGAGATTTCTCAATGATATTTTCCAAGACATACTGGACTGTTACGTAATAGTATATTTGGATGACATATTAATTTATTCTGACACGGCTGAAACGCATAGGGATCATGTACGAACTGTATTGCTACGTCTATTGAAACACAAACTGTATGTAAAGCTGGAAAAATGTTTATTCGATACACAACGCATTGACTTTCTTGGTTTCATCATTACCCCCGGGCACATCCAGATGGATCCAGCCAAGATAGAAGCAGTCACGGATTGGCCAGCTCCTGCCAACAGAAAGGGGGTCCAGTGTTTTTTGGGTTTTTGCAACTTTTACAGAAAATTCGTAAAGAACTTCTCCAAGATAGCCAAACCATTGACTGACCTAACCCGTATCCATACCCATTTTTCTTGGTCTACAGCAGCTCAAGACGCTTTTGATCTATTAAAAAGAACTATCACTACCGCACCTATCCTCTCGATTCCCAATCCTTCTCATCCGTATATCCTAGAGGTAGATGCCTCGGCTTTCGCTGTTGGAGCAGTTTTATCTCAAAGACAACAAGAAACTGATGTAATGCATCCTATATCATTTTTTTCTAAAACCCTTTCCGCAGCCGAAAGGAATTATGACGTTGGAGAGAGAGAATTGCTGGCAATCAAACTGTCTCTGGAAGAATGGCGTCATCTCCTTGAAGGCGCTCACCATCCAGTGTCCATCCTTACTGACCATCGGAACTTGGAATACCTACAACAAGCACGCAGATTGAAACCGAGACAAGCACGATGGGCTCTTTTCTTCAGTCGGTTCGACATGCATATCACATACAGACCTGGTAGCAAAAACGGGAAAGCCGATGCCTTGTCAAGAGCTAAAGATAACCTTCAAGTAATCAATGATGATTTCATACTACCCAGAACCTGTTTTGCCACGATTAAGTTATCCCTCTGGGACGTGATAAAGAAGAACACACCCCCTATCGATCAAACGATTCCTTCAATGGCACTAACCGCGCAGAACGGATTCCTGTTCCACCATCAGAAGGTATTCGTGCCGTCCGCAGCAGTACTGTCTGTACTTCAATATTGTCACGACTCCCCCCTAGGGGGGTAAACACAAGACACTGGATCTGATAAACCGTTTCTTCTGGTGGCCTCGTCTACAGAAAGATACCGTATCGTATGTGAAGAATTGCCCAGTATGCATCAGAGCCAAAGTCTCCCACCAGCGTCCACAGGGTTTGCTTCAACCATTGCCTGTTCCTCAGATTCCTTGGGAGGATATATCTATGGACTTTATAGTCGAGCTACCCGCATCCGCCGGATATAACACCATAGTGGTGGTAATTGACAGATTCTCCAAGATGGCTCATTTTTTACCCCATGCAGGAATACCCACGGCAGCACAAACCGCATCATTGTTTGTTCGAGAAATATTCCGGTTACATGGACTACCCTCTACCATTATATCCGATAGAGGGTCTCAATTTACTTCTCTTTTTTGGAAAGCCTTTTGTAAAAATCTCCATATGCAGCAGAGCCTATCCACGGCATATCATCTTCAGACCAACGGTCAGACCGAGCGAACTAATGGCACCCTGGAACAATATTTACGATGTTTTACTTCCCATCTCCAAGACGACTGGGCGGAGCTGTTACCCATTGCAGAATTCGCATACAACAATTAGATCCATCGTTCTATCAATTCTTCTCCATTTTTTGTCAACTATGGTCAGCATCCGGTGATGTTTCCTGGTTCACCTTTAGTTAGCAATATTCCTTCCTTGGATCAGCGTATGGCCTGTATACACGACGGCTTTAAACAAGTCAGATCTGCTCTTCTATCAGCTCAACGTTCCTACAAGCGTTATGCTGATCGCCACCGGGTTCCTGCACCCTTATATAAAGTGGGTGATTTGGTGTGGCTGTCCTCCAAGCACGTGACGCTGAATTGTCCTTCATGAAAGTTGGGGCCTCGCTTCTTCGGTCCTTTTCCGATTACCAGGGTTGTTTCTTCTTCGGCAGTACAGCTTCACTTGCCTGATGAGTACAAGATCCACCCGGTTTTCCACGTATCTCTTCTCCATCCTTCGGAACCGGATCCATTCCCTGATCGCACTCCTTCCCGTCCAGGTCCTGTAGTGGCGGTGAACGATGATGAGTATGAAGTACAGGAGATATTGGATTCCCGTTTCCGCCGTCGTCACCTGGAGTATCTGGTTCACTGGACCGGTTATGGCCCTGAGGAGGACTCCTGGGTTTCCGCTGCTGACGTCCACGCTCCTGACCTTGTTCGTGCTTTCCACATGGCTCATCCGACGCGCCCTCGGAGAGGTCGCCTTGTTGGGGGGCTCTGTCAGGGTTCCATACCGCCGCTCCTAGGCTGCGCTCCGGTCCCGGGCACTGGCGGGCATTCCGACGCTCGTGGCGTCCATCAATCCTCCTCCCTCGTGGCCAACCTGCAGAGTGAAGCGCGCGTGCGCACGTTTTCCCGGGCTAACAAAGGGCGTCGTACGCTGGAACGCTCGGGACGGCCGACAGCAGTTCACACGTCATCAGAGACCGCCCGAGAGGTTCCCCATAAAGAGTCGCCTGGCTGATAGTTCAGTACTAGTTTATTCTAGTTTGTTGCGCTGTTAATTACTTGTTTTCAGAGACTGTGATTCTGACCCATGTCTGGATATATTACTACGCTGCCTGCTTTAACCCTTCGAACCTCTGCCTGGATATATTACCACGCTGCATGCTTTAACCCTTCGACCTCTGCCTGGATATATTACCACGCTGCCTGCTTTAACCCTTCGACCTCTGCCTGGATATATGACTACGCTGCCTGCTTTAACCCTTCGACCTCTGCCTGGATATATGACTACGTCGCCTGCTGTAACCCTTCGATCTCTGCCTGGAGATATTGCTACGCTATTATACCGCTCAGCTATAGGTACATCTTGCATATTGGCTCCTACGCTACCACCGCTACGTGCAACCCTGACACAATTCTATTCAATTAATTTATAAATGTCCTTGAAATAGGCATCGAAAGTCATATATCAGTGTTTGCAGATGACACAAAACTAGGAAAAGTAGTACAATGTGAGCAGGATGTTACTTTGCTGCAGAGGGATTTAGTTAGATTGGGGGACTGGTCACTTAAATGGCAGATGACCTTTAATGTAGATAAATGCACAATTATGCGCTTTGGAGTGAAGAACAACTTATACCCTAAATGGTACTGAGTTAGGGAAATCAAAGCAGGAGAAGGATTTGGGAATAATCATACACGGTTATTCAAAGAGATCCAAATGGCTGCCGAAAGGTAACCGAACGCTGAAAATCAGCGTTCGGTTACCTTTCTTGGCCATTCGGCTATTCAGAGAGCAGGCAATTCGCCATATGTTGGCGAATTGCCTGCAAATACGGTGCCTGTTCGGTTCCTGTTCGAGGGCAGTGAAATCCCCATAGCTTTGTCTATTCAGAGAACAAAAACCAGCAGTGAAAAGTTGCTGAAATGCCCTGCCATTCGGTTGCTTCATTCGACAGATTTATTCAGACGAATCCCATAGGCTTCAATGTTAAAAATATTCCCGTTTTAACTCAATATCTAATAACCCGTTGATTATAATATTCTGCAGTAAAAAGTCTCTTTTATTTGTAGAATTTTTTAGGATCTTTTAATGTCATGCCCCGTGATTTAGGATTTATTGTATATTTTTTATGTTTTGTGTTGAATCTGCCTTTGCTGCTTACATGCTATTGATTTCATAGCTATTTTGTCTCTGCTGGGCATCCTTAGCTTTCTGCATCCTGTTAGTTTCCACCCCTCTGCTCAGTGTCTTGTTAGTTCCTGGTCACATAGCAGCCATTCTGTGCTCACTCATAGACAAATCTAATGTCTTTTTACCTGCATTGCTGTACACTATTCAAGATTGTGAGTCTGATCATTAAACTCTTCAACTGGATTCATCTTTCTACGTGTCAGTTTTGCTGAGTTGAAGCTATCTGCTGAACTTCATCGTGTGAGTACTGGTCAAATACAGACAGCTAGTCTAAACCACCCATGTCTCACAGCTTTGCTTAGGGAAGCAGAATAGTAAAAAGACAATTACTGTCCAGCATTACTGCTGTTAATGACTTTTACTAACATCAGCTACAGCAGAAGTACGCAGCTTTCAGTGAACCAGCAGTGAAAGGCTATAACACCAGCTTGCAGCACAAGTAAACAGCCTTCAGTGTAAGCATGGCAGACAGAAGAAGCCCTCTAACATCACAGGAAATGCAACTTGTTTTAGATGTGGAAGTAATGAATATAAATAAACTCAGAAGCAAACGCAATACAAAACCTACATGGAAGATTACTGAAACACTTATGGACATAAACTGCGAAAAATCACAGCAAATGTCATGGCTTTGGGAACAGGTGATGAGTTATGTCTCCACCATCACACAAGCTATTTGTGATGCATCCTCACTAAAATAAGTTTTAAGACAGCTTTCTACAGCTCATGCTCAAAATCTTGCCCACTGTCACATTCATGTCTCTAATTTAGGAGAAGATAAACTCTGAACAGGCTTTACAAGATTAATTAAAATGTACTAAATTGTCTCTTTCTGAATTAAGACATCAGGCCAGAGTACAGGCAGAAGAGAGAATTGCCCAACTCCAAGAGACTGCTTCTCGCATTTCAGCATCTAGCAAGCATTCAAATAGCTCACGTCTCTCAAGGTCAAAATCCTCACAATACTCAAAGAGTTCATCAATTAGTCTGCAGTTTATTCAAGCCCGGGCAAAAGCAGAGACTACGAAGATACAGACGGCCTTTTGCAAAAAGGAAAGCAGAAATGGTCGCCGCTCACAAAAAAACAGAAATTGAGACGGACGCCGCTCGCAAGAAAGCAGCTATGGAAACGGAACAAGTTCGCAAAAGAGCGGAAATAGAAGCCCTAGAGAAACCGTGTGAGCCGTAGCAACACTGAGGATCCTAGAACAAGCCGCCGGGGGAAGTGAAAGAGGCAGCATCAGCTTATGCAATGTGGATACGGAAGATTCTGTTAAGCGCACCAGAGACTATGTACTAAAGCAAAACAGTGAATCTCTCATAACATCAAATGTTCCTGACAGTTGTGACAACCTTCCAAAACAGGGAAAAGACTCTTTAGCAGTACCCTGCATCCAAGGTCAGTACAATACTCTACTAACTAATGACCTTGAGCTTTCTTCACACGCCCTAGTGTTACCGGAATCAGACGGGTTCACTCGGGACGAGGCTGGACCGGACACGAGCAAGGATTGTCTGAACACGAATCTCTTCAGGAAAGGCAAACTTTATTGTGATATCACAACAGATGCTCAAACAGGATTCAATCGCAAAGAATGAGCCTCGTCTCCCCCCCGACAAGGGGTCTTATACCTCAAATACATAATTAGGTACATCCCAATTAGCCCACCTCCCGATGACACTTTATTCCACCCCACGTGGGTTAATACCTCCCATTGTTAGTACAAAAGCATTCCATACATTGACGATAAATTGGCAAACTTCATGTTAGTCTGACAGTTTGTGATTTGCTGCCGCACTCAATCCGGGCCGTGCCCACCTCCCTAAAAGCTATGTTTATTTTGATACAGATAAAGCATCGTCTGGTTTCTACGCTTTTCTTTGTCTTTCTGCGGGCCCCAACGACCTTGACATATCTTTCTCTGTGCCTGGAACAGCAGAGATCTCTCTCTCAGCGCTTTAATTGTTTTTCTACTAATCTCAGCACATTCCTAAATTTCTACATGTGCCTCATTATAGCTTCAGCTAAAAACCTGCTTAGTTATATTTAAGTGAACCAATATTCTGAACAAGATGGTCGCCTGGCTTATAATAGCGGCCATCTTCCAGTCTATTTCCACTACATTCCCCCCTTGGCTCAAGCCTCAGGCTCTTCTCCTGAGACTTGTAGCCATTACACCTCACTAGTTTTATTCTCGAGTTCCTCATACTTGGGGGGGCCTATTTTTGTTGGGAACATACCTTGTGGGATAATCAGTGGTATATTTTGTGTCTGTGTGGGTGTCAGTGCTTTCTTGCATAGTGGCAACATTCATAATACATTGTCATCTCACACAATCCATTCAGGGCCGCACTGATCTGTTTCAGTGCCATATCATATATCATTTGTACCTTTCGTATCTCCCGTACTTCCAGATTCAGCAACTGAATATCCCAACTAGTCTTATTCAAAATCTCATCCATCAAACTGGCATAACTGTTCATTCTTGCCATCAACTCTTTTCCTCATCCAGTCCATGCTGGAAGCCATGCCCATATTCAATCCGCTTTCTTAAACAACTCTCTCTTCTGTCTCTCAAACACCAGTGGATACCTAGGGTGAAGTGTTGTGTCTGAATTAGGCTAGGGACAGATGAGCGCATTTTCTGCGGCCACCGTCAAAATGTACGTCGATGCGTGCGCACGCATTTTTTCACGGAATACGCTTAAGTGGTCAGACGACCACAGTCGCACAGTCGCAGGTACTCACCAACGCAATTCTAGGGAAATCCGGCTGTTTGAACGTTATGTAGGCCGCACACTAGCAGCGTCTGACGTCTCCTAATCACGCACACACGCTGCCATGCGGCCGCAGCGCACTCTGTACGTCTGTAGCAGCGGTTTCACGTTCTGAGAAAAATGCGTTCATTTGCCGGTTGCGTGGTGTCGGCGCACTTTTGTACGCACGTACTGCGTATATTGGCCGTCATTGGCCGTTATGTGCTGCTACTGCCGCCGTGATTTAGTGCGCCTGCACGCACGTTCCGACTGCCCCACTCTGACCCTAGCCTTAGTGTCTTCTCCCCTCACCCTCTGGATTTGAGATCAATTTAGCCAAATAACATTCCCGTTACTGTAGGTGGTACCCATATGTAACACACTCTTTCACAGCACACCTGGTACTCTCCTTTCACTATAAATGGTGACAAATGTAGTGTTCCCTTTAATATCGCTATCGTAAGCTGTCTCAGTCGTTTTCATCATATCCACTACATCCTGCCTTCCATTGGTCACATTCGCAATCACCTCCTCTTGCTCGCTTGTGAGCTTTCTACATCGTATGTATAGAAAATTTGACTGCTCCTTTGTATTAAATATGTAAATGTATGATATCCAGTTGAACTTACTTGAATAACATAACCCATCCCCATTATTTATCTCCTTATCTGGGCCTAATTGAAAACACCATTCTGGTGGGTACACTGGTCCTGTTATGGGGTATCCAGGACTGAATACTTCTGGTTTCTCCCTTGACCTATCAACTGCCTGTACTGTAACATTTTCTGATACAAACATACTCAAATTCATTGGGACAGAGACGAATAGTATATGAATTGTCTCTGGGTGCAGTCTACTACACACCCAACATGTGGTCTGTCCAGACTTTTTAGCATAGTCATGTTTAAATTGCACAAATAAATATCTTTTCAGCTGGGTTCCAGATAGCGCTTCTCGCTTTTGTCTCCACATGGTACGGTTCTCCATCACCGGGTGCGCACCATTCCAGGTTTTGGTGGTGCTTGAGCACTTGGGGCATGCTCCACATAACAGTCCATAAATCAAATTTGCGAGATACAAAATCAGTACCACAATTGCCCCAAATATCAAAATCCCTTGAGCAATTCTTTTCACAGTCACATAAACCCAATCCGTCCCCACCGGAATTTCAAAAACAAAAAAAAACCATTTCCGGCAATTTCTGCATTGATTTACCTAACAGTACAACCTGATCATTTAGTTTAGTTTTCCCCAATGCCCGATGGTCCCCCCCTTAGTCCATTAATCAGAGGGGTAAGCCGTCCAAACATAAGTTCGTACGGACTTAGCTTCAATTGGGGGGTTGGCCTGCACCTAATGTGTAATAAGACTATCGGCAGCACATCCAACCATCCTAATGGCATCTCTTGGCACAGTTTGGACATCAAAGTCTTTGCGGTTCATTCTCTTGAATTTTCTGCTCGTTCAACTTCGGTTTCTTTCTTTTGTATCTTCTCCATACTCCCCCATTAATTTTACGCCGAAGAATTTCAGCATCGTTTTGTAAGCTCTGCGTAGTCTTTAGTGAACTTCTGAGGTGTTAATCATCAGGCGTGTTTCTTGCGGATTCAGAGGAGTGGAGTAGAAATTTCGGCCTTGGGACCAGATTAGAAAAAGCCATTGGATATAATCATAATTTAGTTCTAGCAGTACATACTTGTCTTGCCATTTGTGCAGTATAATGTCAATGAACTCGCCTCCAGATTCAAATTTTCTCCAATTCGTATAAAATTCGTAGTTTGGCATGGCAGGTTGGTCCTCTTGCTTGCAGAGCAGGACTTTGACTTGATCAGTTGTTAGCAATGGTGTTGCAGCCGCTTTTGCGGCCTGGTCTGCGCCTATTGCTTCTTGGGATTTCATCATGACCTTTCTGGTGGCCACGACAGTGCATGATACTGACAGCACTTGGTTTCCATACAGCTTCCAGGAGGGCTGTGATTTCAGCCGCATACTTGATTTGTTGTCCTGAGGAAATAAATAGGCCTCTCTCCTTGTAGAGTGCACCATGTGCATGGACAGTCATGAAGGCGTACTTGGAATCAGTGTAGATGTTCACCCTTTTGCCTTCGGAGATTTGCAGAGCCCCTGTTAGAGCTGTTATTTCAGCCAGTTGTGCAGATGTATGGCCTGGTAATGGATTTGCTTCGATAATCTCTTCTGCTGAGACTACTGCATAGCCGGAGATTTTCTTCCCATCAGCCATGTAGCTGCTACCATCAGTGAACAACTGTAGATCATATTTGTCTACATAGTTACATAGTTACATAGTTATATAGGCTGAAAAAAGACATGCGTCCATCGGGTTCAGCCTCTCCCACATAACCTACTGCTGTTGATCCAAAAGAAGGCAAAAAACCCAGTCTGAATGCTTGCCAATATGCAACATACTGGGAAAAAATTCCTTCTTGACCCCAGAATGGCAGTCAGATTTCTCCTTGGATCAAGAAGCTTTTACCCACATATTAAATATTATAACCCTTAATATTCTGTGTCTGCAGGAAGTCATCCAGTCGTTTTTTAAAAGTCTGTACAGACTCTGACCCAACCACCTCAACAGGCAGAGAATTCCACAGCTTTATTGTTCTCACCGTAAAATAACCCTTCCTATGCTTTAAGCTAAATTTTCTTTCTTCCAGTCTAAATGGATGACCCCTTGTCCTATGTATAGTCCTGTTAATGAATAGGTTATCAGACAATGGTTGATAATGGCCCCGTATATATTTATATAAGGTTATCAGATCCCCTCTAAGGCGCCTTTTCTCTAAACTAAACAGTTTAAGCTTGTTAGCCTTTCCTCATAACTTAACCCTTCCATCCCCCTTATTAATTTAGTTGCCCGTCTCTGCACTTTTTCTAGCGATATAATATCTTTTTTTAAGACAGGTGCCCAAAATTGCACGGCATATTCAAGGTGCGGCCTGACCATTGATTTATACAGAGGCAAAATTATGTTTTCATCCTGTGAGTGAACTCCCCTTTTAATGCATGCCAGTACTTTGCTGGCCTTGGCGGCTGCTGTTTGACATTGCACATTGTTACTTAGTTTGAAGTCTATGATTATTCCCAAATCCTTCTCCTGCTTGGATTTCCCTAACTCCGTACCATTTAGGGTATACATTGCTTGTGTGTTCTTCACTCCAAAGTGCATAACTTTACATTTATCTAGATTAAATTTCATCTGCCATTTAAGTGCCCAGTCCCCCAATCTATCTAAATCCCTCTGCAGCGAAGTAACATCCTGCTCACATTGTATTACTTTTCCTAGCTTTGTGTCATCTGCAAACACTGATACATGACTTTCAATGCCTATCTCAAGGTCATTTATAAATAAATTGAATAGTATTGGTCCTATAACAGACCCCTGAGGGACACCACTTACCACTGGTGTCCATCTTGAAAATGTACCATTTATGACCACTCTCTGTACCCTATCTTTTAGCCAGTTTTCTATCCAAGAACAAGTATTTTCATCTAGACCATTTTTTCTTAATTTAAATAGTAACCTTTTGTGTGGAACTGTGTCGAAAGCTTTGGCAAAATCTAAGTAAATCACATCCACTGCGACCCCCTGATCTATACTTCTACTTACTTCCTCATAGAACGTAATTAGGTTAGTCTGACATGATCTGTGTTTCATGAAACCATGCTGATTTTTGCCAATTACATTATACCTCCCAATAAATTCCTGAATACTATCCCTTAGTAACCCCTCAAATACTTTCCCAGCCACAGATGTTAAGCTCACAGGTCTATAATTCCCAGGCACAAATTTTAAACCTTTCTTAAATATAGGGACCACGTCAGCTTTTCTCCAATCCTCTGGTACTATTCCTGAAAGAAAAGAATCTTGAAAGATTAAGAACAAAGGTTTACATATTTCAACACATAGCTCTCTTAGTACTCGCGGGTGAATTCCATCTGGCCCTGGGGCTTTATTAACATTCACATTGTTTAATTTGTGTAAAACCTTGTCCTGAGTCAACCAGTCACTTTGTATTAGTAAGTTTTTATTAATGAATTTCATGTCTCCTGTTATAGGTTTCTCTTTGATAAATACTGAAGAAAAATAATCATTTAAAATTTCTGCCTTATCCTGATCTTCAGTTAACAATAACCCTGACTCAGATTAGGGGTACGTCTTTCAAATCTGGCCTGCTACTGAACACTTCTTCCATGACTTGGAGGCATTCATGATCTGGATCCTCTTCGCAGTCAGGCAGTAAAGTAGCAGGGTTCAAGGTAGCGATGAGGTCCAAATGAACCTGTGGATTCTCACACATCATAGCTTGGTACTTCGCCATCCGGCTGTTGCTGAACCAGTAGCTTCCTTTCACGTCCAGCAGGGCTTTGACAGCATGGGGCACCTTGACATGAAGAACTTGGCCAAGTATCAACTTGTCTTTGGTTGGGGTATTCGGCATACTGCTTCTTTTCTTTCTCTGCCCCCAGTGCACGCTTGGTACCTGTTAATTGAAAACCTAGATATTGCACAGTCTGTTTACATATTTGTGCTTTATTTTTGGACACTCTGTAACCTGCATGGCACAGCAGATGTAGCAGGGCTTTTGTGGCAGAGAGACAGTCTTTTTCTATGGGAAAAGCCCGTAATTAATAATCAACATACTGTAATAGAACAACTTCGTGTGGCTGAGCGCTGAAGGACAAGAGGTCCTGGCTGAGCGCGCATCCATTGTAGATACCTCCCACTGAAAAATAAAAAGGGGTTGTCTTGCTGGAACAATGGTGTGTTCCATGGTGACATGCAGAATTTCAATATGTTCTGGTCTTTAAATCTCTGCAAATATGTCTGGATATTCTGCTTGGCTTTTTGTGGGATATAATATGGTCTTAAAGCCACAGGCGTTGCACCAGCTCGTAAATCATCGTACACTCGGAAAATATTTACAGCTAGTCCGGGCGGGTTTCCTCCACCCACACCTCAGGAATTCCAAGGAGTAGTATGTGCGGGTCCGGGGGCAGCCGGCAGAGTTGGTGCAGTACGCCATTCTTCTTCTCTGGGCATAATTACTGCAATTTTTTTCTTGCGGGTTGGATGTACTGGATGGCTGAGCTGTGCTGCCGTGCAGAGCTGCCACTCTCAGACAGGTCTAATCTAGGGTGACCCCCGGGAAAAAACATAATTTGGGCTTGCAATTTGCAAAAAAATATCCCGCCCCAGGAACTGGATGGGACATTCGGGCATATACATATACACATTGTATAAACAATATTCACAGAAGTCTCTCTCCCGCAGCCAATACGGACTCTTAATACCACATCGGAAAAAAAAATAAAAAAAATAAACCACTCCATTATTATAAGACCACTACAAACATCTCATCAGTAATTATCTAAAATACTCTTATAACTATCTCATCAGAAATCAAATAGAAATATATTTTTAATTGAATTATTAATCCTAATGTTGCTATATTTTAACTATATAGAACATAAAAACAGTATAAAACTACTTTAATTATTTCTCAAACTGCTCTTTTAATATTAATTTTCTAACCGTTTCTCATATTTCCATTTAATTTGTTAATAAATTGTATTAAATTTTTAGACAATATTGTATATTATTATATACTTATTGTTATTATAATCTGTAACAATATAAAAATCAGGACTTTTTTATTTAATTCTAGCTCTGTGAACAAAACTAGAGTTTTTGGAATAATATCAACACAAAATATAAACATATATCTTGCACTCAACAGACTTCATACATTTTAT
Source organism: Leptobrachium leishanense (assembly GCA_009667805.1). Taxonomy (NCBI): domain Eukaryota; kingdom Metazoa; phylum Chordata; class Amphibia; order Anura; family Megophryidae; genus Leptobrachium; species Leptobrachium leishanense. The sequence goes on along the minus strand of CM019069.1, from coordinate 108,126,693 downwards.
TGTAGCATATATTAAAAATTAGTTAAACATAGTAATTTTTCTTCTTCATTTCTTTTTAAGTTGAATTCGCTGCACAGACACACAAAGAGTTACTTTCTCTGTCTATCAGAGAACAAAAACAAAACCGACCCCCCCCTCCCCTTCCCCCTCTCCAAGCAAACAGTGTGTCAGAAAAGAGGGGGGGAAGGCGCGTACGAATCTCACCACCTCTCAGCCATTCTACACTCTAAAGTAATTACTTATCACACTTTACTTTCAATTGAACAGTTTGATAGATCAATTATAAACACAATCAGACAAAAACATTCTACCATATATCATTCGATACAGCACACACTATAATAACATTCTCTGACTTCATACTCACACAGAACAGTACAGATATCACATCCGAATAATCAGTCCGAATTACATACACAAGTTATACAGCACTGTAATTTTTTTAAAAAAACCTTCTAGATTACCATCTGATCTATTGATCATCTCATTTTCTTCTGGCCCAGGGGGAAATGGGGCTTCAGAAACTCCTGAAAATCATTACATAATTTACAAGTTTTGTGTGTGGATTATCTTTATTTTACTGGTATATTAAAACACTAAATATATATAGACTTATTTTCACACTCATCATTATCATCACTGTCCTCTTGGTCTACCAATTTATATATGCTCCCATAGGGCATTTCGATCTTTCCTGGTGGGACCTCTCTGTTAGACATGTGCATTCGTTTTAGTACTAAAACTATTTAGTCCGAATTTTGGGATAATTTAGTTTTAGTATGACTCAAGAGAAACGAAACTGCTCAGTACAAAAAACAAAAGAAACTAAAATAAAATGCACTACATTTTAGTTTCAGTCCTTTTTGTGATATTACATTGATGAGTGAAGGAGACCAGCAATGAAGATCGCAACATCGCAACATCCGAAGTTCTGCACCCTCCACATGCCAATGCAGTAGGATGTTCTATACAGAGAGTGGCATTAATTAATGCAGGAGTATGTTCTATACATTATACAGAGAGGGGTATTAATGCAGGAGGATGTTATATACATTATACAGAGAAAGGTATAAATTGAGGAGAATGTTCTATACAGAGAGGGACATTAATGCAGGAGGCTGTTATCTACATTATACAAAGAGGGGTATTAATTAATGCAGGAGGATGTTCTAAACATTATACAGAGAGGAGCCTTTTTTTTTAGCCCTTTAAATCCAGTGGCTGTGAGCGCTGAGATCGGCTGCTTGTTACATTATCTCTCAGTACAATGTATCAGGCTCAGTTGTTACAGTAACTGACTGTAACAGCGCTCAGAGTTTCAGTAAAACAAGGAAATAATATTGTTCTAACCTCTTATATATAAAAATATTATTTACTACTTTTACAGAAACTCTGAGCACTGTGATGAGCAGCAGTCAGTTACTGTAACAGCTTTGCCTGATACGGGGCAGTATTACAATGTTGGTGCTAACTTAACCAGAGCTGTTGTAAACTGAAAACCTCCATAGGCTATAAAGGCTCTGGGAAGTTTACAACAGCTCTGGTTAAGTTAGCACCAACTATGTAATATGGCCCACATTGTGCTGAGAGTGAGAGATACTGTAACAAGCAGCGATCTCAGCCCTCTGAGGAGCCACCACTACAATAGTAATTGTATCCACTGGTTTTCGGATGAACGAAATTAGTTTTCATACTAAAGAACTGAAAACGAATTTCTTTAGCAACTAAATAAATTGCATTTTAGGACTAATCCATTAGTTCAAAACGAAATTTTGTGCTGTGCACATGTCTACTCTCTGTCTCTTCCACTCACTGCCCCCTCATTTTCCTCCGCAATCCCGCTCGCCGGAGCGGAGTAAACCGGCAGAGCAGTAGCAGCTGCCCGCCTGCGCAACCGTGACACACAAAACTTCTCTAGCTGCCCCATAATATAAAGGATAGGGTGGGGGCAGGGAATCAATCTCCTCCGGTTGTTCTACCAACACCGGTCTTTTCTTTTTATTATTCTCTTTATTGGGGGGGTACCTGCTTCTTGTTACGTCCCGCCATCATTATAAAATGACTTTTATCCTTTACACAATACTTCCATACATCTATATATGGGTACTGCTCAGGCTGTCCGCATTTCCCGGTGACTTGGGAATGCACTTTCTGTATTAACTGCGGGTCCATTGACCCCTGCTCTGGCCACTCTGGAACTAGCAGTGGCCACACAATTGTACACATTCCTGTTAATTTCTCTTTAGTTAACTCCACACCATAATCATGTGCTGTATATAGCACTTCAAAATTCCGCACCATATACTCTAGGGGCGTCTCACCCTCCTTTACCTTCTTGGGCTTGGATGACCCGTTACCCATTGTTTCCCTTAGAAATAACAGTAACCTTCTTACAACACAGATATTACTTTTTAGCAATGACAATTAGAATCTACAGTCTGGTACTTCAGCCAACAATTCTTACGTGTCTGGGACGCTTCCTCCGTCAGTAGCCGGACTGCAGTCGCCTGAGCCGGAAACGTACTTTGGGAGTCAACTTTCAAGTTTTCTTCCTCGCAGGGCGAGTAGGCAGACGTTCACTCACAGCACTCAAATCACTCACAACACGTACTGTACCAGATACTTCCAGCACAAAACAAAACAAACAATTCAACTCTTTCTACTAGCCGAGGGCACGCCGTCCCTCCTTTTGGCTCCTTATACCCCGTTAATTGAACTCTGAACTCTTGCCTGCTTGTGACTATGTGCACCCCGTTCTATAACAACACTCCCGTCTGCAATTCCAATTTGCCTATGGGCTATCTACCCACCCGTCACCACTATCTCTGCAGCTACCGCTGACCTCAATTGGCCCCTTTCACTACACGACGTACACACTAGCACTGACTCAGGGCTCTCAGCCCAGTCACAGAAATCCCTCCTCCTTTCCTGGTCCTCGTGCAGAAGCTCTGTTTACAAACACTGACTATGACTCTGCAACTCCACGTGGCTCCCTTCTCCCTCACATACAGACTCTACCCTTTGGTTAACATCCGATCCCCCGGGTCCAGACACGCGCTAGCCACTCTGGCTCCTTTGCTTGACTGTGCTTTTGGCGGCGGGCTGGGTATGTCAACGAAACCGTGGCCAGGGGTCTCCTTATCCAACTTCGGTGGGACGTTTCCCTTTATACCGGTACCAGTATTTCCATTTCCATTAGACATACAAACATAGAAGACACTTTACCTATCGCCGCGCTGTTTCCTCGGACTCAGGGGTGTCCCAGTGTTCCCAGGCTGGGGGGTCCGTTTGAGACGAGATGAGGTCCACTGAACAGGAAATCCTGCTTGGCGCCTGCAGATGTCAGCTCACCTTCAACGGACGCCCACCCAGCGGGATCACTCGCACCTGCAGTCAACCACTACAGTGTTCAGCAGTCGTTGCCATGCCGGTAAGGGCCAGTATCCCGGCAACAGAGCCCCCAGAAATGTTACCGGAATCAGACGGGTTCACTCGGGACGAGGCCGGACCGGACACGAGCAAGGATTGTCTGAACACGCGTCTCTTCAGGAAAGGCAAACTTTATTGTGATATCACAACAGATGCTCAAACAGGATTCAATCGCAAAGAATGAGCCTCGTCTCCCCCCCGACAAGGGGTCTTATACCTCAAATACATAATTAGGTACATCCCAATTAGCCCACCTCCTGATGACACTTTATTCCACCCCACGTGGGTTAATACCTCCCATTGTTAGTACAAAATCATTCCATACATTGACGATAAATTGGCAAACTTCATGTTAGTCTGACAGTTTGTGATTTGCTGCCGCACTCAATCCGGGCCGTGCCCACCTCCCTAAAAGCTATGTTTATTTTGATACAGATAAAGCATGGTCTGGTTTCTACGCTTTTCTTTGTCTTTCTGCGGGCCCCAACGACCTTGACATATCTTTCTCTGTGCCTGGAACAGCAGAGATCTCTCTCTCAGCGCTTTAATTGTTTTTCTACTAATCTCAGCACATTCCTAAATTTCTACATGTGCCTCCTTATAGCTTCAGCTAAAAACCTGCCTAGTTATATTTAAGTGAACCAATATTCTGAACAAGATGGTCGTCTGGCTTATAATAGCGGCCATCTTCCAGTCTATTTCCACTACACTAGTGCAACAGCAATCCCAATGCATTAACTCTCCGAAACAATTCTACCCTCCAGCAATTCATCAAAAACCTAGCAACCTTACAGCTATAAAACCATGCCTGCCTGAGTCTATGGACGTTAAACCGACTCCAGGGCTAAATACAGATGCAACCGCATACTACCCTATGTCACTTAATCAGAATACTGCAAACGCCTTTCAAACTTCATTTCCCTGCACAAAGTCAGAGAAAACAGACATGTCTGAGTTTGCTAGATACATGGCTCGCCGTGAACTCCCCAAGACAAGCCACGTCAACAGACTCCCCTCCTGTGTTAATGCACGGCGGGGAGACTACAGATCGAGAAGTTACCATAGTGTCCTCTTCTTGTACATCAGTATGCCGTGAAGATCTTTGCGACAAGTCTTGTGCTAAAATATGCTTATGTAGTGCTGTTTAAAACTGTTGCTGTATTGCTCAGGTTTGGCCACCAGAGGGAGACAAGCGCAATGTAAACTATACTGGACACAATGGAACTAAGTTTTCCAGCATGCTTTGGGGCAGAGACAGGAAGTGGGTGGGGAAGGAGGAAAGGACATCCGCAGCCTCGTCGAAGGAGAGCCAGTGTGAGCCGAGCGGTGAACAGAGTAAGACGCACGTGAGACTGTGAGCAATTGTTACCAGGCTGGAGAGAAGGCGCTGCCCTGCTGACACTGGGATCGATACAGTGACTTGCCAGAGACCTAGTAATCCACCGCTGAGAGGTTTTGCACAGACACAGAGTTCCGGTTTGGACCCCGAGTAAGGAGACCGCGATGATCCACTGGGAGTGCAGGCGGTAGGCCGTAGATCTTGTTGTAGAAGACGGACAAGCAGGAGAAGTGGATCCGGTGGCACAGGGTTCCAGTATAATCCAGCGGAGAGACGTCCTTGATCGGGCAGCGAACAGATTGTCTGGCGGATGGGTGAGAGGCCTTCCAGGCCACAGTCAAAGTTTAACGAAACACGCTGCAGTATTGCTTAAACCTACAGGGCCCCAACGTGACTAGTCAAAGATTTATTAAATCCATTCACTGGGCAGTCGAATATAGTACCCGGGTACCTGAGCTCACACACACACACACTTTTTGGGACATAACCTGCACGAGACTTACACTCCAGAGACGAAGGGGTTAAACTTTTCTTTTACCGCTGCACGTTTCTCACATTACGAAATCCTGTTTTCTATATACCGTGCTTACATTATATATGCCACTTTATTGAGACCAGTAAAGTATATAACTTATACACTAGCACTGTTGTGGATTTTATATTTATTCCCTAGTGCGGAGAGACTAACCCGAGGTTAAATTCAGCGGCTCCTCTGGGAGTGAGTGCTACACGTGGGGGCTCGTCCGGGATCCAGTCTCTAGAAAAACCGCATTTAAAGGGTTAAATATGGATCCAGACACTGCTGCCAAATGGTGTGAGGAGCAAAGTAGTCAGATAGAATTATGCATAGTCATGGATATTCCTGCAGACACTTGGGCTGAAGATCAGATTCGCCGGGTTGTGGCCGCGCTTAGACCAGATCATCGGGGGTTAATCCTGGACATTATAGAGAACCCAGATACCTCTCACACGTTTGTTCTTTTTGAGTGGAGAAAGGGTGTTCCAGTGTGTTTTCAGGGCACGAGCGTGAAGCTGACCGATGAGGTGGAAGTTCAACTGATTCAGCCAAGTGCGCCACGTTGTGATCCCGCGTGTGTTCCTGCGCCCAGTCCGCTGGCCATGATCGGGCCTGAATTTATAGTGGCTATTGGAGATTTGCTGGGTAAATGTCAAAGAACAAGCCCTCCACACACTAACTTTGGTTATCGACGGTTGAGAAATTTTACAGGAAACGTACCAACTGCGGCGGGAGAAGAAACCTTCGAAGAATGGGTAGAACAGGCGATGCAGGCTCTGGATGAGTGGGACGTCCCTGAGTGGGACGCAGAAGAAGCAAAGAATTACTGAGAGCTTAACCCCTTCACTGCTGAGCCATTTCACGTTTAAAAAAAACACATTTTTCTTTTTTTTATTATTATTATTTTTTGTCTTTACTTCAAACATGGTCATGTTTGGTATCATTGGAAAGGCCATGCTCTGGCCTTTCTAATGATACCAAACATGACCCTGCTAGCTGAAAACAGTTGGGAGATATCTGGGTTCAAACAAACCCCTATCTTTCCTTAGAAGTCAAAAAAGACGTTCCCCACACGTCCTCAGCAGTGAAAGGGTTAAAGGGACCTGCGTCAGAGGCTGTCAGAAACCTAAAATTGAGTAAGCAAGACTGCACTGCTTTAGATTACCTAAACGTATTACAGGAAGTCTTTGGGCGAACAGAAAAGGCCGCTGAGCTCATGTACCAGTATGAACATACCTACCAACGAAAAGGTGAGAAAATGACTGAATACATGAGGCGCCTAGATAAGATTCTGCACCAGATACTTCTTAATAAGAAAGGGGCAGAACCAGCCACAATAGATAAAACCCGAATGCAGCAGATATTGAGGGGCGCTCAACCTCTAGATCCTGTGATGATACAGCTGAGAACCAGAGAAGGTAACCGAGAGTTGAAATACCTGGAAGTGATTCGAGCTGTTAGAGAGGAAGAGGCTCTGCTAGAAGAAAAGTCCCTAAGGAGAGGAGAAAGAGCTTACGCACAACCAGTAAGGCATAACGAATATCTGCAAACTGAAGATGATTCGTTGGACGCCTATGGATCTGAAGTTGACGGACAAGAGCATCTGCTAGTTCCTATATCCACAGAGAGTACTGCCAAAGAACCAACCTTCCCTGCATATAGTGAGTTACACAAATCCGTTAAGAAGGTACAAGAAGCTCAAGCTGAGCTGAAACAAGCACACACTGATCTGTGCCAAGTACTTTTGAAGGTGGCAGAGACACAGACCGATATGCAGAAGTTCCTTACTGATATGAGGACAACAGGAGTTGCTTTGGCTTCTGGCCAGGGTCCTTCAACCGAATCACCACAAGCAAGTGTGTCTCCGTCTTCAAAGAAGCGATGTTTTAGTTGTGGGGAAATGGGTCATTTCCAAGCACAATGCAAAAGCCAAAAGTCTGAAGGAAATAGGGTAGAAGAGTTCCTAAAAGCCTTGGAAGGGCTGCTATCTACCTCACAGGCGGGAACGCCAGAGGGCCCAAGCGAAAGAGCAAACTAGGTGCCCAATGGTTGAAAACCGCTCCAAAAATCAAGCCAGAACTGAAAGGCCGAGAGGGCCCAGAGTTTTGCCAACTGCTGAGCCTACCAGGACTGAAAGAGTCACTCCCTTAGCATCCGGTCCTACGTCATGGGGAAGCAATGGACATCCAAAACCTACACGGGCCAAGAACGTCTTATGTTCGGAAGAGAAGCTCGACTGCCGGTTGATTTGGCGTTTGGGCTATCTCTGGATCAGACGTCTGTAGCCTCTCATAGAAATTACATGGATAGACTTCGGAAGAATTTGGCCTCTGCATTTGAACAGGCCCGTTTGACCTCAGGAAACAGGGGAACAGAGGAATAAGCGAAACTACGACTTGAGAGTTCGGATACAGGATCTACAACCCGGTGATAGGGTTTTGTTGAAGAACTTGGGTGTTTCTGCAAGGCATAAATTGGCGGATAGATGGAGTTCTCAAGTCTACATTGTCTGCAAGCAACTGCCGGGTTTGCCAGTTTACCAAATCCGACCGGATTGAAAGGCTGGGCCTCTTAAAAACTGGCACCAAAATCCTCTGTTACCTGTGAGGGAGGCTGTAAGGATACCAGTTGGAGACGAACTTTCTCTACCGAACCCGCCTGCTCCACGCTCGACTCCCGTTACTCGGTCTCAACAGACACGGGTTGTTGAAGAGAGTGAAGAGGATAGTGAGGAAGGAAGTTTTTGTCTGGACTGGGTGCGCTTGCCAGAAACTGAAGAGGTCATTCCAGTTCCCGAACGGTGGGAAAGTAATCTGAGGCCTGAGGCTCCTGAATTCCAATTGGAAGCTCCCAAAACTTTGGAAATTCCTGTAGTTCCTGAAAACGCATCCTATGATTATAGTTCTATGCCTTCACTGGAAGGATCATACTCCGAAGAGATGTCTGTTCCAGTTGTGGACGAAAGAACTGAACCCATACCTGTAGTACTTCTACCTGAAGAGGAGCTGATTGAGCCAGAATCAAAACGTTCTATCCGACCCCCCCCCCAGAGACTCACCAGGACATAGCACTGAAGAGGCTGTTACCACAGTGCGAAGGTTGCCCGAAGTGTCTGTTAGCTGAGGTAGTCAGGAGCATGAGTCAACTTGAGGACGTATATCTGACCCATTGTATGTTTGCTGCTGAACCTGTGTACATTGCCTAATGTTATGTAATTGTTATACCTCCTTGGAGAGACCCAAGAGTTCTAGGAGAGGGAGAGTGTAGCGCTGTTTAAAACTCTGTTGCTGTATTGCTCGGGTTTGGCCACCAGAGGGAGACAAGCGCAATGTAAACTATACTGGACACAATGGGACTACGTTTTCCAGCATGCTTTGGGGCAGAGACAGTGTTACATCCATGGCCCCCGCAGCGCTTCCTGGGGGGTCAGGGCACCAGGTGGCATCGCTGGCTAGCCTGTTGCAAGTAGTAAGGGCTGGCAAAACGGCATCTGAGGGGGCGGAGCCAAGCATAAGTCCAAGGAGCCATCAGCCTTTAAAAGAGGCTGAGAGAAGGTGCTCCTTGGACTGTTGTGGTGTCTAGTCTAGTGGAATCTTGTTCCTGATAGCTTTCTGATTGATTTGTTGCTGACCTGTTTTTGTTCGAGGACCCTGATCACGTTTTGACCCGGCTATCCCTACTGACCACTCTCTTGATTATCCCTTGTGTACTTTTGCCTAAGTACTTCTTGTTTATGTTTTGCCTTTATGGTTCATGTCTGTCTTGTTCATGTTTATGTTTTGCCTTGTGGTTCATGTCTGATGTTCGTTTTACTGGTTGTGAGTCCTAATCGCAAGGCATCCAGTTCTGCGTGCTTCTAGAGTCTAGTTGAAGTCCTGTCCTGCTTCTTGATTTATATATATTCTTTGTCTGGTTGTCTGTCTAATATCTGTGCATACTTCGTAGAGCTATAGTATCCAAGCTCTGCTTGTAGGCCTGTCTTGCAGGCTATTGAATTGTGTTCCCACTCTGTATGACTGGATAATACAGAGCCCAGTCACTGACTGAAGGCCTCCCCTGCAGGCTGTTAGAACATACAGTGTAGGAATATATGTGTCATCTAGAAGTGTGTTGTATTTTGGTCCAGAAACCAATTGAGCTTAGTTGCTTTGTTAGGTCTGTCCACGACTATCTTGTCCATTCTGTTCATGTATCACGTTTATGTTTTTGTTCAAGGATCACATCTCTATCTGTTCCCTTTGAGTATTTGTGTTTTGCACTAAGCAGTCTTTTGGCCTTGAAGCCAATTGAGCTTCGTTGCCATTTCAGGTCTGTCCAGTTACTCCCTGGCTTGGGAGATCAGGTTACAGCCGTTATTGCTCTCTGGGTCTTAGAAATCTGTCCTAAAGGATCCTCATATGCTTTTTGAGGTGAGTGCTTTAGCCCACCGTTACAGACAGGAAGTGGGTGGGGAAGGAGGAAAGGACATCCGCAGCCTCGTACGAAGGAGAGCCAGTGTGAGCCGAGCGGTGAACAGAGTAAGACGCACGTGAGACTGTGAACGATTGTTACCAGGCCGGAGAGCAGGCGCTGCCCTGCCGACACTGGGGATCGATACAGTGACTTGCCAGAGACCTAGTAATCCACCGCTGAGAGGTTTTGCACAGACACAGAGTTCCGGTTTGGACCCCGATTAAGGAGACAGCGATGATTCACTGGGAGTAAAGGCGGTAGACCGTAGATCTTGTTGTAGAAGACGGACAAGCAGGAGAAGCGGATCCGGTGGCACAGGGTCCCAGTATAATCCAGCGGAGAGACGTCCTTGATCGGGCAGCAGAACAGATTGTCTGGCGGATGGGTGAGAGACCTTTCAGGCCACAGTCAAAGTTTAACGAAGCGCGCTGCAGTATTGCTTAAACCTACAGGGCCCCAATGTGACTAGTCGAAGATTTATTAAATCCATTCACTGGGCAGTCGAAGATTTATTAAATCCATTCACTGGGCAGTCGAATATAGTACCCGGGTACCTGAGCTCACACACACACACTTTTTGGGACATAACCTGCACGGGACTTACACTCCAGAGACGAAGGGGTTAAACTTTTCTTTTACTGCTGCGCGTTTCTCGCATGACCTCTTCCTTTCAAACTCCTTCAACCTCCTAGCTTTAACTGAAACCTGGCTAACGCCCTCTGACACGGCCTCCGTTGCTGCTCTCTCACATGGTGGTCTACACTTGAGCCATACCCCCAGACCGGGTGAGAGAAATGGTGGCGGTGTCGGAATCCTGCTCTCTCCCACCTGCACCTACCAGCATCTCCCTCCACCCCATCCTCTCCTTCTCCTCCTTTGAAACACACTGCATCCGCCTGTTCTCTCCCTGACTCTCAGGGTGGCAGTCATATACGCCACCGGGACCAACCTCCCAGTTCTTTGACCACTTTGCCACCTGGCTTTCTCACTTCCTGTCTTCTAATCTTCCATGCCTAATTATCGGGGACTTCAACATTCCCATTGATGATCCTTCTGCCCCTGCTGCCTCCAAACTTCTTTCACTCACGTCCTCCCTTGGACTCACGCAATCCTCTCTTCTCCCTACCCACCGCGATGGTCACGCTATTGACCTTGTCTTTTCCAACCTCTGCTCCATTTCTGAGTTCAAATGTCGCCCTTTCCCCATCTCTGACCACCACCTTCTCTCTTTCAACCTATCTGGACTTCCTAAACACCCTGCTCCCCCACCCCGCACACACACTCGCAGAAATCTACATGCCGTGGATCCCCATCAATTCTCCAATCTACTTCACCACCTCCCTCACACCTCATCCTTCACCTGCCCTGATGCTGCCACTAATCACTACAACACTACGCTTATCTCTGCTCTAGACACTCTTGCTCCTCTTCGACTCTGTAAGGCCCCACGCTGCCAGCTTCAGCCCTGGCACACCCTCCAGACATGCTACCTGCAAAGATGCTCCCGCACTGCAGAGCGTGCCTGGAGGAAATCCCGCTCTGAATCTGATTTTGTTCACTTCAAGTTTATTCTCCGGTCATAGACCTCTGCCCTCCACCTGGCCAAACAATCCTTCTTCTCATCTCTTATATCTACGCTGTCCTCTAACCCTAAACGGCTCTGGTCCACCTTCAACACCCTCCTCCACCCACCCGCACCTCCCCCCTCAGCTGCCTTCAACGCTCAAGACCTTAGTAAAACTAACTATCAGAAGCGACATCCCAACACAAGATAGTTATCTGCCACCTCCACTCCCAGAGGTCCCCTCTGCCACCCTCTGCCGCTTCCTCCCAGCCACTGAGGAGGAAGTCAATTCCTTATTGTCCTCCTCACATCTCACCACGTGCCCGCTCGACCCCATTCCCTCACATCTAATTCCTCCCCTCTCCTCCTCCCTCACCCCTGCTCTCACACACCTCTTCAACCTATCTCTCTCCACTGGCTCCTTTCCATCCGCCTTCAAACACGCGCTAGTTACCCCTTTACTAAAGAAACCATCCCTTGATCCCAACTCTCCATCCAACTACCGCCCTGTATCCCTGCTTCCCTTTACCTCTAAGCTCTTAGATAAACTAGTCTTCAACCGCCTCTCCCTCTTCCTGTCCTCCAATTCCATACTTGACCCCCTGCAATCTGGCTTCCGTCCCCTACACTCAACTGAAACTGCCCTCACCAAAGTCACCAACGAACTCCTAACTGCTAAAAAACACGGCCACTATTCTATTCTCATCCTGCTTGACCTCTCGGCTGCTTTTGACACTGTTGACCACCCCTCCTTCTGCAGACCCTCAGCTCTCTGGTCTCTGTGACACTGCACTTGCTTGGGTTGACTCCTATTTATCCAACAGGTCCTTCTCTGTGTCCTTTGCTGGTAACTCTTCCTCTTCATTGCCTCTATCTGTTGGTGTACCTCAAGGCTCTGTCCTTGGTCCTCTGCTCTTTTCCATCTACAACTGCTCCCTGGGCAAAATCATCAACAGCTTTGGCTTTAATTACCACCTCTACGCTGATGACACTCAGATCTACCTCTCTACCCCTGATGTCTCTCCCCCTGTCCTTTCAAAATTCAGTGACTGTTTATCTGGCATCTCCTCCTGGATGGCCTCGCACTACCTAAAGATCAACATGTCCAAGACTGAACTCCTACTTATTCCTCCCTCCAATGCCTCCCCACCTCCTTACTTCTCTATCATGGTGGAGGGTATCACCATCTCCCCATCAAACCAAGTTCGCTGTCTTGGAGTTACACTTGACTCTGCTCTTTCCTTCACCCCCCACATCAAGTCTCTTTCCTCCTCCTGCCGCTACCAATTGCGTAATATTTCCAGAATTCGGCCATTTCTTACCGCTGTCACCACAAAACAACTCATACACGCCCTGGTAATCTCCCGACTCGACTATTGCAATAATCTCTTATCTGGCCTCCCTCTGTCCCGCCTCTCCCCCCTACAATCCATCCTGAATGCCTCCGCCAGGCTAATTCACCTCACCCGCCGCTCTGTCTCTGCCGCTCCCCTCTGCGAGTCCCTTCACTGGCTCCCCATCCACTGCAGAATTAAGTTCAAAATCCTTATCCTTACCTACAAAACCCTCACTAACTCAGCTCCCCACTACCTGTCCTCACTAATCACCAAATACACCCCAGCCCGCTCCCTAAGGTCAAACAGCGACCTGCGCCTAGCTTCTCCCCGCATCACCTCTTCCCATGATAGACTGCAGGACTTCACACGCGCAGCCCCCATTCTCTGGAACGCTCTCCCTAGTACTGTCAGACTTTCCCCTAACTTCTCTTCCTTCAAACGCTCCCTTAAAATGTTCCTATTTAGGGAAGCCTACCACCCAACTCACTGACGCAACCATCAATCACACTCACCTTGCAGTCCTCTCCTCCTGTTTCCAACCTCAACCCCTCTAGATTGTGAGTTCCTACGGGAATAGGGCCTCATCCCCTCTTGTACTGTTTGTCAAATGTTGTTCAATGTATTGTAACCCGTCTATACTGTGCCTATTGTACAGCGCTGCGGAATATGCTGGCGCTTTATAAATAAAGAATAATAATAATAATCCTGTTTTCTATGCTTACATTATATATGCCGCTTTATTGAGACCAGTAAAGTATATAATTTATAAAATCCACAACAGTGCTGGTGTATATTTATTCCCTAGTGCGGAGAGACTAACCCGAGGTTAAATTCAGCGGCTCCTCCGGGAGTGAGCGCTACACTTAGTTAACATATATCACAAGGATCACCCAGGAAAGTCTGCTAAAGTATACGCCATCCTGGAAGATCAGAGCAATCGGTCCCTCGCAAGAACGGAACTCTTTGATCTTTTCAACATAAAAGGAGATTCCTACCCTTATACTTTAGGTACATGTAGTGGCATTACAGAGATCTCTGGAAGAAGAGCCAGCGGATTCGTAGTAGCCTCTCTTGGGGGCAAACACAGGTTGAGTGCAACCAGATCCCATCTAACAAGCAAGAGATCCCTACACCAGAAGCTGCCCTACACCATCCTCATCTGGAGGCTATAGCTAACAAAATACTAGCCCCTTGACAAGAATGCAGATATCCTAATTCTCCTGGGCAGAGCTATCCTCAGAGTACATAAGGTACGGCAACAAATTAATGGTTCACATGATGCTCCATTTGCTCAACACCTTGATCTAGGTTGGGTTATCCTAGGCAATATTTGTATAAGGGAAATTAAGGTGCCTACCAAGATTGCTTCCTTCAAAACACACATCTTCCCAAATGGTCGCAACACCTATTTTGAAACGTGCCCACACCATTACAGAATGAAGGAGAAATTGAACAGCAACGACTGGCAACATGACGACCAAGATAAATTAAATGCCTTTCAGTCCTGTGATAACACCTTTGGAGCCACAGTGTTCTATTCTACCAACGATCACAACAAACTGGCACTGGCAAGAGAAGATAGGGAATTCCTCAAGATGGATAAAGAATTCGCTCAGGATGATGCAAATGGCTGGGTAGCACCCTTACCCTCTCGTATGCCTAGAGAAAAGCTACCTAACAATCTACAGCAAGTAGCTGCTCGATTTGCCTCTTTAAAGCGCAACGCTAAGAATAAAATCGAGGCTGTGAAGATGAACCGGCCCCATGCCAGCCGGAATCCAGTGCTGGTCCGCGGAATCGGGAAATGTTCCAGTTCTGCCAGGAAAGCCCTCTACAAGTGCAAGTACAAAGCCCCAGAAACTAAGGTTGAAAGGCAGAAAAGGGAGAAGGCTAGAGCTACTGTGTCAAAGACAGTCAGTGGGGATAAGAATTGCAGCACACGTGTAGTCAAGCTACGTAAAATGCCTCGCTATTATTCCGCTGAAGATGTTGCAAGGAAGCTGTTAAGCCACGGCAAGAAGCCATTCAGCCAGCACAAATGCAACCTGTGCTCCTCCATCACTCCTGTACTTATACTCCTCAATGGACGCTACAGGGAGAAGTGTGTGGTTTTTCTGAAGCCGCTCCAGTCTGGCCTTCTGCTGGTAACAGAACCACTGGTTATCAACCGGGTGCCCCTGCGGAGAGCTCATCAGGAATTTGTTATCACTACTTCCACAAAAGTCAATATCTCAAGTGTCAAGGATTTAAAGCACCTGACTGATGCTTACTTCAAGAAGAAGAGGCTGCGCAAACCCAAGCACCAGGAGGGAGAGATCTTTGAAACAGAGAAGGACAAATACGCAGTCACACAACAGCGCAAAGCCGATCACAAGTTCGTGGATTCCCAACTACTGTCAATGGGTCTTGTCACTCAGGTTATGCCTAGTGACGATCGAAGAATCCGAAAAGTGAAGGTCAAGGGGACTAAAGGAGGTGTGTACATAGCTTCTTCCGGCCAATCACTAAACTGATACTCCTTCTGCCAAGGGAAAAGGTCAGTTAACGAACAACCAGTTGGATTACAATTGTGTCAGTGGATGTTTTGGCCTAGTGCGGCTTCTCCAGCACGAAGATGGGTTAACTTATTCATTTTCTCCTCGCATCTGGAACTATGGCCTACCTTCAAGACTGCTGACTTACTGTCTATAAAGTGTAAAGTTGTATTATTGAATGCTTTACCTTTGTTTTTCAGGTCCGCATTGGGTTTCCAGGAGGACATTTAAAGTTATAGTGTTAGTTTATTTTGAAATCTAAAGATTTCATACGGGGAGTGTCATGCCCCATGATTTAGGATTTATTGTATATTTTTTCTGTTTCGTGTTGAATCTGCTTTTTGCTGCTTACATGCTATTGATTTCATAGCTATTTTGTCTCTGCTGGGCATCCTTAGCTTTCTGCATCCTGTTAGTTTCCACCCCTCTGCTCAGTGTCTTGTTAGTTCCTGGTCACATAGCAGCCATTCTGTGCTCACTCCTGGACAAATCTAATGTCTTTTTACCTGCATTGCTGTACACTATTCAAGATTGCCAGTCTGATCATTAAACTCTTCAACTGGATTCATCTTTCTACATGTCAGTTTTGCTGAGTTGAAGCTATCTGCTGAACTTCATCGTGTGCGTACTGGTCAAATACAGACAGCTAGTCTAAAGCACCCACGCCTCACAGCTTTGCTTAGGAAAGCAGAATATTTAAGCATTTTTGGGGATTTTTTTGCAAAAAAAATGTATCCGATTTTATTTTTTCTCTTAATCGTTTTTTATTTTTGCTGTAACAGCCCTTTTTATTATCATTCATTGGATCTCATATGTAAATTTCAGACATTTTCGCTCAGTAGTTTGTTTGCAAACAGCGTTTCACTTTTCAAACATTCAGGCTAGGGTCAGACGAACGCATTTTTCACGTTGTCCGTGAAAAAGTGCGTTCGAACGAACGTACGTATTTTTTCACGGAATACGCGATAGCGGTCATACGATGCGCCTTTGCGTCCGTGATTTTGTACGGATCATCAATAAAACACTTTTTGTGTCTGGACGTTATGTTAGCCGGACATTAGCAGCGTCTGACGTCTCCTAATCACACACACACGCCGCTATGCGGACGCAGCGCACTCTGTACGTCAGTAGTAGCGGTTTGACGTTCTAGAAAAAATGCGTTCGTTTGCCACTTGCGTTGCGCGGACGAACATTCGTGCGGCCGTACTTCGTGTGTTCCCCGGCATTGGACGTCATTTGCTGCTAGCACGGCCGTGATTTTGTGCGGCTAAACGCACGTGAAAAATGCGTTCGTCTGACCCTAGCCTTAATCGTACTGGTTTTTTTTTTTCACTCCATTCGTCTGCTGTGTCAGGTTTTTCCAGCGTCTGCTCTGGGCTGTGATCGGCTCCAGCTCGGGTTTCTCCACCGGGGTTAATCCAGATGTTTTTGCGGGTTTCGGTGTGCCTTTGCCTGGTTTTGCGGTGAGTGTTCGTCAGGTTTGCGACTGCTATTCTCTGCACTACGACGGCCCTGTGGTGCTTGATGAATACACTGCAGGGTCACCGAAATGAGATAGCCAAATCGCACCGAATTGAAGAGAATGAAAAGTCACTGAACGTGCGGTGACTTTTCGATTCTCTTTGAATAACCCTGATAGACTTCAAACTAAGAAACAATGTGCAATGTCAAACAGCAGCCGCCAAGGCCAGCAAGGTATTGGCATGCATTAAAAGGGGAATTCACTCTCGGGATGAAAACATAATTTTGCCTCTGTATAAATCAATGGTAAGACCGCACCTTGAATAGTCAGTGCAATTTTGGGCACCTGTCTTAACCCCTTAGTGACTGGGCGGTTTTACACAAATCTGTCCTTTAGTGACCGCTGCTGTTTTTACATTTCTGCGCTGTTCGTGTTTAGGTCAAATTTTCCTCTTACTCGTTTATGCAACCCACACATATTATACACCGTTTTTCCCACCATTAAATGGACTTTCTAAAAATACCATTA
Organism: Leptobrachium leishanense; assembly: GCA_009667805.1. Lineage (NCBI taxonomy): Eukaryota > Metazoa > Chordata > Amphibia > Anura > Megophryidae > Leptobrachium > Leptobrachium leishanense. Next base: position 108,109,531 of record CM019069.1, on the reverse strand, counting down.
TTTCCATCATATCCTATAATTTACTATAAAAAAAAATTGAAATATGATGGAAAAAAATGGTAAAAACACACTTTTTCGTAAATTAATCCCCAAAATCTACAACCGCCAAAAAAGACCCCAGCTAAATAGTTTCAAAATTTTGTCCCGAGAATAGAAATACTCAATTTTTACATGTTTTTGCTTTTTAACCCCTTCACTGCTGAGCCAGTTCACCTATGTGCGCTGAGCTCATTCTGACTGTTTTTTCCTCATTATTTTTAGATGACAGCCTAGGTCCTATTTAACTAAACCCATTTTTTTAAATTATTATTTATTTATATTTAGCTTTTTTTTTTTTTTTTTTTACACCAAACCACGATGGGAGTGAGTGTGGCGAACTGACCAGTCGGGCTTCTGCATCCGTAGTGTGCAGTACTGGAGACCGTATCTCCAGAAGGATATAGACATCTTAGAGAGAGTTCAGAGAAGGGCTACTAAAATGGTGTACGGCTTGAAGGAGAAAAGTTACCAGGAAAGGCTTAATGATCTTAACATGTACAGCTTGGAAAAAAGACGAGACAGAGGAGATATGATAGAAACATTTAAATACGTAAAGGGAATCCACAAGGTAGAGGAAGGGAGTATATTTAAAAGGAAACAAAATAGCAAAACAAGAGGACATAGTCTTCGATTAGAGGGGCAAAGGTTTAAAAGTAACATCACGAAGCATTATTTTACTGAGAGGGTGGTGGATACATGGAACAGTCTTCCAGTAGAAGTGGTAGAGGCCAAAACAGTAATTGAATTTAAGCAAGCATGGGATAGGCATAAGGCTATCCTAAACAAAAGATAAATCCAGGTAAAGTATCCATGTAATTGGGCAGACTAGATGGGCCGAAAGGTTCTTATCTGCCGACATTTTTCTATGTTTCTATGTTTCTAGTGGGCCGCTGCCGCTTTCTTATTCAACAGTTCTGGTATCGGACTTTGATCGGCTCTGCAGGGTGCCTCCCACACTTGTAACACGAGTCTGGCTGCGGCACGCTACATTGGCACTGCCCCCTCTCGCGTGACCTGTGAGACTCATGTTGGCGGGTCAAACAAAAAAAATGGGACCTGCTTAAAAACAAAAAAGGGGAACCTGCTTAACAAACAAAAGTGGGACCTGCTTAACAACAATAACCAAAAAATAAATGGGGACCTGCTTAAAAAGCAATACGCAAAAAAGAGGGACCTGCTTAAAAAGAATGGGAGGGGTGTAATGAAGAATGGGATGGGCCATGAGGAAAAAAAAAGCTATGGAGCTCTGTGATATGCTCATGCACACTGCACATTACTGTGAGTTTTATTGCTGTGGAGCTCTGTGATACGCTCTTACACACAACACATTGTTGTGAGTATTATTGTTGTGGAGCTCTGATACAGTAATGTACACTGTGTATGAGCATATCACAGAGCTCCACCAGGGTCTGATTTATAACTAGGCAGAGTAGGCATGTGCCTACAGGCACCTGCCACAAGGGGGTGCAGCACTGTGTAAAAATATATATATATATATATTTTAACACTATTCACAATCATTTAAGACCACTGTATCTCTGGAGCCCTAAGGGCTGGAGGGACATATGAGGTATCATTGGAAAGGCCAGATTATGGCCTTTCCAGTGATTCCAAACATAACCAGGCTAGATTTATGTTAAAATAAAATAACCAATAAAATATTATTTTTCTCTTTTTTTTTTTCCTAACGCAGCACTATTATTCAGTTTACAACTATAAAGTGAAATGCTGCATTAACGCACCGTCTCATTTCCCACACTGCCAACAAGTGTGGAGCTTATGATGCAACGCATTGTTTCATTGACAACCTAGACCATGGCACTGCAGTGAGGAGAGACAGGGGGACTTTGGAACCCTGCATCTCTGAATTGTACACCGCACAAGGTTAAGTGAGGTGTCATTGGAAACGTCAGAGTCTGGTCTTTACAATGATAACCATGTAAAGTGTAAAAATAAAAATTAAAGAAAAAATTAAAGAAAAAATGAATTTTTTCCTCTGTTCTACAGCAGAGGCAATATATGCTTTTACATAAAATAAACTGTGCCACTGGACTACCTCAACTAAGGCAACAGATTCTGCTCCTTCTTTTGATTTGAGCGCAGAGAGAAACTGGTTTCAGGTTTAGTTTGAGGGGGAGGATAGGGGCGCTCCACATTTCTGTGCCCAAGATCCTGAGATGTAAATCTGGCCCAGAGCTCCTCAGTAATAAAACTCACAGTAATGTGCGGTGTGTTTAGCGACAGAGTTAAGGGTAGGGGTTGGGTGTGGCAACTGGTGGCGAGTAAGGCTGGGGTCAGACTAACGCATTTTTAACGTGCGGTTAGGCGCACTTAATCACGGCTGCAGTAGCAGCAAATGACGGGCAGTGACGGCCAATATACGAAGTACGGCCGCACGAAAGTATGGCTGCGCAACGCAAGCGGCAAACAAACACATTTTTTTCGAGAACCCAGAACCGCTAGTACTGTTGTACAGAGTGCGCTGTGTCCGCATAGTGGCGTGTGTTTGTGATTAGGAGACGTCAGACGCTGTTCATGTCTGGCCAACATAACGTCCAGACACCCAAAGTTTCCAGGTTTGGATCCGTAAAAAAATCAAGCAAAATGCGCATCGTATGACCGTTTTCACACATTCCGTGAAAAAATACGTCAATGCGTTCGGACGCACTTTTTGATGTTCGCTGCGAATAATGCGTTCGTTTGACCCTAGCCTAACTCTTAAGACCTGGTTAGTAGCTCGAGACCTGAAATTTTGAGCCCTGGTATAGTCTATCTGGAACAATCCAAACAAGAATTCAGCTGTCACAAGTAACTTTCATTTGATTTTTAGTTGACACTCAATTGTGTCCTAGCAAAACTATGAGGGGTGAAGGTTTGGTTAATTTCATTGCCTTTCGCCTTTCCTCTTTAGCAAGGTACCCGACTTCCCAGGAATAAGAGCATCCATGCATCTAGACATCTGTAAAACGGCTGCACTGGTTTTATGATCAAAACCTCAGCCACAGCTATGGATGTGATGTTGTTACCCTATGCTGACAAGCCAGTAAGTATAGCAGTAGTATGACAAACTGTCTTTATTTGGTTAATAGCAACATAAAAGAATGGTCTTTAAAACTATCAGGGCTATTCAGAGAGAGGTGAAAACCTTGAGAATGACTGGAGAATTGAAAATTCTAGGTCAAAATAGCCAAACCAGAAAAATTCTCCCATTTATCTCACTTTCCAAATTGGCTATTTGGTCTAGAGTGTTCATTCTCCTGGCAATTCTCAAGATTTTCACCTCTCTCTGAATAGTCTTGTATGTCTGTATGACTAGAGGAATGAATGGATGGATAAGGAATTTGCATTTTTAGGATTATAATTTTTGTCAGAATCATAGGGAGACATTTAAGATATAGTTGGACGATTATTTTAGGGTGATTTAATCTGTATTTCATTGTTTAATGAAATTGTAGAATGCAAGATCCTTGGGCAGCAGGGCTCTCTATACTTCATTTCTGTTTAACTATATACTACCCTAAATTATTGTAGTTGTCATGCCCGGAAAACACATAGGGCTCTATTAAATTCATCAGGCAAAAGCGCACGCGCAGTGCTATTTTTTTGCGCAAAGCGTTAAATGTTAACGTGCGAAAAATAATGGTGGTATTACAATCCATGCGCATTTTTTCATCCGTCAAAAAAATAACGCGCGTAAAAAAGACACACAAAAACGCGCGTGCATAACGTTGCACGCAGAAATCGAAGTGTAGACTGTTTTTTAACGCGATTCAGCCAATCAGAAATAAGAACCACAATTGTCTCCCGTTCAGTTTTTGCGCCTGTCAAAATCAATCTGAGTATATATGCTGCAGCAATAATAAAAACACGCACAACTTCTCAATTTTATTGTTTGGGTACGCGTAGAATGTGTAACTATACTTTGCTGTATTTTTTTTTTGGGCTGGTGTATTTGGGTTCGGCTAGAACGTTCAGATTTGCCATTACCACCAGCTTTTCAAAGACGTTAAAATTATGCGCGCAAACGTTGTCCGTTAAAATTTGCGCATAGATTTTAATACCATCCGCGTACTAGCGCACAAACGCATTTGCGCTCACAATGTTAAGTATAGGACGCGCAATGTACATTACGCTCGCAAAGGGTTCGTGCAGGTTCACCAGCGGTAGACGTGAACACACATTTTTTGCGCGGACATTGTAATACGATGTTCTGCGCAAAGGGTTTTTCCCCTCGCGTTAATGCATTTTTGCGCACGCGTTAACGTTTGCGCGAAGAATTTAATAGAGTCCATTGTCTGCTACTGCTGGGATCTGCTGCTGCGCAATCGCCTCCCTTCCCATTGCGGTCAAGGAGCGCCTCAGTGATTTCCGATCATCGCTCCTCGGCCTCCTCGTACTGCGCATATGCAACACTGCAACCAATGAACGCCGCGGCATGGGTTTAAAAATTCTCTGCAAAAACCTCCGGGTGCCCTGTCGTGGATCCAGATTTCTGGTCTCCAGCAGCTCGTCTCAACTTCAGGTTCGTATCGTGCTTTGTCCCTTGTTCTCCCTTCCTGAGTATCTAAACCCCTGTGTACCGAACCAGACTATTGTTACTGACTCCGCATTCTGGTTAACCCCTTACCTTGCCAATGAACCCCTGTGTACCGAACCTGGTTATTGTTACTGACTCTGCATTCTTGTTAACCCTGTATATTCACTGAACTCTTGTGTACCGAACCTAGTCTTTGTCATTGACTGTCATATGGTTAACTCTAAGCTTGCTATTGGTGTGTACCAAATCCGGCCATCTCATGGACCATTATATATCTGTTATCTCTTAGTTTACTATTGATGTGTACCAAATCCGGCCATCTCAAGGACAGGTGTATACCTAGGTCAATTTTGTATCTTTTGTCTTTTAGAGCAATATAAATAAATGAACAAAAAAAACTGCGTGGCTGAAAGAACGCTCCCTGAAGAGCATATATTGCAATTGCTGAGCTGGAATATGTACAGTATGCAAATCTGGTTTTTTTTTGTGCTATGACTGCCTTCAATTAAAATATTCCTGGAAAAAAGAAAAGATTTAAGAATAGGTTTAAAAAAATAGGTTCTGCAGGAAAAGATATTCACATCATTACCCTATGTATTTTGACTGACAATTTTGTTGGAATGCTCAGAACCAAATTATTCTTCATTAATAACACACAAAACATGAACAAAGTAAATTTTACTTTACTTACATACCAAAACACAATAGCATTTGCTAGCTTAATCTTGATTAATCCCCAAGAACAGTAATTAAATGCAACAGAGGATAAATATGACAAGTGTAAAATTACATCTTGAAATCCACAAGGTACAAATGATTTATTAAATAGCTGTACTTCACAGTATAGTATGTCCGAAGACCTATGTATAGATATAGATATATATATAGTTCTTATCTGCTAAACGTACAATGAGGTTTCTAATGTGCAAGGATAATGCATAACAAAATCTACAAAGTGCTGGGTTTGCTAATATTAATATACTCAGTAAAATAGATCTCGTATTTTGAGGTGTTTTTATAATTGATAGTGAAGCAGAAATGTCTCTTGAAGATTGTGGCATCACACAATAGATGTATAATTCACTTATATTAATTGTAAGCAATACATTAAAAAATGTAAATATTCCAAGTATTTTTTTATTAATGTATTAATCATAATTAGTAGGTCAACGCCTCTTTTCTGCAAATGGCTATGGAACAGAAAATTAGAAATAGTAACTATAAGTACATTAGGCAACAGGAGTATAGGTTCCACTTCCAAAACTACGTAACCTTTTTCACTCTGTAGTTGCATGTTAATGTAATCACTGGGAACCAGTCTGCAAAACTGCTAAATCTACAAGGTAATCACTCAGGCTTTTACAAATCAGTAATGGTTGCTGGCAGACATAAGAATATATGTAATATATTCTTGCTATATACAGTTTCCTTCTAAACATGCGCGTTGAGTGATCCATGCGACAGTGAGATATTCACTATTGATACACTATTGGTAAATGTGTTACTGTATCTACAGCACATACAGTTCTGGTTCTTAGGATATTGGGTGCTTAAAATCCGTTTTGATGATTTCTGTCCCAAAAAACGACATTAACGATTGATTCATATATTACATTATGCTGCACTGGGTGGTCCCACAGCAGTCTTTGAGGATCGCCATTCCTGTTTTTGTTATGGAAGGTTTGGTTGGTGGGAGTTCTGCTTTCTTCTCTTGCACAGTATCTGTGGAAACTAGAACCAGAAATATAGAAAGTAATATTTCCTAAATAATTTGGAATTCAAAATAAATAAAAAAAGTGAAATATATTTTTACAGTGTTTATTCATCATTAGACACGGTATTTTTATATACAGGGTGTCCATAAAGTCTCTTTACAATTTCAATAATTTATTACAAAGGCAAATAAAAAGACAGATAAGTTTAAATTATTAAGAAATGAGACGTATATATTTAAATTTTTTGCCTCATTTAATACACCTCTATATGGGCACCATTAGTTGCATGAAGCACATCAAGACGGTACTCGATTTCTTGCCATGTTTGCTGTAGCATATCCTCATCAATGGTGGCAATGGGATCAGTGATCCTTTCCTTTACATTAGTGATGTCCAGTACCTTTGTTCGATACACAATATCTTTAACATAAACCCATAGAAAGAAGTCAAGGGGAGTGATATGTGGCGAATGAGGTGGCCAGGGAATTGGGCCACCCCTTCCAATCCACCGGTCAGGAAATGTTTCATTTAGGAACCCACGAACATGCAGTCCCCAATGTGGCGGTGCACCATAGGGCTGGAAAATTATGGTTGGTTGAAGGTCATGTAGTTGTGGTGCCACATATTCAGTCAAAAGGTAAAGGGAATCCTTTGCAGTAATTGATGTCTCGCCAAAGAAAAACCGACCAATAAATTCGATTGCACATGATCCCACACCACACATTCATCTAAAGCAGAGGATCACTGATGCCATTGCCACCATTGATGAGGGTATGCTACAGCGAACATGGCAAGAAATTGAGTACCGTCTTGATGTGCTTCGTGCAACTAATGGTGCCCATATAGAGGTGTATTAAATGAGACAAAAAACTTAAATATACAGTATACAGTACGTCTCATTTTGTAATAATTTTAACTTATCTGTCTTTTCACTTGCCTTTGTAATACATTTTTGAAATTGTAAAGAGACTTTATGGACACCATGCATAAGAATGGTATTCAAAACCGATAAGATGTGTAAGTCAGATGGATCAACAGCATCATCTATAAAGTATTAAAACTAGCGCAAAACTGACAGCCAGAATACTGAAAGAAAAAAAAAGAAATGATATATACAAATTTTCATCAGTATACAGCAAAGAAGACCTAAAGATTAGACAACAGCTAGAATAAACAAATGGATATGGAAATAAATGCAACAAAATCCTTGCTCCAAACATTTCCTTTGCTAATGCAGTTTAAGATGCTACATCAATAAAATTTAATTGATGTTCAACCTTGCATACTTAAGAAGCTTTAAAGGGGTTATTCACTAAATACTTATTTACGGTTATTGCAGCCACAAACAACTTTGACAAACCAGATAGGGAAATTCATAGAACGGCAGGTGATTTCTTCAGTGACGCTTCCCCTGCTATTCTTTGATTTTCCCTACCTGGATCGATGAAGTTTATCATGGCAGCAACGATGCTGAACAACAACATTTATTGACTTAATAAATCCGTAATGTAGATATTGCCAAAGCACTGTTAATCTTCCACTGGTATTTTCAGTCAAGAATTGTACTAAAACAGTGGTTCCCAACACTGATCCTCCAGTACCCCTAAGGGAGGCAGCACACGAGCATACTGTACTGCGTCCGTTACGGACGTACTTTTTCACGGGAGATATTGTGAGTACTGCATAAAATGCGTCTGTAACGTCGGATGTCTCCACACCCTAGGAAAATACATGGCGGCGTTGCTTCTGGGTCCGTTTAGCTTTTTCCCGTCAATGTTGTTTTCGTGTCCGTAGCTATATGCGTTGCCCGTCTGTGAAAAAGTGCGCAGGTGCTTCGAGTGGCGGGTTTCAGTGACTCCTTTTTAAAGCTACGACGGACGTCAAACAGTACGTCAGACGAACGCAAAATGTTTGCTAGTGTGCCGCCAGCCTAACAGCCAGGTTTGCAGGATATATGAAGCATGGCACAGATGATAAGATTTGCTGCTCAGTCCCAAAAGTAAAACGTACTCAAAATCTGGCCTGTTAAAGGACTTGAGGACCAGGGTCAGGAACCACTATACTAAACGAAAAAATAATGGATAAAAATTGACTGATAGGGTGAGATGACAAATATTTATTTATAAAGTACAGTATTTGACCAGGAAGGACACATTGAGATTTCTCACGTTTTCAAGTATTTCACAGATTGCAAAAAAATCTATATGGGTTATTCAGAGAGCAACGACATGTGACCGGCATTTTGGCGGGAATCAAATCTCTCGACCCTGCGGTGAATTAAGCATTTACCGCAGGGTCCCCGAAGTGCAGGAAAAAGAGGCCGAACGGATCTGAAAAATATCACCGAAAACCACGCCGATACAATACAAAAAAATCAGATTGATTAGAAACGCAGCAGAAAACCCGCCAAACTGGTCTGAAAAAGCTGATGATCCGCTGATCACAGCGCCGAAAAAAGCCAACAAGCTGACGAACGTGGTGGGAAAAAAAATGATTGAAACTCAAAAAATTTGAAACGCTGTTTGCAAAAAAACTGCGGCATGAAAAGGTCTGCAAATAACATATACGGTCATCTGAATAATAATAAAAAGGTCTGTTACAGCAATGTACAGTGAACACCGTACAGTAGTGAAATGTCAGTGAAATGCCCTGATGTTTGGCGGTTTCATTCAGCTGGTTTAATCCGGTGAATCTCATAGGCTTCAATGTTAAAAATATTCCTGTTTTTATTCAATATGTAATAAACGTTTATTCTTTTAATTTGCAGTAAAAAGTCTTTCTTTTATTTAAAAAAATAAAAATAAAATCGGGAAAAATGTTTTGCCCCCAAGGAATTTTCAGAACATGGTAAAATATGTGTTGTTTTATTTTTCAAGACGAATCTAAATACCAATTTTCAGGACTGTAACATCGTCTGTTTTGGAGATACAGGTATCCTGTTTAAAATATTTAAAATATTCAACCCCCTTTTTTCGCCCCCCACTTGTATTTTACCGTTGTTCAAAAATCCGTGTTTTTTATTTTTCAAGACTAATCTAAATACCGATTTTCACATCTGTAGCATCTTCTGTTTTTGAGCTATAGATATCCTGTTTAAAATATTCAACCCCCTTAGGGGCGGAGTTTCCAAAAATTCTTCCTTAGTGGGCGCCTACATCATAAAAACAGTGCACCTTCAAAATTTCACATTCCTAGGTTAAACGGTTTCAGCTGGGCGTTGATGAGTCAGTCAGTCAGGACTTTCGCGATTATATATAGATAGATGTATTTAACCCCCCATTTTGCCCCCCCATGGAATTTTCAGAAAATGGTAAAATAGGTGTTTTTTATTTGTCAAGACGAATCTAAATACCGATTTTTACGTCTGTAACATCTTCTGATTTTGAGCTATAGGAATCCAGTTTAAAATATTCAACCCCCTTTTTCACCCACTTAGGGGTGGAGTTTCCAAAAATCCTTGCTTAGTGGGTGCCCACATCATAAAAACCGTGCACCTTCAAAATTTCACGTTCCTAGGTTAAACGGTTTCAGCTGAGCATTGATGAGTCAGTCAGGACTTTCGCGTTTATGATAAAAGTATTCAACCCCCCCTTTTTGCCCCCCCAAGGAATTTTCAGAAAATGGTAAAATACGTGTTTTTTTATTTGTCAAGTTGAATCTAAATACTGATTTTCACGTCTGTACCACCTTCTGTTTTTAAGATATAGGTATCCTGTTTAAAATATTCAACCCCCTTAGGGGCGGAGTTTCCAAAAATCCTTCCTTAGTGGGCGCCTACATCATAAAAACAGTGCACCTTCAAAATTTCACGTTCCTAGGTTAAACGGTTTCAGCTGGGCGTTGAGGAGTCAGTCAGGACTTTCGCGTTTATATATAGACTAGCTTTTGCCCGCGGCTTCACTCGCGTGGATTTTAGGATTTGTTAAAATTGTTTTTTAAAAGAAACATGAGGTTTTTTGGTAGAAGCCCCCTTTCCCCCCCCACTTGGGATTTTTGGAAAATTGTAAAACACGTGTTTTTTTATTTTTCAAGAAGAACGTAAGTGCTAAATTTCACACCTGTAACATCTTTGGTTTTTGAAATATAGGTATACTGATAAAAGTATTCACATCCCTTTCCCCCACCCCCCTTAATTGGATTTTCAGAAAATGGTAAAACATGTTTTTATTTTGCACGAAGATTGTAAATATCAAATTTCACACCTGTAACATCACTGGTTTTTGAAATATAGGTATAGTGATAAAAGGTATTCATCCCCCTTTTTGCACCCCCACTGGATTTTTGGAAAGTGGTAAAATACGTGTTGTTTTATTTTCAAGACTAATCTAAATACCAATTTTCACGTCTGTAACATTTATGCAATATTGTGAGAGGATATGCAAAACATAGTGTGTCTGTACATTTCAGGGACACCCATCAATGTAACCCAAGAGGGATTACATTTTGGGCGATAGAGAAAATTAAAAAGAATTGGCGAGGAGATAATTTGATTGAGAAATTCATTAAAACAGAGATGAGGTGGATTTTTGTCTTAGATACTATGACCCCTAGAGGAATGAATGTGGACTTTGAAGTTTGCCACTTTTTATGATTTAGGATCTTAGAGAAATTTTATATGTGAAAAGCAGAGTGTATATATATTTGCCTTTTTTATAAAATGAATCTGAGGGAAAACTATGAAGGAGATTTAGACCTTTTCATCTGTTTCTAATTGGGGCATCGTCCTTAAAATTAGATTTATTTAAACTAGGACAATCTTGCCGTGTCCTTTTTTTTTAATATATATAATTATGACGTTAAGGTCGGAATAGCTCCACGTCGAAAATGAAAGTAAAATTGGAAATGTATGTTGAAAGATATCGATGTGCATGCTTCCGGAAACGGAAGTTTGTTGTATGAGGATCAGCTAATTATATGGAGGATAGGCTAAGTTATACGTTAGATACATATGGGCTTCGAAAGATGATTCTGCTATATGTTTACTTAATGTCCTTTTGATGCTTGTTCAGGCGCACGTCGTTATGACGTTAAGGTCCGAGGTTTGAATTGCTCTATGATAAAAATGAAAGTGAAACTGTAAACATCTGGCTGGAGAGACTCGTCTAGGCATGGGCTTCCAGAAACAGAAGTGCATCATACCGGAACCGGCCATGTGAGGAACGCAGGTGAACTGCACGCCGGATACATGCGGTTTCTAATCAAATGGAGAGAGACTATTTAAGGCGAAAGATGTTCCTTAGGGGGCAAATCCGATTGATAAAGCCTACAGCAGTAGGCGAAACGCGTCTGTTTTTATTATTATTTTATATGGTGCTTGTATGTACCCTTGCTAATAAATTAAATTTTTATGGTGCTTTATATGTCACTTTGATATTTTTGATCTACATTCGTGAAAAACGAGGACGAAATCCAATGACCAGTGGAAAGACGAGGTGGGACCCCCTCCTATAAGAGGTCCTAGGCGCTTAAACAGAGCCACCATAACTGGAGGCTCTAACACGTGAGTGTATTTCTTTCCCGATTTTTGTTTGTGAAAAATCCACAGAATTACACTATGCTTTTCTCTGTCTTGAGATCATGATACACTCTCCGGTCTGAAGTATATATCCAGGCTTGAAGCAAACAAGGACCTTTTTCGTTGATGGGAGGAGCCCCCCCTGAAGAGGCTTAAAGGCATACATCTAGAGTCTTGTAGACTCCATGTTTGTGAGTGGAACCGCTATATTTTTACCTCTTATCATTTTTTGGTGTAATCAAATACTACGCAATGAGAATATTTTTTCTGTTTTTTCAGAGACTGATGGCCCAAAACAAATAGATCTGGGACTATATTCAAGGAAAAAGAACTGTCATTGCTCTTTATTTGTGATACTGTTTAAATTTTATGTGCTCCTTTAGGCTGGGGTCAGACGAACGCAGTGTTAACGTCCGTGTTGCTGCACATAAGTACGTCCGTGATAGCATACAATTGTGTTAAATGGAGCCCCACACACAAAGTACGTCTGCACAGAAGTGCGGAGGCTGACGGACGCTGCAAACGGACGCAGGTTAGGCAAGAACGTAATACTGCTAGAACGGACGTGCGGAGTGCACCACGTCCACAACGTCCGCATAGCTTTGTGTGTGAGTGATGGAGCGTGGTCAGATGGACTGCATTTATACGTCCAGCATTTTTGACGGACAGAATGTTTTTTCATTGTAATTTATTTTCCCTGCTACATCAGTCAAAAAATACGTCAGTGAAAAAAAACGGACTGTGTGGCCACTACCTTGTCCTCAGTCAGAAAGTACATCCGTACTGCGCGGACGCACAGTCTGTACAAAATGCACTCGTCTGACTCTAGCCTTACACCATAAGGTGTTTTTTCTTAATCTTCTAATCGGAATCTAAATACCGATTTTCACATCTGTAGCATCTTCTGTTTTTGAGCTTTAGGTATCCTGTTTAAAATATTCAACCCCTTTTTCACCCCCTTATGGGTGGATTTTCCAAAAATCCTTCCTTAGTGGGGGCCTAAATCATAAAAACAGTGCACCTTCAAAATTTCACATTCCTAGGTTAAACGGTTTCAGCTGGGCATTGATGAGTCAGTCAGGACTTTCGCGTTTATATATAGATAGATGTATTTAACCCCCCATTTTGCCCCCCCATGGAATTTTCAGAAAATGGTAAAATACGTGTTTTTTTATTTGTCAAGACGAATCTAAATACTGATTTTCACGTCTGTAACATCTTCTGTTTTTGAGCTATAGGTATCGTGTTTAAAATATTCAACCCCCTTTTTCACCCCCTTAGGGGCGGAGTTTCCAAAAATCCTTGCTTAGTGGGTGCCCACATCATAAAAACCATACACCTTCAAAATTTCACGTTCCTAGGTTAAACGGTTTCAGCTGAGCATTGATGAGTCAGTCAGTCTGTCAGGACTTTCGTGTTTATGATAAAAGTATTCAACTCTCCCTTTTTCCCCCCCCCCCAAGGAATTTTCAGAAAATGGTAAAATACATGTTTTTTTATTTGTCAAGTTGAATCTAAATACCGATTTTCACGTCTGTACCATCTTCTGTTTTTAAGATATCCTGTTTAAGATCCTGTTTAAAATATTTAAAATATTCAACCCCGTTTTTTCGCCCCCCCAGTCGAATTTTTGAAAAACGGTAAATGTGTTTTATTTTTCAAGAAGAATCTAAATACAGATTTTCACGTCTGTAACATCTTCTGTTTTTGAGATATAGGTATCGTGTTTAAAATATTCAACCCCCTTTTTCACCCCCTTAGGGGCGGAGTTTCCAAAAATCCTTCCTTAGTGGGTGCCCACATCATAAAAACAGTGCACCTTCAAAATTTCACGTTCCTAGGTTAAACGGTTTCAGCTGGGCGTTGATGAGTCAATCAGTCAGGACTTTCGCATTTATGATAAAAGTATTCAACCCCCCTTTTTGCCCCCCCAAGGAATTTTCAGAAAATGGTAAAATACGTGTTTTTTTATTTGTCAAGATGAATCTAAATACTGATTTTCACGTCTGTAACATCTTCTGTTTTTAAGATATAGGTATCGTGTTTAAAATATTTAAAATATTCAACCTCCTTTTTTCGCCCCCCAGTCGAATTTTTGAAAAAACGGTAAAATACATGTTTTTTTATTTTTCAAGACGAATCTAAATACTGATTTTCACATCTGTAACATCTTCTGCTTTTGAGCTATAGGTATCCTGTTTAAAATATTCAACCCCCTTAGGGGCGGAGTTTCCAAAAATCCTTCCTTAGTGTGTGCCCACTAGGGATGAGCTGTTCGATTCGATCAGTTCGGAGTTCGATTCGAACATCGGCAGTTCGAAAGTTCGCGAACTTCGAACTTTTTGGCGTGATCGGTTCGAGTTCAATTTTTTTTTTTAAAAAAAAGGTATAAAAAATACTTTAAAAATACTAAAAAGGGGGGGGTGTGGCCTGACTGGGAAAGGAGATGGCAGCATAGTGCGTGAGCTCCTGCCACGTTGCTGACAAATTCGCCTTTCATAGCTTGTTATCGGCTATGGTCCGCTCCTCTCAGAGAAGATATACCAGATTACGCTCTAAGAATACTGGTGACACACTGGGGAGAGACATTTCTGAGTTCTTTCATACCCCGCAATCGCGGCCTACGAAACAAGGCGTGGCTAAGATGGCGGCTTCCCTTGATACTTCCGAGGCCGCCTCCGCCGGAGGACACATGGCGATCCAACGCCTGGAAAAACTAATCGCAGAATTACCCACCCGGGCCGAGTTACCAACCCGCACCGATTTTAAGGACATGCTAGATCAAATGCAGGCGGCTATCGGGAAGGAGATTTCTGAGGTGCGCGCTGAAATATCGGCTATCGACACGCGTGTCACACTTTTGGAAGAAGGAGCTGCGGTGGCCCGGTCTACCCTACCCCGAGGAGATGTACTGACAGAACAAAGATTTTCAGACCTTCAGCGACGGATGGATCATCTAGAAAATCGATCGAGAAGGCATAACATCCGGGTGAGAGGGGTAAGCGAAGACGTCACTGAGGTGAAGGCCTTTCTCATCGGTGCATTTACACACATATTGGGGGGACCACCTCTGCCACATGCCGCAATTGACAGGGCAGACCGAGCGCTGAAACCCAGGGCCACTACTGCTTCGGCCCCCCCGAGAGACTTAATTTGTCATCTACCCGATTACATCTTGAAGGACGCCATAATGCAAAATGCCCGCACGCGCAGACACTGGAAATTCGCGGAGGAAACCTTTGAGCTCTTCCATGACTTGTCTCCACACACACTTGCCGCACGGCGTGCATTGCGCCCCATAACCAGAGTCTTGCAGGAAGAGAAGGTACCATATCGCTGGGGGTTCCCCTTCGCCCTAACTGTGGAAAAATAATTTGACGCATGTAATCCGCTCACCGCCAGATGTGCCTACTTTCCTATCGAATCTTGGCCTACCAGACCTTGAAGTCATAGATTGGGAAGTCAGCCCTCTACAGACCTCCAACATAGTTTCTCTGAAGATCCCTGTCCTCAACGCTCCCCTAAGGGAAGCCGACGGAGTGAGACCCGGTTGATGGACCGCGCTAGGCCTCTGACCACACCAATAGGCTGAGGCGTTCTTACACAGTGTCACAACTTGACAGTATACAAGGATAAAGTTCCCCTTCTTCCTGCTGAGGAACACTGTCCCTCTTCCAACGACTGCTGGCATTGATTTGGTCCTCGGTCCTGGTATATAGGTTGCCCGGTTTGAATGGACGCTTCCTAATACAGTCCGGACTCAGTACTCCGGCGATTGGGCCTCACTGGTTCCGACCTCTGAGTACTTTCTGTCGACAAAGCTATTGTTTCTGCAGTTTGTAGGGTTCTAACTTTACATTCAGATTGTCTGAGGGGAAATATTATATTGGTTACTTTGCCACGTTTTTCATGAGCTCAGAGAGGAGGGGGGGTTGATGTTGTTTTTTTTCCCCTCGCTTTCTTCTTTTTTACATGGTGTAGGAGATTGGAGGAAAGACAGAATGGCTAAGCTTATTTTAGGATTGACTACTCCCTGGTTAATATGGTTATTACTGTGAAGGAACCGTTCCCTTCCGTCTGTCCTGGCTCTCCAGACACCCCTTCGTTGCGGTCAGCCCAGCTACTGGGAGCGCTGTCCTCAGCACCTCGAGCAGCTTGACCTGCCTGCTTCTGTTCCTCTGCCCTGGAGCCGTTAGGAATCTCCAGAAGGCCACTCTCGGCCTTCTGAGGGTGATAGTGTATAGTGTAGCGTCGCTGAAATAAAGACACCAGGCGCGGCTGTATGCTTTAAAACAGGATCCTCTCTTTCTGAGCTCTGAGAGTTCTCTGACTTTTTAATGAACAAAACGCCACCATTTATGCTGAAGTCCAACAGTCATAATTTGCATACCCATACTAATTACTAGTCATAATTTGCATACCCATACTAATTACATTATGTCAGTTATTTACAATAAACATTCTTTACATTCTCTAGCCTTCAGCTCACACAACATTGTTCTAACACATCAGATTAAACACACACTATCAGAGATCCCTTGAATTAAACATGCAGCTAGATAATGGGAAAAGCCCTGGTGCATAAATTACACAGCAGTAAAGCTTGTTTACTGTATACACAAAAACACATTTACCTACAGGAATATAAGTATTTTTAAAACCAAAGCTATGCCATTTTACACTAAACTAAATTAAACTAAAACCAAACGATGTAAAATATATTTAAAACCACACGATATAAATGAACATAAAGTCTCTTGGGGTTTGAAGCATGGAGCGTTACATCAGCTCCATGACAATTACTAACACTGTTTCCCTTCTCATAAGCTAGTGATTTTAACATATGAAGTTTTTTCGTAGGTTTACGATTGCTATTTAGGTATCCACAGTCCCCCCCCCCCGAATACCATATCAACTTTCATAAGCATTTCTATTAACGCTCCCAAAGATATGGCTTGTATAGTCCACTACGCATTAATTTGTAGATATTCTCAGTGTACTTTATAACTTGCTCGCTCTGGTTCCCCACCTACTCCTCTGGCCCCTCACCCCCTTTTTCTTTTTGTTTCCTATAAACTACTTGTTCGACAAATCTGGACCGTTAATGTGCTAGTCGCTAACTGTATTGTTGCTCCTTATGTCGGCTCTGTCGGGCAGGTGGCCCAACGGGATTGCTGCATATTACTGAACACCTTTACCACCTACCAGCAGTGCTCACCTGATTTTTACCTAGGCACCTGCCGCCCCACGAGGTATAGTGCAATTTCCCCAAACCAGCGGTCCTTCCCACTTCAACCATCTGGTCCGTAGTGGTGGAGGTTGCCGCAGCGGGTGCACATTGACCCGCTTTGTCACCTGTGCTCTACTTTTATTGTGCCAACTTAGCCACGTCATCTGACCTTATCTTCCTTGTCCCTTTTTCTTTACCCTTGCTGCTCATCTCTGAATCCCGTCCCCCTTCTTCCCTTAATTCTACATACTTTCTCTCTCATACTCCCACTCCGTGGTGTCTGTGACCCCCTACACCTGTATTCCCTGACCTGGTGGTTGATCTGACACGCCCATAAGCCTTTCGACATTAATCATGTCACAATTGAAGCCCTCATATAGATCACAAGATCTTCAATTACGAAGCCTAAATGTCCGAGGCCTCAATATTCCTGAAAAAAGAACAAGGCTTTTGAGAGACCTTCACTCCTCACGAACGGCCATCGCCTTCCTCCAGGAGACCCACTTCCGAGCGGACTCTGTCCCGTCCCTGGGCGACTCCAATTTCCCGGTAAGCTTTTTTAGCAACTACTCTGTTAGTAAATCACGTGGCGTTGCCATCTTAATCTCGAAGGAGGTACCTTTCGTGGTTGAGAAGACAGAAGTAGATGAGGGAGGTAGATTCATCTTTGGGGGACGATCTTAGACTGTAAATACACTTTTGCTAATGTAGATTTACCAAACAAGAAACAACACTCCTGCCTAACGCGGATACTTCGGAAACTAGAATTATTTGAATACGGCATCACGGTATTAGCAGGAGACTTTAATGTAGCAATGGACCCACATATGGATTCCTCGACGGGCTCTACGGCCACTCCCTCTTATGTTCTATGCTGCGTACGGCGCTCCCTACAGGAACATCGATTTGTAGATGTTTGGAGAGCATTGCACAACATGGATAGAGACTATTCATTTTATTCGCCAGTACATGCAGTCCACACACGAATAGATTATTTTTTCATGCACTACGCGGACTTAACGCTTCCTACTTCTGCACAAATCCTAGCGACTACATGGTCCGATCACGCACCAATCTCCCTCTCATTGCAATCTCCATTGTTTGTCCCTCGCGAATGACAATGGCGCCTTAACGTGTCTATCCTAGGAGACCCCTTGCTGATGGAGGAACTAAGTGCTACACTTGAGAAGTTCTTTTTGGAGAACCGAGCTCAAGATACACCGGTCCCGGTTATATGGGAAGCGCATAAGGCGGTCATACGCGGGTTTTTCATCAGCAAATGCACAGCTCGTAAGAAACTAAGGGATAAAGAACTACAAACTCTTACGTCGGACATCAGAAAGCTAGAACTGGATCATATGACCACCAACGATCTCGCTATTTATTTACGACTCTTACAGGCACGGTGGGATTTAAATGACATGTGGAATACTACACTACGTATCCAAGCTCTGCATGCAATATCTTATTTTGCACTACATGAGAACAAGCCAGGGCGCCTTCTGGTGAGAATTCTCTGAAACCGACGCACCAAATCTTACATCCCCAAACTCAGATCGGAGACGGGTGCATTCACGACTGATCCCAGGGACATCTCAAAATCCTTTCTCCGTTATTTCACGGACCTCTATGGAGACCCCTGGAGACAACTGGGTGTACAGCCGCCATCATCAGAGACTATAGATGCTTATCTAGCACGGACGATCAAACGTTCTCTTGATCCTCTTGAACGGGATTCTCTGAACACCGAAATATCCTCAGAAGAAATAATGGCTGCTTTAAAAACAACAAAAAATGGGAAATGCCCTGGCCCTGACAGATTGCCAGTTGAATACTATAATAAATGCACTAAAGATTTGCTTCCCGCACTGGTGGAGCTGTTTGGCGCAATACGGACAGGGTCTTCCATCCATCCTCATTCTTTGATGGCCACAATCACGCTAATCCCGAAACCTGGAAAAGACCACATTTGCTGTGGCAACTATAGGCCCATCTCCTTGTTGAATGCCGATATGAAGTTACTGGCACGTATCTTAGCTAATCGACGCAAACGTTTTCTTCCGCAACTTGTAGACTCAGACCAAGTCGGATTTATCCCTGGCCGTGAAGCTAGGGATGCAACTACTAGAGTACTTAACGCCCTGGCCCAGTCTAACCAACGGTCTTCGCCACTATTATTACTGTTAACAGATGCCGAAAAGGCTTTAGACAGAGTAGTCTGGCCCTTTATGTTTCGGACTCTGCAACGATTTGGAATTGGGGCGGACTTTATACAATGTATTCGAGCCCTATACTCTACGCCAACCGCGCGGGTCCAAGTAAATGGTGCCCTCACACCACCTTTCTCGATCCTTAATGGTACAAGGCAAGGATGTCCATTATCCCCACTGCTCTTTGCTCTTAGTTTGGAGCCACTTTTGTCCTCGGTCAGACAAAACCCTAAGATTAAGGGTCTTCAGGGTAAACACCTTGAGCATAAGGTCTCTGCTTATGCAGATGACCTTATGTTCCTACTGCCGGAGCCGGTTGAATCCATGCCAGAGGTCCTTAATGAATTACAACATTATGGCTCTATATCGGGCTTTAAGGTCAACGACACGAAGTCTGAAATACTGGCATTCGCACTCCTGAGATCCTGGCGTAAGACTCTGACTGAGAGATACCAGTTCCGCTGGTGCACATCCTCTCTCACTTATCTAGGGATTAAATTGTCCCCGGACTTCTCAAAACTCGTCACACTCAATTATATGCCTCTACTAGATGCGTTTAAATCTGACATAGCACTATGGAATCCTAAATATTTATCGTGGACGGGAAGAGTCGGAGTGATTAAAATGAAATTTCTTCTGCGTCTCCTGTACCTGTATCAGGCCTTACCACTCCTTCTCCCACGATCGTATCATCAGACGATACGCAAAATCTTGACCAGATTTATTTGGCCATAAGGCCGTCCGCGATTAAAGTACACCACACTTTGCAAACCAAAGCAGTGTGGCGGCCTTGCTCTCCCGGACACAGGCTTAAATTTTTACGCGGCACACCTGACCAGAATTGTTGACTGGATGGTCGGTTCACCAGAACAAAGATGGCTAGACATAGAAGAAAACTTTACAGACCAACCCCTATGGACCCTGCCGTGGCTATCTTGGGCAGCAGCTAGATCGTCAGCCCGCCCAAATACTCCTCCAGGGATTACGTTGCACATCTGGCAGACCATTCGAGTAAAGTTCGTCCTATCGACCTATCCCTCACCACTTCTCCCATTGGTCAATAATCCAGATCTTCTGATTTCGATACTCCCTGCATTAGTAGACCGATTCTCTGATTCTCCCCGTCTTCGGGCACTCCACATTCTTCAAAACGGGACGTTTGCTCAGTTGGAAGATCAGGGTCAACCAGAACCCTCTTTCGCCTTTCGCCTTACGCTTTAACTATCACCAAATCAAATCTTTTCTACACAAGTTGAAGAATAATACATCTCTGACCAGACAATTTACTCCATTCGAATCCATCTGCCGACAAGCAGCTCCATTGGCGCATAGTGTCTCTACACTCCACAGTATTCTGAGAAGAGTAGATAATGAACCCCCGACTTCATGGCCCGCTGGGAACGAACTTTGAATTCACCTATCTCAGAGGAAGCTTGGACAAAGTCACTGGCTTTGACGCATTCCGGCTCGCCAATTTCCAAGTTGCAGGAATCTTCCTACAAATTTTTAGTTTTCTGGTACCGCACGCCTGCATTATTGGCCAATTTTGATGCATCGCACTCCCCAACCTGCTGGCGATGCAACGCTGCAGTAGGCACCTACCTCCACATATGGTGGGACAGCAGAGCCCTTGAACCATTCTGGAGGAGTGTACATGATTTAGTGCTCAAAACCTCAGATACTGACCTTGACTTTACGCCACACACCTTCTTATTACTACAACTTCCGTTTGCCGTCAAGGCCCTGAAACACTCCATGCTTCTTCGTATACTTTTGGTAGCTAGATCATTGATTCCCATTTACTGGAAATCCACGTCCAAACCTTCTCTGAAAATGCTATGTGACAGAATGGAAATTCTGCGATCTAATGAAGAATTGGCTTTGTCGCCAACGGCAGCAGCGCAACACTTTACCAAGGTGTGGTATTACTGGGCAACCTACTGCTCCTCGGCGGAGTTTCGAGGCGTACTGGCCAGGACGGAGTCACTCAAGGTGGATGATGGGGTACCGGGCACAGGTGAGGAAGGCGATGGGGCCCATTCTACACCCCGGAACAATTGAAGTGATTGGCTGTAGGTATCTCATTCACACCAGGTCCTTCCCGTATGTTCACAACCCCGTTACACGCTCTTTTCCTTTTTTTTCTATGGTTCCTTTCTCTATCACTGTCTGTCTCCTCTTTCTTTGTTGTATATTTTCTTCTGATCTCTGTTCTCTTCCTAAACTTGTTAATACGCAAGTACTCCAGACCACCTTGCTAAATTTGCTCCGCGACAGAGATGGATTTATGGTAGTACATAGAACCATTATTTCGATTAGCCTTCCATTGTCATCAGATTTATCAGACTAGCATTGCTTATGGCTTGGACTGCTTCCATATGATACTTTAATACCGAACACACGTATTGTTCCCAAAATACAGATGCTGCAACCTCTCCATGGTACGCTGGGAGCATCTGTTATTCCATTTGTTACCTTAGCTAGTTACTATGTCTTTATTATTATAGGACTGTTGACTGTTTCATATGCATTGTATTTTCTTTTAAAGACAAATAAACAAAACTTTTCATTCAAAAAAAAATACTAAAAAAATCTAGAAATAAAGAGACTCTTTACTGCAGAATATTATAAACAACGGTTTATTAGATATTGACTTAAAAACTAATGTCTAGGTGCAAAGATTCTCACCTCTATATGACCTGTGCTCTCAAACGGCGTAAACAGGTGTTTAATTAGTGTTTGGAAATAATATGTGCTTCTAATTAGTCCGGCCTCATGAATTTGATACATTGTATGCAGACTGTGAGTGCTAGGTGTCGTGTGTGGGTCTGTGATGGCAATGTTTCCATACATCCTACAAATCCGTCACTTCACGGGCAGGTTATGGGTACCTCCTAGACACGATATTTGAATTTTTCGTTTTTATTTTTAACCCTTATTTTATGGAAAACTCGCTGTTCCTTTAACCCTTTCACTGCTGAGGCATTTCACCGCTGTGTGCTGAGCTAATTTTTACCGCTTTCGCTCATCATGTTTAGGCTAGGGTCAGACGAGCGTCGTCCGTGAAAAAGTGCGTTCGAACGAATGGATGTATTTTTTCACGGAATACGCGATAGCGGTCATACGATGCGCATTTTCGTGCGGAATTTTGTACGGATCATCAATAAAACCCTTTTTGCATCTGGACATTATGTTGGCCGGACATTAGCAGCGTCTGACGTCTCCTAAATCACGCACACATGCCGCTAGCGGACGCAGCGCACTCTGTACGTCCGTACTAGCGGTTTGACGTTCTCAAAAAAAATGCGTTTGTTTGCCGCTTGCGTTGCGTGGCCGCACTTTCGTGCCGCCGTACTTCGTATATTGCCTGTCATTGCCCATCATTTGCTGCTACTACGGCCGTGATAAAGTGCGGCTGCACGCGCGTTCATCTGACCCTAGCCTTAAACGCGATTTGAAGCCACATTTTATTATACGACCCAGACATATTATATAACGTTCTTTTCGGCAGATTCATAATATATCATTTTTATATGTATACGTCATGTTCTGCCTGTATATTATAACAAAAAATGCAATAAAACTTGAATTTTTAATCATCTGCAGTGTGTAAAGTGTTTTTTTTCCACCTTTTATCACATGAGCATTTGTGGTTATATTTTCTATGGGGTGCGCTTGTACAAAAATTAGAAATGGGGACTTATTACATTTTTTGGGGGGAATTATGTGATTTTTAGCAAACGCGCACCATAGAAAAAAATCATTAGTGCAGCGTCATTGTTCACATTATGTGAACAATTTATTTTTTTTTTTTTACTTTATACCTGGTCATATTGGGTATCATTCGAAAGGCCATGCTCAGGCCTTTCGATTGACACCCTCCATGACCCCCTAGCTGCCACGGTTCTGGAGATAGGGGGTTCATTTGAACCTCTATCTCCACCAGGGGATTCCGGGCAGCTAGGGGTTCCCCGGCTATCTGACGTCATCACGCTATGCATCAGGCAAGATGGCGGCCCCCACCGGAGCTAGGCCGCACTTCGGTGCCGAAGTGCGCCCCAGTGCCTAAGGGGTTAAAGCCAGGCACCGCTTAAAAGGGGAGACTCTCCCCTTTTAAGCGGTGCCTGGCTTTTTTTGTGGGACCTCCCGATCGGGAGGGAGAGGGATCCGAATGGATCCCCCCCTCCCTTCCAGGCGATCTCTCGGCATTGCCGGGGGTCACCTGGAAATGACATCATCGCGCATGGCGCGTTGACGTCATTTACGTTGGGAGGAGCTTGACTTCAGCATCTGAGGACGCTGAAGTCAGTACCCCGCGGGACCCCGGACAGAGAGGTGAGTATCTCCGCCGGGGGTCCTGCAAAGCTGATGACGTGTGGGACACGTCCTCCTCAGCATACAGCGGGAGTAACTGAGGACGTGTCCCACACGTCGTCAGCACTGAAGGTTAAAAAGGTTTTTTTTACTTTTTGTCCTTGTTTCCTGTCCCCCAGGGCACTATTCCAGGTGTCCACAGGGGACATGGTTTTAAAATGTTTCTATACATCCTACAAATCCGCCACTTCACGGGCAGGTTATGGGGACCTCCTAGGCACAATATTTGAAGAAATTTTCATTTTTATTTTTAACCCTTATTTCATGGAAAACTCAGTCCCTTTAAAAACGTTTTTTTTTTTACTTTTTGTCCTTGTTTCCTGTCCCCCAGGGCACTACCCGGACCCCCATACACCTTTTATGGCAAATATCTAGCATATATGCCCTCTTGGAGGGCACTCTAAAAATAGAACTTTGAGTCCCATTTATTTGTATTGAGTTCGTGTTTGAATTTGAACTTTTGAAAAGTTCGAGTTCGAATGTGAACCAAACTCGGGGGTGTTCGGCTCATCCCTAGTGCCCACATCGTAAAAAGAGTGCACCTTCAAAATTTCACGTACCTAGGTTAAAAGGTTTCAGCTGGGCGCCGTTGATGAGTCCGTCAGTCAATCAGTACTTTCGCGTTTATAATATATATAGATTGAAAAAAAAGGGAATATTTATAACATTGACGCCTATGGGATTCACCGGATTAAACCTGCCGAACATCAGGGCATTTCACTACTGTACGGTGTTCACTGAATAGGTTAACCATTGCTTCTCTATGAGGATTTCACTGCCGTCGAACAGGCACAATATTTCGCTGGCAGTTCGCCAATATTTGGCGTATTGACAGGTTTTGAATAGCCATATGCCCCCAAAATTGCACCATACAGGGAAATTCACCATTTGATACAATTTTGAGGCGAGTACAGCTCTCTCTGAATAACCCTGTATATCTCGTCTCCATTTTTCTTCATGTAGAGAGACTGTAACTGGCTCCTCTTCTTAAGCTTTAGAACCTCAGGCTGGATATAAAGTATAAGCAGTATTCTAGCAACCAGTGAAGGCAGAGGAATGAGTGGTGTCTGTGGGTACAGTAATTCATTATTGCAATTTGCAAGTGCTTAGTTATATTTATATGTTTTAGTGATTATTGTGACAACATACATAGATTATTTTTACATCTTGGTGGCAAATTTGTGTGTCTCCACTTTAAGAAATAGCACAATGCTCAGAATATATACCCCATAGCTCGGAATTTAATGCTTAGTAGTTTGAAGTGGTTTAGAGGCAACTAAATAAAAAATTTTTATCAGACTCTATGTACCTTTAGCTATGTTTAATTTTTTTTTATAATTTCCACATTTCCAAGCAACTTATGCTTTTGCACCTTACCCCATTACCTGGTATAAAAATGCATTCAAATCAAATGTTCTTCTGGCACTTACTGGTAACCGGCCTCGTCACTTTGTCAAGGGGTTTTAATTTGATCCGCAAGAAATCTGAAATTTCTTTGTCTTCCTCTTTTTCCCTTAGAAAAAAGAAATTACAAGAAGGGTGTTAGCCTATAAACAAGTGTATACTTTTTGCACATTTATGCTCACACCCACACAGATCTAGCTCCTATCATATATAGCTTTCATACTATTTCAGCTGGTGTGCTATGACAGGCGTACAACCTTTTCTACAATGATTTACGACTGAAAAATGGAAACGCTGACAGAGAATACCTTTTATATATATGTAGCGCTGGTTTTAAATCCCCTGCCGTGTAGTACTTGTTTTTGGCCACCGGAGGGAGACAGGCACAATGTGAGAGGCTGAACATTGGGACTACATTTCCCGGCATGCTTTGCGGGTGGACACAGGAAGTGGGTGGGATACAGACGCTTACATCCTGAGCCTCGTGGAGTGAGCTGGCAGAGCGCGCCAGGGAGTGAGAGAAGCGAGACACAGTGCTGCAGAACGTGACCGTGACCAGGCCGGAGCGCAGCTGGGGCCTGACAGAGATAAAGACCGGGTTATTCAGCCTTACAAGAGGAAGACCCAGTGATTCACCAGAATACCCACGCTGATATCGAGTGAGCTGGAAGACCCCGAGTTAGGAGCACCGCAGATCGATCAGACAGGGAGTGCAGGCGGTGAGCTGGACATCTTGCGGCAGCTACAGAAAAGCAAGACAGCGGATCCGGTAACCCATAAAATCCCAGTCAAAATCGAGCGGAGAGACGTCCTGGGTCGAGCAGAGCACCAAGTATCGGGCGGATGGGTTAGAGGCCTTCCAGGCCATTGTGAAAATAGAAAGCACGCTGCTGTTTGTTTCAAAAACCCACAGGGCCCCAACTTGACTAGTCGAAGATACCTCATAAATAACTCACTGGCCAGTGGAATATTGTACCCGGGTACCAACACACACACACACACACACCTACATCCTTGGGACATAACCTGTACGGGACTCACTCCCCAACCATAAAGGGGGTTACAGATATATTTTTCCCTCTTTTCCGTTGCGCATTTCTCGAATTACGAAGCCTTGTATTTTCTCTTTTCCGCTGCGCGTTTCTCGAATTACGAAGCATCGTATTTCTTTTCCGCTGCGCGTTTCCCGCATTACGAAGTACTGTAAATATATCTACGTATACCGTGTTATTCATTATATGCCATTTATTCTAGTAAACTATATAATTTATAAAATTCACGACGGTGCTGGAGTATATTTATTCCCTAGTGCGGGGAGACTGACCCGAGGTTCAATTTCAGCGGCTCCTCCGGGAGTGAGCGCTACATATACTATACCATTTGATTTAGCAAGGGCTCTTACAGATATCTGGCTCGGAGATCTGTTATCTGTTTTACTGTTCAATCTACTGTTGATTAGTCTTCTACATAGCGGCATTTCTAATAGTGGACATCAAGGCAACACTCTGGGTGAACTTTAGCCACTGGGCCACTCTAGCTGCCATATAGAATAACAATTATTCATATAACCCCAACATATTCCATGTGGTAGCACAAATACAAACTCCGACTGTGTTTGTGTAACAGGAAAAAATGAAAGTCGACAAATTTCATACTGATACAGTGGAAAAACTAGCAATTTAATTTTATTCTCTCAAAATTAGTTACTTTGACTTGAAATTCTCCTGACAATGCTACGCAATATCCAGTTCTGTAAATAAATTTGTGCCTCTGCCCTAGTTTATGCTTTGCGCTGATGCACTATTGGTTGCCAATTGTACTGCCTGTCTTACATAGCAGTGCAGCCCGGAGGGCAAGAAAAGGGAGAGTGATGGTTAATGGGAAATTGGGGATTTGATGGGGCTAGAGGTTTAACGAGGTAGTAAGGGATGAATAAAGCAAGACTGGGGAGTTAAGGGGGGGAGTGAGGTCTACTTGTGCACCAGCATCTATATGTACTGTTGTATTGCTTTTATGTGTTTTTGCGTAGAGTCGGTGTTAAGTCTATTTATTTGGACTTTGGGGTGTTGGCCCATTCATTGAAGCTGTTAACACATTCACTTTTCACTTCTCATAAAACACTAATACAAGTAAGAGTTACAGTTACAAGTATTTATAAATCACCACCAAGTTCCTGTCAGGATCGGGTAACCCCGCTTGCAGACTGTAAGCCAACAGACCCTGACCAACCGGTCCTTAGAAATGGCCGGGTTATGGTCAGTAATACTGAGAATGACGAACACAAATAAAGTGGTGGAGTGCAAAGAAAAATAACCTGTGGAATAAAGTAACCCACAATGCTCTAGCTAGCCGGTCCTTAATAATGGCCGGGTTAAGCAGGGCAAACCAACAAAACACACATAGGCAGGGGTTAAGGAAATAGAGGTCCGTTATACTATGCCAGAAATCAGGGCACCAGAATACAGGGAAGTCGAGACAAGCCGGGATCGTATAAACCAGGAAATCAGTCAGAATAGGAATCAAGAAATAACAACAAGGCACTAGGAGTAACAGCGGGGGTCAAGTCCTGGGAAAAAAAGTGAGGGAACTCACCCACGAATTCCACAACCCCCATTACCTGAAGAAAATATATATATATATCTCACGAGTATAGCAGTGCGTGCCGGTGATACCATTTTTATTGGGTTAACATTACATTTAAAAGACAAGCTTTCAAGAGTGTAAACTGGAAACTATAATGATCAGTGAAAGGTATCACTACGTACAGGTATACTCGTGATTGTGGCAACTGGACTAACGCATTTTATATATAATATATATATATATCCAGGCACAGGCCCCCCAGAATAATATACACAGCACTGTGCCCCCAGAATAATATACACAGCACTGAGCCCCCAGAATAATATACACAACACTGAACCCCCAGAATAATATACACAACACTGAACCCCCAGAATAACATACACAGCACTGTACCCCAAGAATAATATGCACAGCACTGGTTATATGGATATATTTTCCCCAGTTCACATGGATATAATTGCCCCAGATCATATGGGTATATATTGCCCCAGCTCTCATGGATAATGCCCCCCCAGGTCTCATGGATATGCCCCCAGGTCTCATGGATATGCCCCCAGGTCTCATGGATATGCCCCCAGCTCTCATGGATACTGCCCCCAGGTCTCATGGATATTGCCCCCAGGTCTCATGGATATTGCCCCCAGGTCTCATGGATATGCCCCAGGTCTCATGGATATGCCCCAGGTCTCATGGATACTGCCCCCAGGTCTCATGGATATGCCCCCAGGTCTCATGGATATGCCCCCAGGTCTCATGGATATGCCCCAGCTCTCATGGATATGCCCCAGCTCTCATGGATAATGCCCCCAGCTCTCATGGATAATGCCCCCAGCTCTCATGGATATTGCCCCCAGGTCTCATGGATATGCCCCCAGGTCTCATGGATATGCCCCAGGTCTCATGGATACTGCCCCCAGGTCTCATGGATATTGCCCCCAGGTCTCATGGATATTGCCCCCAGGTCTCATGGATATTGCCCCTAGGTCTCATGGCTATGCCCCAGGTCTCATGGATATTGCCCCCCCAGGTCTCATGGATATGCCCCCCCCGGTCTCACGGATATGCCCCCCAGGTCTCACAGATATGCCCCCCCAGGTCTCATGGATACTGCCCCCAGGTCTCATGGATACTGCCCCCAGGTCTCATGGATTTGCCCCAGGTCTCATGGATATTGCCCCCCCAGGTCTCATGGATATTGCCCCCCCAGGTCTCATGGATATTGCCCCCCCAGGTCTCATGGATATTGCCCCCCCAGGTCTCATGGATATTGCCCCCCCCAGGTCTCATGGATAATGCCCCCAGCTCTCATGGATATGCCCCAGGTCTCATGGATATTGCCCCCAGGTCTTATAGATATGCCCCAGCTCTCATGGATAATGCCCCCAGGTCTCATGGATATTGCCCCCCCAGGTCTCATGGATATGCCCCCCCAGGTCTCATGGATATGCCCCCCCAGATCTCATGGATATGCCCCCAGGTCTCATGGATATGCCCCCACAGGTCTCATGGATATGCCCCCGGTCTCATGGATATGCCCCCCCCAGGTC
The DNA here is from genome assembly GCA_009667805.1 of Leptobrachium leishanense. Classification (NCBI taxonomy): domain Eukaryota; kingdom Metazoa; phylum Chordata; class Amphibia; order Anura; family Megophryidae; genus Leptobrachium; species Leptobrachium leishanense. The sequence continues at coordinate 108,080,374 of CM019069.1, read as the reverse complement.
TCATGGATATGCCGCCAGCTCACCTTTGCTGCTCCTCTGCTGTTCCTGCCGCACATTGCCGGCGGCCGCGTGCTTCCTGCTTCAGCGGCCGCTGACAGGAAGTGCAGCCGCTCGCCTGGGATCTATGAAACAGCCAGGCGAGTGGCTCCACCTCCTGTCACCGGCCCTTGTAACAGGAAGCACGCGGTCGCGGGCAATGTGCGGCGGCGGCGTTCGGGCTCGGGCCACAGCGGGAACGCTGCGTTCCCGCTGTGGGAGAAGTGCGGGAATGCCGTTCCCGCGCGTTCCTGCTCGACTCGAGCCCTGAGTAACAGGAACCACGCTAGGGCAACTTGCTAAGAGAAAGGAAGCCCTTTAAATAGAGCCACAGCACTACCTATTGGTGCTCAGAGGAGACGCCCTGCTCTGCTATAGGATAGCTGGTCATGTGCTGCGATTGGTTGTCCTTCCTGCATGTTGCATCTGATTCGCGGGCAGCACCATTCCCTGTCCTGTAGTACACAGTACCCTGGAATAAGGCTTTCTGGATATCAGCTGCTGTGATGGCCGCAACATTTCCCCGGACATGGGGCGAAGGTGCAACATTTCCCCAGACATGGGGCGAAGGTGCAACATTTCCCCAGACATGGGGCGAAGGTGCAACATTTCCCCGGACATGGGGCGAAGGTGCAACATGTCCCCGGACATGGGGCGAAGGTGCAACATGTCCCCGGACATGGGGCGAAGGTGCAACATGTCCCCGGACATGGGGCGAAGGTGCAGCATGTCCCCGGACATGGGGCGAAGGTGCAGCATGTCCCCGGACATGGGGCGAAGGTGCAGCATTTCCCCGGACATGGGGCGAAGGTGCACCATTTCCCCGGACATGGGGCGAAGGTGCAACATTTCCCCGGACATGGGGCGAAGGTGCAACATGTCCCCAGACATGGGGCGAAGGTGCAACATGTCCCCGGACATGGGTCGAAGGTGCACCATGTCCCCGGACATGGGGCGAAGGTGCACCATGTCCCCGGACATGGGGCGAAGGTGCACCATGTCCCCGGACATGGGGCGAAGGTGCACCATGTCCCCGGACATGGGGCGAAGGTGCAACATTTCCCCGGACATGGGGCGAAGGTGCAACATTTCCCCGGACATGGGGCGAAGGTGCAACATTTCCCCGGACATGGGGCGAAGGTGCAACATTTCCCCGGACATGGGTCGAAGGTGCAACATTTCCCCGGACATGGGCCACCGTGACAGCACCCCCCCTGACGGCGGGCCCGAGGGCGAGAAGGGAAGCGGTGATGATAGGCAGAGACCAGCCCCGGGACATGAACATCAGAGGCAGCAACCCAGGAACGTTCCTCCGGGCCGTACCCCTTCCAATGCACAAGATATTGCAATCTGCCTCTAGACCACCTGGAATCGATGAGAGCCTGCACCTCGTATTCCTCCTGACCCTGGACTTGGACAGGAGGAGGCTGGTTCACGGGAGTGGTATATCGGTTACAGACAAGGGGCTTGAGTAGGGAGGTATGGAAGGAGTTGGGGATTCTCAAGGATTTAGGCAGCTCCAAGGCATAAGAGACAGGATTAATGCGTCGGAGCACCCTGTACGGACTGATAAACCGTGGTGCCAATTTGTGAGAGGGCAAAATAGAGGGCAAATAGTTTGATATGCCGAGTGGAGAGCCATACCCTTTGACCAGGGACATAAGAAGGTCCTGGTCGTCTGTGGCGGTCTGCAAACTTCTTATGGGCTAAAGAAGCTTTTTGCAAAGCCGATTGAATCCGCGTCCAGGACTGACGTAGGAGTTGTAAGTGATCGTTAAGTGCAGGAATGGGTGATTCAGACGGAGTGCCAGGTAATAAAGCAGGATGGAACCCATAGGTCGCAAAGAACGGGGTATGACCAGAGCTGTCATGTACCACGTTATTCCTAGCCAACTCAGCCCAAGGTAATAAGAAACTCCAATTATCTTGTTGGTGGGAGATGAAGAACCGTAAATATTGTTCTAAGGACTGGTTGGTACGTTCAGCAGCACCGTTAGATTGTGGGTGGTAGGCAGAAGAAAAGGATAAGTTGATACCCATTTCTTTACAGAAGGATCTCCAGAATCGGGAAATGAACCGAGTACCACGATCTGAGACTATTTCCTGCGGTATCCCATGTAACCGTACCACCTCCTTAGCAAATATACCGGCTAGCTGTTCTGAAGAAGGAAGTTTTTTCAGTGGAACAAAATGGGCCATTTTAGAAAAACGGTCAATAACCGTGAGAATGGTGGTATTACCCTCAGATGGGGGTAGGTCCACAATAAAGTCCATGGATAAATGGGTCCATGGTCTCGAAGGCACAGGGAGAGGTTGTAATAGACCCACTGGAAGATCAGCAGGGGTCTTATTCTGGGCACACACGTTACAGGATGCAATAAACTCTCGGATATCAACACGAAGAGTGGGCCACCAATATAGATGAGAAACGGCGAGAATGGTCTTATTGACTCCTGGGTGACCTGCAACCTTTGATGCATGCATAACTTGTAATAACTCCCTTCTCTCGTTCTCTCCTACATACAATCTTTCTGGAGGTAGAGAGCTAGGGGCGGCATTCTGATAGGACAGAATGCGCTCGATCAACTGAGAAGACACTTGCATACACACAGTGGCGATTATATGAGTACTGGGTATGAGAGAAACCGGTTCGGTTTGAGGCAGTTCCTCTTCCTCAAACTGTCTGGAAAGAGCATCTGCCTTGGTATTACGTGACCCTGGGCGGTAGGTGATCAAATAATTGAAGCGACTTAGGAACAACGACCATCTGGCCTGGCAGGGGACAGTCGCTTCACGTCTGCCAGGTAGGCTAGGTTCTTGTGGTCAGTTAGAATGATCACTGGAATTTGCGAACCCTCCAACAGATGTCTCCATTCTTTTAGAGCCATTATAATAGTCAAGAGTTCTCTGTTGCCAATGTCATAGTTTCTCTCTGAGTTGGACAACTTCTGGGAGAAGTAGGCACAAGGGTGAAGTGGGGCATCCCAGGTGTCTCTCTGGGAAGGTACTGCCCCTATACCAGATTCTGATGCGTCGACCTCCATTATAAATGGTTTAGAAGGGTTAGGATGTGCTAGAATAGGTGCAGAGGCAAAGGCCGTTTTTAAATCCTCAAAGGCTTTAAGGGCAGCGGGAGACCAGTTGGTTGTATTGGCCCCTTTCTTGGTCATAGAGGTGATAGGAGCAATTACAGAAGAAAAGTGTGGGATAAACTTTCTGTAATAATTGGCGAATCCAATAAATCTCTGGATAGGTTTCAAACCTTTGGGTAGAGGCCAAGATAGGATGGATTCCATTTTTTTGGGATCCATTAAAAATCCCCTGGACGACACGATGTACCCCAGAAACGGAACCTGTGTCACATGGAATATGCATTTTTCTAGCTTACAATATAAACCATTTCGTAACAGAGTGCCGAGAACAGAACGCATGTGATCATAATGTGTATGTAGGTCAGGAGAGTGCACCAGAATGTCATCTAGATAGACTATGACACATGAGGAGAGGTAATCCCGAAGGACGTCATTTATAAAATCCTGAAAAACCGCAGGGGCGTTGCACAACCCAAATGGCATGACCAGATATTCTTAGTGGCCACTATGGGTGTTGAATGCGGTCATCCACTCGTCTCCCTCCTTTATGCGTACCAGGTTGTATGCACCCCTAAGATCCAATTTAGAAAACACTGTGGAACCTCTAAGACGGTCAAAGAGGTCAGAGATTAGAGGAATGGGGTAGGCATTCTTGATGGTGATACAATTCAACCCTCTATAATCTATGCACGGACAGAGGTCACCCTCTTTTTTGGCTACAAAGAAGAACCCTGCCCCAGCTGGGGAAGAAGATCTTTGTATGAAACCCTTCTCCAGCGATTCCTGGATATATTCCTCCATGATACTATGTTCCTTTGGGGACAGTGGATAAATTCTCCCTTTAGGGGGAATGGTACCTGGGTATAACTTGATAGCACAGTCATACGGATGGTGCGGGGGTAGCTTATCGGCCTCTTTTTTGTCAAACACTTGTTTAACAGACAGATATTGCTCTGGAACGGTAGAAGACAAAGGTTTAGCAGTAGGGGTATTGAGTAACCTGATAGGTAACATAGAGGGAAAACAAGAGGAGGAACAGGTGGAACCCCATGCGATGACCTTTCCCTTTACCCAGTCAATGTGAGGATTATGTTTTTGTAACCATGTGAGACCTAAAAATGACTGAACAAGACGGTGATGATATGATTTGGAACACTATGGATTCGTCATGATGATCCCCAAGACACATGGAAATAGCTTTAGTCTCTTGGGTTATAACAGGAGAGGCAAGGGGCCTACCATCAATAGCCTGTACCATTAAGGGTTTGGATCTAGGGGACAGAGGAACAAGATGACCTGAGGCAAAGGACTCATCCATAAGATTATCAGCAGCCCCTGAATCCAGCAATGCATCACAATCGAATTTGACAGAACCCCATGTTAGACAGACAGGAAGAAGTAATCGTAGTGAGGTCGGTTTGGGACACAAAGTTTGAACACCTAAGGCCGGTCCCCTCCTAGGACTTAGGTGCGAGCGTTTTCCGGGCGTGATGGGCACTTAAGGCATTGGTGCCCCCAAGTCCGCAATATAGGCAAAGACCCTCTCTACGCCTATAGGATTTCTCTTCTGTCAATTTGGTGTGACCCAATTGCATGGGTTCGGTATCAGAGACCTGTGAAGTGCGAGATGGTGGACTAACGGAACCTCGTGTAGGAACCCTAGCAACGCTTTTTCTGGGTCTCTCTCTGTGTTTAGCTCTATTCCTGATTCTGTTATCAATATCAATCACGTAATCGATCAAATCTTCTATCTCATCTAGGATAGTATCAGAAAGGCCCTCCTGGAAAAGCAATACAAGGCAATCATTAGTCCAATCAACCTCTGCTACTAGGGTTTTGAAGTCTATGTCATAATCTGCAACAGACCTGGAACCTTGCTTAATTCTGAGCAGGGATCTCCCAGCCCTCTTGGAACGACCAGGAGGATCAAAGGTGCGTCTGAGAGCACATACAAAGTTGTGGTAGTTATAGACCACGGCATCATCATTTTCCCACAATGAGTTAGCCCATGCTAGGGCTCTACCAGACAAATGATTTATCATAAATCCCACACGGGCACGATCTGAAACATACATTCTAGGGTTTAGTTCAAAATGAATGCTGGCCTGAGTCAAAAAGCCACGACACCCAGTCTGTTCCCCACCAAAACGAATTGGAGAAGTCATGGATACATGGGAGGCAGGTAAAGCAACCTCAGGTGTGTGGGATTGCAGGACCGGGGCAGAGGTCGCCACCTGTGGTTCAGGCTGCAAATAGGCAGTACGGACAAGAATAGTTTGTATAGCCTGAGCAAAGGCATCCATGCGGTGGTCTAATTCAGCGACACGAGAGGCACATGTAGCGAGCTGCTGACCTACATCTGCAGGGTCCATGGCCCTAGTGTAATGTCAGGATCGGGTAACCGCGCTTGCAGACTGTAAGCCAACAGACCCTGACCAACCGGTCCTTAGAAATGGCCGGGTTATGGTCAGTAATACTGAGAATGACGAACACAAATAAAGTGGTGGAGTGCAAAGAAAAACAACCTGCGGAATAAAGTAACCCACAATGCTCTAGCTAGCCGGTCCTTAATAATGGCCGGGTTAAGCAGGGCAAACCAACAAAACACACATAGGCAGGGGTTAAGGAAATAGAGGTCCGTTATACAATGCCAGAAATCAGGGCACCAGAATACAGGGAAGTCGAGACAAGCCGGGATCGTATAAACCAGGAAATCAGTCAGAATAGGAATCAAGAAATAACAACAAGGCACTAGGAGTAACAGGAACCACGCTAGGGCAACTTGCTAAGAGAAAGGAAGCCCTTTAAATAGAGCCACAGCACTACCTATTGGTGCTCAGAGGAGACGCCCTGCTCTGCTATAGGATAGCTGGTCATGTGCTGCGATTGGTTGTCCTTCCTGCATGTTGCATCTGATTCGCGGGCAGCACCATTCCCTGTCCTGTAGTACAGTGGTCCCCAACCCAGGCCCTCAGGGCCCACTAACAGGCCAGATTTTGCAGATCACCTTGGGGAAATGCAGACTGAATCCTGCAATCACTGAGCAGCAAATCATATCACCTGTGCTGTGCTTCAGATATCTGGCAAACCTGGCCTGTTAGTGGGCCCTGAGGGCCTGGGTTGGGGACCACTGCTGTAGTACACAGTACCCTGGAATAAGGCTTTCTGGATATCAGCTGCTGTGACGGCCGCAACATTTCCCCGGACATGGGGCGAAGGTGCAACATTTCCCCAGACATGGGGCGAAGGTGCAACATTTCCCCAGACATGGGGCGAAGGTGCAACATTTCCCCAGACATGGGGCGAAGGTGCAACATTTCCCCAGACATGGGGCGAAGGTGCAACATTTCCCCAGACATGGGGCAAAGGTGCAACATTTCCCCAAACATGGGGCGAAGTTGCAACATTTCCCCAAACATGGGGCGAAGTGCAACATTTCCCCAAACATGGGGCGAAGGTGCAACATTTCCCCGGACATGGGGCGAAGGTGCAACATTTCCCCAGACATGGGGCGAAGGTGCAACATTTCCCCAGACATGGGGCGAAGGTGCAACATTTCCCCAGACATGGGGCGAAGGTGCAACATTTCCCCAGACATGGGGCGAAGGTGCAACATTTCCCCAGACATGGGGCGAAGGTGCAACATTTCCCCAGACATGGGGCGAAGGTGCAACATTTCCCCGGACATGGGGCGAAGGTGCAACATTTCCCCGGACATGGGGCGAAGGTGCAACATTTCCCCAGACATGGGCCACCATGACAGTTCCGAAGCGCTGTACAATGGGTGAGACAGCGCAACAAAAATACATGCAAGTTTAACCAACAGAATGGAATTGGACAGAGGACCCTGCTCGAGAGCTTACAACTAAGTGGAGAGGGGTGGTACACTAGGGGAGGGTAAATAGCTGAGTATGGGAAGTAGCGGGTGCATGGGGGCTATGCAGGAAGATGGGGCAAGAAGTGCACAGTGAGGGATCATGGAGTGAGCCGACAGACTTTTCTGAAGTAATGTGTTTTCAGCAACTTCTTGAAGGACTGGAGAAACGGGGAGAGTCTAATGTTGCGGGGGAGGGAGTTCCATAAAAAGGGGGCAACTCAGTAGAAGTCTTGAAGGCGAAAGTTGGGGGTGCGGGTATGGAGAGATGATAACAGATCGTTGGCAGAGCGAAGTGGTCGGGATGGGATGTACCTGCTAATAAGGGAGGAGATGTAGGCACGGGCACAGTTATGGAGAGCTTTGTACACGAGGACCATTAATTTGAATTGGTGTCAGGTCCCACGGCTACGCCGTGGCATAAAGACCAAGTCCTGAGACCAACCCTGGTGGCAAGCTCATGTATAGCAGTATGCCTTAGCCCAGCTTTTGGTGTACCGCAACAGGTGTATGTAATGAGCCCTGGCTGGGTTCCTTAAAAGAACCACTCCTACATCCAGCCAGTGCTCTGTCATTAATGTCTGATCCTTAGGAAGGAAGGAAGGAAGTAAGTTCGTCAGCCCAGTGACCAGCCTTGCTGAGACTCTACTATTGATTCCTGTTTACCGGACCCCTGGCTATTTCCCTGGACTTCTCTTGCTTCATCCTAGCCGGTATTGTGTCAAGACCCCCTTCTGCATCTCCCATCTCAAGACCTCCATCCACAATCCCTTGTTCCATCTCACAAGACTTTCATCATCCGGATTCCCTTTTTCAAGCTGTGTTTTCCCCATCAACTGCATTGCTTTTCAAGGACTATTATTATTTATACAGATTCCTGCCTTTTTTGTTTGCATCCAGCTTATTCAATATACGTTTCTGCTGTTTTCACCAAACCCTTTTTGTTTTTGTCATCATTTACTGCATCCTGGGATCATATCCACATCACCGGTGTTCCCAGAACCCGGTCCCTGACAATTGGATTGGATTCTAAAGGAAACAGGGAGCCAGTGTAGAGATTGACAAAGGTGAGAGGTCCGGGATGTGAGGAGTATGAGCCTACCACAGGCATTCATAACAGACTGCAGAAGGAGAATCTGGAACCTCTTAAGGCCAGCAAAAAAGGGGTTACAGGTAGGAGATAAGAGCTTGGATGAGCAATTTATTAGAGTCCTGATTAAGAAAAGAAGAAGCAAGATTTGGTTAGTGACAGAATGCGAGGACTTAAGGAGAGATCAGAGTCGAGGAGGACACTGAGGCAATGAGCCTGTGAGAGAAGTAATGGTGGCATCATTCACCCGAAGGGAAATGGGCGCAGGGATGTCAGCTTTTCTCTTTTACACCTGCTGATTTTGTGATTAGAGGGAGGGAAGACTAGAAGTTCAGTTTTAGAGAGGTTTAGCTTTAGGAAATGGGAAGTCATCCAGTCGGAGACAGCCGATAGGCAGGCAGTAACAAAGCCCAACACAGGAGGAGTGAGATCAGGAGAGGGGAGGTAGATTTGGGTGTCAGACTCATCAGTGTATAGGTGATAATGGAATCCATATGAAGAGATGAGGTGGCCAAGAGAGGTGGTATAGATCGAGAAGAGTATGGGGCCCAGAACAGAGCCTTGAGGTAACCCAACCGAGAGAGCAACGGGAGTGAAGAGGCACCAGCAAAGGAGACACTGAAGGAGGGAAGAGAGAGATAGGAGAACCAGGAGAGAGTTTTGCCGCCAAGGCCAAGTTGACGCAGCGTGAGAAGCAGAAGTGGGTGGTCAACAGTGTCAAATAGAGAGAGATAAAAATATAGCACATTTCTTAGGGATACTCTGTAGATTTGGGCTGTATCTCCTTTTATTTACTGTATTTCCAGTTGAAGTGGTTGAGGCCAAAACAGTGATTGAATTTAAGCAGGCATGGGATAGGCATAAGGCTATCCTAAACAAAAGATAAATCCAGGTTAAGTATCCATGTAATTGGGCAGACTAGATGGGCCGAAAGGTTCTTATCTGCCGACATTTTTCTATGTTTCTATTTTGTTACATTCTATCTCTCTAGGTTATGACCCACCTTGGAGATTACCTTGACATGTTGGTGGGCTTATTATTTTAATGACCATTTAAGTAGACCAAAAATCTCTCTTAATGTATGTGTATAAGATTTTGAGCATGGGTAATACTTCTGTTTACAGTCATCCCATTGAGTCAAAAATCAGTCACATTTTCACATTGACGCAATGGGATGCTCCCCCTTTTCTGATGGGCCCCCCTTTTTGAGGGGAGGACCATCCCGTATCTCAGTTGGCCTGATGTCACCTAAGGGAAAGCAGCCCCTGGAACATTCAGGAAGGGGGGGCATGACTGCTGGCCTGGGACTAATTAGGACAGGTGGGTGGTAGACAATGATTGTCAGAAGGACAAATTTATGCTAATGAGGGGCCTAATTTAAGAGCGGGGAATACTCACCTGTGCACTCCTGTTCTGGAAAAGGAGGGAGTCATCACGTTTCCACGCCGTCTGAACAACAAGAGGAAAAGGCTATGACAGCTATCGCTGCTGCTGTTTAGGATGACGTCGCCATGCTGCTGTCACATCTTAAGGATTGTGCAAGCTCTGCTGGCCTTTCTATGGAGGACCTGCTGCGCTTTCCGCCGGGATTGGTGAGAGCTGCTTCCCCGGAAGATGACGAAGGTTCCAGGCAGTAGAGTAATGAGCGGTCTGCAGGACCTGAGGCTGGTCTCCGTTCCCGCTCTGCCCACAGGTGTATGGACGGCGCCCCGGCTGTAGTGGCCTGGGTTGGCTCTTGCAACCTGGATTCAGAGGCCTCTTTCATGACGGGAACGCTGCCGGTGTCTCCAGCACGGCGGGCGATGCAGGGGCAGGAGCCTCCTGGGCTTGTGGCGGCGGAAGGGCACCCGGTACGGCGGGTTGGCTGGTCACGCAGCCCGCATGTGGCTAGGCTGGTCCAGACTCAGCTTGCTGCGAGTGTGCTGCCACGTGGAAGAAGCTCTGCCCCTCGGAGGTCACGTGGGCCCCGCAGCCAGACGATGTCACATTGCTCGGCCTCCTATTGCTGGGACACGTGGTGGCTCTAGGCAGCGTCCGGTTGCCAGGGCAATGCGGCCGGAGGAATCTGCAGTTACAAGGCCTCACAGGAATACCCTGCCCTCTTCTGGAGGGCCAACAGCTGATTACTTTTCCTGAAGTGGATGTACATCCGGGTCGTTGTCCTGGGACCAGAACCTTGAGACAAGAACACCAGGCCGGGGACGTACTGGCTCCGGGGAGATCGGTGAATACCAGCTTGATCCAGCAACCTGCGGAGTCCTCGCTGCTGCTAGATGCATGTGAGTGTGATTTGAATATGAGTAGAAATGGTGCAGCTAGTGGCGAGGGGTTTGGTGCAGGACAGGATTTGGTTAACTTTGGTGCTTCGTTGTCTGGATTTCAATATCTATTTTACGGCCCGTCATGTTCCTGGGGTTGATAACACGATTGCTGACCCTCTCTCCTGGTTCCAGTGGGACAGTTTTTGGCAGGTGGCACCGGGGGCAGATCGGATGGGAACACTTTTTCCGCGATGGTTAGGGAACCTGGCTTCCATGGATTGATGCGACATGTATGGCATTCATTGTCTTCTGCTACGTGGACTGCCTATATGCAAGTATGGAGGATATAGGAGGCCACGGCCCGGTCAGGACGGGGATGACAGGATGTGAGTAATTGTGTATGGGCCACTTGGCAGCTGTTGAATCGCCTGGAACAGGAAGGTCAGTCAGCGGCATCGACCTCCAGGGTTCTGTGAGCGCTTTCGTTGCTCTGTCAATTTTTGGGGTGGGAGGATTTTTTCCAAATTTGCATTGTTACGGAGGGCAGTTATAGGGTTGCGGAGGTTGGTGGTGGCAGATGCCCGTCGCCCTGTTTCATTGCAGCTTTTGCATGATCTATGCAGGAGGTTGGAGGAGATCTGTTTGGATGACTTTGAGGTCCTTTTAGTTTCAAGTGGCACTTGTTTTGTGTTTTTTTTGGGGCGCTATGCATTGGGGATTTGGTGTCACGTAGTGCCAGTTGTCCATCTGGTCTTCAATCTCAGCATGTAATGGTGGGAACAGAATTTATTCCTCATTCAAAGAATGATCAGGAGGGGATGGGGGAGTTTATTAATTTAGCACGGGTAGGGGGGTCTCACTTGTCCAGGAGATTTTGGATAAGAGACCGAGGGGAGAGGGTCCGTTTTTTGGTTCATAGGTCAGGTATTCCTTTGACGCGTTTTCAGTGGTGCTGCGGAAGTGTATTTTGGGGCTGGGGCTCAACCCGGCTCAATTTTCTCGTCATTCATTTCGGATCGGGGTGGTGATGGTGGCGGCAGAGGCTGGGGCCTCAGGGGATATGTTGTGCAGGTTAGGACGTTGGTCTTCTAATCGTTTTCGGGTGTATGTGCACCCTAATCTAATGTGACAATGTTTTTTCTTACAGGTTCTTCTCGAACAGGATGGACCTTAGGACACATATGTTTATTGGGCTGGGCGCCGTGCAGAACAGAGGGTTATTGGCAGGAACCTGGGTTTGCCATTAGAGGTAGCGAGGGTTAGATGGTTGGGTGTTAGAGGTTTGAGATGGGAAAATGTTTTTAGAGAATGTTGTTTACTGTCGCGGCGTTCTCAGGACCCGGTTATCCTGGTGGTGCATGCAGGGGGTAATGACATTGGTCGGGTCCGTTCGTTGGACCTAACTCACGCAATTAAGCAGGATCTGGCTCGTTGCGTTGCCTTATTCTGGACGGTTTCCTTGGTATGGTCAGAGATTGTGTCCAGACCTGCCTGGTCTGGTTTTGCTTCTCCTAAGGCATTGGAACGAGCTTGGAGGAAGTTAAATAAGGAAGTTTCTCGTTTTATGGAGGCAGTCGGGGGGTTTTCCATTCAACATGTTTTATTAGAAGGAGATAACCGGGCCCTAATGCGATCAGATGGGGTACATTTATCAGACATTGAGCTTGATATATTTCTGGAGGGGTTGAGGACAGGTGTAGAGAAGGCCCTGGCTGTAGGGGGAGCGCAGGGACAATGAAGGTTTCATTACGCACTTGCGTTGGCGTGAACCTTGGCCAGTGAGGAAGCCCTAAGGATAAGCCGCCAGAATAGGTGGGCGCTGGGAGAGACGTCCTCGGTCCTGTGTAAGCCAGGAGAGTGACAAGATCTGGTTGGTGGTGATAACTGGCTACTGTTCGTTCTTGCAGTATGATCAGAATTGACATTTTGGGTACGGTTGGGGTGTGAATTTTAGTTGAGTGTTAAATTAGTTAATAAAGCTGTGGCCTATGCCCTTTCCATTATATATACATATTGTGTTGTGTGTTTATTGGAGGGCATGGGCAAAGACAAGGATCCAGGTTAAGCAGTCATGACAAGTCCCTATTCCAGTTGGACCTCCTTTTTGTGGGAGTACCACCTATTTTCTACACTGTCCCACTCATATTGGATATTGCTTAAGGGAATGACAAGCCCCCTTCTAGATGGGCCTATCTTTTTGCAAGTCATATCCCCATCCTGCTCTCTTAACTCCCAATGTTGGGATACATGTGTAGCGCTGTTTAAAAACTCTGTTGATGTATTGCTCGGGTTTGGCCACCAGAGGGAGACAAGCGCAATGTAAAGTATACTGGACACAACGGGACTACGTTTTCCATCATGCTTTGCGGCGGGGACAGGAAGTGGGTAGGAGAGAGCGAAGGAGAGCCAGTGTGAGCCGAGCGACGAAAGGTGGAAGACGCACGTGAGACTGCCAGAGATTGAGACCAGGCCAGAGAGCAGGAGCTGCCTTGCGGGTGCTGAGAATCAGAGACAGTGCTGGCGGAGACCTATCCACACATCGCTGAGAGGTTTTGCGCAGACACAACGTTCCGGTTTGGACCCCGAGTAAGGAGACTGCGATGATCCACTGGGAGTGCAGGCGGTAGGCCGTAATTCTCGTTACCGAAATCAGACAAGCAGGAGAAGCGGATCCGGTGGCACAGAGTTCCAGTATAATCAAGAGGAGAGAGATCCTTGATCAGACAGCGGAACAGATTGTCCAGCGGATGGGTGAGAGGCCTTCCAGGCCACAGTCCAAGTTTAAACAAAGCATGCTGCAGTATTGTTTAAATCTACAGGGCCCCAACGTGACTAGTCGAAGAATTGCTCAATCCATTCACTGGCCAGTTGAATATAGTACCCGGGTACCTGAATCGCATACACACACCTTTTTTTTGGGCCATTACTTTTGCGGGACTTACACTCCAGAAACTAAGGGGTTAAACTTTCCTTTTGCCGCCGCGTGTTTTTCTCGCATTACGAAATCCTGTCGTTCATATACCGTATTCACATTATATATGCCGCTTTATTGGGATCAGTAAAGTATATAATCTATAAAATCCACAACAGTGCTGGTATATATTTATTCCCTAGTGCGGTGAGACTAACCCGAGGTTAAATTCAGCGGCTCCTCGGGGAGTGAGCGCTACACATGCACTACATTGTGTTATGGCACTGAGTAACACAGTGCCATAAAAGTCCTGAAAAGGTTGATCTACTTCAAATGAACAATTGATAATGACCCCCCTCAAAAAAATGGCCATGTACCAATTGGTGACTGCCACTAAATGGTTTTGTGACCAAGTGTTTACTGAGTGAAAGCACTTCAACTAAACACAGACAGATATGGTGTATTGAGATGGAGACATGAATATACTTGTACTTGATAACAATGAATGAGTGTAACAAGGAAGATGAACAGGCGCCCAAACTTGTGCTACCACCAACCAACCAATGCCAGCCAGAAATTTTAGTGGTTTCCCCCAAACCAGTAAACAATGAAGAAAATGGTACGTATCTGGCGGCGCGAAGACAATCGCTAATTGGTAGCTGACGGTTCCCTTAGTTGACAAGAATCCATATGGAACATGTAAAGGAAAATATACAATATATAGTGCAGATTGTTAAATACACAGATTGAATGGTCATATAATGTTCCACTCACGCATTAAAGAGCCCAAGCACTGGCTCTGAGTGGATCAAGGCTCTTGGGTGCTTGACTTCTCCACTTCTAAAGGTGACCCACACCTTATAGAATTTACAGCGAGACTTGCATCAAGTGGATATGAAAAGAGAAACAAGAAACAAGACAACTTCCTTGTGCAGGTCTTCCAAGGAATTGGGAATAAAGATTTGGTCTAATCAACTCACATATGGTGGAGCTGTGGACCCAGCTCTTGGTGTAAGCGCCTTAGGGTTTGTTTCATAGGTAAAACCCGAAAAAACCTCTTTCAGGAAACCAAGGATCCAAAAAATCCGGAACAGTAGGGAAATAGAATTTAAAAATAGTTATTAAAACATAAATAAAATACTGGCGCAGCCAGAAGACCAGGACGCGTTTCGCCAGACGTACTGGCTTCTTCAGCTGGTTTACAGACTAATGTCCAATCTCTTTATTATATAAAGTAACAATTAAATACTTAAAAGTCCCCACATGTTCCAGATTCTCTGATTAGGACGTGCACTCATTATCCCAAACCGCATCACCGGCGGTGGGAACGAAGCCGCCATCTTGCGCATGCGCTATAATAACATATGCGTTCCAACTTGCGGGTCACGCTGGATTCAGGAAGTGACTTGCGTTCCACTCAGTATCACGCTCTGAATTCTCCACCGCATAGATATTCCGACTTTTCTTCATAGCTAAAAGCATCATGCTCTCAAGCCAAAAATAAATAAAACAGAAAAGGCAATTTAAGACACCAATTTCACAACCGTTAAATCTTCCCCAACTCTAATCTGAAAAAGGGGGTCTTTGGGGATGTGTCCACAAATAGCATCCGATTCATTTTATCTAAAAACAAAATAGTATACTTACTTATAACCAAGGTTAATATAAATTCCAGCTATTAAGTCCTATTAAAAATTCTTATATCTGTGATAAATATCCCTAATTGATCAGATATAATTCAAGTGTTGATTTAAAGTGCTTCAATAAAAATGCTATTTTGAACTTTAAATAACCCTATTGCTGATATAAAGAAAAAGGTAGTTTATATTTCTATAAAATGTTAACAATATAAACCATATATATTACCATTTACAATAAGTGTAAGAAAAAATAAAATAAAAATATATGAATTATACCTATCATTAATATATCAAAATAGTTGATTTTATGTGCTTATTAAATACAAAACAATCTAATGGTTCTGATGATTAACTATAGCTTTATAGTCTAAAGTGCTTCAATCAAAGTGCTATTTTAAACTCTATCTTAGGGTAACCCTATCGCTAACAAAAAATTATAATTTACATTTCTATAAAGTGGATAAACCACATATATTACTATTTGCAATCAATGTGGACAAGAATAATATATACTAATTAAAAATATCTATCATTGGTATATCGAGATGGTTAATTTCATGTGTTTATTTAAATATAGAATAATCTAATGGTTCTAATAATTAACAATAATTCTATAGAATTATAAAGTGCTTACTCAATAAAATATTATGTGCAAATGTATGCAAATTACGCCAATGTAACCGACATTAGTGCATTAAGAATTAATTAAAGTGCTTAAATATTTTGCGCTATTGGTGACTATGTGTAATCCTTATCTGGTAATAACCATATGGATGTGTGCAATAACCCTACATTCATATAGGAACACGATATAATAGTGCTAAGTGCTAGATATTATATTCCTATTAAGAATAATATTAAATTAGTGATATAAACTAGAACCTATTATATTAAATGCTAGAATATGCTAAAACTATAAACATAATAATTAATGAATGAGTGTGAATGAGTGTGAAATGAATTCAGCAATGTGCGGGGCAGGTCTATAATCAAAGAGAATGCATTTGGATCTGTACATAGACTTGGTGCTGAACAGGTAGCTTGAGAGGTTGGTGAATTTAGCAACCTGCAGGACAGACCCACAATAAGAGACAATGCATTTAGATATGTACATAGACTTAGTGCTTAACAGGTAGCTTGAGAGGTTAGTGAATTTAGCAACCTGCAGGACAGACCCCCAAACCGAAATCATGCGGTCTCAATATTGCATACAATCTGTGATCACAGCAACAACACAAGGGGATAAGTGTAAGAATCGTCAATTGGCAGTCTGGGTCAGAAACGCAAGCAAGGCCTTGTAATAGCAAAGTCGGCAACTAGGCAAAAGTCTCACTGAACAGACCACTGTAATCAGCTGGCGATGCGGGAAAATAACTCCACGGCAGGGCGAAGAGCATAGTCTCGCACCCTGTACTTAAGGCCGGAGGCTCCGCCTCATCATCACACCAAGCCCTGCCCCTTCAGATGCCGATCGGGCAGTTTGTAAACCTGGCACCAGGCCAGCCAGCGATGCCGCCGGGTGCCCAGACCCCCAGGCAGCGCCGCGGGGGCCGAAGACGTGACACCAGCTAACCCCCCCCCCTCCCAGGAAGGTCACATGACATTTAATTAGGCACTAGGATACACTCGTTGGTGGAGACAAGACTGTAGCCCAAGCTCCTCTGGATTGATCCAGAGAAACCCAGGAAGTGACCAACAGATTGCTGCTGACTGCTTAAAGGAACTCAGGGAACTCAAGGGCCCTATCTGGATGGGTAAACTGCGGTTTCTTTTTTTTTTTTAATATGAATTCTTTATTTAAGAAGTTTGCCATACAATCAAAGCAGTATGCAAAATATAGGTACCAACATGAATTCCGCAAATTATGAATGGAAGAGGGCGGGAGTAAAAGGGTAAGAAAAAAAAAAAGGAAACATGGGGAGGAAGCAGCCCTCCGAAGAAAGTGGTATTCTACAGCGCACCCGGACCTCCCTACAAGGGAGCAGAGGGACATAGAGGGGACCACAAGGCACGGGTCACCACAGGACCAGTGGAACAGCGAAAGCCTAGGTGACTGCTCCAAGGCATGCCCGCAGTGCAACCCTGCCTCCGCACCAATCTGTAAAAAAAAAAGGGGGAATAGGGGTGAAGGAGGGAATAAGGGAGGGGGGAAAGAATGGATGGGGTGTAACCAAAAAAGAAAGAAACCAGGGCCAGATATAGCCAGAATGATCTTCGACTTTGCAGGTCCACAATGACTGCTGAGCAACAGCAAAATGTAAAGTCAGGCAGTGGCCATATCAATCAGTCTAGTCCGGGTCTCGAGGCCATGAAGCAGGAGGGGGGACCACAAATCCCCAGAAGTCCCATTCGTTCCCAAACCGAGGCCCAGCGACTGCAGGTGAGTTTCAGCCTCCATCACCGTTGAAGCCAAGAGAACCCTCTGCCGTCCTGAATTAACAGGGAACCTGAGGCACCCCACCGGTATCAGAGGTTGCAGGAGCGGAGCACAGCAGTAAAGTCCTTGAATTGCCATAAAATTGCGGCAGTTGCCAAAGGGGTCCGGCGGCTCACCAAAAAAGCAGACAGTTGTCACCACAAGGAATGCTCTGGAGAGGGTGAGGAAAGATGCAAAACAATCTTAAAAAGAACCCACAGATTCAAAAAAGTTGCAGGAGCAGTGCAGAAACACGTCCGATCTCCTCGGCAGTCAGCAACGCTCCCCAAACTGCTGTTTCTTAATCCCTTTGCATTTAAAATGTCACCTATGCATGTCTTTTGGTTTCCTTAAGGTCCAGAATTTAGTTTAACTACTGTTTTCATTTTCATATGTTAATCTCTGGGGAGAGACAATATTATTAACCCTTTCGCTGCTGAGCCTTTTCATACCTCTGTGCTGAGCTCATTTTTACCGGTTTCGCTCATGTTTAAACGCGATTTGAAGTCACATTTTATTATATGACCAAGACATATTATATATCGTTCTTTCCGGGAGACTCGGCAGATTCATAATATATCATTATTATATGTATATGTTATGTCCTGTCTGTATATTATAACAGCCCTCAAAATACATGCGGGCGAGTGGGGGTGGGGCAGACTGACCTGTCGGGAGCCTCGCCTCGTTGATCCATCATCAGCTGTCATATCAACTGTACGGCAGCGTGCCTCCCACACTCCTAACATGAGTCTGGGCAGGCCCGAGACATAAACTGGTGAGTGAAAATGAGGGGGGGTGGGTGCAGCAGCTGTGTGAAAACGTAGGGGGGGGCAGTGTGAAGACAAGGTGGGCTTTGTAAAAAGGGGGGTAAAATCGAGGAGGCTGTGCAAAGTGGAGGCTGTGTAAAAACAAGTGGGAGGCTGAGTAAAGAGGAGGCTGTGCAAAAACGAGTGGGAGGCTGTGCAAAAAGGAGGCTGTGTAAAGAGGCTGTGCAAAAACGAGTGGGAGGCTGTGCAAAAAGGAGGCTGTGGAAAAACAAGTGGGCGGCTGAGTAAAGAGGAGGTTGTGCAAAAACGAGTGGGAGGCTGTGCAAAAAGGAGGCTGTGTAAAAACAAGTGGGAGGCTGAGTAAAGAGGAGGCTGTGCAAAAACGAGTGGGAGGCTGTGCAAAAAGGAGGCTGTGTAAAGAGGCTGTGCAAAAACGAGTGGGAGGCTGTGCAAAAAGGAGGCTGTGTAAAAACAAGTGGGAGGCTGAGTAAAGAGGAGGCTGTGCAAAAACGAGTGGGAGGCTGTGCAAAAAGGAGGCTGTGTAAAAACAAGTGGGAGGCTGAGTAAAGAGGAGGTGTGCAAAAACGAGTGGGAGGCTGTGCAAAAAGGAGGCTGTGTAAAAACAAGTGGGAGGCTGAGTAAAGAGGAGGCTGTGCAAAAACGAGTGGGAGGCTGTGCAAAAAGGAGGCTGTGTAAAGAGGCTGTGCAAAAACGAGTGGGAGGCTGTGCAAAAAGGAGGCTGTGGAAAAACAAGTGGGCGGCTGAGTAAAGAGGAGGTTGTGCAAAAACGAGTGGGAGGCTGTGCAAAAAGGAGGCTGTGTAAAAACAAGTGGGAGGCTGAGTAAAGAGGAGGCTGTGCAAAAACGAGTGGGAGGCTGTGCAAAAAGGAGGCTGTGTAAAAACAAGTGGGAGGCTGAGTAAAGAGGAGGCTGTGCAAAAAGGAGGCTTTGTAAAAACAAGTGGGAGGCTGAGTAAAGAGGAGGCTGTGCAAAAAAGAGGCTGTGTAAAAACAAGTGGGAGGCTGAGTAAAGAGGAGGCAGTGCAAAAACGAGTGGGAGGCTGTGCAAAAAGGAGGAGGGGCTGTGTGAAAACAAAGGGATTTGTGTGAAATCAAGGGGGCTGTCAAAACAAGGGGGAGCTGTGTAAAAAAATTGGAGGGGGTCATGAAGAATTGGATGGGCAGGGGGGGTGTAGAAAAGGCTGTGGCGCTCTGTGATATGTTCATGCATACCACACATTACTGTGAAGCTCTGTCATACGCTCTGGACAACTAGTGGCGAGTAACTCTTAAGACCTGGCTAGTAGCTTGTGACCTGAGATTTTGAGCCCTGTATTATAACATAAAATTAGAATTTTTGACAATTTAAAGTGGTTTTTTTTTTCACATTTTAACATGCGCGCAATTGCGGTTATATTTTCTATGGGTTGCGCTTGTTAAAAAAATTAGAAACGGGGAATCGTTACTTTTTTTTGGTGAACATTATGTGTTTTTTAGCAAACGACCCCATAGAAAAAATCGTTAATGCAGCATCATCGTTCACATTATAATTGAAATGGGAACAATATTGCTGCATTAATAAAACAAAACAAAAAAAGTTTTTTTAATTATTTTTTAATTTAAAATTTTTGTAATTTTTTTTGTTACACTGTACATGGTCAAGTTTGGTATCATTGGAAAGGCCATGCTCTGGCTGATCCAATGATATCAATCATTAACCCCTAGTTGTCACGGATCGGGAGATAGGGGGTTCATTGGAACCCCCTATCTCCACCACAGGCGGCAGCAAGGGGTTAATTGTGGAACTGGCGCCATCGCGCTATGAGCGATGACACCAGTCATTAGGGGGATATCCCGGAAACTTGGCCGACATCCAAGATGTCGACCAGCTCCGGGAGGGGACCGCGATATGGCGCATGTTAGCGCCATATCGCCATCCAGCCCCCTAGGGGTTAAAGACAGCTGCCGCTTGGAAGGGCAGGCTGTGCCCTTCCAAGCGGTGCCTGCCTTTTAATCGCTGTCCCGCACGGATGGGGAGGGGGAGGGGAGGTCCGAAGGCACCTTTCCTGCAATGGCGGGGTGTGCCTGAAATAGACGTCATCGCGCAGGCGCGATGACGTCTATCGTGCCCACCGGGGTCCCGGAGGATGTCAGCCTGCCCCAGGGACCCCGCCACGATCGGCCGGAATCCCTGCCGATCGCCGCTCCAAAGGGAGGACGCGCTCAGCGCGTCCTTCGCAGCGAATTGACCATGCGGCGAAGACGCGCTGAGCGCGTCCACCGCATGTAAAGGGTTAAACTCCAGACCATGAGGTTATTTCAGTGTAATCTCTCTGGAGAGGCCTTTAATAGTTGATATTAATTGTAAAATATATATTAGTTGTTCCGGACCAGATGATTATATTGTCTTTAATTACCTTTTACTTCTACTAAAGTAAATTAATTTAACCATCCATCTGTGTGTCTCTCGTTACTTGCTTATATTACGTCCACGTTATTGGCTGATATAACATTTAAATTTCAAATCGTGTAGACGGAGTTATGTATATTAGATAGTATCCCTGCCTGAATACCAGATATTGCTTTGTTTTTTGGATGCTATTAAGTGAATTTTAGGTTCTGTACAGTATGTGCTTGCTCCGTACTCATTTTGGACGCATGGCCAGCCACATGAAGGGCAGCCATTTTCTTTAGACTCAATGGGCTATATTACAATGTTGGTGCTAACTTAACCAGAGCTGTTGTAAACTTATCAGAGCCATTATAGCCTATGGAGCTGTTAAGTTAACAACAGCTCTGGTTAAGTTAGCACCAACTTTGTAATACTGCCCAATGAGTCACATGGCTGGCGGCCATCTTAAGACTCAATGGGTCACATGGTAATGAGATAGCTAAAATTGTACAACCTTCTGCGAAAATAATATTTCTAAAGCAAAGCAAACTATTTTAAAAGGCATATCGCGCAGGATTATCACCTGAAGCAATATCGAATCAAAACACGTTGCCAACCTGTTTTCAGTTGCTGAACTTCCGCTACCTGAAGTTTTTTTCAGTTAAGGGTTTTTAACCCCTTTCTTACCAATTGATTTTCAAAAAATGCACTGCCAGAAACCAGTGGATTTTTGGAAAAGCATTTTTAATTAATATACAATAAGAAATGTTTGGGAATATTCCCAGTGTATTTCTCACTGTAAGAAACTATTTGTCAGGCAGAAATCAGTATTTGCTGCCCAAAAAGAGTTCCTGCAGTTAGAACTGCAGCACGGGTTTCGTGTCGGCTGGGAAATGTCCCATATGTCTGGGAACATTCCCCAGCTGATGTTAAAAAGTTTTAGCAACTTGGGCATTTTGCCCACAGGGCTAAAACTTTGGGGTCAACGTCTGGAGCCCAAAAGCAAACGAAATCCGTTTGCAACAAACAAGTTTAATTTGCAATCATACAGCACAGCCCCAGTTCGTGTTAACCCAATCTTGGGCTGCTGTGTCAGCTGCTGCTGATCGTGTCTACAGGATCAAAGTAGTGAAGAGTTTAAGTATACTCTTCCAGAATTATAGCAATCCATTAACATAGTAATCATAATCATGTCAAAGGTGCTGTGAACAACAATTTATCATGTTACCATGTTGTATATTTAGAGTAACTTCATCTGACTGAATTGACAGAAATGAGGTGATTTACATTCCATATTACAAGGGAAGTAGTCCATAATCCATGGTCACCCTTAACCCAAAACTCCACGAAACTTGAACACCTATTTGATTCCCCCTACCTAGCCAACTACTGTATAGCCCTAACTTCCCCTTAAATGTATTGCCTACCTACTCTTTCTACTTTTTGCCCTAATCCCCTTTAAACCTAACATATTATCCATAAATTTCCACCTAAGCCCTTAATTATAGTTGCCCATACTTTAGGACAGTGGTTCTCAACCTCTGGATCCTCAGGACCCACAATTGTCCTTAGTCGTTAAGTCACGACCCAAAAATAATTGAATTTCTGAAACATAATTTATTCCACAAAACAACGTCGCAATATACTACAATGTATGCACTTTTTAAACAATTTTGTAAACAAACAGGGATTCTTTCCAAAATGGATAGTGCAGTAATCACCACAGAACTAGTGAAAACATAAGCAAAAACCCAATATAATAAACTGTAATTGAAACATGAAATTAATTTGAACTTCTGGGAAAACTGGGGATGCCTTTTGCTCTTAATAAGTGTCTCAAAGTCTGGGGGGATGGTAAACAAAGCAACTCTAATTTAAATTACTACTGAATGAATAATAAAATATTATAAAAAACTTAAACTCATCTGCTCCGCGCTTCCCCGCTGTCTCTGCTGATGCGCACATTATTTTCTCGCAGCAGCCTGCCCTCCCGGAGCCTACGCAATTTGCATAGCTGAATCGCATAAATTCAAGCTGGCCAAGAGATTGAGAAGTCTGCAGTGCTCGTCTGGCACTGCCTACTTCCTGAACCTAAGCTCTTCAGTGCCTCACAGAGACACTGAAGAGCAATGGATTAGCTTGGACCAATGTGAAAGCACCATTGGTCCAAGCCATTCAAAAAACACCTCCATGGGAGGCTGGCCTATATAAAAATACTTTGCTTCATTGATATGTGCATTGTGCACATTGGCTCCTGGTGTTGGGAGTACAGAGCATGCCACCAGTCACTGAGTCCCACCCCACACCTTCCCATTACAGATCCCCCCCACCTTGCCATTTCAGTGTATCTTACCTGATGCAGCGGGTCCCAGGTGGCGCCTGGGAACATTCAGAGGTAGCCACACCGCCTGAGACCTGCTGCTGCAGGTAAAATGCATCAGCGGGTCTCCGGCATTAGAGAGGCCTGGGAGCACTTGCCCTGCGACCCAGTCCGCCCCTGGTCGCGACCCACTTTTTTTTTTTTTTTTTTTTTTATTATTCAAAATTTTTATTTTGAAAGAAAGTCAGCGGTACAATCAGCTAGGTGAAAGAAATGAAAGCAATACCATAGAATCAACATACAAGTATTCAGCAAGCAGTAAAACAATATTCAAATAGGAAAGTGGGGGGGGGAGACATACCAAAAAGTGCTCCAGGGGAGGAGGGAAAAAAAAAAAAAAAAGGGGGAGGGAGGTGGCAAAGGCCATAAATGTGACTTTCCTGGCTCTCTCCTAAAGTAGGAGGCCATGGAAATGTGCAGGTCACAAGGCCGGGAAACTCTGGGGCCAGGTATGGTGGGCAGAGCCATGGTGGCCACCACAATGGCACACCCAGAGTTGACCCAAGCGCCAAAAGAAAAAGTAATAAAATAGAAAAAAAAAGGGGGGGAAGGGGCGTCTGCAGCACCAGGTGGCGTGTGAAAACAAGGGGAAAGGGGGGGGAAAACGGGGGGGGGGATGGAGTGGTCAAGGGGACATACATATGGGAATATTACGCAGCAGGCCTGGGAGCGTGTTGAAAACAATAACATGTCTGATGGTATCAGTAGTAGTCCAAAAAGAACTCCAAAAGGCATAGGTCCTCTTAAAACAAGCGTCCTCAGAAAATATAAGTCATCGGGGGGGTATCAAAGCCGAGATCAAAAATGAGGGAGAGTTGCAGTCCAGGACATGAGGCGAGGTACCTCAGCCCGTGTCTATAAACGGAAGTGGGGCCATAGCAGGCAGCATCCCGCAAGGTAATCCAGGTGTTACGGCTCTACCCGACTCAAGTTCTGCAGCCAGCAGAGGGGTAAGGGACACTGTGTCCACCCATAAGGCAAAGTGTACATCGCGCCTCAGCATCTTCTCTCTTAGCATGCTGCGGCATCCGACTGTCATCAGTCCGTCGCCATCGAATACACCATCCAGGCCCTGCCAGGCCCCAATCGCTCCTCGACCTCCACTGCCAGAATTCCGGAGCAGGACCACATGGTATGGCACTGCGCACCTCCGCGCTGTCCCAACCAGCATTCGGGGGAAAAGTCCCCGCAGGACCCGGGTCGAACCTCGAACTCCGCCGCCAGATCTCCTTCGGAAAACTGTTCGGTATAGCCGCTTGCGCTTCCGCGTCTTCCTGGCCGCCAGCCGGATGAAACCGTCCATCTCCGCACGTCGAGGGGGCACCAATGCCACTGCCATCCAGGGTGCAGCGAGCGCAGTCCCACTTCCAGTGCAGTAAGTCGGATTCGCTCTGGGGGCACGGATCCTCCGAACCGAGGCCACATGCTGGCCGCCGTCCTCGCCGCCTCTCTCCTCAGCTGCAGTATCAACAGGACATATTGCTGTAAGGCACGAGGACATGTCCGCCTCTACCTCAGTCGTCAGGTGTGTCCTCGGTGTTCGGAAGCCCCGTAGCACGGCCTGCAGTCTGCGCCAGACCCCTCTAGTGAGCTGGGCATCCGGATCCTCCCCATCTAGGATAAGCAAGCAGGCATCCAGGCCGCACATAGCGGCCCCCGCATCACTGGTGAGGGGAGGGGGTTTAGCACATCTTCGACCCACGGGTCCGTCTGCCACCCCCACAGACCTGTAATCCAAGGCGGCCAGGAGATGGGGGCCCTCCATCTCCATATTCTGCTGCACTGACCTGGGTCCGGGGAATGCGGCCAGCACCGCGTGGTCACTAGGCTCTTCACAGGGGTTAGGCCTCAAGATGGCTGCCGTCTTCTCGGGATAGCCACCCAGCTACAGCGACCAGGGTTGTCTCTCGTCCGGAGGGGGGGACTAAACGGCCTCCGGACAATTCAGATCCGGTGGCCAGCAACTCAGATCCAGGTTCAGCAAAAAATAGGCACATAAAAGTTAGCTAAAGGTCTCTTAAAAGGAGCAGACGCGAGGAGCTCCAGCAAAACACGTCCACTCCTGTGAACAGCCGGCCACGCCCCCCCGCGACCCACTTTTGGGTCGTGACCCTCCACTTGAGAAACACTGCTTTAGGATATGCACTCATGGAACACTTATTACTTACAAACTGTAAACCGTTACAGCCAATATTCTTGTGCTGCATGTTTAACTTATTCAGCACCCTTCTGTGCGCACTTATGTTGCTTTCCTCAACATACCCCTCAAATATGATATTATGTCAGCAACAACAAGAATGCAGTATCATTAATGTGACTAATAAAGCAATGTGCTTGGTGAGACTACAGCTTCAAACTAAACAACACATTGTTGCCAGTTCAACAGCTTTGTTTTCAATGTATATATTTAGTATTAATATTTAGTCTCTGTCTCTCTCAGCATTGCTGTCGCAGCATATGCGGAAAGAAACTTTGTGGCCACTTTGTAGCTAATCTTTTAAGCCATCAGAACAAGTGTGGATTACTCATCCTCCATATCACATCCAAGACAATTTGATATCAGGCTAATGATTCTAGAGTTGCCAAAATATTGATAGCTCATATTCCTATAAAGGTTCTTACCTTAATCGTTCCACCTCAGCATCATCAACAAGAAAATCTCTTTTTTGCACCAATTTCTGAATCTTCTGAATCAGCTCCTCTTCTCTTTGTTTTTTTTGGTTTGATTTTTCCTTCTCTGCAAAACAATCCAACAAATGTATTAGCGTCCTGTATTGCATAACTTTGGGCATTACAATGATTCCAGACTTTAAGCTAAAATAAACCCACCAAAAACGCGCATACTGAAATATTTGTTGTCCCTGCCCAATAAGCAAGCTAGTCAGATGTCAGGAAGACTGCCGACTGGCTGAAATATAAAAGTGATACTCTATGGTTAAAACAGGAGAGGGTACAAAGGGGTTAAGCATGAACCCTTCCCAACTTTCCCTCTGACCCCCCCTTGCATTTTAATCTTTGATTTAGCTTAAAACCTCACCTAAATATAGTGCTGGGCTCTCTAAGCATTATTTTGAACATGATATGCTGCTGCCTTCCTGTAAGCTACAGCACTCAAGTTTCCACGATGAAATGATGAAATTAATAAATAAATTCATTAATAAAAACTTACAAATACAAAGTGACTGGTTGACTCAGGACAAGGTTTTGCAGCAATTAAACAATGTGAATGTGAACAAAGCCCGAGGGCCAGATGGAATTCACCCGCGAGTACTGAGGGAGCTATGTGTTGAAATATGTAAACCTCTGTTCTTAATCTTGCAAGATTCTTTTCTTTCAGGAATCGTACCAGAGGATTGGAGAAAAGCTGAAGTGGTCCCTATATTTAAGAAAGGTTTAAAATTTGTGCCTGGAAATTATAGACCTGTGAGCTTAACATCTGTGGCTGGGAAAGTATTTGAGGGGTTACTAAGGGATAATGTTCAGGAATTTATTGGGAGGTATAATGTAATTGGCAAAAATCAGCATGGTTTCATGAAACACAGATGATGTCAGAATAACCTAATTACGTTCTATGAGGAAGTAAGTAGAAGTATAGATCAGGGGGGTCGCAGTGGATGTGATTTACTTGGATTTTGACAAAGCTTTTGACACAGTTCCACACAAAAGGTTACTATTTAAACTAAGAAAAATTGGTCTATATGAAAATACTTGTTCTTGGATAGAATACTGGCTAAAAGATAGGGTACAGAGAGTGGTCATAAATGGTACATTTTCAAGATGGACATCAGTGGTAAGCGGTGTCCCTCAGGGGTCTGATATAGGACCAATACTATTCAATTTATTTATAAATGACATACTTGAAAACGAGAGAAATCTCAATGTATCCTTCCTGTTAAAATCCTTTCTCAAAGGCATTGAAAGCCATGTATCCAAGATCCCCTACGCCATCACGATCCCTAATTCCTGTGTCTCCTCTCTCCACAGGTAGGCATTATCACCCATCACCCATCATCCACAGACACCCACATCTCAACTGATCCCCTGCATACTTTTGCTGGTAGGACCCCCATCACCCAGTATTCGCAGGCACCCACATTGTAAGGTTACCTTGGTTTTTTGCTGTTTTTATTTATTTTTTATTTATTTTTGTTTTTCTCCACCATTTGCTTTGCTAATTAGCATGTGAATCTCCTGCCCATCCAGCCCACACACAGCCCATCCAGCTTCAGGTGTTGACTTTTTCAGGTGTTGACTCTTTAACTGCCTGAATGCAATCAGTCCGCCCTATATAACAACTATACCAGGCTCCATTGAGCCAGGCTCCAGTGTCATTTCCAAGTGGCATTCTTAAGTGGACGGTCAGAGTTGATTCCTGGAGTTGCGGTACTGGAGGAAGGAACTGCAAAACTGCAAGGCCCACTTTTTACTCTGGGTAAACTCACGTCTATATCATGCTTTCTCTCACGCTTCTACTCTTTACTTCTACCTTTCTCCTTAAATGGAACTCCTGCCCCTCTACCACCGACCCCTACACTATCTGCATCTCTCCCTCCCTCCTCTCGTCCCACATGATGGCCTCGCATGAGCTCCTATGTTTCCTCAGAACATGGTCTCCCTCTAACTCTCCTGCTGCCTCCCACTCCCACAAATCCCATTCCCACCTTCTCTTTCTCACCCTCCTGCTGTTACTCTATTCAGGTGACATATCCCCTAACCCTGGCCCCACAACACATCCAATACTTCCCTCTCATCCTATCTCCATCGCACATAAATCACCTCCCTGCAAGCCCAGCAACCTCATTCCCATCATCCCTCAGCGCCTGTCCTCTTTCTCCTGCGCCCTCTGGAACGCTCGCTCTGTGTGCAACAAACTCACAGCCGTCCATGACCTCTTCCTTTCAAACTCCTTTAACCTCCTAGCTTTAACTGAAACCTGGCTAACTCCCTCTGACACGGCCTCCGTTGCTGCTCTCTCACATGGCGGTCTACACTTGAGCCATACCCCCAGACCGGGTGAGAGAAATGGTGGCGGGGTCGGAATCCTGCTCTCTCCCACCTGCACCTACCAGCATCTCCCTCCACCCCCATCCCTCTCCTTCTCCTCCTTCGAGACACACTGCATCCGCCTGTTCTCTCCTCTGGCCCTCAGGGTGGCAGTCATCTACCGCCCACCGGGACCAACCTCCCAGTTCTTTGACCACTTTGCTACCTGGCTTTCTCACTTCCTGTCTTCTAATCTTCCATGCCTAATTCTCGGGGACTTCAACATTCCCATTGACGATCCTTCCGCTCCTGCTGCCTCCAAACTTCTTTCACTCACGTCCTCCCTTGGACTCACACAATCCTCCCTCCTCCCTACCCACCGCAATGGTCACGTTATTGACCTGGTCTTTTCCAACCTCTGCTCCATTTCTGAGTTCAAATGTCGCCCTTTCCCCATCTCTGACCACCACCTTCTCTCTTTCAACCTATCTGGACTTCCTAAACACCCTGCTCCCCCACCCCGCACACACACTCGCAGAAACCTACATGCTGTGGACCCCCATCAATTCTCCAACCTACTTCACCATCTCCCTCATACCTCATCCTTCACCTGCCCTGATGCTGCCACTAATCACTACAACACTACGCTTATCTCTGCTCTAGACACTCTTGCTCCTCTTCGACTCTGTAAGGCCCCACGCCGCCAGCTTCAGCCCTGGCACACGCTCCAGACTCGCTACCTGCAAAGATGCTCCCGCACCGCAGAGCGTGCCTGGAGGAAATCCCGCTCTGAAGCTGATTTTGTTCACTTCAAGTTTATTCTCCGGTCATACACCTCTGCCCTCCACTTGGCCAAACAATCCTTCTTCTCATCTCTTATATCTACGCTGTCCTCCAACCCTAAACGGCTCTGGTCCACCTTCAACACCCTCCTCTACCCACCTGCACCTCCCCCCTCAGCTGCCTTCAGCGCTCAAGACCTGGCAGACTACTTCCTCAGTAAAACTCTAACTATCAGAAGCAACATCCCAACACAAGATAGTTATCTGCCACCTCCACTCCCACAGGTCCCCTCTGCCACCCTCTGCCGCTTCCTCCCAGCCACTGAGGAGGAAGTCAATTCCTTATTGTCCTCCTCACATCTCACCACGTGCCCGCTTGACCCCATTCCCTCACATCTAATTCCTCCCCTCTCCTCCTCCCTCACCCCTGCTCTCACACACATCTTCAACCTATCTCTCTCCACTGGCTCCTTTCCATCCGCCTTCAAACATGTGCTAGTTACCCCTTTACTAAAGAAACCATCCCTAGACCCCAACTCTCCATCCAACTACCGCCCTGTATCCCTGCTTCCCTTCACATCAAAGCTCTTAGAAAAACTAGTCTTCAACCGCCTCTACCTCTTCCTGTCCTCCAATTCCCTACTTGACCCCCTGCAATCTGGCTTCCGTCCCCTACACTCAACTGAAACTGCCCTCACCAAAGTCACCAACGACCTCCTAACTGCTAAAAAACACGGCCACTATTCTATTCTCATCCTGCTTGACCTCTCGGCTGCTTTTGACACTGTTGACCACCCCCTCCTTCTACAGACCCTCAACTCTCTGGGTCTCGGTGACACTGCACTTGCTTGGGTTGACTCCTATTTATCCAACAGGTCCTTCTGTGTGTCCTTTGCTGGTAACTCCTCCTCTTCATTGCCTCTATCTGTTGGTGTACCTCAAGGCTCTGTCCTTGGTCCTCTGCTCTTTTCCATCTACACCTCCTCCCTGGGCAAAATCATCAACAGCTTTGGCTTTAATTACCACCTCTACGCTGATGACACTCAGATCTACCTCTCTACCCCTGATCTCTCTCCCCCTGTCCTCTCAAAAGTCAGTGACTGTTTATCTGGCATCTCCTCCTGGATGGCCTCCCACCACCTAAAGATCAACATGTCAAAGACTGAGCTCCTACTTATTCCTCCCTCCAATGCCTCCCCACCTCCTGACTTCTCTATCATGGTGGAGGGTATCACCATCTCCCCATCAAACCAAGTTCGCTGTCTTGGAGTTACACTTGACACTGCTCTTTTCTTCATCCCCCACATCCAGTCTCTTTCCTCCTCCTGCCGATACCAACTGCGTAATATTTCCAGAATTTGGCCATTTCTTACCGCTGTCACCACAAAACAACTCATACACGCCCTGGTAATCTCCCGACTCGACTATTGCAATAATCTCTTATCTGGCCTCCCTCTGTCCCGCCTCTCCGCCATACAATCCATCCTGAACGCCTCCGCCAGGCTAATTCACCTCACCCGCCGCTCTGTCTCTGCCGCTCCCCTCTGCGAGTCCCTTCACTGGCTCCCCATCCACTGCAGAATTAAGTTCAAAATCCTTATCCTTACCTACAAAACCCTCACTAACTCAGCGCCCCACTACCTGTCCTCACTAATCACCAAATACACCCCAGCCCGCTCCCTAAGGTCAAACAGTGACCTGCGCCTAGCTTCTCCCCGCATCACCTCTTCCCATGATAGACTGCAGGACTTCACACGCGCAGCCCCCACTCTCTGGAACGCTCTCCCTCGTACTGTCAGACTTTCCCCTAACTTCTCTTCCTTCAAACGCTCCTTAAAACGTTCCTATTTAGGGAAGCCTACCACCCAACTCACTGACACAACCATCAATCACTCTCACCTTACAGTCCTCTCCTCCTGTTTCCAACCCAACCCTCCTAGATTGTGAGTTCCTACGGGAATAGGGCCCTCATCTCCTCCTGTACTGTTTATCAAATGTTGTTCAATGTATTGTAACCCTGTCTATACTGTGCTTATTGTACAGCGCTGCGGAATATGCTGGCACTTTATAAATAAAGAATAATAATAATAATAATGTATCAGTGTTTGCAGATGACACAAACCTAGGAAAAGTAATACAATGTGAGCAGGATGTTACTTCGCTGCAGAGGGATTTAGATAGATTGGGGGACTGGGCACTTAAATGGCAGATGAAATTTAATGTAGATAAATGCAAAGTTATGCACTTTGGAGTGAAGAACACACAAGCAATTTATACCCTAAATGGTACGGAGTTAGGGAAATCCTAGCTGGAGAAGGATTTGAGAATAATCATAGACTTCAAACTAAGTAACAATGTGCAATGTCAAACAGCAACCGCCAAGGCCAGCAAAGTATTGTCATTCATTAAAAGGGGAGTTATCTCTATGGATGAAAACATAATTTTGCCTCTGTATAAATCAATGGTCAGACCACACCTTGAATATGCCTTGCAATTTTGGGCACCTGTCTTAAAAAAGGTTATTATAGCACTAGAAAAAGTGCAGAGATGGACAACTAAATTAATAAGGGGAATGGAAGGTTTAAGTTATGAGGAAAGACTAACCAGCTTAAACCTGTTTAGTTTAGAGAAATGGCGCCTTAGAGGGGATCTGATAACTTTATATAAATATATATGGGGCCATTATCAACCATTGTCTGATAACCTATTCATTAACAGGACTATACACGGGGTCACCCATTTAGTCTGGACGAAAGGAAATTCAGCCTAAAGCATAGGAAGGGTTATTTTACTTTGAGAACAATAAAGCTGTGGAATTCTCTGCCTGTTGAGCTGGTTGGGTCAGAGACTGTACAGACTTTTAAAAAGCGACTGGATGACTTCCTGCAGACACAGAATATTAAGGGTTATAATATTTAATATGTGGGTAAAAGCTTCTTGATCCAAGGAGAAATCTGACTGCCATTCTGGGGTCAAGAAGGAATTTTTCCCCAGTATGTTGCATATTGGCAAGCATTTCAGACTAGGTTTTTTGCCTTCTTTTGGATCAACAGCAGTAGGTGATGTGTGAGAGGCTGAACCCGATGGACGCATGTCTTTTTTCAGCCTATGTAACTATGTAAGCTGGACATTTGAGAAAGTGGGATGGGAGCCTTTAGGCCACTGAGAACACTCAAATTACATTGGATCTGTCTTTTCTCTAAATTTCAGGATGGTTTGAAATCCTGAAGGACTCAACAAAACAGAACTCATCTAACATACCTATCCTATCTCTTCTTCATGAGAAAGCATTTAAATCCTCAACATGAGCCCCTGAACCATCATCTGTTCTAGATATGTCATCACCCAGGCTGTGGGTATGTAAGTTGAGGTTGTATACAAGTATTTGACACACATTAGAAGAACAACAAAAAAATAGGCATTTCAAATATT
Source organism: Leptobrachium leishanense (assembly GCA_009667805.1). Lineage (NCBI taxonomy): Eukaryota > Metazoa > Chordata > Amphibia > Anura > Megophryidae > Leptobrachium > Leptobrachium leishanense. The sequence goes on along the minus strand of CM019069.1, from coordinate 108,048,317 downwards.
TTCTGGGTGATCATAATCAATACACATGAGTAAACGAAGAGTATGAGCCCTCTTTTCCACTGACTCACCCTCCATTCCGTTTGGTGCATGAGAGCAGCAGTATAGTGACGGGCCTTTCCATCGATTTCATCTGGTGTATTTATATCTTACACCACAAAAAAAGTTCATCTAACCAGTTATGAGGTGTCTGGTTACAGATAAATGAAACCATAATTCAATAGATGGCATTTAAAATATTTTAAAAAGGAAAAATGTTATTTTATTTCTTTCTTCCTTCAATGTGAGCAGGATGTTACTTATCCAGTTGTGAGCCACAATCCATCCAACATCTAAAGAGTCCCTCTTCTGCCCTAATGTATAAGAAAATGCTAAGTACCCCTATCAATTCATATCAGCAGGATGTCTTTGGAGGTTTTTCAAGACACCCAGAGGCTATTACTGTTCTCTGCTCCATGAACTTTTAATACATAGTATTGCTACATGAAACTAAATCCTGACATGGTAGGTTTATTTCTCAGCTTGAAGTGAAAAAACTAATTCCGAAACGAGCGAGATGAGATTTGCTCCTGGCTTTCTATTACTGCCTACATTAAACTTCGGAGCACTTTTTTTCTAGCTGATGTGGAGAGTGCTCCGTATTGCTAAAAAAATGTAAGTTATTTTCAGCAATAGGCTAGAAATCCTATAGAGTGCAGAATAACTATTCAGGTGTAGATTTTTGAGAAATATTAAAGTTGTACTTTCTGTGGTGATGATTGGTATCTACCATTAGGTTTGCCTTAGCTTCTAAAAAAAATACATTCATCTGTGCATTTTGCCATGTCTATCTAGGCCAGGGATCTCAAACTCCACCCCCCCCCCAGATGTTTATTGCCTACAATTCCCAGAATTCTTTGAATGCAATAGATGGCCAGAGAACAAGGGAGTTTCTTTCTCATACTTAGTTTTTTTCGCCTTATCCCCTTTTTATCAGCATTGTTTTCTCATCTTCCAAAACAGCCAAGGGAGGCGTCACCAATCGGTCCGTTTCTCTATATATTTAAATTAAGTTTCATGTAAAAAGTATCATTTTTTTATTATTATTTTACATGTTCTCTAGTCTAGTATAATTGAATTTTCTACAATAAATATGAATTACAGTAAAAATGCTTTCATTACAAAATTACATAAACTGTTTGCTTGTTATCCAATTGAAAGAATTCGAAGAAAAGCCTTTTTAAATTTATATTATTTTTTAAGACATAAACAGACCAGTTACACTGGCCTGAACCTGTTCTAGTTGTGCCATGATAAATAAACTAGCAAGAATACAATGTACAATGTTGGATTCACTTTCAAAGATTAAGATCAGAAATGGCCAGTGATTAAAGTGATTGATATTTACTCTTTTGAAAACACATCAACTAGACACTGTGTTCAGACTATTCTAAAGAAATCAAATTGGTCTGAACAGAGGAACAAGTGCTTCAAACATGAATTAATCAAGTTGCAATGGTATCTATTTTCCCAGATCCTGTTGCTCTTCTGCACCAGATTTCTAGATAGGGGATACAGACCTAATACAGAGATTTAAAAAATTATAAAGTGGTAAAATGCTGTCAAAGTATATATTACAATCTTACTGACCTACAAAACTCTGCTGGATTAAGGTCATCATGAGCCTGGAGCTGAAGAGATTGGTGTGCCTCTGTTGCTTTCTTCTGAGTTACATTGTGCTTCTCACTGTCCTCTTATCATCTCATCTTCTAATGTGTCCCTGCCATATTTTCTCATCTCCCAGGGTGTCTCTGCTACTGTATATTCTTCCCAAACTTTATTGTTCCTCTAAAAAACATTCTTCTCACTGCTCCTTGTTCCTGTGGCCATTTCTTATCACCTCCCATTCTGCTAGTGCCCCAACCTCCTTAATCTCAATGTGTTAATGGCAAGTAGTGCAGACCTAGATAACTTTTCACTGGCCCTATTTTGGCCAGCTCCAACAGCCATTAAGAAATCTGGCTCTATTCTTCATAATACTAGAATACCACAGTGCCTGATTACAGAAGACTAGAGAAGTCATTCAAGGAGCACCAAAACTTCGGCCAGCTCAATTCGCCGACCTTGTGCTGAATTCAGCATTCACCGCAGGGTCCCCGAAGTGCGCCAAATCGATCCGCTGAATGCGGCCGCAAACCGCCAAACACATCCGATAAACCACGCGAAAAATCACAGATCGCATCTGAAAAACCACTGGTGAAAAAAAAAAAAACAACCGATCTGATGAACCGCCAAACACATCCGCAACACCGCCGAGCGCAGCCGCCGAATGACTCCGACTAGCCACCGAACAGACTGCCGAACGGGGGTAAAAAAAAACTGCAACTTTTAAAATATAATATTTATGTTCCTATGAATAACCATAAAATGGTGGGGGGGTTTTAATTCTGTTACAGACCTATTAAGAAAAAAAAATCGTAATCAAAAATTTTGCTGGAAAAATGCCTAAAAAAATTCTAAGAAATAAATGAATAAAGAGACTTTTTGCTGCAAAATTTAGTTTTATTGCTGTGCAGCTCTGTGATACACTCATACATGTCACGTGTTTTTTTAGGGGGCAGCATTTCATTCATCGCTCACTATTCACTGTAGGGTCACCGTAGAGCGGCAAAGATGGAGTCACCGAAGCCTCGTGAAAAAGTTGGCAAACGTCACGGAAGACCACCAAAGAGTGGGCCTTGGCGAAATCCACCGAACTGCAAAAAAACCACGAAAAAAACAACAGAACTCTCCTATTCTCCTAATAGGTGTTTAAATCAATAAAAATGCATTAAAAAGTGCATAAAAAATAATGGGAAAAAAGCTACTACAGTGGGAGCACTGCTATTGTCGGGTGACTCTCTGGGTGCTCCACCCACGGATTCGCAGTCCCGTATCCAAATCCAATTAACGGATGGGCCACATCATGGAAGTCTTGATTGATATCAGGTTCCCCGAGTCCAAATTGAGTCTCATCACAGCCCCATTAATTCTAGCAGAGCGGAAAATTGAGTGGTAGAGGCACTGGTCCTTTGGACCCTGCATATCCACTTTTATACACCACCCTCACAATGTCATGTGAGGTGTCACTGCAGATAGCTTGTATGAAAAAAACCAAAAACAGTAATTAAAAAAAAATTACTGGTGGAGGTGAGACACAACGGGAACAAGGGAGAATGTAGGGGGCAAATGCCTTCCCCTTGCACCCCGTAAAGTCACCTATGAACTGACTACTAAGCATCTGTGCTATGTTCGCAAGGAATCCGCCGGCTGGGTGGAGTAGAGGTAATGTCTGCATGGAGAGAGCCTGTGGAGTCATGGGTTCGATCCCAGCGAGCAACCTCTCCAGTAAGTGCCCTTGGCAAGACACCTAACGGTACATACTCGCCACCCAGGACATACTTGAAAACAAGAGAAATCTTAATGTATCCTTCCTGGTAAAAATCCTTTCTCAAAAAAAATTGTAAAAGAATGTACATAATGGGAAAAAACATCAAGTAAATAGCAGTATCAACATTAAGAATCGCATGGCTAGACCAGTGCATGCCTAATATGCACTAGGGATGCTTATTGAGGAAAACAAACTGTCAGACAACAAATATGGAGTAAAAATAATGTCTTAATTTCCCCTCTGAAAAGGTCTATGCTTTCTTGGCTGACATTGCTATGAGCAACGGATTCGTAGTTGATTCTTATTTTCATATTGTTTGTTGCTAAATAATAACTGTGAAGGAACCGTTCCCTTCCGTCTGTCCTGGCTCTCCAGACACCCCTTCGTTGCGGTCAGCCCGGCTACTGGGAGCGCTGTCCTCAGCGCCTCGAGCGACTTGACCTGCCTGCTTCTGTTCCTCTGCCCTGGAACCGTTAGGAATCTCCAGAAGGCCGCTCTCTGCCTTCTGAGGGTGAGTGTGGAGTGTAGTGTAGTTTTTAATAAAGACACCAGGCGCCGCTGTATGCTTTAAAACAGGATTCTCTCTCTCTGAGCTCTGACTTTTTAATGAACAACCACCATTTATGCTGAAGTCCAACAGTCATAATTTGCATACCCATACTAATTACTAGTCATAATTTGCATACCCATACTAATTACATTAGGTCAGTTATTTACAATAAACATTCTTTACATTCTCTAGCCTTCAGCTCACACAACATTTGTATATCCATTGTTCTAACACATCAGATTAAACACACACTATCAGAGATCCCTTGAATTAAACATGCAGCTAGATAATGGGAAAAACCCTGGTGCATAAATTACACAGCAGTAAAGCTTGTTTACTGTATACACAAAAACACATTTACCTACAGGAATATAAATATTTTTAAAACCAAAGCTATGCCATTTTACACTAAACTAAATTAAACTAAAACCAAACCATGTAAAATATATTTAAAACCACACGATATAAATGAACATAAAAACAATCACAATGTAGCGCTGATCGGATATATATGGAAAATCACTGAAACACTTAAATGGTCCTTGTTACTCAACCATCAACATAGAAATACAAAACAGAGGTAGTGTAGCGATAACAATGTCCTTCTTGAGTATGATGGATTTCAAAACTTTTCGTAATCCTCTTCAGAGTATCCCTCAAATGAAGAGAGAAAAAGACATCATAGTGCGACCCATATATCACTTAGTGAAAAGGATAGATGAATAGATCTCACTCACATGAAGTGGAACCCTCCTGGTTCTGGGTCAATCGTTTTTAGGGTCGTTCACTGGCCACCCAAGTGCCCCTCTTAGAAAGGATCGGTTCTCCTGGCGAGGATAGATATCCCGATATCCGGAGGTTACTGAATCCAAAGAGTCCACTCGAAGGGGCCCATAAAAAACTCCAAAGAGTATAGGGTAAATGAAAACATTAAAAATGTTTTTAAATGAATAAAACATTTAATAACAAATAAAAACAAAACAATAAGCCAGGACGCGTTTCGCCAAGATAGATAATGTATCAAAAGGCTTCCTCAGCTGGCTGTTTTCATTTACCCTATACTCTTTGGAGTTTTTTATGGGCCCCTTAGAGTGGACTCTTTGGATTCAGTAACCTCCGGATATCGGGATATCTATCCTCGCCAGGAGAACCGATCCTTTCTAAGAGGGGCACTTGGGTGGCCCGTGAACGACCCTAAAAACGATTGACCCAGAACCAGGAGGGTTCCACTTCATGTGAGTGAGATCTATTCATCTATCCTTTTCACTAAGTGATATATGGGTCGCACTATGATGTCTTTTTCTCTCTTCATTTGAGGGATACTCTGAAGAGGATTACAAAAAGTTTTGAAATCCATCATACTCAAGAAGGACATTGTTATCGCTACACTACCTCTGTTTTGTATTTATAAATGAACATAAAGTCTCTTGGGGTTTGAAGCATGGAGCGTTACATCAGCTCCATGACATATGTCCCCCCTTCCAGAACGGCAGGGCAAGCTTAGATCCCAAACGGATCTCTTGCCACTGACGAGACTTCTCACATTGTCCTTTTTTTTTTTTCTGTGCCATCCTCAAAGTTCCAGGGTGCTGGCGCACAAGCATCACCAGTGGGGTCCGACGGTCGCCACAGGGTATGCCTGGGTGTGTGTCCATAGTCTGTCGGGAGGAGGCGAGCCACCAGGCTTCTCCACTTGTCCTCGTAAACTAGCCCGCTGTCCGAGGGGTGCTCCAGGCCCCAGCGCCGGCCACCCCATTGGTGCAGTTGGTGGCAGGTGTCCCCTCCTGGGGAAGGGTTCTGTCGTCGGGGAGGGGTACCGCCTGTACCACCTCCGGGGGTATCACGCACCCGGGAAAAACGCAGGCCACTTGCACACGTCCCGAGCGCTCTGGTCAGCTGCTGGAAAAAGTAGTGGCTGTAGGGGGCCAAAGGGTTGGAAAAGTGGGCAGAGTTGACAATGGCTCTGCCCCGTAGCCAGCGCTTCTGCTGGAGAAGGGTCTCTGGGCGGGAGGATGGCTTCCTCCCTCTCCGGGGAAACCAAGTGCTGCGGGCAAGTCAACCCGGGGGTATCCGCCATCGGCTCCTTGGGGTAGGCGGTGGAGAGTGGGCAGAGGCCAGCGGTGCTCTGCCCCGTGGCCAGCTCTTCTGCTGGGTAGGGGTCTCCTTGTGGGCGGAGGGCATCTTCCATAATGAAGGGGGCCAGGGGGGTGTGGAAACAAGCCCAGGGGGATCCTCAGGGGGATCCGGGGAAACAAGCAAGGGCTGCGGGCAAAGCAGCCCGGGTAGATCATCCATCTGCGCCTCGGGGCAGGCTGTAGAGGGTGGGCAGAGGCCAGCGGTGCTCTGCCCTGGGGCCAGCTCTTCTGCTGGGAAAGCGGGTGCGAGATCAAAATCCAGCGGGGTGGAAGGGATCAGCGGCTGCGGGATAAGCAGCCCTGGGGAATCATCTTTCTGCTCCTCGAGGCAGGATGGGGTGGGTGGGCAGAGGCCAGCGGTGCTCTGCCCCGTTGCCAGCGCTTCTGCTGGGTAAGGGTCGCTTTGCGGGAGGATGGCTTCTTCCATCTCCAGGGGGATCAAAGGTTGCGGGCAAACCAGCCCGGGGGGAACATCTGTCTGCTCCTCGTGGCAGACTGTGGAGAGGGGGCAGAGGCCAGCGGTGCTCTGCCCCGTGGCCAGCTCTTCTGCTGGGTAGGGGTCTCCTTGTCGAGGAGGGCATCCTCCATAATGAAGGAGGTCAGGGGCTGTGTGGAAACAAGCCCCGGGGGATCCGGGGAAACAAGGGCTGAGGGCAAAGCAGCCCGGGTAGATCATCCATCTGTGCCTCGGGGCAGGATGGGGTGGGTGGGCAGAGGCCAGCGGCAGTCTGCCCCGTTGCCAGCGCTTCTGCTGGGTAAGGGTCGCTTTGCGGGAGGATGGCTTCTTCCATCTCCAGGGGGATCAAAGGTTGCGGGCAAACAAGCCCGGGGGGAACATTTGTCTGCTCCTCGTGGCAGACTGTGGAGAGTGGGCAGAGGCCAGCGGCGCTCTGCCCTGTGGCCAGCTCTTCTGCTGGGTAGGGGTCTCCTTGAGGGAGGAGGGCATCCTCCATAATGAAGGAGGTCAGGGGCTGTGTGGAAACAAGCCCCGGGGGATCCTCGGGGGGATCCAGGGAAACAAGCAAGGGCTGTGGGCAAAGCAGCCTGGGTAGATCATCCATCTGCGCCTCGGGGCAGGATGGGGTGGGTGGGCAGAGGCCAGCTGCGCTCTGCCCCGTTGCCAGCGCTTCTGCTGGGTAAGGGTCGCTTTGCGGGAGGATGGCTTCTTCCATCTCCAGGGGGATCAAAGGTTGCGGGCAAACCAGCCTGGGGGGAACATCTGTCTGCTCCTCGTGGCAGACTGTGGGGGGTGTAGCTTCCTTGACGGAAATTCCAGGCAAGCTGTAAATCTCCTCCCAAGTATCGCTGGGGAGTGCGGGTTCCTCCCATGAAGCTCCAGACAAGCTGTAAGTCCCCATAAAAGGATCGCTGGGGGGTGTAGATTCCCTGGACGAAGCTCCAGGCGGGCTGTCAACCTCAACCCAGGGCTCTACGGGGTAAGTTTCAGGGGTGGGGTATTCTGTCCATGTCGCTTGGAGCTCGGCCAACTGCAGCTGGTGTTGGCGCTCCTTATCTCGCTCCTCATCTTCTTGGAGGTCCATCATCAGTTGTACAACTGCGGCTTCGGAGGGGGTGGTGCCGCATATTTCTAATATTGCTCGAGCTTTCTTTCGGAGGTGATCTTTAGTGGCCGGAGTCGGGGTTGGGGTTCTTACCATTCGCTGGTCCATCCTTGTAAGCTCCTTCACCAGGGCTTTCTTGTTTTTGGTGCCGGCGATTCCTCCACGGCACTCTAATATGTATCTCAGCGTGTCCCTCTTGTAGTTGGCATAGCTGGCCATTCTGCGTTTCTTCTGGGGTTGGAGAGCTTATCCCACCGCTTGCCACCAGTGTGAAGGAACCGTTCCCTTCCGTCTGTCCTGGCTCTCCAGACACCCCTTCGTTGTGGTCAGCCCGGCTACTGGGAGTGCTGTCCTCAGCGCCTCGAGCGACTTGACCTGCCTGCTTCTTTTCCTCTGCCCTGGAGCCGTTAGGAATCTCCAGAAGGCCGCTCTCTGCCTTCTGAGGGTGAGTGTGGAGTGTAGCGTAATTTGCAATAAAGACACCAGGCGCGGCTGTATGCTTTAAAACAGGATTCTCTCTCTCTGAGCTCTGAGAGTTCTCTGACTTTTTAATGAACAACCACCATTTATGCTGAAGTCCAACAGTCATAATTTGCATACCCATACTAATTACTAGTCATAATTTGCATACCCATACTAATTACATTAGGTCAGTTATTTACAATTCAACATTCTTTACATTCTCTAGCCTTCAGCTCACACAACATTTGTATATCCATTGTTCTAACACATCAGATTAAACACACACTATCAGAGATCCCTTGAATTTAACATGCAGCTAGATAATGGGAAAAGCCCTGGTGCATAAATTACACAGCAGTAAAGCTTGTTTACTGTATACACAAAAACACATTTACCTACAGGAATATAAATATTTTTAAAACCAAAGCTATGCCATTTTACACTAAACTAAATTAAACTAAAACCAAACGATGTAAAATATATTTAAAACCACACGATATAAATGAACATAAAGTCTCTTGGGGTTTGAAGCATGGAGCGTTACATCAGCTCCATGACAATAACCCAATCAGTCAATCATACAAACTGTTTTATGGGGGGAATATGTTTAGAAATATAAGCAATCTGGGCTCAATTCTTTTCCAGCTGATAAATACGAGAGTTTTATTCATGTAGAAGGGAATTTTGTAAAATTGGAAGGAAAGGAAAACTTTAACAAACAAAAGTTTTTTTCTCGCCATTTGGTTCTAAAATTGTAGTTCAATAACCTTTCATTGTTTATTTCTATAATCTTTTATTATATGAAAGATACATTATAAAATATTGTTTCTTTTGAATGAATCTGGAAGTTCAGACGTGGTCAGCTGGAATACTCCATTTAAACAAAAAAAAAGTCATTTAAAAAATGAATAATAGGAATAAATAACTACACCCTACATTTCCCACTCACATTATTTTTCTACCATGTTCTTTAGATTTTTTTTATGTTACTTGTCTTATTTTTTTACAATGGGCACATCAATTTTTTGATGAGAGCAAAAGCCGCTTCAATATTCCACATTTTTACTTGGGTGCCCAAGATTAGGTCAGCTGATAAAGCATCCTACAGATTTATCGTGCCGCTGTCTTTGGGCGGGATGAACTGAGCCTTGAGTTCTTGGAAGGTGCAAGTTTCTGAGAAGTTGTGTGTCTTGCACTTTGCGAATCCTCACAAGGTCAATAGCATTTAAGCCTGCATTAGCAATAGCATTTAAGATGCGAGTACTCATTATAAGTATAGGAGCTCGCAAAGCTGGACACGCAAGCTTCCAAGATAGCGCTGGAGGGACAACCCACTCCATAAAACCACTTATTTTATTAAAAGGAAAGGTTGAAAAATTGCCCAATATACACCAATAGTCTCCATCCAAACACGGTTGCCAAAACACCAAAGGGAAAGCACCATTGGTCCAAGCCATTCAAAAAACTGCCTGCATTGGAGGCTGGCCTCTGATTGACAGGAAGGGGCCCAGGCAGCTCCCCCTGCTCCCTCTAGTGGTGGATACAGAGTATGACAGGACCAGCCAGCTCCATCTGCTCCCTCTAGTGGCGGATACTGAATATGACAGGCCCAAACAGTTCCCTCTAGTGGCAGATACAGACTATGACAGGCACAGAAAAACTGTTTTCCTATCATATTTTTTTTTTAATAGTAAAGTATATGATATGATGAAAATAATTGTATCTTTAGAAAGTCAATTTAATGGCAAGGAATCATATATAATATGTGTGGGTACAGTAAATGAGTGAAAGGTAACTTACAGCTAAACACAAACCGCAGAAAGTTAGGTAATATCTGTATATCTGACTGATACTAGCCAGTGCCTCACCAGCCACTGACCTCACTGCACGTCCCTACAAGTACTGTGTACCCTGTCACTACCAGGTAGTTGGTTGTGTAAAAATAAAAAAATTGGATAAATTTCTACACTGCAAATACACATTTTCTTAGTTTCATTATAAATTGTGTCCACCTTCCAACCTTGCTTAAGTAATAAGATTACAATATCAATATAATTAAAACCGTACGTTATCAAAAGAAGCTCTGCGGCAAAATTATTTTCCCTTAGATAAATATCCAAAATGGCCACAAGGCGACGTTCAACAAAATTAGGTTACAAAATTGGTGTGATGCCAGAAGCAACCTCTTTCAAGATTGACAGTACTGTGTTCTGCCGCATGCAGGGGAAAGCCATGATATTGAAATTAATCACATCTCACTAAATATCACAAGGGCATGTTTTAACATTGTTCATCCAAACAGACCAAGAACCTTCAATTTATCCTATAATCTAGATTAAAATGCTTCCAGGACATTAATGTGCCCAATTTTAGAATGCAAAAGAACACACTATGACCTGAAAAATGAATTTAATAACAACAGGTTGAGAAATCCACATAAGGTATAATTATTATTATACGATGGTTGACGAGATAAGAAGTGATATCAGGGCTGGCGCGTCTGTAAGGCAAACAAGCTGTTTGCCTAGGGCGCCATAATGAGAGAGGCGCCGGCGGAGCAATGGCATTCACACTGCCTGCCCGCCCGCTCGCCGCCCTCTCTCTGTGTGACTGTGGAGTGGACTGTGGAGTGGACTGCGGAGGAACCGCGGTGTGCAGAGTCGGGCAGGCTGACAGTCACATGATCCGCTGCAGCGTGAGTGCCTTCCAATGAGCATAAGGCACCGTTGCATGGTGACTGACGCAGGAGTCCTAGTAAGACCGTGCCAGAAGGATTCCCCACGGACTCCCCCTCGTCTCTCACTACTTGTCTGGTTGGTATATATGGGGGCTCTGATATATTTATGGGGGCTCTGATCTGGGGGCTCTGATATATTTATGGGGCTCTGATAGGGGGTCTGATTTGGGGGCTCTGATATATTTATGGGGGCTCTGATCTGGGGTCTGATATGGGGGCTCTGATCTGGGGTCTGATTTGGGGGCTCTGATATATTTATGGGGGTTCTGATATATTTATGGGGCTCTGATCTGGGGTCTGATATGGGGGCTCTGATATATTTATGGGGGTCTGATCTGGGGCTCTGATCTGGGGTCTGATGATTTGGGGGCTCTGATATATGGGGCTCTGATATATTTATGGGGGATCTGATCTGGGGTCTGATATATTTATGGGGGCTCTGATCTGGGGTCTGATATATTTATGGGGGCTCTGATCTGGGGTCTGATATGGGGGCTCTGATATATTTATGGGGGATCTGATCTGGGGTCTGATATATTTATGGGGGCTCTGATCTGGGGTCTGATATGGGGGCTCTGATATATTTATAGGGGATCTGATCTGGGGTCTGATATATTTATGGGGGCTCTCATTGCACTGAAAATTAAAATTGTTAATTTGCAACCAAATTCTTGTGGCCAAATATTTATTACATGGACTGATTTAAATTTCTAATCCAAGAATGTCTACTTATACCATGCAATACAGTAACTTTAATGCTTAATGTTGGAATAATATAAACTACCGTATTTTTCGCTCCATAAGACGCACCTGACCATAAGACGCACCTAGTTTTTAGAGGAGGAAAACAGGAAAATAAATATTCTGAAATCAAATAGTGTGATAATGGATATTACCCCTGCTCCTCTCATGGATATACTGCCCCAGCTCATGGATACTGTCCCCCAGCTCATGGATATACCCCCCAGTTTATGGATATGCCCCCCAGTTTATGGATATGCCCCCCAGCTCATGGATATGCCCCCCAGCTCATGGATATGCCCCAGCACATGGATTTGTCCCCAACTTATGGATATGCCCCAGCACATGGATAATGCCCCAGCTCATGGATATTACCCCAGCACATGGATATTGCCCCAGCACATGGATATTGCCCCAGCACATGGATATACTGCCCCAGCTCATGGATATGCCCCAGCTCACTCATGGATATGCCCCAGCTCACTCATGGATATGCCCCAGCAGCTCATGGATATGCCCCAGCTCACTCATGGATATGCCCCAGCAGCTCATGGATATGCCTCAGCTCACCTGCCGCCGCCGCGTTAGGCTCCCTCTGAGCGTGCGTCCGGCAGCAGGAAGCTTGGGCACTCGCCTGGGGAGCCACGTGAACGCGATTTCGCGAGATCGCGGTCACGTGGCTCCCCCAGGCGAGTGCCCAAGCTCCTTGCCGCCGGACGCACGCTCAGAGGGAGCCTAACGTGGCGGCAGCAGGTGAGCTGAGGCATATCATGGGGCATTCGCTCCATAAGACGCACCTTGGGGGGGAGAAAAGTGCGTCTTATGGAGCGAAAAATACGGTAGGTGGAAAGCCTGCCCAGAGGGCAGTCTATTGTTAAGTGAGGTGTGCATGAATGTTCACCGAAATGAAAGCACAGCAACGTCAAGGAAAGACAATCCTTTTTTTTTTCCTAATAGCGGGTTGTCTGTGCTTGCAGGGGGTGTGAAAAAGAAATCTGTGTAAGGGACCTCCTTAGATTGTAAACTCATGGATAGCTTGTAAGGTACCCCTTAGATTGTAAACTCATGGGACCCCCTAGATTGTAAATTAATGGGACCCCTTAGATTATAAACTCATGGGACCTCTTAGATTGTAAACTCATGGGATAGATTGTAAACTCATGGGACCACATAGATTGTAAACTCATGGGACCACATAGATTGTAAACTCATGGGAACCACTTAGATTGTAAACACATGGGATAGATTGTAAACTCATGGGACCCCATAGATTGTAAAATCATGGGACCCCTTAGATTGTAAACTCATGGGACCCTTTAGATTGTAAATTCATGGGATAGATTGCAAGTTTATGGGACCCCTTAGATTGGAAATTCATGGGATAGATTGCAAGCTCATGGAATAGATTGTAAACCCATAGGACCCCATAGATTGTAAACTCATGGGATAGATTGTAAGCTCATGGGACCATTTAGATTGTAAATGCATGGGATAGATTGTAAACTCATGGATAGATTGTAAACTCATAGGACCACTTAGATTGTAAATTTATGGGATAGATTGTAAACTCATGGGACCCTTTTAGATTGTAAACTCATGGGACCCTTTAGATTGTAAACTCATGGGACCCTTTAGATTGTAAATTCATGGGATAGATTGTAAACTCATGGGACCCTTTAGATTGTAAACTCATGGGATAGATTGTAAACTTATGGGACCCCTTAGATTGGAAACGCATGGGATAGATTGCAAGCTCATGGGACCCCATAGATTGTAAACTCATGGTATAGATTGTAAACTCATGGGATAGATTGTAAACTCATGGGACCACTTAGATTGTAAACTCATGGGATAGATTGTAAGCTCACGGGATCAGACCCCCTTTAGATTGTAAACTCACGGGATCAGGCCCCCTAGATTGTAAGCTCACGGGAACAGAATGTACATAGACCCTGTGTCACCCCATGAATTCACACTGGGAGGCTCCACCCCGGTTTGTGGCCCCTGGCTCTGATGATGGTGTCTGTGGGGCCCTGGGCTCCTCACCCTGCGGGGCATCCTGAAGACCTGCAGCGCCCGCTCCTGCAGAGTCCCTCAGCAGAGCCTGGATCAGGGATGAGAAGGCAAAGTCTCCGCGGGATGCCGTTGTGTCGGGGCACAGGAGCCCTGCATCCCCGGCGTCCTCCGGCAAGTAACTGGCTCCAGAGGCAGTGTGGTCCGGGGGCTGCACGTCCTGGCGTCTGTGGGCGCTCACGGCGTCTGTGAGTGAAGCCTGCCTGTGAGGCATTTTGGCGCGCCACCAGCATATTATGCTGGCACGCACCGGCTGTGCCGCAGCGGTTGGATGAGCGCGCAGCCAGCAGTACACTGGTTGCGCGCGCATGCACACAGGCAGCGTGGCGAAGGACACGCTGCCTCTTACTGTATTATGTTATAGATAGTAATAAAACTGTGTGTGTAGAAAGGGGGGGGCAGCAAAGTATGTTTTTGCCTAGGGTGCCAAAAAGCCTTGCACCGACCCTGAGTGATATGTTTGATGTTATTAGAAAATAATTACTAAGAATATGTGAAACAGCTGCAAAAATGATATTCCATGCAAATTAAAAATCCTATGATTGTGTTCAGCTGTTCTATGAAATAACAGAACAGCAAAAAAGTTACTAAGACAACCAGTTCTAGTACCTTTGTTTATAGGGTTATCACATAAGTATTACTATCCTACTAGAAGAACTGGGCCATCATCTTGAGTTCTTGTTGACATATTTGGAGAAACAACAACTGAATGCACAGTAAAAAACAACCAGTAGCTCAACAATCGATGTGGAGACAAATTAACATGTGCACCTGATGTGACATACTGTATACTGAAAAGTCAAAATGGACAACCATTTTTAATGAAAGTGCTAAGATGGTAGGAAATCCTATGCTGGATTCCAAATGCTTTAGAAATATATATGTAGCTTGGAACAATAGGTATTTACGTGGAAAAATTCATGCGACTTCAGGTAACAGCTTTGGATCACAAGTAAGTTTGTTTTGTACTATCGCTGCTCTACAATCCTGGAAAGCCGACTCGATCACACTCAGAACACGCCACCAGTGAGTGTCCTAGGGCAAGACACCTAACGAGATGGATGCACCTATCTCGCAAAATCCTTGTACATCTCATAGATTGTAAATTCCCTTGGGAACAGGGTCCCCCTGAATCAGCTCATCATCCATGTGTGGTCTGTAGATACTCGAGTATATCGCTAGATTTTGGTGACAAAATTTTACCTTAAAGTTGGAGGGGTCACGTCATATTCGAGACATCTGCATCGCGTGTCAAAAAAACCCTTGCCTTTTTCTGGATTTAAAGTCTCCCGGAAGTTCCGGTAGTCTCGCTGAAGTGAATGCGGGCTCCCTAATGCTTGCAAACACTTCAGGAACTCCCGGATTCAGGAGAGGTGGGATCCATCACGGCCAGAGGGCATGCTCAGTTTAAGCCAATCATTCACCTCGTTCGCCTCTGCCGGCCATCGCTAGTAAAGAAGACGGATGACCAGCGGCTTCATACTTAGTAACAACTGCAATCATTCTAGAGCAGAGAACCCTGGCCTGAGGGCAGTGGCGTAACTAGAACCCTGAGGGCCCCGGTGCGAGAATCCATGAAGGGCCTCCCCCCACCCACCAAAAAGATCCATATTTTTACTTTTTTTTTCCCCTGAAATATAAAATATACTACACCATTTATATTAATTAGTTCAACTTACTTTAATTAGGTCATTAAATAGGTCACCACCATATTGAAAGCACCCCCCCCCCGGTAATCCTGACACACTGCACTTTACAGAGCTCCACAGCAATAAAACTCCCTGTAATGTGCGGTGTGTACAAGCATATCACAAAGCTCCACAGCAATAAAACTCACAGGAAGCACTGGGGTGTATGAGCAGGTACAGAATCCACAGCAATATAACTCACAGGAAGCACTGGGGTGTATGAGCAGGTACAGAATCCACAGCAATATAACTCACAGGACACGCTGGGGTGTTTGAGCAGGCACATAATCCACAGCAAGAACCTGCAGGAACCATGACTGGGCCCCCCCACCCTAGGCAAAAACATACCCCTTACATACCCCTTACAGTCCTCACCTTACAGTCCTCTCCTCCTGTTTCCAACCCCAACCCTCCCAGGTTGTGAGTTCCTATGGGAATAGGGCTCTCATCTCCTCCTGTACTGTTTGTCAAATGTTGTTCAATGTATTGTAACCCTGTCTATACTGTGTTTATTGTACAGTGCTGCAGAATATGCTGGCGCTTTATAAATAGAGAATAATAATAATAATAACAATACCCCCTCCTGTTAACATGCATTGGTCCCCTCCTGGTCCACAATGTTGACTCCAGACAGTATCACATTTTTTCCAGGTTCACTAGGACCTCTTCAGTCCATCCCATTTTTAATGTAATTTGCGCTATGTGTATCTCACAGAGCTCCACAGCAATAAAACTCCCTGTAATGTGGGGTGTGTACAAGCATATCACAAAGCTCCATAGCAATAAAACTCACAGGAAGCACTGGGGTGTATGAGCAGGTACAGAATCCACAGCAATATAACTCACAGGAAGCACTGGGGTGTATGAGCAGGTACAGAATCCACAGCAATATAACTCACAGGACACGCTGGGGTGTTTGAGCAGGCACATAATCCACAGCAAGAACCTGCAGGAACCATGACTGGGCCCCCCCCCACCCTAGGCAAAAACATACCCCTTACATACCCCTTACAGTCCTCACCTTACAGTCCTCTCCTCCTGTTTCCAACCCCAACCCTCCCAGATTGTGAGTTCCTATGGGAATAGGGCTCTCATCTCCTCCTGTACTGTTTGTCAAATGTTGTTCAATGTATTGTAACCCTGTCTATACTGTGTTTATTGTACAGCGCTGCGGAATATGCTGGCTCTTTATAAATAGAGAATAATAATAATAATAACAATACCCCCCCCTGTTAACATGCATTGGTCCCCTCCTGGTCCACAATGTTGACTCCAGACAGTATCACATTTTTTCCAGGTTCACTAGGACCTCTTCAGTCCATCCCATTTTTAATTTAATTTGCGCTATGTGTATCTCACAGAGCTCCACAGCAATAAAACTCACAGTAATGTGCATTGTGTATCAGTGTAAATCACAGAGCTCCAAAATATAGCTCACAAATGAGTATAAAATAAATTAACCTCCCTGGCGGTATTCCCGAGTGTGACTCGGGGTTAAATTTCACTACCACGAACGGTAACCCCGAGCCACACTCGGGCTGGATGCCTACTCGTCTCCTTCTGGCTCCCTGGCTGTCCCCCGCAGTGTGATCGTGGCAAGCTGCTTCCTGGTAAGGCTCCCTGCGCGTCACACGATGCAGGGGGCGGGACCAGCAGCAAACTTAGAAAAAAATCATTTTACACTGTATAATCCAAAGTGCAATGTTCATGAACGGCCACTAGGTGGCACTACAGGATAAGAAACAGACCATATATCCTCTCACCCTTGTTTTCAGACAGATTTCAGTGTTTTTTGTTGTATTTTATTGAATATCATTTATTTGCATTATTTTGGATAATTATTTTTGGGATAATAAATTATTATGTCGTGTTTCAAACTTTATCGGACTCAGTGTATTTACTATTTTTTATTTATTTATTTATAAATGATTTTACCAGTAAGGACTCTTGATTGCACGGATTTCAGTGCGTGATTCCTAATTATTACAGGCTAACTATGTACAGAAACACGTTTCCTTTAAAAGAAAATTGAGACTATTTTAATGGAGAAGGGTCAATATAATTACAGAGAATAATAGGAGAGAGAGGGCTGACACACTAGGTGAGGGTAAATATAGAACATGAAGTAGCGGGGTGCATGTGGGCTTGGTGGGTAGATGGTGCAAGAAATGTACAATAGGATTATGGAGTGAGCCGATAGTCTTCTTTAAAGTAATGTGTTTTTAAAGACTTCTTGAAGGACTGGAGAGATGGCGAGAGTCTAATGTTGCAGGAATAGCTAACATCAATAGTCTCCGGAAAACATAATCCTCTAAAACAGGAGTCCGGAACCTCCGTATGTTTTGGGCCTACATCTCCTAGGATACTCAGCCATTCATTGGTTGGGTGAGCATCATTGGAGATGTAGTTCTAAAACATCTGGAGGACCAAGGTTGATGACTCCGGTTCTAAGACAGTGATTTTCAATCATATCACCTACTGCACAACGATAACAGCAAAATAATAATAATAATAAAAAGTCAATGCACACCAATTTTTATGGATACATTTTATCATTTAAAAAAACATGTATTATGTTGAGATTATGATTAACGTTCTATTCAATTATACTTCATCCTCAACTTTGGCACTGCCCTGTAGCTCACACACCTCAATCTGCCATTGCACAGCAAATTCCCATGGCACAACTGAGGACCACATGCAACACACCAGTGTGCTTTTGCACAATAGTTGAAAAATCACTGCTGTTTGTTCTCTGAGCTACCTTTAAGAAAAGACTCTTATCACTGTAATTTAACACGAGAGACACGTAAATACAAACATTTCCCAATTTTTTTTTACTTTCCAAACTCTCATTTTTTACCTGGAATATCTACTAAATTCTGCAGTTCTTGTTTCAAGTCCATGATTTCCTTGCAGAGTTGTATGTCATCAATCCTGTGGAGGGAAAAATATTACAACGTTAAGCTTTGATCAAGTCTGTAACTGAACACAACATAACCTCCCTAGTGTTCCAATTCTGACATATTTTATATGCCAGAATCGGAACAATTTATTTGGCCCCCTAGCGGTAACAGAGTCTGGCTCGGGGTTAAATGTATTGTTGAAAACGTTAACCCCGACCCACACTCGAACTGCCGCTGGATACATACCTGTCCCTGCGCTCCCTCGCTGTCCCACGCATTTTCCAGCGATCACGACGTCCTACTTCCTGGTTCCCTTCTCACGAGAAGGGAACCAGAGAAGCAGAACGCTGCAATCGCCGGAGGAGAATGCGATCGCGGAGGTCAGCGAGGGAGTGCAGGGACAGGTATGTATACAGCCCGAGTGTGGCTCGAGGTTACAGCTTTGGGCATTGAAAGATAACCCGAGCCACACTCGGGAATACCGCCAGGGAGGTTAATATGGTACTCCGCTGACAAATATAAATTACATTTATCACTAAGAACGAGGAATGGTATCGAGGGACATGACAAAGTTTAAGGTGTTGCCTTCGTCTCCAAATTCCCCAGATCTCAATCCAACTGAGCATCTGTGGCATGTGCTGGTACAACAAATCCAATCCATAGAGATTCTATCTCCCAATTTGCAGGATTTACAGGATCTGCTGCTAATGTCTTTGTGCCAGATACCACAGGGCAGGTTCAGAGGTATTGTGAAGTCCATGCCTTGACACATCAGAGCTGTTTTGGCATCACAAGTGGGACCTAGTACCCAATATTAGGCTGGCAGTTTCAATGTTGTGGACAGTCAGTCTAAACTGTTCTAAAAAGTTGTATTTTCTCAACTGTTATTTTTTGTTTTGGTGCACTATATCCTGCTATATTACAGGCTCCTAAAGCACTCACATACCAAATTTTTACGAAAAATACTGCCAAAGTTAGATTAAACAAAATACTTTGTCTTCTTCCTTTGAAACAATACGTCTAATTATTTACATCCAGGTAAAGTATCCATGTAATTGGGCAGACTAGATGGGCCGAAAAGTTCTTATCTGCCGACATTTTTCTATGTTTCTATGTTTCTACATCCTTGTCTGTAGTCCTGCCTGTGAGTAGATGTTCGATCTTCTAAGTGTGTTGAATAAGAACACTGTGTTTATATAGTACCAGGCCCACCTTTTGGGTTGTGTGAGCAGGCTGTACATCCTGGATCCCACAATTTGGGGGGCCCTGTACTACTGTCAACACCTGCCGTGTAAATGCACAGAGCCAATGTCCAGCATGGAACTTCACCTGCCTTCAGGATTGCCTAACTCTGAGAGCTCCCTCAATGACATGTGAGTGTTTGTGTGTCTATTTGGAGGGGGAGAGGGTATCTATCTGTGGACAAGGGGGGGGTCCTGGGGTATCTATTAGGGATATTAGTGAAGATCAGCACGGGGGGACAGTGTGTGTAACTCTGTGTGAAAAAGATGGAGTATAAGGAGGTGTGGCTTTTAAAGCGTGGGCAGGACCCCCATAAACTTTTCTTGCCTAGGTCCCTGTAAATGCTAGCGTTGGGTCTGTAAAATGCCAACCACGCCTTTATGAGGCCCAGGTAAATTATATATTTTATTCTTTGAAAAGGTTAATCTTACAGTAATTCCAGCATATATAGCTTATACTTGAGGAAGGATGACAAGGTACCGGCTGGGTGGAGTAGAGGTAACATCATTGCTCTATAACCGTGGAGAAACAGGTTTGAATCCTGGCCAGAGCACCTCTCCAGTAAGGGTCCGTGGGCAAGACACCTAATGGTACATACTCACCACCCAGGACATACTTGTAAACAAGAGAAATCTCAATGTATCCTTCCTGGTATAATACTTTCTCAAAAAAAAAATAGTTCTAGAGAACATAAAACTTTTATTTGTAATTACCAAAAAACCCAAAAACAATTAAAGAAAACAAGTGTAAAGTCACATTCTGTCTGTCGAGGATGAGTCATCCAGTGAAGTTAAAGAGCGATAAAACTCCCACGTATCTTTTATAGAAATGTTCGGTTAGAAATATAGAAATGTAATTAAAACATTAATCCTAAATGAAGATACAGCATAGTAGTAGGAAATCTTTTGTGTAATAGAACGACACCTAAAGAATATCTAGGCTGTCTCTTAGTGCAACAGATCAAATGCTCTGTGTAGAGGAATCAACATCATTAAAATTCTCCTGCTGCTTAAACCCAAATCAGGAGCGAACCTGCTGGTGCAATTTCCAGCTGATCCATGTATAGCAATAATAAAAAACACATTGATCACTGAACAGCCGTACACATGATCTTGTTTCTTCTCATTTTTTATCCAGTAGATTTTAATAACAAAAACTGAGATTTTTTGAGGCTCAATGGGAAGCGTTCATTAAGCAGCATCTCGGGGGGTTTATTTCACAGAAGGAAAGGCCAAATTAGCAGAATATAAAGTTAATGCTGACTCTATAGAGGAAGACCGTTAGAATATTTTCTTTGAAATAACAGCTGTAAAATGCACCCTTTAAAATAAGGGGCACGCTAGCAGTGGCGTAACATGGGTTGTCAGCGCCCGGGACAAGGCAAGAATCGCGCCCCCCCCCAATGTGGTGAATAGACAAATTGCCCTGAAATTGCACCACACAGTGAAATTCACCATTGGTGCAATTCAGTGGCAAGTTCGGCATTTAGTGAATAACCCCTTAAATGTTTCTAAACTTGTGTATATCTTTTTAAAGAAAATTATTTTAGCAGTATATATACTTGGGCTAGCAACGCCCTTGATGCTGCCAGTTGCAGCCTCCTGGTATCTTACCTTGAAGCTGAACCAATGATTTTTCACATATTTCGCAGCTTGGTAATAGAAGGCTTTCCAGCACAGTCTGCTCTGCTGTCTAAACAATAATAAATACACGTAGATGCAATTAATATAATATGCTATAAATATGCCCCATGTATCACTGATACGGAGGTGATGGAGCAAAGCGTTATTACACATTGATCCATTTAAAACACAAGCTGCTTCACTGCGGAAAGGAGAACGGGGGTCCTTTGGACGCCTGTATTTCCATTCTTTAGTCCTCACAAAGTCAGGTTAGGTGTCATTGAAGAGGACAGAATCTGGTCTTTGTAATGATATGTAGCGCTCACTCCCGGAGGAGCCGCTGCAAATGAACCACGGGTCAGTCTCCCCGCACTAGGGAATAAATATACTCCAACACAGTTGTGAGTTTTTATCATTTAAATAGTTTACTAAAATAATGAGCAAATGTTGAGACACGGTATTCACAAGTATTATTACAGTATTTTCGTATCACGGTAAAACGCGCAGCGGAAAAGAAACGAAACACGAGACTTCGTATTTCGGAAAATAAAATATTCACGACCGAACATAAAAGAATGCAATCTCCCGATAGTTCAGAAAAAGGGGACACGTAGCGAAAACCCAAACATATAATCCCTTCGTATTGCGGTAAACGCGCAGCGGAAAAGAGAAAAATATAATTCGGAACGTATCTTTATCTTTGAACAACAGTTACTCTGATAGATCATCAGAGTACTAGTGTCTCCCAGAGACCAATAGATTAATAATTAACTTTTATTAGATAGAGTTAAAAACAGCAAACAATGAAACATAAATAGACAGTGCTCACAAAAACAATATATATAATAAAACCAAAACAATTCTGCTGAGAAGATTGTAAATTATAGCAGCAGAGATGTAATCAATAGTCAGTGCAATGAATGGCCAAGTGTGATCAGTAGTCAATGCAATAAGTGACCTTCAAGGGTCACCTCAATTGATAACAATTACGATTAATGGCCAAAATAGAATCATGAGACTCTGCGCATAAGAAAGCAGAAAAGTGAAGAACAAGAGACTCCTGTTTAAAGGGATTGGCTAAAATAGCCCAATATAACGTATTTCAAAGATGGTCCAGGTAATAGATATCATTGGAACTCAACACAAGGATATACATTCTAATTCAAGATCTCAAAAATACAATTCCCCAAGGGAAACAAGGAGCTCTTGGTCAGAGGAGCGCATCCAATGGGAGACACTAGTCTCTGGGAGACACTAGTACTCTGATGATCTATCAGAGTAACTGTTGTTCATTAATCATATAGGGGTAGTCCCTTTTGTCTTTCACCACCTTACTTTACAAAGCAATTTTCTTTCTCTCTGGTATAATTTGGTTACGCTCTACCATTTAGGTAGCGATTTCTGTATCTTTATCTTTAACCCCTTGTTCCGATTCGTAACAGAAAGAGTCCTGCACAGGTTAAGTCCCGGAATGTAAAAGGTGTATATGTATGTGTGTGGTACCCGGGTACTATTCAACTGGCCAGTGAATTACTTATAACGATGTCTTCGACTAGTCAAGTTGGGGCCCTGTGGGTTTTGGAAACAAACAGCAGCGTGCTTTCTTGATTTTATAAACCGGCCTTGGAGGCCTCTCACCCATCCGCTCGATCACCAAGGCTCCGCTGACCCAGGACGTCTCTCCGCTTAATGCCTGGCTGTGATACTGGCTACTGGATCTGTTGTCTGGCTTTTCTTGCTCCCACCCGGACTTGTCCAGCTACCGCCTGCTCTCCCATCCAATGGACTTGCGGTACTCCTCACTCGGGTCCTCTGCTTGCCTTGATCGCAGCGTGGGTATAGACAGGTCTCTGCAGGGTCACTGTCCCGATCCCCCAGCACCAGCGAGGTAGCCCCTGCGCTCTGGCCTGGTCACTATCCTCCACAGCTCGGCCTGCTTCCTTCTCCTTTCAGCTCCCAGCTCACTCTGAGCATGCTTTCCACGAGGCTGGTGATGCCTTTCCTTACCTACACACCCACTTCCTGTCCTTACGCAAAGCATCATGGAAAAGGTAGTTTAGTGCCTTGTGTTTGTCCAGCATAACTTTCCATGGTCTCTGTCTCCCTCTGGTGGCCATTTCAAGTAAATGCAGCAGAACAGTCTTTTTAAACACATCGCTACACTCTCCCCCCCCTAAACTCTTGGGTCCTCCCAAGGGCGTGTAACGGGTACATGTGTCGGTCATACATAACATAACAACAGTTGCATTACATTTCTACTTAACATTTCTAACTTTAGCCTACATATTCAGGGTTGACAACAGGCAGCAATTTTCCTCAATCTCCCCCAAACCCTTAGACACCTTGGCAATTAGAGCTGACACTTCTGGAAACCTCCGCCCAGTTGTTACAGCCTCCTCTGTGCTATGTCCTGGTGAATCAAATGTGAGTCTCTGAGGGGGTCGTACTGAACGTTTAGGTTCAAATTTTTCAAGAACCTCTTCAGTCAGGAGAGCTGACTCTATAGGCTCAATTCTCTCATCAACCATCGGAGCCAACACTTCCTCGGAATATGAGCCCTCCAGTGAAGGCATAGAACTGTAATCTATGGATATGTCCTCTAAAACTTCAGGAACTTCCCAGGTCTCAGGTACTGCAGGTGCTCGAGTCATAACTTCAGAGATATCAGACCCTAAATCACTCTCACCCCAGTCAGAAACCGGCTTGACGCTCTGGGACTCAGGTGCCCACACCCAGCTCAGACACCAGCCTTCTTCTTCACTGTCTCTAACGGAACGTAACTGATGAGACCGAATAGTAGGAGTCGGACGGGATATAGGCAGACCAGGCACAGATAATTTGTCTCCAATCGGTACTTGTACAGTCTTTCCTTAACGTAGGGCCTTCTCTGTCCCTTCCGTTCTCCTCAGCCTTCTTATTTCTGTAGTGGTTCTCTGTTCCTTGACCCTCCGTGGACAGGCCGATCGTGACATCGAGTGTGCCTTCTTAGGAGCAGGATTCTCTTCCGTGACCAGTGGGGTTAAGAGGTGTCTCAACACATCAGCGTTCATCCCCACTATCATAGAACTTCGATTAGCTCCCGAGGGACGAGGACGCACAATTGCCAACGTGTCACATACTCTCGGTTGTCCAGCGATTTCCGAACTGAATTCTAGCTTCACCTGTATATATCCATCATAGGGAACCTTCTCCATTCCCATACCCCAGATTTCGAGATCCTTCAATTTCTTCAGGGGTATATGCTTCAAATATTTCTGATAGAAGTCTCGGTAAATCAGCATTACTTGAGCACCCGAATCTAGAAGAGCCTTAGTATAGACTCCTTCCACTTGAACCGGGATGATGGGCGAAGGACCTATCAACTTGTCAGGGAACTTTTTCGTAGCAGCAGGAGAGGTAGACCCAGTCTGTTGTACTCTAACCCTTGTCCTCATACGTGGTGACTGCGGGCATACATTTTCCTCCCGTGACATAGGATCAGACCTCCAGGGAGAGGATCTTCTAGGTCTAGCAGGCACATATAGAGACCCTTCCTGTCTCCTTTCTGGGCACTGAGCCTTGAAATGACCGAATTCTCTACAGGCAAAACATCTTCCCCACGAGGATGAGGGCACACTTTCTTCCTGTGGCTCATTTGAAAATCCTCTGTCGGAGACCACAGCAACCGCTGCTGTTCGTATATCTGAGAGAGACTTCAGTATTTCAGTCTGCATTTCTACTACTTTCAAGATTGTCCGGCATAGGTCCGTGTGTGTCTGTTCCATCTTAACTTGGGCTTCTTGTACTCTCGCGAGAGTCTTTTGTATCTCACCATACACCTGGTTTGACGACTTTTGAGTTATCTCCGGCTCATATGTCTCTTCCGGATCTTCCTCATCTGATGAACACTCGTTATACTCTATGGGTTGCGCATAGACCTTTTCTCCCCTTTTTCCAAGCTTCTCTTCCAGAAGGGCTTCTTCCTCCCGAACAACTCGAATCAGTTCTAGGTAATTTAACTCTTTATTACCTTCTCGAGTCCTCAGCTGCAACATCACAGGATCTAAAGGTAAGGCACCCTTCAATATCTGACGCATTCTAACCTGATCTACTGTAGTGGGGTCTGTTCCTTTCTTCAACAGTACTTGGTACAGTATCTTATCCAGGCGCCTCATGTATTCTGTCATCTTCTCACCCCTTTTCTGGTAAGTATGCTCATATTGGTACATTAGCTCAGCAGCCTTTTCCGTTCGCCCGAAGACTTCCTGTAATATGTTCAGGTAATCTAGAGCAGTACAGTCTCTCTTACTCAGCTTCAGATTCCTGACAGCCTCTGACGCAGGTCCCTTTAAGCTCTCAGTAATTCTTTGCTTCTTCTGCGCTTCAGAGATGTCCCACTCATCCAGAGCCTGCATCGCTTGTTCCACCCATTCTTCGAAGGTTTCTTCTCCCGCCGGAGTTGGCAAGTTTCCTGAAAATTTTTCCAACTTCCGATATCCGAAGCTGATGTAAGAAGGGTGAGCCCTCTGACACTTAACCACGAGGTCTCCAATAGCAGCAATGAACTCCGGCCCGATCATGGCCAGCGGGCTGGATGCAGGAATGTTCGCTGAATCACCACGTGGCTTACTTGGCTGGATCAGACGAACTTCCACGTCGTCGGTTAGCTGTATACTCACGTCCTGAAAACACACAGGAACACCCTTTCTCCACTCAAAAAGAACATACGTGTGAGAAGTCTCTGGGTTCACTTTAATATCCGCTAGAAACCCCCGCTGGTCAGGTGCCAACGCTGCCACGGCCAGGCGGATCTGCTCTTCTGCCCAGGTGCCTACAGGAATATCCATTACTACACTCAACTCTAACTGGCCACCCTGTGCTTTACACCACTCTGCTGCTTCATCTGGATCCATATTTAACCCTTTAAATGCGGTTTTTCCAGAGACTGAGATCCCGGACGAGCCCCCACGTGTAGCGCTCACTCCCGGAGGAGCCGCTGAAAATGAACCACGGGTCAGTCTCCCCGCACTAGGGAATAAATATACTCCAACACAGTTGTGAGTTTTTATCATTTAAATAGTTTACTAAAATAATGAGCAAATGTTGAGACACGGTATTCACAAGTATTATTACAGTATTTTCGTATCACGGTAAAACGCGCAGCGGAAAAGAAACGAAACACGAGGCTTCGTATTTCAGAAAATAAAATATTCACGACCGAACATAAAAGAATGCAATCTCCCGATAGTTCAGAAAAAGGGGACACGTAGCGAAAACCCAAACATACAATCCCTTCGTATTGCGGTAAACGCGCAGCGGAAAAGAGAAAAATATAATTCGGAACGTATCTTTATCTTTAACCCCTTGTTCCGATTCGTAACAGAAAGAGTCCTGCACAGGTTAAGTCCCGGAATGTAAAAGGTGTATATGTATGTGTGTGGTACCCGGGTACTATTCAACTGGCCAGTGAATTACTTATAACGATGTCTTCAACTAGTCAAGTTGGGGCCCTGTGGGTTTTGGAAACAAACAGCAGCGTGCTTTCTTGATTTTATAAACCGGCCTTGGAGGCCTCTCACCCATCCGCTCGATCACCAAGGCTCCGCTGACCCAGGACGTCTCTCCGCTTAATGCCTGGCTGTGATACTGGCTACTGGATCCATTGTCTGGCTTTCCTTGCTCCACCCGGACTTGTCCAGCTACCGCCTGCTCTCCCATCCAATGGACTTGCGGTACTCCTCACTCGGGTCCTCTGCTTGCCTTGATCGCAGCGTGGGTATAGACAGGTCTCTGCAGGGTCACTGTCCCGATCCCCCAGCACCAGCGAGGTAGCCCCTGCGCTCTGGCCTGGTCACTATCCTCCACAGCTCGGCCTGCTTCCTTCTCCTTTCAGCTCCCAGCTCACTCTGAGCATGCTTTCCACGAGGCTGGTGATGCCTTTCCTTTCCTACACACCCACTTCCTGTCCTTACGCAAAGCATCATGGAAAAGGTAGTTTAGTGCCTTGTGTTTGTCCAGCATAACTTTCCATGGTCTCTGTCTCCCTCTGGTGGCCATTTCAAGTAAATGCAGCAGAACAGTCTTTTTAAACACATCGCTACAGATATCAAACATGACAAAAAAAAAACACACACACAAATATAAATCTAATATGATAGTGTGTAGATTGAAGGGTTTATTCAAAGTACACTGAACTTGCCACCGAATTGCACCAAAATGTTCAGTGCAATTTCGTGGCAGTTTGGCTATTCAGAAAGCTGTCAATTCACCAAATACTGGTGAATTGTCAGCAAAATACGGTGCAGTTCGCCACAATTCGGTGGCAGCGAAATTGACCCATAGAGAAGTAATAGTTAATCTATTCAGAGAACACCAAACTGCACTAATTTAAATTTATTAATCCCTGGTTTATTTCATTATGCATTCATTTCATTTACTATACTTTGGGTACTAAGCTTTGGGTTCATAGTGACGGACTCCTGGTGGACTTATCAGTGTGCCAGGAGCTCTACAACAGTCATTTTCTCCACTGGGAGCATGAAGTAGATGTTGTGGGTTGCTCCCCAAGTTAGCTCTTAAATTGTAAGGGAAATAATGGATACCTTGCAGAGAGACCAAAAGCTCTAATGCATATATTGATGTAATCAGTGCTTTTTTTCTATGAAAAGACGTGGGGGTACACACTATGAAGCATCATAAAGCGCAGGCAGCGAGCATCCAATAAAAAGATGGTGCACGCCAGCGCACAGCCAATGAACAGAGCCATGAGCATATCATAGAGCTTCACTGCAATAAAACTCATTGATGTCCATTTTGTATTAATGTATCCCAGAGCTCCACAGCAATAAAACTCACAATTTTTTTAAAAATTTTTTAAAATAATGTAAATATTACTAAGAGAATTTTTATAGTAAAGGAAATATTATTAAAATATCAAAACCCTTAAATCCCCTGTATCTCCACTTATCTTTATCAATCCCTCTGTAACCACTTTACAAATATATTTCCCCATGGCTCCACTGTACTCACTTTAGGAGTCCACATTTAGGAGTTCACATTTCTGACCTCCTGCTGCTCAGGTCTGGGGCCGGCAGGTTAGGAATTACTGACGCTTCCGAGGGGGAAGGGGCTGCAGCATACACCCTCCGGACCACTCACCAACAAAGTGAGGGGGAGGGGGGTTTACTGAAATCAGTTGTTCCACTTTAATTACTGGGAGGGGGTATCTTTCCCTTCCTATCCTCTTCTTCTAACAATCAGAAGCGTTAGGCAGCCAGCATGAGCTGCCAAGGTGCTTCTGATTCCCTGCCTGCCTGCCTGTCAGTCAGGAGCGAGGACAATCACGTTCTCTCTCTGCACATTCGGGCTGGTAATGTGATATCCTTAAATATCCACCCATGTCCCATTATACTTTATTATCTGAGCTGGCTCTGCTTTATCAATGCCTCCCTCTGACATTGTAAACACACAGAGATACTCACACTTTCAGCAGTCACCGGCGCCCTCAGCCTCCTGCTCGGCATGCAGGCAGCTCCTTCCTTCGCTACAGTGGAGAAGTGTGTGGCGCAGGCGCGATACGTCACAGTCAGCAGCGTCCTGATTCCTGCTCCTCCTTTAAAGTTTGGCAGATCGCACAACGCGATACAAGGGCTGCGGCGGCTCACAGACACCTTGCCGATCCTGAATGGCTGCTGGGAACTCTTAAGGGTGCAAATTTCTTTTGAAATTATGCACCTCTGAGAAAATTGCGCCCGGGGCCACCGCCCCCCTCCCACACTACGCCACTGCCTTATGCGCATGTTTGATCCCGCAAGGTGGGCAACTAGCGCTGCCAGGGTTCTATGGCACATTAAGCAGGGTAATCACAGGGTAGCTGATTACACTATCGAATTTAAAACCGTGGCAGCAGAATTACAATGGCCTATTGATACCTTTGTCACATGATTTCTAGAGGGTGTCAACGATAATCTGATGTATAAATTAGCTCCTATGTCATTACCAGAGGAGCTAGATGACCTCATTGAGTTCTGTATTGCGCTCGATGACCAGATTCGAGAAAGGAGGTCTGGCCGTGATAAGCCTCGCAAACCTCCCCAGGTAACCCCTTCTACTCCTCCTATGGTTCGTACTTCTTCACCTCCCAGGGTGGAACAAGCAGTTCCCGAACCTATGCAATTAGGTCAATCTAGTATCTCGGGTGAAGAGAGACAACATCGTCTCAAAAAAGGGTTATGTTTTTACTCAGTACAGACTTTTAAAAAACGACTGGATGACTTCCTGCAGACACAGAATATTAAGGGTTATAATATTTAATATGTGAGAAAAAGCTTCTTGATCCAAGGAGAAATCTGACTGCCATTCTGGGGTCAAGAAGGAATTTCTTCCCAGTATGTTGCATATTTCAGACTGGGTTTTTTGTCTTCTTTTGGATCAACAGCAGTAGGTTATGTGGGAGAGGCTGAACCCGATGGACACATGTCTTTTTTCAGCCTATATAACTATGTAACTATGTAACTATGCTGATAAAGGCCATTTTCGGTTGCAGTGTCCCAAACGACCTAAAAGGTCTTCTCTGTCGGGAAACGATCATGTCTAGAATCCCCTGAGAGACAGCTTCTAGGCATGACGGCAGTGTCTCTCGTGTCAAAAAAGAAAAAGAGGTCTTGTGTTATGGTTCCAGTGTCAGTGGCTTGGGAGGATATCAAGCTTGACACTGAAGCACTGATTGATTCTGGTTCAGCAAGGAGCTTCCTGGATTCTGGTTTTGCTGCCATACATCAAGTGCCTTTAGTCAAGAGAGAAACTCCTCTCCTCATTGAGAGTATCGAAGGCAGACAATTATTGAGACCACATGTTACCCACGACGCCATCCCTCTTTCTTTTTATACAGGTATCCTACATGGAGAAAAATTACAATTCCAAATAATTGAGTCTCCTAGGGTACCTATTGTTCTAGGCTATCCCTGGTTAGCCAAACACAACCTAGTCATGAACTGGACTGAAGGGGAATTGGGCTCTTGGAGCTCACAATGTTGGTCTAAGTGTTTGGGGATGAGCACTGTTGTAGGAAGTCTGAATGTGGCTACTGCAACTCCTCTGTCTACGGAGGTACCGAAGTGGTACAGCGACCTCAAGGAGGTCTTTGATAAAAAGAAATCTGAGATTCTGCCTCCTCATCGCCCTTATGACTGTGCTATAGACCTCCTGCCTGGTACCATGCCCCCGAAGGGTCATGTATACCCCCTCTCCTATAAAGAGAATGACATAATGGAGGAATATGTCAATGATAACCTTGCCCGTGGGTTTATACGCCATTCCTCCTCCCCTGCTGGGACAGGATTTTTCTTTGTGTCTAAGAAAGAGGGTAATCTGTGACCATGTATCGACTACAGAGGTCTTAACAGAATAATCGTGCATAATACTTACCCCATTCCTCTGATATCTGAACTATTTGATCGCTTTAAAGGTGCTAAGATCTACACGAAATTAGACCTGTGTGGGGCATATAATTTAGTTTGAGTCAAGAAGTGTCTCCAGTAAGTGTCCTTGGGCAAGACACCTAACGGTACATACTCGCCACCCAGGACATACTTGAAAACGAGAGAAATCTCAATGTATCCTTCCTGGTAAAATCCTTTCTCAAAAAAAAAAGAAGGATCATGAATGGAAAACTGCATTTAACACGAGAGGTGGGCCCTATGAATACTTACAGGGTTATTCAAAGAGAATCGAAAGTCACCATACGTTCGGTGACTTTTCGTTCGCTTCAATTCGGCGATCCTATTTCGGCGACCCTGCAGTGTATTCAGCAAGCACCACAGGGTCCCCAAAGTGCACGGAAAACCCGCCGCAAACCCGACGAACAGTGACCGCCAACCTGCCGAACACTCACCGCAAAACACGCCAAACACTCACTAAAACCCGCAACACAGCTGGATTAACCCCGCCGAACACGCCGGAGCAATCCGAGCAGCCACCAATCACAGCGCAGAGCAGCCACCGGAAAAAGCTGACACTGCAGACGAATGGACCTGTGCCTAGCTTCTCCCCGCATCACCTCCTCCCATGATAGACTGCAGGATTTCTCACGCGCAGCCCCCATTTCTCTGGATCATACTGTTAGACTTTCCCATAATTTCCCATAAATTCTCTTCCTTCAAACACTCCCTTAAGACATTCCTATTTAGGGAAGCCTACCATCCAGCTCACTAATACACCTAACTGCCCCAACCAGTCCATCACTCTCACCTAGCAGTCCATCACTCTCAGCTAGCAGTCCTCTCCTCCTGTTTCCAACCCCAACCCTTCTAAACTGTGAGTTCCTAAGGGAATAGGACCCTCATCTCCTCCTGTACTGGTTTGTCAAAGGCTGTTCAATGTATTGTAACCCTGTCTATACTGTGCCCAGAATATGACGCTGCAGAATATGATGGTGCTTTATAAATAAAGATTAATAATAATAATAGAGTGAAAAAAAAACAGTTTGCTTGAATGTTTGAAAAGTGAAACGCTGTTTGCAAAGAAACTACAGAACAAAAATGTCTGAAATTTACATATAAGATCCAATGAATGATAATAAAAAGGGCTGTTACAAAAAGAAGAAAAAAATATTTTTAAAAAAATAATTTCACCAAAAAATCCTGAAAAATGCCTAAAAGATCCTAAAGAAATCTATAAATAAAGAGACTTTATACTGCAGAATATTATAATCAATGGATTATTAGATATTGAGTTAAAACAGGAATATTTTTAACATTGAAGCCTATGGGATTCACCTGAATAAATCTGCCGCATGAAACCACCGAACAGCAAGGCAACTCAGCAACTTTTCACTGCTGGTTTTTGTTCTCTGAATAGATGAAGCATTGCTTCACTATGGGGGTTTCACTGCCCTCGAACAGGCACCGAACAGGCACCGTATGTGCAGGCAATTCGCTCTATAAATAGCCAGATGGCCAGGAAAAGTAACCGTACGCTGAATTTCACTGTTTGGTTACCTTTCGGCCACAATTCGGATCTCTTTGAATAACCCTGCTAGTCATGCCATTTGGTCTGTGTAATGCACCCGCAGTTTTCCAAGATTTTATAAACGATGTCCTAAGGGACTTCTTGCAAGTGTTCATTATTGTCTATCTTGATGATATTCTGATTTACTCTCCTGACATGGAGACACATCATGTTCATGTACGTACGGTGTTAATAAGAGTGCTTGAGAACGGGTTGTACAGCAAACTAGAGAAATGTTTGTTCGATATAACATCTGTTCATTTCCTCAGGTTATATAATCCCCCCGAGGGCTTTCAGATGGACCCTCAGAAACTCTTGACCATCAGGGATTGGCCTCTGCCCCAAGGGTTGAAGGCAATCCAGAGGTTTTTGGGGTTCATCAATTATTACAGGAGATTCATAAACAAAAATTTCCTCTGTGGTTTCTCCCATTACAGCCATGACCAAAAAGGGTGCTCAGAACCAAAAATTGAGCACTCAGGCCATGCAGGCTTTTTAAAAGCTTAAAGAAGCATTCACTACGGCACCAGTCCTGATACACCCCGAGCCGAGTTTGTCGCTCCAGCTTGAAGTAGACGCCTCAGAGATTGGAATAGGCGCTGTCCTATCCCACAGAGAAAGTCCTGATAAACCGTTGCATCCTTGTGGTTTTTTCTCCAGGAAAATTATGACATAGGTGTAGCGCTGTGTTAGTAATCATCTTGCTGTGGCAGTACCTATTTTTGGCCACAAGATGGAGACTGTCGTGATCAGATACTGGACATTGTGACTACAACGCCCGGCATGCTTTGCAGGAAGACAGGAAGTGGGTGGAGACTGGACACTTACATCCTCTGCCTCGTGGAGAAAGTTCCAGAGCGCGCCAGGGAGTCAGAGGGAGCAGACGCAGTGAGAGACATCGCAAGAGGGCCTAAGCCAGAGCCTGAGCGAGACCTGTCAGAGTCTTTTATTGGACATTCAGCCTGAAGAGAAAGAGAGCGCTCCAAGTTCCAGAGATTGCTGCAGATCTAAGAGACCAAAGACCTCGAGTAAGGAGTTGCCGCGAGTTGACCGGGTACGGAGAGCAGGCGGTGAGGTGGACAAGCTGCGGAAAGTCAGACAACGGATCCGGCCGCTAGTATCCCCAGTCAATATCGAGCGGAGAGACGTCCTGGGTCAGCGGAGCCTAAAGCAACCGTCGGATGGGTGAGAGGCCTCCAAGGCTGTACTGTAAATAAAGAACTCGCTGCTGTTTTCCTCTTTAAAGTCCACAGGGCCCCAACTTGACTAGTCGAAGAGATTCTTTAAGTAAATTCACTGGCCAGTTGAACAGTACCCGGGTACCATACACACATATACACACCTTTTACATTCCGGGACTTAACCTGTGCAGGACTCACTTTTGTTGCGTATCGGAACAAGAGTAAAGATACGTTCCGAATATATTTTCCTCTTTTCCGCTGCGCGTTTATCGTAATACGAAGAGATTGTATTTTTGGGCTCCGCTACGTGTTCCTTTTTCGAATATTCGTGCAACTGCTTTTATTTTCTGTTCGGCTACGAATATTTTATTTTCCGAAATACGAAGCCTCGTGTTTCGTTTCTTTTCCGCCACGCGTTTTACCGTGCTACGAAAAAACTGTAATATATCTGTGAATACCGTGTTTCAACATCTGCTCATTATTTTAGTAAACGATTTAAATGATAAAAACTCACAACTGTGTTGGAGTATATTTATTCCCTAGTGCGGGGAGACTGACCCGTGGTTCAATTTTCAGCGGCTCCTCCGGGAGTGAGCGCTACATAGGTAACAGGGAATTGCTTGCAGTGGTCGCAGCCCTGGCAGAATGGCAATATCTGCTAGAGCAGTGTTTCTCAACTCGTATCCTCAGGACCCACTAACAGGCCTGGTTTATGGGATATCCAAAGCACAGCACAGGTGATCTAATTAGGTGCTCAGTGATTGCAGTATTCAGTCTGCATTTCCCCAAGGTGATCTGCAAAATCTGGCCTGTTAGGGGGTCCCGAGGACTGGAGTTGAGAAACCCTGTGCTAGAGGGTTCCAAAGAATCTGGTTTACATTGGGGATGCTAAACGCTTGAATGCCAGACAGGCTAGATGGTCTCTATTCCTGTCCAGCTTTAACTACAAATTACCTATCCAAGAATCCAAGAATTCCAAGGCAGATGCCTTGTCTAGGCAGTATGAAACATACGAGCATCATGTCTTTGACCAAAGTCTGATTGTTCCTCAAGAGAGGATTCTCGCTACCACTCTGGTTACTGTATCGTCTCCATTACTTGAGAGATTACAGTCTGTCCAAGGTACCGCTCCCGCTGAGAAACCATCTTGTAAACTCTTCGTTCCTGAAGAGGAAAGAATACATGTTATGTCGGTTTACCACGATACTAAACCTTTTGCGCATATGGGGATAACAAAAACCATGGCTACACTGGAGAAGCAGTTCTGGTGGCCAGGTATGCGAAAGGATGTTTCTGATTACATTGCCACATGTGAGATATGTTGTAGAAGCAAAAACCCCAAAACCTTGCCTATTGGGTTACTCCAGCCTCTGTTGGTTCCTGAGAGACCATGGGCGCAACTATCCATGGATTTTATCACAGATCTCCCTGTATCCCATGGTCATACGGTTATACTTACCATTGATAGTGTAGCGCTCACTCCCGGAGGAGCCGCTGAAAATGAACCACGGGTCAGTCTCCCCGCACTAGGGAATAAATATACTCCAGCACAGTTGTGGATTTTATAATTTATATAGTTTACTAGAGCAAAAAGCATATAATTAGACACGGTGTTCGTAGATATATTTACAGTATTTCGTATCGCGGTAAACGCGCAGTGGAAAAGAAATACGAGGCTTCGTATTTCGGGAAAAGGCGCAGCCGAACAGAAAAAAAATACAATGCTTCGTAATTTCGAGAAACGCGTAACGGAAAAGAGAATGCAATATTTCGTAATTCGAGAAACGCGCAGCGGGAACAAAATAAGATGCGAATCTTTACCCCTTTTTGGGATATTAGAGAGTGAGTCCCGCACAGGTTAAGTCCCGGACTGTAAGTGTATGTGTGTGTTATGGTACCCGGGTACTATTCAACTGGCCAGTGAATTACTTATAGCGATGTCTTCGACTAGTCAAGTTGGGGCCCTGTGGGTTTTGGAGACAACAGCAGCGTGCTTTATTGACTTTATCAACCGGCCTTGGAGGCCTCTCACCCATCTGCTCGATCACCAAGGCTCCGCTGACCCAGGACGTCTCTCCGCTTGATGCCTTGCTGGGATACCCGCTACTGGGTCTGTGGTCAGGCTTTCTTGGCTCCGGCCCGGACTTGTCCAGCCACCGCCTGCTCTCCCATCCAATGGACTTGCGGTACTCCTTACTCGGGGTCCTCTGCTTGCCTTGCTAGCAGCTTGGGTAATGTCTGCGGATAACTAGGGCTCCGTCTGGTAAAGCTGGATAATCTGGATTTGAATCCTGGTAGGCCCCACCTGCGCTCCAGCCTAGCTAGTGTTCCGCTCAGCAGCACTGTGTCTTGTCTGCTTCACTCCCTGGCGCTCTCTGCCGCGCTCTCCATGAGGCTCAGGATGTCACTCGACGTATCCCACCCACTTCCTGTGTCCGTTCCTAGAGCATGCCGGGAAATGTAGTCCCAATGTCCAGTGTCTCTTATCGCGCTTGTCTTCCTCCGGTGGCCAAAAATAGGTACTGCCACAGTAAGGTTTTAAACACAGCGCTACACTCTCCCCCTCCTAGAACTCTTGGGTCTCTCCAAGGAGGTATAACAGTTACATTTA
Organism: Leptobrachium leishanense; assembly: GCA_009667805.1. Lineage (NCBI taxonomy): Eukaryota > Metazoa > Chordata > Amphibia > Anura > Megophryidae > Leptobrachium > Leptobrachium leishanense. Next base: position 108,012,415 of record CM019069.1, on the reverse strand, counting down.
CATTTCGATACAATTAGATAACATATACAGGGTTGGCAGCAAACATACAGTGGGTTAGATACACTTCTTCAAGTTGACTCATGTTTTGTGCTACCTCAGCTAACATAGTAGACACTTCGGGCAACCTTTGCACTGTGGTGATGGCCTCTTCAGTGCTATGTCCTGGTGAGTCGTAGGTGAGTCGCTGGGGCGGTCGAACAGAGCGTTTTGGTTCTGGCTCAATCAGTTCCTCTTCAGGTGCTACTTGAACAAAGTTTGCAGAGAAGCAGGAGTAAGGGTGTCCGTTAACACCCTCTAGAGTATAAAATAGTTGTGCAGCTGCAGCTAAGTATTGACTCCCTCTCACAGCATCAAGGATGAGACGGTAAATAATTCACAGGAAGACAAAGTAATACAATACCAGCGCTGCTTGAATAGGGTCCACTCGTGACACCCAGTTTATTTCCAGTGAGGACAGGAAAATACACAACACATGTGTTGTGTATTTTCCTGTCCTCACTGGAAATAAACTGGGTGTCACGAGTGGACCCTATTCAAGCAGCGCTGGTATTGTATTACTTTGTCTTCCTCTTCAGGTGCTGGCTCAGTCCTTCTTTCTACCACTGGAGCAGACGTTTCTTCAGAGTATGATCCCTCCAGTGAAGGCATAGAACTATAATCATAAGATTCAGCTTCAGGAGCTACAGGGACTCCAGCAGTCTCGGGGACTTCCAACTGAAATTCAAGAGCTTCAGGGATTTCAACAGTCTCAGGGACTTCTAACTGAAATTCAGGAGCTTCAGGCCTCAAATTACTCTCCCATCGTTCAGGAACTGAGATAGTCTCTTCAGGCTCCGGTGAACGCATCCAGTCCAGACAGAAGCTCTCTTCCTCACTGTCCCTTTCGCTCTCTTCGACAACCCAGGTCTGCTGAGACCGAGTAACAGGAGGTAAACGTGGAGCAGGCGGATTTGGCAGAGGAAGTTCGTCCACAACTGGTATCCTCACAGCCTCTCTCAAAGGTAACAAATGATTCCGATGCCAGTTCTTAAGAGGCCCAGCCTTTCCATCCGGCCAGATTTGATACACCGGCAGACCCGGCAGTTGTTTGCAGACAATGTAGACTTGAGAACTCCATCTATCCGGCAACTTGTGCCTCGCAGCCGCACCCAAGTTCTTCAACAAAACCCTATCACCGGGTTGTAGATCTTGTATCCGAACTTTCAAGTCATAATTCTTTTTGTTCCTTTGCTCCCTGTTTCCTGAGGTCAAACGGGCCTGTTCAAACGCAGAAGCCAGATTCTTCCGAAGTCTATCCACGTAGTTTCTATGGGAAGCTACCGACGTCTGGTCTAGAGATAACCCAAACGCCAGATCAACCGGCAGTCGGGCTTCTCTTCCGAACATAAGACGGTACGGTGAGTATCCAGTGGCATCGCTCTCCGTACTGTTATATGCATGCACCAGAGTAGCTATGTGACGACTCCAACTCTGCTTCTCTATGTTTGACAAAGTCCCCAGCATATTCAGCAGCGTGTGATTAAACCTTTCAGGCTGAGCATCACCTTGAGGGTGATATGGTGTAGTTCGGGTCTTTTGGATGCCCAACAGTTCCAACAATTGACTAACAAGTCGACTTTCAAAGTCTCTACCCTGATCAGAGTGTATTCTCCTTGGCAGGCCGTAGTGAACAAAGAACTTTTCCATCAGAACCTTGGCTACTGTCGGAGCGCGTTGATCCTTCGTAGAAAAAGCTTGGGTGTAACGAGTGAAATGATCAGTCACTATTAGAATATTCCCTTGCCCACTAGCGTCCGGCTCTAAGCACAGGAAGTCAATGCACACCAAATCCATGGGTCCCTGACTCTGTAGATGGCTCATTGGAGCGGTTCGGGTTGGTAGAGTCTTCCTCTGAATACACCTCAGACAGGAATGGCAGTAACTTTCCACCTCAGCTCTCATGCAAGGCCAATAGAATCTGTCTCGCACCAGCTTAAAAGTCCTTTCAGCACCCAAATGTCCATGCTCATCATGTAGCGATCGCAGCACACTCTCTCTATGCTTAGTGGGAAGGAATAGCTGTTGAGTCTCTTCAGCATTGGTTGAGGGGCCCCTTCGGTAGACCACCCCATCCAACATCTTCAACCGTTCCCACTCTTTGTAGACCAATCTGGCTCCATCCGGGGAATTGGTCAGCAGAATTTCCCGCTGGTTCGCAGTTAGGGCCTTTATGGTCAATGCAATTAAAGGGTCTCTGGCCTGATCAGCTTTCAGGTCCTGTTTTGAAAAAGTAGGTAGACTCTCATCCCTCAATTGCGTAGGGTTGCAGTAGAACTCAGGAACAGCCGCAGCCATGACTCCTATGGCCTCCGCTTCGATTCCTCCTTTGACCCGGCGCTCTGCTCCTTGACACAAAGCTTGCACCCCGTCTGGAGTTAACTGAGTCCATTCTGCAGTGTAGGGTCTTCTCGATAAAGCATCAGCATCTCGATTATTCACCCCAGGGCGATACTTCAGGCTGAACCGAAACCCTGACAGAGTGGCCAACCACCGATGTCCCATTGCGTCCAGTTTCGCAGTAGTAAGTACGTAGGTAAGAGGATTATTATCCGTCTTTATCACAAACTCGGCTCCATACAGATAGTCCTTTAACTTGTCCACCACTGCCCACTTTAAGGCTAGGAACTCCAACTTGTGGGTAGGATAGTTCTTCTCTGAAGGCGTAAGGCTCCGGCTCACGTACGCTACAGGCCTCAGCAATCCACCATACTCCTGATACAGGACTCCTCCTAGACCTTCTCTGCTGGCATCCACATGTAACTCATACGGCTTGTGAGGGTCCGCGTAGGCCAAAACAGGAGCTTGAGTTAGACTCTCTTTCAGCTTCAAGAAAGCACCTTCACATTGACTAGTCCATTCGCCCTGTATGGACTCTCGAGCTTTCCTTGGTCCTGGAGCTGACGGATTTCGGTCAGAGGCCTTGCAGCCTTCTTCGGTGTTTTCCTTCTGTAGGAGTTTGTTCAGTGGTTGAGCTATTTTTGCGAATCCTCCTACAAATCTTCGATAATATGAACAGAACCCCAAGAAAGATCTAAGTTCAGTGACGTTTCTGGGTCTGGGCCAAGAAGCTACGGCCTCCAACTTCAGAGGATCTGTCGAAACACCTTCTGCTGAGACCACATGTCCCAGATACGTAACAGTCGGCAGACAGAATTGGCATTTCTCCAGAGACAGTTTCAACCCCTCTTCATGGAGCCTCTTCAAGACCTTCTCCAAACGTTGCTCATGCTCTTCCAGAGTCTTCCCAAACACGATTATGTCATCCAGGTACACTAATACTTCGATCAGATTCATGTCCCCGACTGTCTTCTCCATTAACCGTTGGAACTTGGCTGGAGCCCCCGTAAGGCCTTGAGGCATTCTGTTAAATTCAAAGAACCCCAGTGGACAGATGAACGCAGTTTTCTCTTTGTCTTCGGGATGCATTGGTATCTGGTGATACCCACTTCGCAGGTCTAGCACGCTAAACCATTTTTCTCCAGACAAACACTGTAAGGCATCTTCTATCCAAGGAGTAGCATATTGGTCTGGAATGGTTCTCCGGTTCAACGTGCGGTAGTCTATGCATAGGCGGACAGAACCGTTCTTCTTCCGGACCATCACTATTGGAGATGCGTATGGACTCCTGGACTCTTGAATCACCTTGGTTCTTTGCAATTCATTCAGCTGTTCTCGCAGATCATCCAAGTCTCCCAGCGGAACTCGCCTTGACCTTTCACGAAACGGCTTGTCCTCTTGTAATCGAATGCGGTGCTCAGTACTTTTAGCTAGACCCACGTCGAAATCATCTTTCGAGAAGAATTCTCTCCACTTTAGAACTTGAGACTGAAGACGTTTCTTCCACTCGGATGAAATGGGAGCGTCCTTGGGGTAGAATCTTTCATCTGGAATCTCTTTATCCACTCCCCCTCCTAAATCGGTGGAGAGGGGCGTAGCGGACTCTACTTGCCCGATAGGCATTCGTGCTTTAAGGACGACTGGAGAATCAGACACATGCACACGCTGACTGAGACTCTTCCTCGTGTTCTTTTCAGAGCTTTAGTGGAGATTATTTCAGGGATTACTTCGACTCCGGTTTCACTCCCATGATTAAAATCGGTTTCCAGCATCACATAGGGGCCTGGTTGCGATCCGTTCAACTTGACTGAAGCCTGGAAACTCGCTACTTCTCCTGCTTGCAGAACCTTCTCTGTTCCTTCTAATCTCCACAGGCGCCCCACTTCGGCAGGTGCCTTCTGTTCTTCGACCATCCTCTGATAGACTGGACGTAGCATTGGGTGTACTCCTTGAGTAGAACCTTCTTCCAATACGATAGGTGTCAGGAGACGCCGCACCAAATCCGTATTCGTCCCCACTATCATGGAACTTCTGTTTGCACCTGAGGGTCGAGGACACACAATGGCCAATGCATCACAACCCCCGGACTGTCCGATGACTTCGGATCCGATCTCCAATTTCACCTGTAGATACCCGTCATAGGGGAGTTTCTCAGTTCCGATACCCCAGATTTCCAGGTCCTTCAATTTCTGTAGAGGAATGTGCTTCAAATGTTTCTCATAGAAGTCTCGGTAGATCAATGTCACTTGAGCCCCTGAATCCAACAGGGCTTTAGTGTAGACTCCCTCCACTTGGATTGGCACAATAGGGGAAGGACCTATCAGTTGGTCAGGAAACTTGGTGGTGGTATCAGGACACTTAGACCCAGTTTGCTATACCCTGGCCCGGATGCTAAGGGAGTGACTCTTTCAGTCCTGGCAGGCTCAGCAGTTGGCCGGACTTTGGGCCCTCTCGCCCTCTTAGTCCTGGCTTGATTTTTGGAGCGGGGTTCAACCTTCGGGCACCTAGGTTGCTCCTTCACTTGTGCCCTCTGGCGTTTCCCGCCGGTGAGGTAGATAACAGTCCTTCCAAGGCTTTTAACAGCTCCTCAACTCTATTCCTCTCAGGCTTTCGGTCTTTGCATTGTGCGCGGAAGTGACCCATTTCTCCACAACCGAAACATCTCTTCTTAGAAAGTGGAGACGCATTCGCCTGTTGTGATTCAGTTAAAGGACCTTGGCTAGACGTCACAGCAACTCCGGTTGTCTGCATGCCTGTAAGGAACTTCTGCATCTCTGCCTGCATCTCTGTCACCTTCATCAATACTCGGCACAGTTCCGCGTGCGCCTGTTGCAATTCAGCTTGAGCTTCCTGTACTTTCTTAACAGTTTTGTGCAACTCACCACGTTCAGAAAGGTGTAATTCTTTGGCAGCCCTCTCTGTGGATTTAAAAGCGATCAGGTGCTCTTGCTCGTCCACGTCGGATCCGTAAGTATCCAGCGAGTCGCTTTCAGGCTGCAGACCGTCGTTATGCCTTACAGGTTGTGCGTAAACTCTTTCTCCTCGCCTGAAGGATTTTTCCTCCAGTAAAGCCTCCTCTTCTCTGACAGCTCGGATCAGTTCCAGGTACTTCAGTTCTTGATTACCTGCTCTGCTTCTCAGCTGCAGCATCACTGGATCTAGAGGTTGAGAGCCCCTCAAGATCTGTTTAATTCGGATCTTATCCACTTCGGCCGGCTCGGCCCCTTTCTTGAGGAGTATCTGGTGCAGAATCTTATCTAGGCGCCTCATGTATTCGGTCATTCTCTCGCCTTTTCGCTGATAGGTGTGTTCATACTGATATACAAGCTCTGCGGCCTTTTCTGTTCGCCCAAAAACTTCCTCCAAAACGTTTAAGTAATCTAGAGCAGTACAGTCTTTCCTACTCAGTTTTAGGTTTCTCACCGCTTCTGACGCAGGTCCCTTCAAACTCTCGGTGATCCTTTGCTTTTTCTGAGCTTCAGGGACGTCCCACTCATCCAGAGCCTGCATCGCCTGTTCCACCCATTCCTCAAAGGTTTCTTCTCCCGCCGGAGTTGGTACGTTTCCTGTAAAATTTCTCAACCGTCGATAACCGAAGTTAGTGTGCGGAGGGCTTGTTCTCTGACACTTAGCCAGCAAATCTCCAATAGCCACTATGAATTCAGGCCCGATCATGGCCAACGGACTGGGCGCGGGAACACTTGCGGATTCGCCACGTGGCGCACTTAGCGGAATCAGTTGGACTTCCACCTCATCGGTCAGCTTCATGCTCGCACCCTGAAAACACACGGGAACACCCTTTATCCATTCAAAAAGAACATACGTGTGAGAGGTATCTGTGTCCTTTTTAATGTCCAGGATTAACCCCCGATGATCTGGTGTCTGCGCGGCCACGGCCTGGCGAATCTGATCTTCGGCCCAAGTGTCTGCGGGAATATCCATGACTATACAACATTCTAGCTGACTACTGTGCTCCTCACACCATTCGGCAACAGTGTCTGGATCCATATTTAACCCTTTAGATGCGGTTTTTCCAGAGACTGGATCCCGGACGAGCCCCCACGTGTAGCGCTCACTCCCGGAGGAGCCGCTGAAAATGAACCACGGGTCAGTCTCCCCACACTAGGGAATAAATATACTCCAGCACAGTTGTGGATTTTATAATTTATATAGTTTACTAGAGTAAAAAGCATATAATTAGACACGGTGTTCGTAGATATATTTACAGTATTTCGTATCGCGGTAAACGCGCAGCGGAAAAGAAATACGAGGCTTCGTATTTCGGGAAAAGGCGCAGCCGAACAGAAAAAAAATACAATGCTTCGTAATTTCGAGAAACGCGTAGCGGAAAAGAGAATGCAATATTTCGTAATTCGAGAAACGCGCAGCAGAAACAAAATAAGATGCGAATCTTTACCCCTTTTTGGGATATTAGAGAGTGAGTCCCGCACAGGTTAAGTCCCGGACTGTAAGTGTATGTGTGTGTTATGGTACCCGGGTACTATTCAACTGGCCAGTGAATTACTTATAGCGATGTCTTCGACTAGTCAAGTTGGGGCCCTGTGGGTTTTGGAGACAACAGCAGCGTGCTTTATTGACTTTATCAACCGGCCTTGGAGGCCTCTCACCCATCCGCTCGATCACCAAGGCTCCGCTGACCCAGGATGTCTCTCCGCTTGATGCCTTGCTGGGATACCCGCTACTGGATCTGTGGTCAGGCTTTCTTGGCTCCGGCTCGGACTTGTCCAGCTACCGCCTGCTCTCCCATCCAATGGACTTGCGGTACTCCTTACTCGGGGTCCTCTGCTTGCCTTGCTAGCAGCTTGGGTAATGTCTGCGGATAACTAGGGCTCCGTCTGGTAAAGCTGGATAATCTGGATTTGAATCCTGGTAGGCCCCACCTGCGCTCCGGCCTAGGTAGTGTTCCGTTCAGCAGCACTGTGTCTTGTCTGCTTCACTCCCTGGCGCGCTCTGCCGCGCTCTCCACGAGGCTCAGGATGTCACTCGGCGTTTCCCACCCACTTCCTGTGTCCGTTCCTAGAGCATGCCGGGAAATGTAGTCCCAATGTCCAGTGTCTCTTATCGTGCTTGTCTCCCTCCGGTGGCCAAAAATAGGTACTGCCACAGTAAGGTTTTAAACACAGCGCTACAATAGATTTTCAAAAATGGTCCATTTCGTCCTCTCGCCAAAGTTACCCTCCGCCATGGAATTGGTGCCGGTCTTCATCCAGAATGTTGTCAAGCTCCATGGGGTTCGTCTAGGCATTGTGTCTGATAGAGGCACTCAGTTTGTGTCCAGGTTTCTGTGAAAATCTGGGTATACAATTAAGCTTCTCCTCTGCCTATCATCCAGAGACGAATGGGTCACCTGATAGGGCTAATCAAAATGTCGAACAATATCTACGATGCTTTATATCTGAAAAACAGAACGAGTGGTCTGATCTCTTACCATGGGCAGAAATTGCCTTGAACAATGCAGTCAGTGAAACCACAGGCCATTCACCCTTTCATACGGTGTATGGGTTCGATCCTCCCCTCTAGCTTTCAGGATACCACGTTACCTGCTCTGGAGGAGCATTTGGCCTCATTGAAAAGGGACATGGGAGAAAGTCAAGGAGGTTATGGAGGCCAGTATCCAAAAATAAAAAGAGAAAGCAGACAGACGTAGAAGGCCTGCCCCAGTGTATACTGTGGGGGATAGAGTCTGGCTTTCCACATGTAACATCAAACTCCTGGTCCCTTCTATGAATACGGCCCCCAGGTACATTGGTCCTTATAAAGTCTTGCGCAGGGTGAACCCTGTATCCTATGCCTTGGCACTACCCCCACATTTGCATATACACAATGTGTTTCATGTTAGCCTCCTCAAGCCTCTCACACCCTCTGCACCTGGGGGGTCTCAGGAGGGGGTCAGGCAACCGGCGGCATCACTGGCTGGCCGGGTGCCCAGTGTCCATGCTGATCCTGGCATTCGTATGCCTAATGAGGGGGCAGGGCGCGGCATGATGGTGCGGGGCAGCCGGTCTTTATAAACAGGACCCGCAAATTGACTCGTCGCGTTGACGTGGAGTTTGTTTCCCGCATCGCCGGTGTACCGTTCACTCGAGTCACTGATTCATTTGTTTCATTGCTATGTTGCTGACCTGGACTATATGAGGAACCTGATTGTTGCTGACTCAAACTGCCTTCTTGACTACTCTCTCTCTGACCAAGCTTGTATGTATGCTTTACCCAGAACAGACTCAGACTGTATGCTGACTCTGCATAACGCTGACTCTAAGCGTATACTGACCCTGCATAACACTGACTCTGATTGTTTGAGGACCCTGTCTGTTGCCAACTCAGATTGTTTACCTGACCACGCTATTTCTGAATCCTTGTGTATGGACGACTTGCATAAGCCTGATCCAGGTTACTCCTTAGCTGCTGTTAAGATTAACCCTTGCTGCCTGAGTGCATATTCTGTTAGGAGACCTGCTGCTAATATACCAAGGTTGTACTCTGTGTTTTTGGTGTGTATGTTCTCCCTGGCTGGGAGCTATAGGATTAGTGGTCCCGACCACTCAAGGATCGGAGGGTTTAGAGGTTTGTCCAAAAGGATCCACACCACGGTTGTTGAGGGTGAGCAATACAGCGAACGTGACAGATATGCTGTGGTTTTTAACCTGAATCCTTCTCCCGCTCCTAAACTCAACCATTGTGGACAATCTAGTAAGATTCCCTTGAAGTTACTCTTTTTTTTTATCAGTCTGTCACATATGAAATGGTCTTGAAGTAACTCCAAGAGGAACTGCTACTCAGACAAAAAAGATTTATACCCGCTCTAGGACATGACAGATCCAGGTTGACCAGTAAGAGTGGGAGATCAATGTGCATTGGTATGCTTCTCATGAGACAATTAACACCACACGAATTGATACAAGTTCAAGTAAAGGGGTGAAATATGAATAAAGACCCCTTTTGGCTATATTAGCAAATGCAATTCTACTCCGTGTCACAAACGTGATTAATCTATCATCAAGCACTGTGTAAGTATTTGTGTGGACACTGACATTCAACGTGCGTGGTTTTGTATGTGGATGTGTTTACATATAAATTTTACCCAGGCTCACTGACCTCTCTAGCATTGCATACGTTTTGCGTTTGTGGTTTACACTCTGGATTGGAGAAGGTCAGCAATCTGTTGTACTTCGTATTGGATTATTTTTGTGTGATGGCTGAACAGCTTTCTGATCCCAATAACACTAAGATAAACAGACAGTTCCATGACTCATGCAACATATGCTCACTCTCTCGTTCTCTGAATGTCATCACTAAGCTCATAAACGTTTCAAGTGTGGGCAATGCAAAAACAAGAAAGTTAACAAGTTCAGCCTTCACATCACTTTAATGCAGTGTTTTAACTCTTCCTGTTTATTTTATCGTTGACTTATCCATGCACTTATCCTTCTCAGTTAATGCCGTTGCGGCAGCTAAGTTCACTGTAGTTGATAACAATGGTAAAAATGACATTGTTGCAAAGATGTAAGAGTCAACAACAGGCAAACGTTGGTGCAAACAATGCCGTACCACCATTGTTCTTCCATAAAGTCAACTACAGTTGTAATCCATTCACTTCTGGGTTATAACACCATTGCTTGCGACGTTTGGTGAATATACTTTTGCAGTTTGAAAGTCGAGTTTGAAAGTCAATAAGGGACAGAGTGAATGGCTGCTGGCATAGCACTCCCCAATGTAAACCTACCCAGAATAACCCGCTGAACCCCGGGTGGAGATAGGAGGAGAAAAAGACAAACCATTTTGGAGAATTGTGTGTGGAGTACGTTTATCTCTGCAGTCTAGGTCCAGTGAAGAGAAATCTATATCTAGCTACAGGGTGATTAGCAGGACTTACAGGCTTTTCTTCTTTCTTTTTCTCCTCCTATGTCCACCCGGGGTTCATCGACTTATCCTGGGTAGGGATGAGCCGAACACCCCCCGAGTTTGGTTCGGGCCCTAACCCGAACTTCCCAAATGTTCGGTTCCGAACCCGAACTCGAACTCAATGCAAGTCAATGGGGCTGAAAATTCGGTTTTTAGAGTGCCCTCCAAGAGGGCATATATGCTAGATATTTGCCATAAAAGGTGTATGGGGGTCCGGGTAGTGCCCTGGGGGGACAGGAAACAAGGTCAAAAAGTAAAAAAAAAACGTTTTTAAACTTTTTAAAGTTTTCCATGAAATAAGGGTTAAAAATAAAAACGAAAAATTCCTTCAAATATCGTGCCTAGGAGGTCCCCATAACCTGCCTGTGAAGTGGCGGATTTCTAGGATGTATAGAAACACTTAAAAACAAAAAAATGACGTTTCATATAACGGTAAATGCTTTTCCTTTAATCTATCCATAAACAACTGCTTGGGACGGCAGTCTGTATGAAAAGAGGAGACATTTTCGTACACGCAGAAAACGTTTACTGATTTTTTTGGCTAAATTATTGTGAAACTTATGCATGCTTTGGATGAAAGTAACAATAGGTGCTTCAAAATTGGTCCTTTAGTGTCCCCAACAGTGCCGTCACACCGTAACCCCTCTGAGGATATGAATCTGATACAGGCGTCAGTGGCAGTGCACCCAAATATTGTGCTTTTGGTGCCAGGCCTGCAAGTACTATCATACAGTAACCCCTCTGTGGTATTGTGGAAGAATGCAGGGGTGAACCTAGCGGTCCTATATTAAAAAGATATGCATCTGGTTAAGGCGTCAGTGCACCCAGATATTCTGCCTTTGGTGCCAGGCCAGCAAGTATCATCATACAGTAACCCCTCTGTAGTATTGTGGAAGAATGCAGGGGTGGACCATGTGTTCCTATATTGAAAAGATATGATTCTGGTCAAGGCGTCAGTGCACCCAGATATTGTGCCTTTGGTGCAAGACTGCCAGGCCAGCAAGTATCATCATACAGTAACCCCTCTGTAGTATTGTGGAAGAATGCAGGGGTGGACCATGTCGTCCTATATCCTGAAAAGATATGATTCTGGTCAAGGCGTCCGTGCACCCAGATATTGTGCCTTTGGTGCCAGGCCAGCAAGTATCATCATACAGTAATCCAGGGCTCAAAATTTCAGGTCCCAAGCTACTAGCCAGGCCTTAAGAGTTACTCGCCACCCAACCCTTACCGTTATCTCTGCCCCTAAACACACCCTCTAAAATTATTGTTTATCATTAATAATATAACGAAGCATTGTAAACATAAATCAAAATGTGCAGTGTGTATGAGTGGATCACAGAGCTCCACAGCAATAAACCGCATAGTAATGTGCAGTGTGTATGAGTGTATCACAGAGCTCCACAGCAATAAAACTCACAGTAATGTGCAGTGTGTATGAGTGGATCACAGAGCTCCACAGCAATAAACCTCATAGTAATGTGCAGTGTGTATGAGCGTGAGTTTTATTGCTGTGCAGCTCTGTGATATGCTCATACACACTGCACATTACTGAGAGTTTTATTGCTGTGCAGCTCTGATACGCTCATACTCACCACACCTTACTGAGTTTTATTGCTGTGGTGCTCTGATACAGTAATGCGTAGTGTGTATGAGTGTATCAGAGCTCCACAGCAATAAAACTCACAATAATGTGTGGTGTGTAGGAGCGTATCAGAGCTCCAAAGCCTTTTATATAACCCCTCTCTCTCTCTTTCTTTTTACCCCCTCCCACTCATTCTTTTTTTCAACCCCCCTCTCCCATTCTCACTTTTTTCACCTCTCTCCCTCTTTCTTTTTTTCATCCCCTCTTATTTGTTTTTTTATCCTCTCTCATTATTTTTTTTCATCCCCTCTTCATTCTCAGTTTTTTATCCCCTTTCTTTTTTTCATCCCCTCTCTTCCATTCTCAGTTTTTTTTATCCCCTTTCTCTTTTTTCATCCCCTCTTTTATTCTGTCTTTTTTATCCCTCTTTCTTTTTTTCATCCCCTCTCTTCCATTCTCAGTTTTTTTTATCCCCTTTCTTTTTTTCATCCCCTCTTCCATTCTCAGTCTTTTTTTATCCCCTTTCTTTTTTTCATCCCCTCTTTCATTCTCAGTCTTTTTATCCCCTTTTTTTTCATCCCCTCTTCCATTCTCGGTCTTTTTTTATCCCCTCTTTCTTTTTTTCATCCCCGGTCTTTTTTTATCCCCTTTTTTTTCATCCCCTCTCTTCCATTCTCAGTCTTTTTTTCATCCCCTCTCTTCCATTCTGTCTTTTTTTATCCCCACTCTTCCATTCTCAGTCTTTTTTCATTCCCTCTTTCATTTCTCAGTCTTTTTTTATCCCTCTTTTTTTTTTCATCCCCTCTCTTCCAGTCTTTTTTTATCCCCTGCAACCCCTGCAGCCTTGTAATTACCTAGCTCCCAGGCAGCAGTTCCCCTCCGCTCAGAGGGAGGGAATCAGATCACTCCTCACTCGGCTCATGCACAAACGCTTCCAGGCTCTGTGTCAGCACACGTGACACAGACCACCCGGAAGCTGGCTGAGTGCAGACGCTGGGAAGATGTGAAAGCACATCTCTCCCAACGTTCGGTCCGTTCCTGCTTGCGGCGCCGCCCCCCTCCTTCCTCGCTACGAGCAGACAGGATCCCATGAAAGGGAATGTCAGTGAGGGCTCCATGCCGAAGCTGGCATTCCAATTACAGCCCAATTTCTACTCGCCCTCCCCCAATTTCAACTCGCAAATTGCGAGGGGGCGAGTGCAAATTTTAACCCCTGCAGTAACCCCTCTGTGGTATTGTGGAAGAATGCAGGGGTGGACCATGTGGTCCTATATTGAAAAGATATGATTCTGGTCAAGGCGTCAGAGCACCCAGATATTGTGCCTTTGGTGCCAGGCCAGCAAGTATCATCATACAGTAACCCCTCTGTAGTATTGTGGAAGAGTGCAGGGGTGGACCATGTGGTCCTATATTGAAAAGTTTTTTATCTGGTAATGGGCGTCAGTGCACCCAGATAGTGTGCCTTTGGTGCCAGGCCAGCAAGTATCATCATACAGTAACCCCTCTGTGGTATTGTGGAAGAGTGCAGGGTTGGACCCTGCTGTTCAAAAAATTAAAATGATATAAATCTGGCACAGGCGTCAGTGCTGCCAAATATTGTGCCTTTCATGGCAGCAAGTGCATTCACACTGTAACCCTTTTGTGGTATTGTGGAAGAGTGCAGGGTTTGACCCTGCTGTTCAAAAAATTAAAATGATATAAATCTGCCACAGGCATCAGTGCAGCCAAATATTGTGCCTTTCATGGCAGCAAGTGCATTCACACCGTAACCCTTTTGTGGTATTGTGGAAGAGTTCAGTGCTGGAGGTTTTGTGCATGCAGAAGACATCCCCGATCTATTCCGTTACGTCAGCATCAGGGGATTGATAACTGCTGATCCAGGACTGATTAATTTTTACAAATGTCAGCCGGTCTACAGAGTCGGTGGACAGACGCACTCTTTTGTCTGTGACAAAACCTCCAGCGGCACTGAACGTCCTTTCGGAAAGACGCTAGATGAAGGGTAACCTAGTAGCTGCATAGCATATTGGCTAAGTTCCGGCCAGTGATCCAATCTCAACACCCAGTAAGCCAGTGGATCATCTGCTGGAAAGGTATCCAGGTCTGCCCTTGCCCCTAGGTAGTCCTGAACCATATGGTGAAGACGCTGGCAATGGGTGCCTACATTTGATGTCCCTGGGCGTCGAGGACTAAAAAAAATTAAAAATGCATCAGTCAAGCGGCCCTGGCCTTCACCACTATTCCTCTGATCACCCGCAGCCTCAGAAGCACGTGTGTCAGCACTTGGTAATCTATCAGTGCCTGGAAAGGTGTTACACAAGTGTCGCTTTAGAGCGTCCTCAAGTTTTTTCATCCTGTGCTCCATCTGTGCGGGCAGGATGAGCTCTGCAACTTTACCCTTGTATCGTGGATCAAGAAGGGTTGCCAACCAGTAATGATCCCTCTCCTTGATAGCATGGATCCTGGGGTCCTTTAGCAGGCTTTGCATCATTAGGGAGCCCATGCAGCGTAGGTTGGAGGTGGCATTAGCTTCCGAGTCTTCCTGGTCAATGAGGATGACCGTATCGTGCACTTCCTCCTCCCAGCCACGCACTAGCCCTTGTGTTTCTGGGCACACGAAACCCTCCCTTGAGGAATCCCCACCTTCAATGCCCCCACTACTTAAATATTCTGCCTCCTCCTCATCCTCCTCCTGTCTGATCTGAGTAGGACCCGCTGGAATGCTGTCTGCGGAAAGACTGGGGCCTTGAGAGCTAGGGAAGGCCTCCTCTTCCTCCCGCTGCTCTGCCTCTAGAGCCACATCTATAATTCCCCGCAGAGTGTGCTCCAGCAGGAACACTAAAGGAATTGTGTCACTGATGCATGCACTGTCCCTGCTCACCATCCTCGTTGCCTCCTCAAATGGTGACAGTACAGTGCATGCATCCTCGATCATCAGCCACTGCGGGGGGAAAAAAAAACAAGTTGACCTGAACCTGTCCTTGTGCCGTACTCACACATTTACTCGTTGATGGCCCTCTGCTGCTTGTGCAGACGCTGCAGCATTGCTAATGTTGAGTTCCACCTGGTGGGCATGTCACAGATCAGACGGTTTGTGGGAAGGTGGAATTCTCTTTGAATTTCTGCCAGGCGAACGCTTGCTGGGAATGACCGTCTGAAGTGGCTGCAGACTTTTCTGGCCTGGATGAGAAGCTCTGGCAGCCCTGGGTACTTGGTTAGGAAACGCTGTACCACCATATTTAGGACGTGTGCTACGCATGGTACATGCGTCAATTTACCCTTGCGTAGGCGGAGAGAGGGTTGCTGCCATTATCGCAGACGATCATTCCCAGCTCAAGCTGGCGTGGTGTTAACCATCTCTGCACCTGCCCCTGCAGAGCTGACAGAATTTCTGGCCCGGTGTGGCTCCTGTCCCCTAAACAAACCAGCTCCAGCACAGTATGGCATCTTTTTGCTTGAGCCATTGCATAGACCCTGTCAGGCGTCAGTTTAACTGCCACTTCACCAGAGACAGAGAAGGAGGAGGAGGAAGAGGGAGAAGTGGTGGAGCAGACAGACCTCATACAAGAAGCTTTCTGGAGGTGTGGTGGATGAACAAGCTCCAGCACAGAGCCCCGTCTTGGATCCCTCCCAGCTGCGATCAGAGTTACCCAGTGTGCCGTGAAGGAAATGTAACGACCCTGTCCATGCTTGCTGGACCACGTGTCTAAAGTCACATGTACCTTGTTGCTGACTGCCTTTCCCAATGACTGGATAACATTGTCTTCCACGTGCTGGTATAGTGCTGGAATGGCCTTGCGTGGAAAGTAATGGCGTTTTGGAACCTGCCACTGTGGTAAAGCACATTCAGCAAATTCACAGAAAGGAGCAGAGTCGACCAGCTGGAAAGGCAGCAGCTGCAAGTAATTTTGCTAGGGGATGGTTGGGACTATATTTTTTCTTTCGCTGCAGCAGCTGCGGCAATGTAATCTGACTGCGTAAATCTTCAGCTGCTGGGATGATGTCACATTGTGAGGAAGGAGCTGGTACATCCATTACTGTAGCATCATCCCTGTCGGTGGAGGTTGTAGGCAATGACATGGCAGGACATACAGTGGGGGTAGAGACAGATGAGGAGGAGGAGGACCTACGCAAAGTTTTGCGCCAATGGGATGTGTGGCAGTTGTTCATATGTTGCCTCAAGCACGTGGTACCCAAGTGTCTGGTATCTTTCCCACGCTTAAGCCTCATCTGACATAGATTACAAATAGCAATGCTGCGCTCTACTGCACATTTCTTAAAGAACTCCCAGACAACAGAGTTCCTGCGTGTGTTCTTTGAGACAACAGCGCTCTGCACCGGAGCAGCTCTGACATGTGATGCCTTGGACTGGCTAGTGCTATGGTTGGTCACAGAGGATGTTGTGCCTCGTGTTTGCTGTGCCTCCTCCTCCCCCTCTTCCTCACTTAATTCCTCTGTTCGATCAGGCACCCAGGTGGAGTCAGTGACCTCATCCTCATTGTCATCATCACCCCCTATCTCCTCGTCACTGGAGCCAACTTGGCAGTATGCTGCAGCTGCTAGGGCAACATGAGTGCCAGTTATTTGTGTGTCATCTCTGGCACCCCCTTCTTCTAGGTTGATTATACTCCCTTCCTCAACCTCAGAGATTGAATCAGAGCACTGTACTTGCTGCGCATCCTCAAGCAGCATGTCACTGTCATTGTAGTCAAACAATTCAGCTGACTCCTCCGTGTGTGATAGCGAGGCTACGGCAGGAGTAGCTGTGGACATGGAGGCTGCATTAGATGCTTTGGCAGCTGAGGTGGACTGTAAAGCACTAGAAGCCTGGCTGGCAGAGGACTCGGAGGACTCGGATGGCCTGGTTAGCCAATCCACCAAGTCCTCTGTATGTTGCTGCTGCTTAAGACTGCCAGCACCAGTTAGAAAGGACAAGCGTGCCCCTGCAGAGGATGCACAACGTCCACCACGACCAGAGGCACAGCCTCCCAACACAGGGGCTGCTTGCCCTCTTATCTGTGTCTGGGAGCGTCTGCCTGTCCTTTTTGTTCTTTCAGACATGGTGAGTGATATATAGATTAATATATACAGAACTCTGATTAAACTCCGGTATAAAGAGTTAAAGAACTCTGGTATAACTCAGTGAGACACACTGATAGATCACCTCAATTCACAAATGTTTTAAAGAAATTAGTGAGCCCCAATATACTGCGTGGTACTGGTTGTGTGACAAGACACAGATCACCTCAATTCACAAATGTTTTAAAGAAATTAGTGAGCCCCAAAATACTGCGTGGTACTGGTTGTGTGACAAGAGACAGATCACCTCAATTCACAAATGTTTTAAAGAAATTAGTGAGCCCCAAAATACTGCGTGGTACTGGTTGTGTGACAAGACACAGATCACCTCAATTCACAAATGTTTTAAAGAAATTAGTGAGCCCCAAAATACTACGTGGTACTGGTTGTGTGACAAGACACAGATCACCTCAATTCACAAATGTTTTAAAGAAATTAGTGAGCCCCAAAATACTGCGTGGTACTGGTTGTGTGACAAGACACAGATCACCTCAATTCACAAATATTTTAAAGAAATTAGTGAGCCCCAAAAAGACTTGCTGGCACAGTGACAAGACACAGAAGATCACCTCAATTCACAAATGTTTTAAAGAAAGTTGTAAACCCCAAAAAAACTTGCTGGCACAGTGACAAGACACACATCACCTAAATTCCCTGATATTTGGTAGAAATGAGACCCAAAAAGACTTGCTGGCACAGTGACAAGACCCAGAAGATCACCTCAATTCACAAATGTTTTAAAGAAAGTTGTAAACCCCAAAAAAACTTGCTGGCACAGTGACAAGACACACATCACCTAAATTCCCTGATATTTGGTAGAAATGAGACCCCCCCAGACCCCCCCAGTAGTGTGGCAGACCGGCAGTAACAACACACAACTATCTCCTCTGAAATCTCCTCTGAAATGCATGCAGAATCGGCGCGTGGAAACGTTATATAGTGTGCTGCGGGACTTAGCTCTGTGAGCCCATGATTGGGCAAGATTTGCCCAATCAGGACTCTGAGCCGTGATTGGCATAGTGTTGAACCTGTCTTGCAACAGACCTGTGGTCAGGTGCAAGGCTGTAGCCAATTACGAGCTTCAGGCCAGTGGGAAAATGCATTGTGGTCCATTGTGGTCGAACATGCGGCGAACACCCGGAAATGTTCGGTGTTCGCGATCTAATCGAACAGGCTAAGTTCGGGTCGAACTCCGAACCGAACAGCTCATCCCTAATCCTGGGTAGGTTTACATTGGGGAGTGCTATGCCAGCAGCCATTCACTCTGTCCCTGATTGACTTTATTATAGAGGTTTATTTATTAAGACATTCTGAATATCACCCCTTGTACTGAACTACTGCCTGGGTTGAATTTAACCATTTATTTTTACTGGAAAATATATACATTTAATTTTCCTCCTAATTAGGCTTTGACATATTATATTTTCATGGTATGTTCTTCCCTAGGCTTTTTTTGCGCATTGGTTTTAATCATATCTGTGTTATTTGTGTGTGTTGTGTTACTGTGGCCATGTTTTTTAAATACAATGTATCATACTTGTGCATAACTTCAATAAAATTTATGTTTTATCAACTGTTAGCTCTGTTGTTTTTAATGTGAATAGCAGCATTAGAGGATTCATATTTCTACAAACCTCATTCTTCATTGAACTATTGTGAAATAAATGGTAAGCGCCACACAACACGCCGTATCCACCCAAACTCCAATGCTACACCAGCAGGTAGTAGTTTCCCCCACACCATGAAATATAGACAAAATATTACGTATCTGGTGAGCGCAAATGAATGCTCTGGGGTTCGGATGTCTCATGCAGGCCCGCAATACATCATATGGTTATGAAAAGAAGCATATACAAAAGATCATAGTGCAAACTGCAAGAAATATTAATAGAGGCGATAAAAATGTATAGTTTCTCCACTCACAAGTGTAGAGCCCCAACACTGGCTCTGAGTTGGCTCTCGCCTCTGGGTAATTTGTCTTCCTCCTTGTTAGCAGGTGACACCCACCTTTACGTAGCAATTTTTCTTCAAAACACCGTATATTTGTGGAAGCGTAGGAGGATAGACAAAGAATTATATACTTTCCTAGTGTAAATCTTTCTTGATAATGAGCGCAATTATTTTCTGCTGATTCAAAACTTACACTTGGTGGAGCTACCGAAGCTCAAGTTGGATTTTTGTAGGGAAAATCCAAATAAAAAAATATGCTCTGGTGCTCTGATGAAGTGCTCTGATGAAGTCCCGAGGGCGGGACGAAACGCGTCAGCAATACGTCACTTTACTACCGCGGATCCACCCCTTCTGAGTGACCACCATGGAAGCAGTCCGGGAGCTCCTGATGGTTTTCTAAGGACAAATGGGACACTGCGTTTTTATGTTTGGCAGTGGGTGAGATCATTTCAATAGCCCACTACCTTTCCTGTACGTATATGTATATCGTTAGCCGGTTATCCATTTAATAAAGGGTATAACACCATCGATATTTTCTCCCCTTTATTTGAGATATATACTCCATTGGATATGAACTGCTAAGAAGTGGTCTCCGTCTGAAAAAGATTTGAGAAAGACAAAATTCTTTTTTCTCTCAGTAAGGATTGGAAGCCATCTGAACGGGCTCCTTTTCGACAAAAGACGAGGGGAACATAAGTATTTTTTCTTCCCCCTTTCCCCTTTTGTCGTTTACAAGGATTGAGTCAATTTATAAGACAATTTGTATGTCTCTTAGTGCGACACCACCATTTGTTGTTTCTATGTTTTACTTTCTCTGATTTAAGTGGATATCTGCTTATTTGAATTGGGTGTTTCTTCTCAGTATTAACCCCTTTTTTTCGCCAAATATAAAATGTATGCTTGTGTAGCGCTGCTTTGAAAAGACTGTGTTCTGCTGCGTTTACTTATATTGGCCACCAGAGGGAGACAGCGCATTGTAAACTATACTGGACACAATGCGAGAGCCAGTGCGAGCCGAGCGGTGAACAGAGTAAGACGCACATGAGACTGTGGGCAATTGTTACCGGGCTGGAGAGCAGGCATTGCCTTGCCGACGCTGGGGATCGATACAGTGACTTGCCAGAGACCTAGTAATCCTCCGCTGAGAGGTTTTGCTCAGACACAGAGTTCCAGATTGGACCCCGAGTAAGGAGTGCATCCACTGGGAGTGCATGCGGTAGGCCGTAGATCTTGTTGTAGAAGACGGACAAGCAAGAGAAGCGGATCCGGTGGCACAGGGTTCCAGTATAATCCAGCGGAGAGACGTCCTTGATCGGGCAGCGGAACAGATTGTCTGGCAGATGGGTGAGAGGCCTTCAAAGTTTAACGAAGAACGCTGCAGTATTGCTTAAATCTACAGGGCCCCAACGTGACTAGTCGAAGATTTATTAAATCCATTCACTGGCCAGTCGAATATAGTACCCGGGTACCTGAGCTCACACACACACGGGCTCGTCCGGGATTTTAGTCTCTAGATTAAACCACATTTAAAGGGTTAAATATGGATCCAGACAAAGCAGCAGAGTGGTGTAAAGCACAGGGTGGCCAGTTAGAGTTGAGTGTAGTAATGGATATTCCTGCAGGCACCTGGGCATAAGAACAGATCCGCCGGGCCGTGGCAGCGTTGGCGCCTGAACAGCGGGGGTTTCTAGCGGACATGAAAGTGAACCCAGAGACTTCTTACACGTATGTTCTTTTTGAGTGGAGAAAGGGTGTTCCCGTGTGTTTTCAGGGCGTGAGTATGCAGCTAACCGACGACGTGGAAGTTCGTCTGATCCAGCCGAGTAAGCCACGTGGTGATTCTGCGGATATTCCTGCATCCAGCCCGCTGGCCATGATCGGGCCGGAGTTCATTGCTGCTATTAGAGACCTCGTAGTTAAGTGTCAGAGGGCCCACCCTTCTTACATCAGCTTCGGATATCGGAAGTTGGAAAAATTTTCAGGAAACTTGCCAACTCCGGTGGGAGAAGAAACCTTCGAAGAATGGGTGGAACAGGCGATGCAGGCTCTGGATGAGTGGGACGTCTCTGAAGCGCAGAAGAAGCAAAGAATTACTGAGAGCTTGAAGGGACCTGCATCAGAGGCTGTCAGGAATCCGAAGCTGAGTAAGCGAGACTGTACTGCTCTAGATTACCTGAACATATTACAGGAAGTCTTCGGGCGAACAGAAAAGGCTGCTGAGCTCATGTACCAGTATGAACATACTTACCAGCAAAAGGGTGAGAAGATGACAGAATACATGAGGCGCCTGGATAAGATACTGTACCAAGTACTGATGAAGAAAGGAACAGACCCCACTACAGTAGATCAGGTTAGAATGCGGCAGATATTGAAAGGTGCTTTACCCTTAGACCCTGTGATATTGCAACTAAAGACTCGAGAAGGTAATAAAGAGTTAAATTACCTAGAACTGATTCGAATTGTTCGGGAAGAAGAAGCCCTTCTGGAAGAGAAGCTTGCAAGAAGGGGAGAAAAGGTCTATGCGCAACCCATAGGGTATAACGAGTGTTCATCAGATGATGATGATCCGGAAGAGACATATGAGCCGGAGATAACCCAAAAGTCGTCAAACCAGGTGTATGTTGAGATACAAAAGACTCTCAAGAAAGTACAAGTAGCCCAAGTTAAGATGGAACAGACACACACGGATCTATGCCGGGCAATCTTGAAAGTAGCAGAAATGCAGATGGTTGCCGTGGCCTCCGACAGGGGAAATTTAAATGAGCCACAGGAAGAAAGTGTGCCCTCATCCTCGTGGGGAAGATGTTTCGCCTGTGAGGAATTCGGCCATTTCAAGGCTCAGTGCCCGGAAAGGAGACAGGGAGGGTCCCTATATGTGCCTGCTAGAACTAGGAGATCCTCTCCCTGGAGGTCCGGTCCTACGTCACGGGAAGACAATGTACGCCCGCAGTCGCCACATATGAGGACGAGGGTTAGAGTACAACAGACTGGGTCTACATCTCTTACTGCTACGAAGAAGTTCCCTGACAAGTTGATATGTCCTTCGCCCATCATCCCGGTTCAAGTGGAAGGAGTCTACACTAAGGCTCTTCTAGATTCGGGTGCTCAAGTAAGGCTGATTTACCGAGATTTCTATCAGAAATATTTGAAGCATATACCCCTGAAGAAGTTGAAGGATCTTGAAATCTGGGGTATGGGGACTGAAAGGTTTCCCTATGATGGATATGTACAGGTGAAGCTAGAATTCAGTTCAGTAATCGCTGGACAACTGGGAGTATGTGACACGTTGGCCATTGTGTGTCATCGTCCCTCGGGAGCTAATCGAAGCTCTATGATAGTGGGGATGAACACTGATGTGTTGAGACACCTCTTAACCCCACTGGTGACAGAAGAGAGTCTTGCTTCTAAGAAGGCACACTCAATGTTACGACCGACCTGTCCATGGAAGGTCAAAGAACAGAGAGCCACTACAGAAGTGAGAAAGCTGAGGAGAACGGAAGGGACGGAGAAGGTCCTACGGTCAGGAAAGACTGTATGAGTACCGATTGGAGACAAGTTCTCTTTGCCTGGTCCGCCTATATCTCGTCCGACTTCTATTACTTGGTCTCATCAATTACGTTCCGTTAGAGAGAGTGAAGAAGACAGTGAAGAAGAAGGCTGGTGTCTGAGCTGGGCGTGGACACCGGAGTCTGAGGGCATCAAGCCGGTCTCTGACCGGGGTGAGAGTTATTTAGAGCCTGATATTTCTGAATTTATGACTCAAGCACCTGAAGTACCTGAGACCTTGGAAGTTCCTGAAGTTCTAGAGGAAATATCCATAGATTACAGTTCTATGCCTTCCCTGGAAGGTTCATACACCGAAGATGTATCTACTCAGTCTGCAGGAGAGCGAATTGAGCCTGTGGAGTCAGCTCTCCCGACTGAAGAGGATCCTGAAAAATTTGAGCCTAAACGTTCAGGATGACCCCCTCAGAGACTCACGTATGATTCACCAGGACATAGCATGGAGGAAGCTGTAACAACTATGGGGAGGTTTCCTGAAGTGTCTGCCCTACTTGTAGAGGTGTCTAGGGGTTTAGGTGAGATTGAGGATATTTGCTGCCTGTTGTCAGCCCTGAATATATAGGTTAAAGTGAGAACTGTTATGTTATGTTATGGTATGCTGTGTTATGTTTGACCGATACATGTACCCGTTACACGCCCTTGGGATGACCCAAGAGTTTAGGGGGAGAGAGTGTAGCGCTGCTTTGAAAAGACTGTGTTCTGCTGCGTTTACTTATATTGGCCACCAGAGGGAGACAGCGCATTGTAAACTATACTGGACACAATGGGACTATGTTTTCCAGCATGCTTTGGGGCAGAGACAGGAAGTGGGTGGGGAAGGAGGAAAGGACATCCACAGCCTCATTCGAAGGAGAGCCAGTGTGAGCCGAGCGGTGAACAGAGTAAGACGCACGAGAGACTGTGGGCAATTGTTACCAAGCCGGAGAGCAGGCGCTGCCTTGCCGACGCTGGGGATCGATACAGTGACTTGCCAGAGACCTAGTAATCCTCCGCTGAGAGGTTTTGCACAGACACAGAGTTCCAGATTGGACCCCGAGTAAGGAGTGCATCCACTGGGAGTGCATGCGGTAGGCCGTAGATCTTGTTGTAGAAGACGGACAAGCAGGAGAAGTGGATCCGGTGGCACAGGGTCCCAGTATAATCCAGCGGAGAGACGTCCTTGATCGGGCAGCGGAACAGATTGTCTGGCGGATGGGTGAGAGGCCTTCCAGGCCACAGTCAAAGTTTAACGAAGCACGCTGCAGTATTGCTTAAATCTACAGGGCCCCAACGTGACTAGTCAAAGATTTATTAAATCCATTCACTGGTCAGTCGAATATAGTACCCGGGTACCTGAGCTCACACACACACACTTTTTGGGACATAACCTGCACGGGACTTACACTCCAGAGACGAAGGAGTTAAACTTTTCTTTTACCGCTGCGCGTTTCTCGCATTACGAAATCCTGTTTTCTATATACCGTGCTTACATTATATATGCCGCTTTATTGAGAACAGTAAAGTATATAATTTATAAAATCCACAACAGTGCTGGTGTATATTTATTCCCTAGTGCAGAGAGACTAACCCGAGGTTAAATTCAGCCGCTCCTCCGGGAGTGAGCGCTACACTTGCTAATGCAAGGAGCCTCAATAATAAGATGGGGGAACTAGAGGCAATAGCATATGTAGCGCTCACTCCCGGAGGAGCCGCTGAAAATGAACCACGGGTCAGTCTCCCCGCACTAGGGAATAAATATACTCCAGCACCGTTGTGGATTTTATAAATTATATAGTTTACTGAAGTAAAAGGCATAAAATAAGGCTGCTGTCAGACGAGCGTAGTGTTCACGTCCGTGATTGCGCCTAAAAGTACGTCCGTGATAGCATGAAAGAAAGTCCATTGGAGCCTGACACACGAAGTACGTCCACACTGAACTGCGGACGCATGACGGACGCTGCAAACGGACGCAGGTTAGGCAAGAACGTAATACTGCTAGAACGGACGTGCGGAGTGCGTCACGTCCATAACGTCTGCATAGCTTTGTGTGTGAGTGATGGAGCATGGTCAGACGGACTGCATTTATACGTCCAGCATTTTTTGACGGACAGAATGTTTTTTCATTGTAATTTATTTTTCCCTCCTACATCCGTCAAAAATAACTTCAGTGAAAAAACGGACTGTGTGACCACTACTGCGTCATCCGTACTGACGATGTCCGTACTGCACGGACGTACAGTTCGTAGAAATCACGCTCGTCTGACCCTAGCCTAAGACACTGTGTTCGTAGATATATTTACAGTATTTCGTATTGCGGTAAACGCGCAGCGGGAAAAAGAAATGCGAGACTTCGTATTTCTGGAAAACGCGACCGAGCAGAAAAAAATACAATGATTCGTAATTACGAGAAACGCGCAGCGGAAAATAAAATAAGATGTGAATCTTTTCCCCTTTTTCGGATACTAAGGAGTGAGTCCCGAACAGGTTAAGTCCCAAACTGTGAGTGTATGTGTGTGTTATGGTACCCGGGTACTATTCAACTGGCCAGTGAATCTTTTAAGCGATGTCTTCGACTAGTCACGTTGGGGCCCTGTGGGTTTCAGAAATAAACAACAGCGTGCTTGAACTTTTGTGGAAACGGCCTTGGAGGCCTCTCACCCATCCGCTGATCACCGAGGCTCCGCTGACCCAGGACGTCTCTCCGCTTGTCTCCGCGCTGGGATACCGGCTATTGGATCGATATTCAGGCTCTCTGTGTTCCGGCCCAAACTTGTCCAGCTACCGCCTGCTCTCCCATCCGTTGGACTCGCGGTACTCCTTACTCGGGGTCCTCAGCTTGTCTGGAATACACTTGGTGGTGATGGCCGGTGGGTAAGGCTCCTTCTGGCAAGGCAGGATAACCCCACTCGATTCCTGATAGGCCACACTTGCGCGCTGGGGTTTACAACTTTCTTTAAAACATTTGTGAATTGAGGTGATCTTCTGTGTCTTGTCACTGTGCCAGCAAGTCTTTTTGGGGCTCACTAATTTCTTTAAAATATTTGTGAATTGAGGTGATCTGTGTCTCGTCATACAAAAAGTACCACGCTGTATTTTGGGGCTCACTAATTTCTTTAAAACACTTGGGAATTAAGGTGATCTTCTATGTCTCGTCACACAGCCAGCAAGTTTTTTTGGGGCTCACTAATTTCTTTAAAACACTTGGGAATTAAGGTGATCTTCTGTGTCTCGTCACACAGCCAGCAATTTTTTTTGGGGCTCACTAATTTCTTTAAAACACTTGGGAATTAAGGTGATCTGTGTCTCGTCATACAAAAAGTACCACGCTGTATTTTGGGGCTCACTAATTTCTTTAAAACACTTGGGAATTAAGATGATCTTCTGTGTCTCGTCACACAGCCAGCAAGTTTTTTTGGGGCTCACTAATTTCTTTAAAACACTTGGGAATTAAGGTGATCTTCTGTGTCTCGTCACACAGCCAGCAAGTTTTTTTGGGCTCACTAATTTCTTGAAAACACTTGGGACTTAAGGTGATCTTCTGTGTCTCGTCACACAGCCAGCAATTTTTTTTGGGGCTCACTAATTTCTTTTAAACACTTGGGAATTAAGGTGATCTGTGTCTCGTCATACAAAAAGTACCACGCTGTATTTTGGGGCTCACTAATTTCTTTAAAACACTTGGGAATTAAGATGATCTTCTGTGTCTCGTCACACAGCCAGCAAGTTTTTTTGGGGCTCACTAATTTCTTTAAAACAATTGGGAATTAAGGTGATCTTCTGTGTCTCGTCACACAGCCAGCAAGTTTTTTTGGGCTCACTAATTTCTTGAAAACACTTGGGACTTAAGGTGATCTTCTGTGTCTCGTCACACAGCCAGCAAGTTTTTTTGGGGCTCACTAATTTCTTTTAAACACTTGGGAATTAAGGTGATCTGTGTCTCGTCATACAAAAAGTACCACGCTGTATTTTGGGGCTCACTAATTTCTTTAAAACACTTGGGAATTAAGATGATCTTCTGTGTCTCGTCACACAGCCAGCAAGTTTTTTTGGGGCTCACTAATTTCTTTAAAACACTTGGGAATTAAGGTGATCTTCTGTGTCTCGTCACACAGCCAGCAAGTTTTTTTGGGCTCACTAATTTCTTGAAAACACTTGGGACTTAAGGTGATCTTCTGTGTCTCGTCACACAGCCAGCAAGTTTTTTTGGGGCTCACTAATTTCTTTTAAACACTTGGGAATTAAGGTGATCTATGTCTCGTCATACAAAAAGTACCACGCTGTATTTTGGGGCTCACTAATTTCTTTAAAACACTTGGGAATTAAGGTGATCTGTGTCTCATCATACAAAAAGTACCACGCTGTATTTTGGGGCTCACTAATTTCTTTAAAACATTTGTGAATTAAGGTGATCTGTCTCTTGTCACTGGCTGCCAGCTATCAGTGTGTCTCACTGAGTTATACCAGAGTTATTTAAATCTTTATACCAGAGTTGAATCAGAGTTCTGTATATATTATTCTATATATCACTCACCATGTCTGAAAGAACAAAAAGGACAGGCAGACGCTCCCAGACACAGATAAGAGGGCAAGCAGCCCCTGTGTCGGGAGGCTGTGTCTCTGGTCGTGGTGGACATGGTGCATCCTCTGCAGGGGCACGCTTGTCCTTTCTAACTGGTGCTGGCCGTCTTAAGCAGCAGCAACATACAGAGGACTTGGTGGATTGGCTAACCAGGCCATCCTCATCCTCCGAGTCCTCTGCCAGTCAGGCTTCTAGTGCTTTACAGTCCACCTCAGCTGCCAAAGCATCTAATGCAGCCTCCATGTCCACAGCTACTCCTGCTGTAGCCTCGCTATCACACACGGAGGAGTCAGCTGAATTGTTTGACTACAATAAGAGTGACATGCTGCTTGAGGATGCGCAGCAAGTACAGTGCTCTGATTCAATCTCTGAGGTTGAGGAAGGGAGTATAATCAACCTAGAGGAAGGGGGTGCCAGTGATGACACACAAATAACTGGCACACATGTTGCCCCAGCAGCTGCAGCATACTGCCAAGTTGGCTCCAGTGACGAGGAGATAGGGGGTGAAGATGACAATGATGATGAGGTCACTGACTCCACCTGAGTGCCAGATCAAACAGAGGAATTAAGTGAGAAAGAGGGGGAGGAGGAGGCACAGCAAACACGAGGCACAACATCCTCTGTGACCAACCGTAGCACTAGCCAGTCCAAGGCATCACATGTCAGAGCTGCTCCGGTGCAGAGCGATGTTGTCTCAAAGAACACATGCAGGAACTCTGCTGTCTGGGAGTTCTTTAAGAACTGTGCAGCAGACCCCACCATTGCTATTTGTAATCTATGTCAGAGGAGGCTGAAGCGTGGGATAAACACCGGATACTTGGGTACCACGTGCTTGAGGCGACATATGAACAAGTGCCACACATCCCGTTGGGGCAAAACTTTGCGTAGGTCCTCCTCCTTCTCAACTGTCTCTACCCACACTGTATGTCCTGCCATGCAATTGCCTACAACCTCCACCGACAGGGATGATGCTACAGTAATGGATGTACCAGCAGGTCCTTCCTCAGAATGTGATATCATCCCAGTAGCTGAAGATTTACGCAGTCAGATTACGTTGCCGCAGCTGCTGCAGCGAAAGAAAAAATATAGTCCCAACCATCCCCAAGCACAGTGTCTAAATGCCAGCTTAGCAAAATTACTCGCATTGCAGCTGCTGCCTTTCCAGCTGGTGGACTCTGCTCCCTTCCGTGAATTTGCTGATTGCGCTGTACCACAGTGGCAGGTTCCAAAAACGCCATTACTTTTCACGCAAGGCCATTCCAGCACTATACCAGCACGTGGAAGACAATGTTATCCAGTGTAGTGCTCACTCCCGGAGGAGCCGCTGAAAATGAACCACGGGTCAGTCTCCCCGCACTAGGGAATAAATATACTCCAACACAGTTGTGAGTTTTTATCATTTAAATAGTTTACTAAAATAATGAGCAGATGTTGAAACACGGTATTCACAGATATATTACAGTATTTTCGTATCGCGGTAAAACGCGTGGCGGAAAAGAAACGAAACACGAGGCTTCGTATTTCGGAAAATAAAATATTCGTAACCGAACAGAAAATAAAAGCAGTTGCACGAATATTCGGAAAAGGAACACGTAACAGAACCCAAGAATACAATCTCTTCGTATTACGTTAAACGCGCAGCGGAAAAGAGAAAAATATATTCGGAACGTATCTTTACTCTTGTTCCGATACGCAACAAAAATGAGTCCTGCACAGATTAAGTCCCGGAATATAAAAGGTGTGTATGTGTGTGTATGGTACCCGGGTACTATTCAACTGGCCAGTGAATTTACTTAAAGAATCTCTTCGACTAGTCAAGTTGGGGCCCTGTGGACTTTAAGAAGGAAAACAGCAGCGAGTTCTTTATTTACAGTACAGCCTTGGAGGCCTCTCACCCATCCGACGGTTGCTTTAGGCTCCGCTGACCCAGGACGTCTCTCCGCTCGATATTGACTGGGGATACTAGCGGCCGGATCCGTTGTCTGACTTTCCGCAGCTTGTCCACGACTTGTCCACCTCACCGCCTGCTCTCCGTATTCGGTCAAACTCGCGGCAACTCCTTACTCGAGGTCTTGGGTCTCTTAGATCTGCAGCAATCTCGGGAACTTGAAGCGCTCTCTTTCTCTTCAGGCTGAATGTCCAATAAATGACTCTGACAGGTCTCGCTCAGGCTCTGGCTTAGGCCCTCTTGCGATGTCTCTCACTGCGTCTATCTCCTCTGACTCCCTGGCGCGCTCTGGAACTTTCTCCACGAGGCAGAGGATGTCAGTCTCCAGTTCCCACCCACTTCCTGTCTTCCTGCAAAGCATGTCTGTTATTGTAGTCCCAATGTCCAGTATCTGATCGCGATAGTCTCCATCTTGTGGCCAAAAATAGGTACTGCACAGCAAGACGATTTTTACCACAGCGCTACACTCTCCCCCTCCTAGAACTCTTGGGTCTCTCCAAGGAGGTACAACAATTACATTACATTTCCAACAATTTGAATGCAGTTTATACAACATGTACAGGTTCAGCAACATACATATAGTGAGTTAATAACACTTCCTCAAGTTTACTCATATTTTGGGCTACCTCAGCTAGCATAGCAGACACTTCGGGCAACCTCCGCACCGTGGTGATGGCCTCTTCAGTGCTATGTCCGGGTGAGTCGTAGGTGAGTCGTTGGGGCGGTCGAACAGAGCGTTTTGGTTCTGGCTCAATCAGCTCCTCTTCAGGTGGAAGTACTTTAGGCGTTGGCTCAATTTCTCTTTCTATCACTGGAGCAGACGTTTCTTCAGAGTATGATCCCTCCAGTGAAGGCATAGAACTGTAATCACCTGAGTAAGCTTCCGGAACTACCGAGATCCCCACATCCTCAGGGACTTCCAACTGAAATTCAAGAGGCTCAGGGATATCAACAGTCTCAGGGACTTCCAACAAGAATTCAGGAGCTTCAGGCCTCAAGTTACTCTCCCACCGCTCAGGGACAATGACAACTTCTTCAGGCTCCGGCGAGCGTATCCAGTCCAGACAGAAACTTTCTTCTTCACTGTCCCTTTCGCTCTCTTCGACAGCCCGGGTCTGTTGAGACGAGTAATAGGAGGCAACATGGAACAGGCGGATTCGGCGGAGGGTCAACTACCCGAGTCTGTTGAGACCGAGTAACAGGAGGTAAACGTGGAACAGGCAGACTCGGCGGAGGGAGTTCGTCCCCAACTGGTATCCTCACAGCCTCTCTCAAAGGTAACAAATGATTTCGGTGCCAGTTCTTAAGAGGCCCAGCCTTTCCATCTGGGCGAATCTGATACACCGGCAGACCCGGCAGTTGCTTGCAGACAATGTAAACCTGGGAACTCCATCTATCCGCCAACTTGTGTCTTGCAGCAGCACCCAAGTTCTTCAACAGGACCCTATCACCGGGTTGTAGATCTTGTATCCGAACTTTCAAGTCATAGTTCCTTTTGTTCCTTTGCTCCCTGTTTCCTGAAGTTAAACGGGCCTGTTCAAACGCAGAAGCCAGATTCTTTCGAAGTCTATCCACGTAGTTTCTATGGGAAGCTACTGATGTTTGGTCTAAAGATAACCCAAATGCCAAATCAACCGGCAGTCGAGCCTCCCTTCCGAACATAAGACGGTACGGTGAGTATCCAGTTGCATCGCTCTCCGTACTGTTGTATGCATGCACCAGAGTAGCTATGTGACGACTCCAACTTTGCTTCTCCACATTTGACAAGGTCCCTAGCATGTTCAGCAGTGTGCGATTAAACCTTTCAGGCTGAGCATCACCTTGAGGGTGATATGGTGTAGTTCGGGTCTTTTGGATTCCCAACAGCTCTAACAACTGCCCCACCAGTCTGCTTTCAAAGTCTCTACCCTGAGAAGAGTGTATCCTCCTTGGCAGTCCGTAATGAACAAAGAACTTTTCCATCAACACCTTGGCCACTGTCGGAGCGCGTTGATCTTTTGTGGAGAAAGCTTGGGCATAACGAGTGAAATGATCAGTCACTATTAGAATGTTCCCTTGCCCACTAGCGTCCGGCTCTAAGCACAAGAAGTCAATGCACACCAAATCCATGGGTCCCTGGCTCTGCAGATGGCTCATTGGAGCAGTTCGGGTCGGTAGAGTCTTTCTCTGAATACACCTTAAACAGGAGTGACAATAATTTTCCACTTCAGCTCTCATGCAAGGCCAATAGAACCTATCTCGCACCAACTTAAAAGTTCTTTCAGCACCCAAATGTCCATGCTCATCATGTAGTGATCGCAACACACTCTCCCTATGTTTAGTAGGGAGGAATAACTGTTGAATCTCTTCAGCGTTAGTTGAGGGGCCCTTCGGTAGACCACCCCATCCAACATCTTCAACCGCTCCCACTCTTTGTAGACCAATCTGGCTCCACTCGGGGAGTTGGTTAACAAGATCTCTCGCTGGTTTGTAGACAGGGCCTTTATGGTCAAGGCAATTAAAGGGTCTCTGGCCTGATCCGCTTTCAGGTCCTGTCTTGAAAAGGTAGGTAAACTTTCATCCCTTAACTGCGTAGGGTTACAGTAGAACTCAGGAACAGCCGCAGCCATAACTCCTATGGCCTCTGCTTCAATCCCTCCTTTGACCCGGCGCTCTGTTCCTTGACACAAAGCTTGCACCCCGTCTGGAGTCAACTGAGTCCATTCTGTAATATAGGGTCTTCTCGATAACGCATCAGCATCTCGATTATTCACCCCAGGGCGATACTTCAGGCTGAACCGAAACCCTGACAGAGCGGCCAACCACCGATGTCCCGTTGCGTCCAGTTTTGCAGTAGTAAGGATATAGGTGAGAGGATTATTATCTGTCTTAATCACGAACTCAGCTCCATACAGATAGTCTTTCAACTTGTCCACCACTGCCCACTTCAAGGCTAGGAACTCCAGCTTGTGAGTAGGATAGTTCTTCTCTGAAGGCGTAAGGCTCCGGCTCACGTACGCTACAGGCCTCAGCAATCCACCATACTCCTGATACAGGACTCCTCCCAGACCTTCTGGGCTGGCATCCACATGTAATTCATACGGCTTGTGAGGGTCCGCATAGGCCAAAACAGGAGCTCGGGTTAGACTTTCTTTCAACTTCACGAAAGCTTCTTCACATTGACTGGTTCATTTCACCTTGTATAGACTCTCGAGCTTTCCTTGGCCCCGGAGCTGACGGGTTTTTGTCAGAGACCTTGCAGCCTTCTTCTGTGGTTTCCTTCTGCAGGAGTTTGTTCAGTGGTTGAGCTATTTTCGCGAATCCTCCCACAAATCTTCGATAGTATGAACAGAATCCCAGGAAAGATCTAGTTCAGTGACGTTTCGGGGTCTAGGCCAAGAAGCTACGGCCTCCAACTTCCGAGGATCTGTCGAAACACCTTCTGCTGAGACCACATGTCCTAGATACGTAACAGAGGGTAGACAGAATTGGCATTTCTCCAGAGACAGTTTCAACCCCTCTTCATGGAGCCTCTTCAAAACCTTCTCCAGACGTTGCTCATGCTCTTCCAGAGTCTTCCCAAAAACAATTATATATCCAGGTACACTAAAACTTCGATTAGATTCATATCCCCGACTGTCTTCTCCATCAACCGTTGGAACGTGGCTGGAGCCCCCGTAAGGCCTTGAGGCATTCTGTTGAATTCAAAGAACCCCAGTGGACAGATGAACGCAGTTTTCTCCTTGTCTTCAGGATGCATGGGTATCTGGTGGTATCCGCTTCGCAGGTCTAGTACACTAAACCACTTTGCTCCAGACAAACACTGTAGGGCATCTTCAATCCGAGGAGTGGCATATTGATCGGGGATGGTTCTCCGGTTCAACGTGCGGTAGTCTATGCATAGACGGACAGAACCATTTTTCTTCCGGACCAACACTATGGGAGATGCATATGGACTCCTGGACTCTTGAATCACCTTGGTTCTTTGCAATTCATTCAGTTGCTCTCGCAGATCATCCAAATCTCCTAGCGGAACTCGCCTTGATCTTTCCCGAAACGGCTTGTCTTCTTGTAACCGAATGCGGTGCTCAGTACTCTTAGCTAGGCCCACATCGAACTCATCTTTTGAGAACAATTCCTTCCACTTTAAGACTTGAGATTGGAGACGTTTCTTCCACTCAGGTGAAATGGGAGCGTCCTTGGGGTAGAATCTTTCATCCGGAATCTCCTTATCCACTCCCCCTCCTAGATCGGTAGAGAGGGGTGTAACAGACTCTACTTGCCCGATAGGCATTCGTGCTTTAAGAACTACTGGAGAATCTGTCACATTGCACACACTGACCGAGACTCTTCCTCGTGTTCTCTTCAGAGCTTTGGTAGAGATTATTTCAGGAATTACTTCGACTCCGGTTTCACTCCCATAATTAACATCGGTTCCCAGCACCACATAGGGGCCTGGTTGCGACCCGTTCAACTTGACTGAAACCCGGAAGCTCGCTACTTCTCCTGCTTGCAGAACCTTCTCTGTTCCCCCCAGTCTCCACAGGCGCCCCACCTCGGCAGGTGCCTTTCGTTCTTCAACCATCCTCTAATAGACCGGACGTAACAGTGGGTGTACTCCTTGAGTCAACCCTTCTCTAATACCATAGGTGTCAGGAGACGCCGCACTAGGGTCAGTATTCGTCCCCACTATCAGGGAGCTTCTGTTCGCGCCTGGGGTCGAGGACACACAATGGCCAATGCATCACAACCCCCAGACTGCCCGATGACTTCAGATCCGATCCCAACTTCACTTGCAGGTACCCGTCATAAGGGAGTTTCTCAGTGCCGATACCCCATATTTCCAATCCTTCAATTCTTGCAGAGGAATGTGCTTCAAGTGTTTCTCATAGAAGTCTTTGTAGATCAATGTCACTTGAGCCCCTGAATCTAACAGAGCTTTAGTGTAGACTCCCTCCACTTGGATTGGCACAATAGGAGAAGGACCTATCAGTTGGTCCGGAAACTTGGTGGCGGTACCTGGACGCTTAGACCCATTTTGCCTGTACCCTGGCTTTTCTTGGCCCGCGTAGGTTTTGGGTGTGCATTGCCTCCCCATGACGTAGACCCGGATGCCAAGGAGTGACTCTCTCAGTCCTGCAGGCTCTACAGTTGGCTCGGCTTTGGGCTCCTCGCCCTCTTAGTCTTAACTTCGGTTTTTGGAGCGGGGTTCAACTTCGGCACTTAGGGTTGCTCCTTTACTGGTGCCCTCTGGCGTTTCCCGCCTGCAGGACGGACAACAACTTCTCACAGCTTTTAGAAGTTCTTCGACCGGTTTCTTTTCAGCCTCCCTTGTGGGCATTGAGCCCTGAAATGGCCGATTTCCCCGCAGCCAAAACATTTTTTTCTGGGTGTGTAAGCTTATTTCTTTCTGGCGGTTCACTTGGAGACCCCTGTTTGAGGCTACAGCAACCCCTTCAGTTCTGGTGTCCTTAGCCAACAGCAACGTCATTAACTCCATCATTTGCAACATCTGAGTTTTTAAAGCCAGCACTTCAGTCTGTACGTCTGCCACACAGAGAGTTCCTACTTCTGCGGTGAAACTGTGGGGCGACGCATTTTCGACCTTTTTAGCTTTAATCAAGGCCTCTTCTTCTCGGATAGCTTTGATCAGTTTGGAATAGGTTAGTCCCGTGTTCTGGTATCTAGTCTGAAATCTCAACATTATGGGATCCAGTGGAGTGCTCCTTTGAAAAATTTGATCCATCAAAGCTTTGCTTGCCTGACTCGGTTGCACGCCCCCTTTAAGAATGACCTGATGGATGATTTCCAGCCGCCGGACATATGTGGACAATTCTTCTCCTTCCTTTTGAAGGTGTGAGAGAACTTGTGAATAAAGTT
The DNA here is from genome assembly GCA_009667805.1 of Leptobrachium leishanense. Taxonomy (NCBI): domain Eukaryota; kingdom Metazoa; phylum Chordata; class Amphibia; order Anura; family Megophryidae; genus Leptobrachium; species Leptobrachium leishanense. Next base: position 107,977,573 of record CM019069.1, on the reverse strand, counting down.
CGGCACAATCCTCCACTCCCCCGAAATTTTCCTGTAAGCTTCTAGATACTCTGCAGCAGTGCAGCCGGCTTGTCTCTTTTCAGATTTCGAATGACCTCTGAAGCAGGACCTCTTAGGCTCTCGATCAGCCTTTTGTCTCTTCACGGTGTCAGCAAACTTCCCATTCTTCCACTGCCTGCACTGCCTGATCTAATCAAGTCTCAAAAATCCTCTTCTCCAGTTGGCACGGGGACCTTACCAGAATAAAACCGTAACTTGCGATATCCGTAATTTGGAGATGCAATAGAGTTTTTCGCTAGTGTTCTCCACCAGTTTCCCATAGTGGTGAAAAACGTAGCAGGAGGGAACCCTGTAGTTTGGGGTAACATCGGGAACATTCTCGTGATCACCACGTGGCGTACTTGGCTGTATCAGTTGGACTTCCACCTCACCGGTCAGCTTCACGCTCGCGCCCTGAAAACATACTGGAACACCCTTCTCCACTCAAGAAGAACATACGTGTGAGGGGTATCTGGGTTCGCTTTTATGTCCAGGATTAACCCCCGATTGTCTGGTGTCAGCGTGGCACGGCCTGGCGAATCTGATCTTCGGCCCAAAGTGTCTGAAGGAATATCATAACTATACATAATTCTATCTGACTACTGTGCTTCTCACACCATTTGGCAGCAGTGTCTGGATCCATATTTTAACCTTTAAATGCGGTTTTTCCAGAGACTGGAATCCCGGAAACGAGCCCCACGTGTAGCGCTCACTCCCGGAGGAGCGCTGAAAATGAACCACGGGTCAGTCTCCCCGCACTAGGAATAAATATTACTCACACAGTTGTGAGTTTTTATCATTTAAATAGTTTACTAAAATAATGGCAGATGTTGAAACACGGTATTCACAGATATATTACAGTATTTTCGTATCGCGGTAAAACGCGTGGCGGAAAAGAAACGAAACACGAGGCTTCGTATTTCGGAAAATAAAATATTCGTAACCGAACAGAAAATAAAAGCAGTTGCACGAATATTCGAAAAGGAACACGTAGCAGAACCCAAAATACAATCTCTTCGTATTACGTTAAACGCGCAGCGGAAAAGAGAAAAATATATTCGGAACGTATCTTTACTCTTGTTCCGATACGCAACAAAAATGAGTCCTGCACAGATTAAGTCCCGGAATGTAAAGGTGTGTATGTGTGTGTATGGTACCCGGGTACTATTCAACTGGCCAGTGAATTTACTTAAAGAATCTCTTCGACTAGTCAAGTTGGGGCCCTGTGGACTTTAAGAAGGAAAACAGCAGCGGGTTCTTTATTTACAGTACAGCCTTGGAGGCCTCTCACCCATCCGACGGTTGCTTTAGGCTCCGCTGACCCAGGACGTCTCTCCGCTCGATATTGACTGGGGATACTAGCGGCCGGATCCGTTGTCTGACTTTCCGCAGCTTGTCCACGACTTGTCCAACTCACCGCCTGCTCTCCGTATTCGGTCAAACTCGCGGCAACTCCTTACTCGAGGTCTTGGGTCTCTTAGATCTGCAGCAATCTCGGGAACTTGAAGCGCTCTCTTTCTCTTCAGGCTGAATGTCCAATAAATGACTCTGACAGGTCTCGCTCAGGCTCTGGCTTAGGCCCTCTTGCGATGTCTCTCACTGCGTCTATCTCCTCTGACTCCCTGGCGCGCTCTGGAACTTTCTCCACGAGGCAGAGGATGTCAGTCTCCAGTTCCCACCCACTTCCTGTCTTCCTGCAAAGCATGTCTGTTATTGTAGTCCCAATGTCCAGTATCTGATCGCGATAGTCTCCATCTTGTGGCCAAAAATAGGTACTGCACAGCAAGACGATTTTTACCACAGCGCTACACCAGTCATTGGGAAAGGCAGTCAGCAGCAAGGTGCATGTCACTTTAGACACGTGGTCCAGCAAGCATGGACAGGGTCGTTACATTTCCTTCACGGCACACTGGGTAACTCTGATTGCAGCTGAGAGGGTTCCAAGACGGGGCTCTGTGCTGGAAACTTCTTCATCCACCACGCCTCCAGAAAGCTGCTTGTATGAGGTCTGTCTGCTCCACCACCACCACCTCTTCCTCCTCCTCCTCCTCCTCCTTCTCTGTCTCTGGCGATGTGGCAGTTAAACCCACGCCTGACAGGGTCTACGCAATGGCTCAAGCAAAAAGATGCCATACTGTGCTTGAGCTGGTTTGTTTAGGGGACCGGAACCACACCGGGTCAGAAATTTTGTCAGCTCTGCAGGGGCAGGTGCAGAGATGGTTTACACCACGCCAGCTTGAGCTGGGAATGACCATCTGCGATAATGGCAGCAACCTTCTCTCCACCCTATGCAAGGGTAAATTGACGCATGTACCATGCCTAGCACACGTCCTAAATCTGGTGGTACAGCGTTTCCTAACCAAGTACCCAGGGCTGCCAGAGCTTCTCATCCAGGCCAGAAAAGTCTGCAGCCACTTCAGATGGTCATTCCCAGCAAGCGTTCGCCTGGCAGAAATTCAAAGAGAATTCCACCTTCCCACAAACCGTCTGATTTGTGACATGCCCACCAGGTGGAACTCGACATTAGCAATGCTGCAGCGTCTGCACAAGTAGCAGAGGGCCATCAGCGAGTACCTGTGTGAGTATGGCACAAGGACAGGTTCAGGTCAACTTGTTTTTTTCCCCCCCGCAGTGGCTGATGATCAAGGATGCATGCACTGTACTGTCACCATTTGAGGAGGCAACGAGCATGGTGAGCAGGGACAGTGCATGCATCAGTGACACAATTCCTTTAGTGTTCCTGCTGGAGCACACTCTGCGGTGAATTATAGATGTGGCTCTAGAGGCAGAGCAGCGGGAGGAAGAGGAGGCCTTCCCTAGCTCTCAAGGCCCCAGTCTTTCCGCAGACAGCATTCCAGCTACTCAGAGCAGACAGGAGGAGAATGAGGAGGAGGAGGACTATTTAAGTAGTGGGGGCATTGAAGGTGGGGATTCCTCAAGGCAGGGTTTTGTGTGCCCAGAAACAGAAGGGCTTGTGCATGGCTGGGAGGATGAAGTGCACGATACGGTCATCCTCATTGACCAGGAAGACTCGGCAGCTAATGCCACCTCCAACCTACGCTGCATGATGCAAAGCCTGCTAAAGGACCCCAGAATTCGTGCTATCAAGGAGAGGGATCATTACTGGTTGGCAACCCTTCTTGATCCACGATACAAGGGGAAAGTTGCAGAGCTCATCCTGCCCGCACAGAGGGAGCACAGGATGACAAACTTGAGGACGCTCTAAAGCAAAATTTGTGTAACACCTTTCCAGGCACTGTTAGCTTACCAAGTGCTACTGCTGACACACGTGCTTCTGAGGCTGCAGGTGATCAGAGGAATAGTGGTGAAGGCCAGGGCCGCTTGACTGATGCATTTTTAAAAAATTTTTAGTCCTCGACTCCCAGGGACGTCAAATGTAGGCACCCATTGCCAGCGTCTTCACCATATGGTGCAGGACTACCTAGGGGCAAGGGCAGACCTGGATACCTTTCCAGCAGATGATCCACTGGCTTACTGGGTGTTGAGATTGGATCACTGGCCAGAACTTAGCCAATATGCTATGCAGCTACTAGGTTGCCCTTCATTAAATAAAAAAAATATATATTTTTTAAAAAATTATAAAAAAAAAAGTTTTTTTTTTTTTTTTTGGTTTGTTAATGCAGCAATATTGTTCCCATTTCAATTATAATGTGAACAATGATGCTGCACTAACGATTTTTGTATGCGTTGCGTTTGTTAAAAATCACGTAATTTTCCCCAAACAAAAATGTAACGAGACCCCATTTCTAATTTTTTTAACAAGCGCACCCTATACAAAATATAACCGCAATTGCTCACATGTTAAAATGTGAAAAAAAAAACACTTTACACGTTGTAAATTATTGAAAATTCATATTTTATTGCATTTTTTGTTATAATATAAAGACAGGACATGACGTATACATATAATAATGACATATTATGAATCTGCCGAGTCTGACGGAAAGAACGATATATAATATGTCTGGGTCATATACTAAAATAAGCCTTCAAAACACGTTTAAACATGATGAGCAAAACCGGTAAAAATTACCTTAGCACAGAGGCGTGAAACCCCTCAGCAGCGAAAGGGTTAAAAACGTTTTTTTTAAAACTTTTTGTCCTTGTTTCCTGTCCCCCAGGGCACTACCCGGACCCCCATATATGCCATCTTGGAGGGCACTCTAAAAAACCAAATTCTCAGCCCCATTGACTTGCATGGGAGTTCGGGTTCGGGTTCGGTCCCGAACAAATGGGAAGTTGGGGCTCGAACCGAACTCGGGGGGGGGTTCGGCTCATCCCTAGACACAACTGGTAGAAACACCAACTAGAGAGGATAACTGTCTGTATCTGGTTATAACAAATAATGCAGATCTTTTCTCAAATATTCATGTAAGCAGTTGAGAAACAGTGACCATAATATGGTGGTCTTTTGAAATAAACTCAAAAAAACACATTCATAGGGGGCATGCTAAAACATATAATTTTAAAACGGCCAACTTCATTAAAATAATGGAAGCTCTCAATGTCATTGACTGGCAGAAACTCTTTCATGGGAAAAACACTGAGGATAAGTGGAATATCTTTAAACTAACACTAGAAAAGTACACGTCACAATATATTCCACTGGGTAATAAATATAAAAGAAACAGACTGAAACCAAAGTGGCTTAGTACGAAGGTAACCAAGGAAATGAAAAATAAAAAGAAGGCATTTAAAGCTTTTAAATCTGATAAATCTGAGGCTTTCTATAAAGCATATAGGGCAGCCAATAAAGCATGTAAAAACACAATTAGATGGGCTAAACTAGAAAATGAAAAAGAAATAGCCAAATAGAGCAAGACCAACCCTCAAAGATTGTTTAGGTACATAAATTCTAAAAAACTCAAGAGTGAATATGTAGGTTCACTAAAATCTGAGTCAGGGGTATTGTTAACTGAAGATCAAGATAAGGCAGAAATTTTGAATGATTATTTTTCTTCAGTATTTATAAAAGAGAAACTTTTAACAGGAAACATGCAATTCATTGATAAAAACTTACTAATAAAAAGTGACTGTTTGACTCAGGACAAGGTTTTGCAGAAATTAAACAAAGGGAATGTGAATAAAGCCCCAGGGCCAGATGGAATTCACCCGCGAGTACTGAGGGAGCCATCTGTTGAAATAAGTAAACCTCTGTTCTTAATCTTTCAAGATTCTTTACTTTCAGGAATCGTACCAGAGGATTGGAGAAAAGCTATATTTAAGAAAGGTTTAAAATGTGTGCCAGGGAATTATAGACCTGTGAGTCTAACATCTGTGGCTGGGAAAGTATTTGAGAGGTTGCTAAGGGATAATATTCAGGAATTTATTGGGAGGTATATTGTAATTGGCAAAAATCAGCATGGTTTTATGAAACACAGATCATGTCAGACTAACCTAATTGCATTCTATGAAGAAGTAAGTAGAAGTATACATCAGGGGGTCGCAGTGGATGTGATTTACATGGATTTTGCCAAAGCTTTCGACGCAGTTCCACAAAAGAGGTTACTATTTAAATTAAGAAAAATTGGTCTAGATGATAATATGTGTTCTTGGATAGAAAACTGACTAAAAGATAGGGTACAGAAAGTGGTCATAAATGGTAAATTTTCAAGGTGGACATCAGTGGTAAGGGGTGTCCCTCAGGGGTCTGTTATAGGACCAATTCTATTCAATTTATTTATAAATGACCTTGAGATAGGCATTGAAAGTCACATATCCATGTTTGCAGATGACACAAAACTAGGAAAAGTAATACAATGTGAGCAGGATGATACTTCACTGCAGAGGGATTTAGATAGATTGGGGGACTGGGCACTTAAATTGCAGATAAATGCAAAGTTATGCACTTTGGAGTGAAGAACACACAAGCAACTTATACCCTAAATGGTACTGAGTTAGGGAAATCAAAGCAGGAGAAGGATTTGGGAATAATCATAGACTTCAAACTAAGTAACAATGTGCAATGTCAAACAGCAGCCGCCAAGGCCAGCAAGGCCATGCATGAAAGGGGGAATTCACTCTCGGGATGAAAACATAATTTTGCCTCTGTATAAATCAACGGTAAGACTGCACCTTGAATATGCCGTGCAATTTTGGGCACCTGTCTTAAGAAAGGATATTATAGTGCTAGAAAAAGTGCAGAGATGGGCGACTAAATTAAGAAGGGGCATGGAAGTTTTAAATTATGAGGAAAGGCTAACAAGTTTAAACCTGTTTAGTTTAGAGAAACGGCGCCTTAGAGGGGATCTGATAACTTTATATAAATATATATGGGGCCATTATAAACCATTGTCTGGAAACCTATTCATTAACAGGACTATACACAGGACACGAGGTCACCAATGGGACTGGATGAAAGGAAATTCAGCCTAAAGCATAGGAAGGGTTATTTTACGGTGAGAACACTAAAGCTGTGGAATTCTCTGCCTGTTGATGTGGGTCAGAGACTGTACAGATGTTTAAAAAAACGACTGGATGACTTCCTGCAGACACAGAATATTAAGGGTTATATTTAATATGTGGGTAAAAAGCTTCTTGATCTAAGGAGAATTCTGACGCCATTCTGGGGTCAAAAAAGATTTTGTTCCCAGTGTGTTGCATATTGGTGAGCGCTTCAGACTGTTTTTTTTGCCTTCTTTTGGATCAACAACAGTAGGTGACGTGTGGCTGAATCTGATGGATGCATGTCTTTTTTCAGTCTATGCAACTATGTAACTATGTTATTCAAAGAGAGTCAAATTGGCTTCGAAATTGCACCGAACAGTGAATCTCCCTAAACGGTGCAATTTTGTGCCTATACAAAAAGCTGGTAGGTTGCCAAATATTAGGGATGTGCGTTTCGGGTTTCGGAACTTCGGAATTTTCACGAAATTTCCCGATTCGTGTTTTCGGATGCGGCCGATTTTCCGAATCGGATCGGACCCGAAAACCGACAGATCCGAAAAGTTTTCCGAGCCGAAACGAAATATTTTCGGAATTTTCGAATGGACTTGAAATGTGTCAAATCGAAATTTATTTTCGCTCTATTCATGATTTCGGTTCCATTCGTGATTTCGCTTCCATTTCGGTAATTCTGGACATCGTATATTTAACTATTATCGGTTATATCGCTGATTCTGTAAATTTTGTATTTGTAAATGCGTATCACTTGTTTTTGTTTCCAATGATCCAATAATTCTGTCGATACGATAATTTCTTCGTAATTGGGTCGGATCCGATTCGTCCGCGGGTCGCGCATGCGCGCGCGAGGATGTCGTAACTTTATTGAGCCAGTTTTTTGACAACTTTTTTGACAGGCCAAAAAATATTGATTTTATTATTTATCATGGCTGAAAGAGACGAGTCCCATTCGGACACCTCCTCATCTTCTTCCACCCATGAGACACCACCCAGGAAGAAGCGGGCCAGCAACATGGCATTTGAGGAGATGTTGGAGCTGGTCCACATCTTTGATCACAAAGATTATGATTGCCGTAAGGGCCCTTACGGCAGGAAGAAAAACAATCGCAAGGATCGTATCCTTGACAAACTCCGAACCACCATCCTGGAGCTGTTCGGGAAGGACCGGACGAAGGACCAGCTCCAAAAACGCTGGTCCGACCTCAAGACGCGCGAGGAGGAGCAGCTGAGGCACATCCGTTGCGTCATAGCCAAACGTAAGTGTCATGTTATATTGTAAAGCGCTGCACAAACTGTTGGTGCTATATAAATCCTGTATAATAATAATAATGTGCTTGCATGTGCTAATGTGCACAGAAATACGTTGATTTATATAGTCCTTTTTTCATGCAATGTGATTGTGTATAGCTTTGCGTTTTCACGACTCGTCATACATGCATTTTTGCCATAGCTCTTCTTTTTTGTGATTTTACGTATTCGTGAAAATTGTGACATTTGATGTATGTAGATGAAGTTACAATGCTGGATTTCTTTTGGCACTGTGTGTACTCACTGTAGTGTGCTGGGGGTGGAGGTTGTTGTGATTGAGTGATGCATACGAGAAGACCCTCAGCTTGCCCAATATTGGCTCCCACCTGCGCATCAACAAAAATCTCTGCGTCTCTGCTAAGTGGTAGGGTGGGACATGTAGTTCTTCTGAAAGTGCATCCAAACAGAGCCGCGTTCAATACATCCTCAGCAGCTGCTGAATTGTTGCAGCGCAGCAATTCAGTTTGCTGCAGCAGTGTCATTATTGAACGCTTTAGATGCAAATTTCAGAACAAAATGGCCGATTTCTGTTGTTTCTGCAATATCCACAGTTTTATTAGCAGAAACTGAAAGTGAAACTGAGGCTGAGGCATCTATAAAATAACTAAAAGCAGTCAGCACAATGCGTTTTGTATGCACACAACACAAATAATAGTTTTTATTGAATAAACGTAATGTTTACTTCTGAAAAAAATATATAATTGAACGGTAATATATGTCTATGTGCAGAAGAAATAAATAAATATTTTGTGACTTTAGAACTATGAGATGGGAGTAGTGGTAGGTCAAGCTGGTAGTGGGGTAGTGTAGGGGTGTCGCAATACTTTCGGCAATATATTGTATAGATATACCATTTTTTCCAGTCTGCATTATTTACGTGTTATTTTTTGATTTGGCAGAAGACAGGAAGGCAAAGGCAGCATCTGCCCCGGCGGGCACCAGTGCCCCAGTGGAGGAGGAGGGGGAGCCACGGGCGACCACCAGCGCTGGTATATACTGTTTTATTTTGCAACGACTTTTGGTCAAAAACAGAAACATTTTTTGTTTACTGTATTTTAATTTAATTTTTTTATGTATAGCACAAGAGGAGCAGGAGGAGGAAGAGGAGGAGCAGGAGGAGGAGGAAGAGGAGAAGCAGGAGGAGGGCAATGATGGAGAGAGGGAGCCGGAGCCGCAGCAGGAGGCCGCGAGTCCAGGTTTTTATTTTACTGTTGTATTTTGCATCGACTTTTGTTAAAAAATAAATCAGTTTTGTTGTTTACTGTATTTTTTATTTCTTTAATGTCTTAGATATAGCACCAGAAGAGATGCTGACAGTGGTGGTGGAGGAGGAGGAGTCGGAGGAGGAGTCAGAGCCTCAGGAGGCCGCCAGCTCTGGTATATACTACTGTTATATTTTTTCAAGACTTTCAGTCAAAAATAGAAACCTGCTTTACTTACTGTATTTTCCTTCTTTCATTTATTGGATATATAGAAGGAGAAGCCAGACCGGACAGGTCCAGTGTCACGAATAGGATGGCGATCGGCGAGCTACGCCTGGCTGTCACCAACATAGATGCCATCCAGGAGTTGCTCCAGGAGTTGCGGGAGCATATTAACCCCTTAAGGACCCCTGACGTACCCTGTACGTCCTGTCTTTGGGTCTCCCTTAGACCCGCGGACGTACAGGGTACGTCAGCGGCGCCTAATCCCCCTCCCGCCCGATACTCACCTCCCTCGCCGGATCCCACGGCGATCTGGCAGGGAGGAAGCCTGCCCATGTGATTTACATGGGCAGGCGAGGCTGATGACGTCACCACGCTGCGTGGTGACGTCATCAGCAGGCGTCCCCATGCATTTCAATGGAGGGGAGGGGGGCCTCCTTCGGAGCCCTCTTTCTCCCCAACCGTTGAAGCTAGGGAGATGCAGTTTGCACCGCTGGAGAGGGGAGAGCCTCCCCTTTCCAGTGGTGTATGGCATTAACCGTTTCGCCGCCGGATCACGTTGCGACGCAATTGGCGCCAAAACGCGATTCAAACCTGGAGGGGGGCTGACATCTTGGATGTCAGCCAAGCCTCCAGGTCCCCCCCACCCACTGACAACCTCACCATATGTGTGAGGATGTCAGTGGGCCAGTTAACCCTCTAGCTGCCATGTAGAGATAAGGGGATCCTAAGGATCCCTTTATCTCCCGATCCATGGCAGCTAGATGGTCATATTTGCCATCATTTGAAAGGCCTGATTATGGCCTTTCAAATGATACCAAACATGACCAGGTTTGGTTTTAAAAAAAAATTTAAAAAAAATTTTTAATAAAAAAAAAATAATAAAAAAATTAAATAAAATAAAAAAAATTTTTTTTTTTAAAGTTTTTTTGTCTGGGGGGGTTTAATTAAATAGGACCTAGGCTGTCATCTAAAAATAATTAGCACAAAATGGTCAGAATGAGCACAGCGCACATAGGTGAACTGTCTCAGCAGTGAAGGGGTTAAAAAGCAAACACATGTAAAAATTGGGTATTTCTAGTCTCGGGACAAAATTTTGAACCTATTTAGCCGGGGTCGTTTTGGGTGGTTGTAGATTTTGTGGATTAAATTACAAAAAAGTGTGTTTTTACCATTTTTTTCCTCATATTTCATATTTTTTTTTATAGTAAATTATTCGATATGATGGAAATAATGGTATTTCTAGAAAGTCCATTTAATGGCGTGAAAAAGGGTGTATAATATGTGTGGGTTGAATAAACGAGTAAGAGGAAAATTTGACCTAAACACTAACAGCGCAGAAACGTAAAAACAGCAGCGGTCACTAAAAGACGGATTTGTGTAAAACCGCCCAGTCACTAAGGGGTTAACAATGCCGCTGACATCCTGGAGCGGCAGTTATTATTATTATTATTCTTTATTTATAAAGCGCCAGCATATTCCGCTGTACAATAAGCACAGTATAGACAGGGTTACAATACATTGAACAACATTTGACAAACAGTACAGGAGGAGATGAGGGCCCTATTCCCGTAGGAACTCACAATCTGGGAGTGTTGGGGTTGGAAACAGGAGGAGAGGACTGTAAGGTGAGAGTGATTGATGGTTGCGTCAGTGAGTTGAGTGGTAGGCTTCCCTAAATAGGAATGTTTTCAGGGAGCGTTTGAAGGAAGAGAAGTTAGGGGAAAGTCTGACAGTACGAGGGAGAGCGTTCCAGAGAGTGGGGGCTGCACGTGAGAAATCCTGCAGTCTATCATGGGAAGAGGTGATGCGGGGAGAAGCTAGGCGCAGGTCACTGTTTGACCTTCGGGAGCGGGCTGGATTTGATGATTAGTGAGGACAGGTAGTGGGGAGCTGAGTTAGTGAGGGTTTTGTAGGTAAGGATAAGGATTTTGAACTTAATTCTGCAGTGGATGGGGAGCCAGTGAAGGGACTCGCAGAGGGGAGCAGCAGAGACAGAGCGGCGGGTGAGGTGAATTAGCCTGGTGGAGGCGTTCAGGATGGATTGTAGGGGGGAGAGGTGGGACAGAGGAAGGCCAGATAAGAGATTATTGCAATAGTCGAGTCGGGAGATTACCAGGGCGTGTATGAGTTGTTTTGTGGTGACAGCGGTAAGAAATGCCGAATTCTGGAAATATTATGCAGTTGGTATCGGCAGGAGGAGGAAAGAGACTTGATGTGGGGGATGAAGGAAAGAGCAGAGTCAAGTGTAACTCAAAGGCAGCGAACTTGGTTTGATGGGGAGATGGTGATACAGCAGTGAGACCAGCCTCCTCCTCCCCTATGTTTGTTTGTGCCCCAGTTGGGCAGTTTGCCATCCGTGGCATGTTGTAAATAAATTTTCTATTTTTTCTATATTTTCCTGTTTGTGTGCGTTGCTTTTCCTTACTTAATAAGTTAATATGTATTGCTTGGTTTCCACACTGTTAAAATGATATGTACATAAATTTATTGACATTTCTATGGACCCTTTGTCATAAATTTGTCAACATATTTGTGGCCATGAATGTGACTGTGCACATTCTACACTGCCTGCCTGGCCAAAAAATGTCACACACTAACACAACCTTGTTGTACTGCCTTGAGATTTGATTACCGACGTGGCATGGTTTTGTTAAGCTTAGGCGATGTCACAACAACATGGATTTTTGTCCACAGTCACATTCATTGTATAACCAAGAATTTATCAAAAAATATTGATGGCAGCACTGCGTGAAGTCTTCTCCGACACAACCCAAAGATCCTTAGTGCGGCTCAGGTCTAGTTTATTTGTCCCTGTTTGCAGCTTCACGCAACACCACCTCCCAGCTATAAGCTCTCTCTCTCCCACCGCTGCCCGCTAAGACACTGCCCGCCAACATGGTCACGTCTTTGCAGGAAGACAACAGCGTGGGGGAACGGCAGCTGCCGACAGTCCCAAGACCTCGTCACAATGACGTCAGTTCTGGAGTTAACCCCTAACTACGACCAATGGTGGAGATAGGGGGTTCATTGGAACCCCCTATCTCCCGATCCGCGGCAGCTATTGGTTGGTTAATGTTTGGTATCTTTGGATCGACCAGAGCATGGCCTTTCCAACAATACCAAACATGACAATGTTAAAAATTATAAAAAATTAAAATATAAAAAAAATAAACAAGTTTTTTGTTTTGTTTCGTTAATGCAGCAATATTGTTCCCATTTCAATTCTAATGTGAACAATGATGCTGCACTAAGGATTTTTGTATGGGGTGCGTTTGTTAAAAATAGTGTAATTTTCACCCAAAAAAATATAACAAGTCCCCATTTCAATTTTTTTTAACAAACGCAACTCATAAAATATAACCGCAAACACTCGCATGTTAAAATGTGAAAAAAACACTTTACACCTTGTAAAACAAACATTGAAAATTCAAATTTTATTGCATTTTTTGTTATAATATACAGACAGGACATGACGCACACATATGATAATGATATATTATGAATCATCTGCCGAGTCTGCCGGAAAGAGCGATATATAACATGTCTGGGTCATATTATAAAATAAAGCTTCAAAAAGCGTTTAAACAAGAGGAGCGAAACTGTTAAAAAATTGCTCAGCAGCAGACCGCAGTACCGCACACAGGCGTGAAGGGAAGCCGTGAAATGCCTCAGCAGCGAAAGGGTTAATTTTTTTTTGTCTGTTTTAAATCATTTCCGTTTTAAAACCTTTTGTTCTGGTTTTTATTTTTAAAGTCAGACCATTCAGGTCAGTTTAGCGTTTTTTAAATCGTTTTGTTAATTCTTTTTTGTTCCTTGGCTTTCATACCATTTTTTTAATGTGATTAAATAAAGTTGTGAAATGTATATTCATAAGAAAAAAAGGATCTTTATTTAATAAAAAAAAACACGATAGAATCGCCAGAATTATCGTATCGACAGAATGAATTATCGGATCCGAAAAACAAACCAAAAATTTATTATAAAAAAATATATGAAGTATAAAAAAGTAAACCATAGTAGTTCACGTCAAAACGAATAGAGTTAGACACTTTGAAACAAGGAGAACAGATGTTCCGAAAAAAACAAAAATTTCCGAAATCCCGAAAAGTCGATACAAAAAACGAGCAAAGTGACCCGAAAATACGAAAAATGGTCGATATTCCTAAAAAAAAATATACACGACAAACGAGTCGAACCGAACCGAATCGAAACAGAAATCGGTCGAAACGAGCCGAATTGAAAATGTTAAACTTCCGAACAAATCAAACCAAATCGAACCAAAAAAAAATCGGTGCACAAGCCTACCAAATATTGGTTAATTGCCAGCAAAATAGAGTGCTGTTTGGCAACATTGAAAGTCCCCATAGAGAAGTAATGGTTAATCTTCAGAGAACAATGAACAGCACCGAAATGTCTGTGAAATACCATGATTTTCGGTGCTCTCATTCAACATTTTTAATCAGGCAATTCCAATAGGTTTCGATGAAAAAAATATTCCCTGTTTTTATTAAATATTTATTAAACCTTCTTTTAAATTTTTTTTAATTTGCAGCAAAAAGTCTATTTACGTTTTAAGATTTTTTTATGCATTTTTTTGGCAATTAGTTTTTCCCGATTCAAATTTTTTTTAAATAGCGTTTTTTTTCTTTGTAACAGACATTTTTATTATTATTCATAGGACCGTATATATTCTTTCCAGGCATTTTCGTCCAGTCGTTATTTTGCAAACGTGTTTTAAAAGTTGCAAAGTTGATCTTTTGGATCAACAGTAGTAGGTGATGTGTGAAAGCCTGAAACCGATGGAGCATGTCGTTTTTCAGCATACAGTCAGGTCCAGAAATATTGGGACATCAACACAAATCTAACATCTTTGGCTCTATACACCACCACAATGGAGTTGGGATGAAACAAACACAATGTGCTTTAACTGCAGACTGTCAGCTTTAATTTGAGGGTATGTACATCCAACTCAGGTGAACGTTGTAGGACTTACAGCAGTTTGCAGATGTGCCTCCCACTTGTTAAGGGACCAAAAGTATTGGGACCGAATAATAATCATAAATCAAACTTTCCCTTCTTAATACTTGGTTGCAAATCCTTTGCAGTCAATCACAGCCTGAAGTCTGGAACGCATAGACATCACCAGACACTGGGTTTCATCCCTGTTGATGCTCTGCCAGGCCTCTACTGCAACTGTCTTCAGTTCCTGCTTGTTCTTGGGGCATTTTCCCTTCAGTTTTGTCTTCAGCAAGTGAAATGCATGCTCAATGGGATTCAGGTCAGGTGATTGACTTGGCCATTGCATAACATTCCACTTCTGTCCCTTCAAAAATTCTTTGGTTGCTTTTGCAGGATGCTTTGAGTCATTGTCCATCTGCACTGTGAAGCGCCGTCCAATGAGTTCTACAGCATTTGGCTGAATGTGACTGTGAGCAGATAATATTGCACGAAACACTTCAGAATTCATCCTGCTGCTTTTGTCAGCAGTCACATCATCAATAAATACAAGAGAACCAGTTCCATTGGCAGCCATACACGCCCACGCCATGACACTACCACCACAATGTTTCACTGATGAGGTGGTATGCTTAGGATCATGAGCAGTTCCTTTCCTTCTCCATACTCTTCTCTTCCCATCACTCTGGTACAAGCAGAGCACCGATTTTAATTTTGGTTCGATTCGTTCAGATTTTGTAAATTTTCGTTTCGACTCGTTTTGGCCGATTTTAGTTTCGGTTCGGTTCGTTTCATTTCGTTTTTCGTATCGCCTTTTTTTTTCGTGATTTCGGAAATTTTCGTGTTTTTCCGAACGTCTGTTCTCCTCGTTTCAAAGTGTCTATTCGTTTTGATGTAAACTAATGGTTTTTCGGATACGATAATTATACGATACGATAATTCTGCCGATACGATAATTCTGCCATTGAGATTTCTCATGTTTTACAAGAGATTTCTCTGGTTTTCCAGGAAGGATACATTGAGATGGGAATGATACAAAATTTAATTACAGAATCAGCGATATAAATACGATGTCCGAAATTAGTGAAATGGAACCGAAATCAGGAATGGAGCCGAAATCACGAATGGAACGAAAATGAATTTTGATTTTACACATTTCTAGTCCATTCGAAAATTCCGAAAAGTTTTAGTTTCGGCACGAAAATTTGTTCGGATCTGCCGTCTTCGGATCTGAAAATTTTCAGAAAATCGGCTCGAATCCGAATGCACGAATCGGGAAATTTCGTGAAAATTCCAAAATTCCGAAACCCGAAACGCACATCCCTACTGTCCATAGGATCTTGTTCCAGAACTGTGAAGGCTTTGTTAGGTGTTGTTTGGCAAACTCTAATCTGGCCTTCCGGTTTTTGAGACTCACCAATGGTTTACATCTTGTGGTGAACCCTCTGTATTCACGGAAGTCTTCTCTTGATTGTTGACTTTGACACACATACCCCTACCTCCTGGAGAGTGTTCTTGATCTGGCCAACTATAGTGAAGGGTGTTTTCTTCCCCAGGGAAAAAAATCTTCGGTCATCCACCACAGTTGTTTTCCACGATCTCCTGGGTCTTTTGGTGTTGCTGAGCTCACCGATGCGTTCCTTCTTTTTGAGAATGTTCCAAACAGTTGTTTTGGCCACGCCTAATGTTCTTGCTATTTCTCTGATGGGTTTGTTTTGTTTCTTTAGCCTAATGATGGCTTGCTTCACTGATAGTGACAGCTCTTTGGATCTCATCTTGAGAGTTGACAGCAACAGATTCCAAATGCAAATAGCACACTTGAAATGAACTCTGGGCCTTTTATCTGCACATTGTAATTGGGGTAATGAGGGAATATCACACACCTGGCCATGGAACAGCTGAGAAGCCAATTGTCCCATTACTTTTGGTCCCTGGGAGTGGGAGGCACATCTGCAAACTGCTGTAAGTCCTACACCGTTCACCTGAGTTGGATGTACATACCCTCTAATTAAAGCTGACAGTCTGCAGTTAAAGCACATTGAGTTTGTTTCATTCCAACTCCATTGTGGTGGTCTATAAAGCCAAAGATGTTAGAATTGTGTAGATGTCCCAATATTCCTGGACCTGACTGTATGTAACTATGTAACCTAACGTATGCAAGATATAACTCATGTATCCTTGAATGCGTGAAAAAAATTACTACACATGTTTCAGCAGCGTGTTTGTTGGTTTTTTTTACCCCGTTCGGCGGCTTGTCAGCTTTTTCCGGCGGCTGGTCGGCACTCTGTTCGGTGGGCTGTCAGCTTTTTTCTGATGCATTCGACGGTTTTGTGGCGGATTGTCGGGCGGGCGCGTGTGGCATTTTTTGTGCAGCTTATCAGATCGATCCAATGTTCTTTTGAGTGGTTTTGCAGCGTTTTTTCCGTGCGGTTCGGTGTTTTTTTGGATGCGTTCAGCGGCTTGTTCCCTGCACTTCGGGGACCCTGCAGTGAATGCTGAATTCACCCCAGAGTAGGTGAATTTGACTCCCCGAAATGCGTGGAACGAAAGAGCACCGAAATTCCGGTGGAATTACCCAGTAAGAAGAAAAACTCATAAAATCAGCAAGGATATAAAAAGCAACAGCTGAAATGAAGAACAGGCAAAATGCTTTCCAATTAAGCAAACTAAACTGCTGTTCGGAAGGTTGAAGGACGGTATTCTGGGAATTTGCAAGTTACTTATTTAATTGCTTCCTACAAATTGGAACCAAGCTATTTTATCTTGAATCTTTCAGACAATGGTTAATGATCTGGGAGTTTTCTTTGAGAGCAGCTTGACAAAATAGAACACATGCACAATGGATTTAAAAACTCTGGGCACCCTTATGCAATTACAGGTATTTGACACATAAAGAGAGAAATAACAAAAACATATATTTCAGACTTTTTTCCTCTATAATTCGATCTACCAAACAAAAATTAAGAGGGAAAAAAATGAATAATAAGGATTATGTTACATAATAAAAAACTGACCACTTGATTGTGGAATTTTACCCAACCTTTCATAATGGACACTCTACAGTGTTCACAAAATAAACAATCATATTCTAAGGCATGCCTGTGTAACGTTGGGAGCTTCCAGCCCTACCTGTGTGCTTGAGGGCAGCATGTCTGATGCTGCTCGCTGACCAAAGCCCGGTTTAAATGGAGACAGGCAGGGAGGTGGTTGCATGAGGCGCGGCTTGAGTGGGGGGCGTGGCCTGGTGAAGGTCTTTAAAAACCCTCAGTGTATTCTCAGCAGTTGCCAGATCGTGGTTATCCATACCTGAGCTCCTTGTACCTGACTGCTATATTGAATTAACCTGTTATTGACCTCTGCTTGTTTCTGACTATTCTGCCTTCTGTTGCCCTAGACCATTTTCTTGTACTACGCTACTGCTCTGATATCGACCCGGCTATTCCATTTGACCATTCTGAACTCTGTATTCCTGATTCTGGCTCGGCTGACTACTCCCCGTGTTGTTAACCCTTTCTGTCTAGCTAGTTTACCTGGCCAATTCTAAGGACCAGACAGTTAGAGATCTTTCACGGCTACTCTGTTGGTAGCTTCTGGGCTCTGTGGAGTGTGGGGCGTTAAGTACTGCGTGGTGGGATCTGGGAACCGTGACAGCCTGTAGATAAGTAGCATACACCTGACACTAATGAAAGTGATTCTAAGGAAACCATATAAAATTCCATTGTTGCTGAAGGAATTGATTGAATATTTGGGTTTGAATCCTGTTGGAGAGCCATATTCCTTAAGATCCATAAGAGTTACCAATATGAGCAACAAACATATCAGAAAGGCTACCATGAGGCCAACACTGAAGGAGCTACAGGAATATCCGGCAGGTACAATCACTCCTTACATGTGGCACTGTCTCCCACGTTCTGCACTTGTCTGTTTTATGCAGTAGTGTGGAAAGGCAGGAAGCCTTTCTTTCAATAAAGAAAGATCTAAACCCATCTAAATTAAGACAAAAGTCACCCCAAACTATATGGGAAATGTGCTGTGGTCTGACTGTAATGGAAGCTATATCGCTTCCCCAAGAGTAGCGGAGTTAGGATCCTTAAGGGCAACAATACTTTCTAGATAAACACAGAAACTGCACAAAATACAGGTATAATTCAAGAACCAAGAGACTCAAAGGACTAGCTGAAGTGCCTCTAGGCTCCGAGGGTTTTGTGACCGACAGAAAGCCTAGGACACACTCAGAAACATGATATGATGAACGACAGTTCGTGAAGTATGCAAGGTGCAGGGCAGTCAGGAATGCAGAAACCAAACGGCGAGTGATCAACCCAGCAACCAGCATGGGGTTAAATCACTAAACCACGCAGACAGACAAATACACACGAAAGAGATTGAGAATAGTCAAAGCCAAGCCGGGTCCAATACAGGAGCAGGAATCTCATACAAGCAGGGTCGTCACCAGGGAATTCAATCAGATACAGGACGTAGCGGTGCGTGAACTAAACTCCACAACAGGGCGATGAGGCAAGGCCTTGAGTCCTGTTTTAAAGCCTGCGGCTCCTTGTAATCACACCTGATCCTGCCCCCTCAGATGCCGATCTGCCAGCAGAAAGTGCTGGCACCCGGCCAGCCAGTGGTCCCCCTTCTTGCCCAGACCCCCCAGGGGGCACAGCGGGGGCTGAGGATGTAACACTGACAAGATGATAGTTGAACCTTTCAGACTAAATTGTAAAAGATATATTTGGCACAAGGGCAATAAAGCTCACTGAAGGGACATCATAGCGAATTGGAAGCTTTGTGGTGGTAGCATCATGTTTTAACTCCACTTCCCGTTAAGATTGATGAGATAATGAATAGCTTCAAGTATCCAAACTTCCACAAAACCTGCTGGCTTTGTGAAAAGGTTGAAGGCAAAAAGGAATTGTACATTCCAACACGACAATAACGCATAGCACAAAAACTAGTCACCAAGGCATGTCTTCAAAAAAGGAAAATCAAAGCCTTGGAATGGTCCAGTCAAAGACCAGATCTCCATTACATCAAAAAACCTCTGGAATGATGTAAAGAGAGTGTTGTACACATGAGATCCCTTCACAATATGTAATAGTTGAACTTGTTTGTAAAGAAGAACGGGTTAAAATTCCAATGTCTATCCATCTATGTCTATCCTTATCCATGTGCAGTGGAACACTAGAAATAGTTTCCAGTGCCCCTCCGTGGCTCCTGCATGAGCTAATGCAAAGCTCTCGCAGAGATTTGCCTCGCTCCATATAGTCCTATAGACTCAAGGAGCCTATATCAGTGGTGGTGTTCCCAGTATCATTCAGCCACCCAAAAATATGCTGACTAAAGCCTTGGTGCCTATTACCAGTCAAAATAGAGCCGGTAATAGCGAGCTGCTAATGAATAATGGATTGCAAGCAAGTTATCCATTAGCAAGCTGCTATCACCAGCTCTATTGGAATAAGGTTCCACATATGTCTCATGGGTCAGACCTCTGAGTCTTACTTTCAACCATTTCTTACAACCTGTATTCTAAATTCAATACCTTTTAGATTAACAGATATTATAGGCATATTTAGATCCCTAGTTGGTGCTAACATGGGGATGATAATGGGGAAAATCTGAGCCTGCAGATTTTCCTGTATCGTCCCCATGTTACCAGGATATTCCAGGGCAGGCGCTACCTCAGAAACCGGAACGCAGTGCTACCCGCTGTGATACTTTGTCAGTAGCACTTTCGTGGAGTGATCGCGGAGGGAAACTGGGAAATATTTGTTCCAGGTCCCACTCTGCTCCTGGCGTCAAGAAGTGGCGGACTGGGCCACCATTCTCGCTGTAGGATGAGAGGTGAGTATCAGACTTATTGGGGGGGGGGTTTGGGTGTTGCAATAGCAGAATCTGTTAGCACCAGCTTTTAAGGCAACGGTAAAAATTAGTTTAGCCCATCAGTGCGGTAATTAGCGCTAGAACTATTAAAATAGGGTACTTATCGTAAAGGATTCTGCAATAGCGGAATCAGTTAGCACCAGCTATTAAGGCAACAGTGAAAATTTGTTTAGCCCATCGGTACGGTAATTAGCGATAGGACTATTAAACTAACGTACTGATCCTAATTCTGGCTGACAAATCATCTTTTAATTCTCCCTCCATTTCTCTTAGAAAAACCCCTCTGTTTCTTCCTCTTCCCTCCCTCACCTACACTGTAAATGGTTAGCAATCTCAAACCTCATTCTTTTCCACAGCATACTCACACAGACTGACCTGTATCTCTCTCCCTCTGCTGTCCCAACCCACCCTCCCCATCCACCTGCCCACTCAGGCCCGGTCCCTAATTTTAGCTCTCCTTTCCAGCTGTCTCCACTTCTCTCTCTAATTACTCTTACTAAGCTCAAGCTTCTGGTCCTTCCCATGCAATTCCTATGATATTCTTCTGATCACCAGCTTCATCTTCCCTCTGCTCCAATTTGTTTCAGTTACCCCTGACCCTTAGATTGTAAGCCCACGGGCTGTCTGCCTGAGCACTAGGGTTTAAAGTGATGTATTACCTGGACAGTTAATTATGGGCAGGGTTGTGTTTCCTCTTGTATCATGTACGTCTCCTGTTTGTGCTTCCCCATTGTAAAGTTGGTGCTGTTTAAGTACTTGTAACTGTAAATAATGGTAATTACTGATTGTGCATCCTATACTTAACAGGGAGCGCAAAGTACAGTAAACTAGCGGAATCGCCAATGCGGTAACAGATTTTTACCAGGTTTAGTGTTAGGGATGTAATATGGGGGCATGTGTTAAAGTCACTTACAGTCAGAGTTCACTATGTAATCCAGCCCCTAGACATTGGAATTTTTTTTTTAAATTCTTTATTTAAGGCAATGTAATATCTCAGACAGAAAGGTCAGGTAGACATACAGCAGCGAGTATCAATACCTGTTTGGTTTGGGCAGGACTACAATCCTAGATCCTAGAGTCAGTAAAGGATTTGGGGAGTATTACCCTGGAGAATATTGTTATACAGGGTGGTGAGATGAGGGACAAGGTAACCACTAAGAATTTTGTAAAATTCTGCCAAAAAGCCATCTGGGCCTGAGGCCTGATGAAGATTAGGTTGGGCCTTTCCAATCTCAGCAGGCTGGATCAGGGCATTTAATTTTTCTCTCTCTGCAGGATTTAGCTCCGGCCTGTGGTTCCCAGACATCCGTCTCTGCTTTATAAAATTTCTCAAAATAGTCACGAAAATAAGAGTTAATCAAAAGTGGGTCTATTTTTATTTTAGCAATGGGAGGTGTCAGAGGCTGCTGGAACTTAAGGGAAACTATTAATCCACCATTCTTGTTTATTGCTCGAATGAAAGAAACTATTTTTCTGGTGAACCCAGGAATATTAGGCCCTTTCATCAATGAGCGCTGCGTAGAGGTGTTTACTATCTTTATACGCTTCAGTCGACTGGGGTAGATAAAAGAGTTATGTAATTAGTCAACAGGGTCGAGTGGGCCGCCAATAACCTTTCATTCTCCTCCCTCCTACGAGTGACATATTCAATGATTATGGCCCCTTAAAGCAGGTTTGACCGCTCCCCAGAGGAATATGAACCATGCCAATAGATGCATCTAAATGGGAATGCGCCAAGTAGGCAGGCAGGAGAAATACGCCTATTTGAGAGAATGTATCGTGGGGGTGAGAGTAAAATGAGAAGTCCCTACCCTCCAAATTAAGGTGCCGCCAGGCATCAAAAAGGGACAGGTTGTTAGGGATACATCACCGAAGTTCAATATGCGGAGGAGACCAGATGGAGACACCTTTTAAAGTGTGAGAACAGTAAAGCGAACAGAGCATACGGATTGTAGGGGTACAAAGTCCTGTACCTTGAGTGGGGGTTTTCTGGTTTGTGGCAAACAGCCAGCAATAAGTAGTCGTTATCCAAAGCAGGGTCGTGGTAGAAGGCAAGCAATACGTAGTTGTTTTCCAAAGCAGGGTCGAAGTACCAAGGGATCAGGCAGAACAGGGCAGGAGATTGGAATAATTAGGAGCAAAGCTGTTTGGTTGCTGGGCAAGTGTTCAAGGCGGACACCATCTTTGCCGACACATTGGATGCCGGGGAACACCGCTGCACCCTGGAGATCAAGGGGGTGTTATGTCCTCAGCCCCTGCTGCGCTCCCTGGGGGGTCTGGGCATGGTTCTATGCCACTGGCTGGTCAAGTGCCAGCACATTGTGATGGCCGATCGGCGTCTGAGGGGGCAGGACCTGGCATGGTCACGAGGAGCCACTGGCTTTAAAGCAGGGCGCGAGGAGTTGCCTCGTCACCCTGACGTGGAGTTTAGTTCCAGCATCGCCTGCTATTGCTTTCAGTGTGTTTCCAGTTGCCGACCCGTTTTGTCTACGAATCCTGCTCCTGTTTTTGACCCGGCTTGTCTTTGACCATTCTCTCGTTTATCCGATATCGGCTTATATTGCTGAGCGTTGTTTATTTAAACCTATGTATGCCGCTGTGGTTTGGGCCCGCCACCTGGGCTCATACCTCTCTCGTTCTGGGGTAATATCTGCAGCCTTATCGGGGTTGTGTTCGAGACCTAAGGTTTCCGAATTTGTGTTAAGCGATCTTTATTTAAAATTAGGGAAAGATAGGTTCAGTTTGTTCTCTACTACGTATTATCGTAATATATACGCTAAGTGTAACCCGATTATCAGCTCATGTGTGTCAACAGAATCTGGTTATATCAAGGTACCGCAAACCCAGTTGGGTTTATCCAAGATTGTGTTCTCTGTTAATTCTGTGACTGCCCTGCAGTCTACTCAATTCACAGACTGTCAAATCTGCTGGAAGTCCAGCTTAAGACATATACTCCGGTATTGAAGTTATCTGCATTGTTGAAAGTCCCTGTATGCGCACTAAGTTGTCTTTTGGTCTTGAAACCATCTGAGAAAATCAGTTTTGCTTTCATACACCTTGTCCTTGGAGTACAGGTCTGTGTTTACCGAGTGTTTTGTAACCGTCAAGCAGATATCTGGCCATTAAGATCACTACTCCGCTACTCTTGTGTGAGCCCTACAGCGCCCGTTACAGGGGGGGTGTGACAGACAGTAGGAGAGACCTGCATGAAGGCCACGGAGGGTCTAGAGTAACCCTTTCATCGGACCTGCGGCAGTTGGACCCGGAGGGGATTGTGATCCACTCGACAGGGTTAATGGATCGCTTCCTAGAGGGGTAAGTCCCCTGATACAGGTGATCTGGGAGGAAATAGGCACCGTTAGTGGGCTGTCCTTTTGAGATAATTTTTTCTGAGGTGAGATCCATCCAAAATGGGGTCCAAAACTTCATTTAAAACCCCCCACTCAAGGATACTTCATAAATCAGAACAGAACTAGAGGTGAGGAGGGTGGGGCAGATACACGTTCAACAATAAGTAGGTTTCATCCTGGACAGCTGTCGCGCTCACACAATAACCGTGGCGAGGAACCCTATGGACAGACCTCTAACCCTCCGATCATTAGAATGGTTGGGACCACTATCCCTATCACTCCCAGCCAGGGAGAACAGGCACACCAGCAACAAAGGATATGACCCAGCAGATTTCACAATAGAGTATGTACTGGAGCTCATGGGGTTAATCTTGTCCACAAGTAGAAAGCAGCCTGAGTAGAGCTTTTTGCAGCAGGGGTCAGAATAAACTTGGTCACATACACAATTCAGATTCACAACAGGCAGGGTTCTCATACGCGAGAAACAAGGGGGGTGTTTGTGAGGGTCCTGAGAACGAGCAACAGCACAATGGCCTGCTCTACGGTGGGTGCCCGCTCAGGTCTCACAAACATGGTTTTAGCTTGATTGTGCCATTACAGGGATGAATTTTCCATATGCAAATCAGCCTGCTCTCACCCAGAAAGGGTGGCCAGTGCTGATTGCCAAGGACGTCATCCCTGCACGAGAGGTGCAGCAACCCCCGACGATCGTTTCGGGGTTATTAGGCCTCGTCAGGAGGGTATAGCTGACACCCCTCTAGGCACATCAAGCAAGGGGTCCACGTCTGGATGACCCTTTACAATTACAGTGAGAAACAAGGGGGGTGTTTGTGAGGGTCCTGAGAACGAGCAACAGCACAATGGCCTGCTCTACGGTGGGTGCCCGCTCAGGTCTCACAAACATGGTTTCAGGGGCGGATCCAGGGGGGGGGCAACGGGGCAATTGCCCCCCCGAGATTTGGCCCGGGGGTTGAGGGACCCAGATGCCGGGCAGCGCGAGAGCGCCTGCCCGGTCTTGAACAGTCCGTCCTGTGAAGTGGGTGCGGCTGTGTGCGTGCGCAGCCGGTCACGTGGTCCGGCTAATCAGGTGGTACTGAGTCTCAGTACCACCTGACTGGCCGGACCACGTGACCGGCTGCGCACGCACACAGCCGCATCCACTTCACAGGACGGACTGTTCAAGATCGGGCAGGCGCTCCCGCGCTGCCCGGCATCTGGGTCCCTCAACCCCCTGCCGGAGCTGGGGCAACAATCCAGGTGAGAGCTGGGGCAAATCCATGACCTGGGGGCAAATCCATGACCTGGGGGCAAATCCATGACCTGGGGGCAAATCCATGTGTGACCTGGGGGCAAATCCATGAGCTGGGGCAAATCCATGTGTGACCTGGGGGCAAATCCATGTGTGACCTGGGGGCAAATCCATGAGCTGGAGCAAATCCATGTGTGACCTGGGGGCAAATCCATGTGTGACCTGGGGGCAAATCCATGTGTGACCTGGGGGCAAATCCATGAGCTGGGGGCAAATCCATGTGTGACCTGGGGGCAAATCCATGAGGGGGCAAATCCATGAGCTGGGGCAAATCCATGAGCTGGGGCAAATCCATGAGCTGGGGCAAATCCATGAGCTGGGGGCAAATCCATGAGCTGGGCAAATCCATGAGCTGGGCAAATCCATGAGCGGGGCAAATCCATGAGCTGGGGGCAAATCCATGATCTGGGGGCAAATCCATGAGCTGGGGGCAAATCCATGAGCTGGGGGCAAATCCATGAGCTGGGCAAATCCATGAGCGGGGCAAATCCATGAGCTGGGCAAATCCATGACCTGGGGCAAATACATGAGCTGGGCAAATCCATGAGCTGGCAAATCCATGACCTGGGGGCAAATACATGAGCTGGGCAAATACATGTGCTGGGCAAATCCATGACTTGGGGGCAAATCCATGACCTGGGGGCAAATCCATGAGCTGGGGGCAAATCCATGTGCTGGGCAAATCCATGACCTGGGGCAAATCCATGAGCTGGGCAAATCCATGTGCTGGGCAAATCCATGACCTGGGGGCAAATACATGAGCTGGGCAAATACATGAGCTGGGCAAATCCATGACCTGGGGCAAATCCATGAGCTGGGCAAATCCATGTGCTGGGCAAATCCATGACCTGGGGCAAATCCATGACCTGGGGGCAAATCCATGAGCTGGGGGCAAATCCATGTGCTGGGCAAATCCATGACCTGGGGGGAAATCCATGAGCTGGGCAAATCCATGACCTGGGGGCAAATCCATGAGCTGGGCAAATCCTTGAGCTGGGGGCAAATTCATGTGTGAGCTGGGGGCTCTCTGCTCCTCTAGATTGTAAAATCCGGGGTGCCCTCTGCTCCTCTAGATTGTAAAATCCGGGGTGCCCTCTGCTCCTCTAGATTGTAAGCTCCTGGGTGTCCTCTGCTCCTCTAGATTGTAAGCTCCTGGGTGCCCTCTGCTCCTCTAGATTGTAAGCTCTGTGAGCCGGGCCCTCTGCTCCTCTAGATTGTAAGCTCCTGTGAGCCGCCCTCTGTAAATTCTCGTGAGTCGGGCTCTCTGCTAAAACACCTTATTTTCTGTAAGTGCCCCTCCCGAGACTAGTCTCTGGATCCGCCCCTGCATGGTTTTAGCTTGATTGTGCCATTACAGGGATGAATTTTCCATATGCAAATCAGCCTGCTCTCACCCAGAAAGGGTGGCAGTGCTGATTGCCAAGGACGTCATCCCTGCACGAGAGGTGCAGCAACCCCGACGATCGTTCTCGGCCTTATTAGGCCTCGTCAGGAGGTATAGCTACACCCCTCTAGGCACATCAAGCAAGGGGTCCACGTCTGGATGACCCTTAAATACAGTGAGAACCAGGGGTGTTGTGACCGAGAACGAGACAGCACAATGGCCTGCTCTACGGTGGTGCCCTCAGTTCTCACAAACTTTTTTTTTAGCTTCATGCCATTACAGGGATGAATTCTTATATGCAAATCAGCCTGCTCTCACCCAGAAAGGGTGACCAGTGCTGATTGCCAAGGACGTCATCCCTGCACGAGAGGTGCAGCAACCCCCGACGATCGTTTCGGCCTTATTAGGCCTCGTCAGGAGGGTATAGCTGACACCCCTCTAGGCACATCAAGCAAGGGGTCCACGTCTAGGTGACCCTTTACAATTACAGTGAGAAACAAGGGGGGTGTTTGTGAGGGTCCTGAGAACGAGCAACAGCACAATGGCCTGCTCTACGGTGGGTGCCCGCTCAGGTCTCACAAACATGGTTTTAGCTTGAGGGGTTCTCATACGCTCTGGTTTGTCAACTGGGCAGATCGATTAATATTCAGAGTCAGCACTATGCAGGACAGACATACACTTTAAGGCAGTGTGGTACAAGAGAAACATATACTCAGCATCTGCTTTAGGCACAACTCATACAAATGGGGTTAGAAAGAGAACGGTCAAGAAGGCAGTCCGGGTCAGTAACAAGCAGGGTCCTCATACAAGCAAAAAATCAGCAACGGAATAAAGAAAGCAGTGAATCTCAAGGAATACACCAGGTGATGTGGGAACTAACTCCACGCCAGGGCGACGAGCTGTTTCTCGCATCTTTCATTTAAGACCGGCAGTTCCGCGTCTCCATGCTGAGCCCCGCCCCTCCAGACGCAGGATGATACGGAACTCCTGGCACCAGTGATGCCGCTGGGTGTCCAGGCCCCCCCGCGTGGACCTGAAGGTACTGGGGATATGACAGAACCCCCCTTACGGGCAGCTACTGGATGACCACCAGGCGCAGAAGGATGGGTAGTGTGGAATTGGTGGACTACATGAGGCACATGGACCTCACTGGCCGGCAGCCAAGTCCTATCCTCTGGACCATAACCTTCCCAGTCAACCAGGTACTGGACAACTCCCCTGACCAGACAGGACTTCAAGATGGCATGAACCTGATACTCCTCCTCACCTTGGGACTGAACAGGTGGAGGAGGAATGTTGACCCTTGTGTACCTGTTGCACATAAGGGGTTTAAGGAGGCTAACATGAAACACATATGTATGTGCAAGTATGGGGGGAGTGCCAAGGCATAGGACACAGGGTTCACCCTGCGCAAGACCTTATATGGACCAATGTATCTGGGGGCCATTTTCATAGAAGGAACCAGGGGCCCTATTACAAACGTTTGCGCCGGCGCAAAAAACCATTAATGCGAGGGGTAAAACCCTTTGCGCTGAACGTCGTATTACAATGTCAGCACATAATCGTCTACCGCGGGTGAACCTGCGCGAAAGCTGTGCGAGCGTACTTTACAGCGTGCGCCCTATACTTAACATTGTGAGCGCAAATACGTTTGTGAACTGGTGCGCGGATGGTATTACAATCTATGTACTGGAATTAACGCATAGCCGTTGCGCGCATAATTTTAGTAACTCCTACAAGCTGGTGTTAATGGCAAATTCTATCAACCTGGCCGAAACCAAATACACCAGCCCAAAAAATAAATAATCTGCAAAGTATAGTTACACAATCTACTCATACCAAACCAATAAATTTGAGAAGTTGTGTGTGCATTTATTATTGCTGCAGTATATATGCTCTGATTGACTTTGACAGGAGCAAACACTTAACGTGAGATAATTGTGGTTCTTAATTCTGATTGGCTGAATCGTGTGAAAATAACAGTCCGCACACTGATTTCTGCGCGCAATGTGCTTGCATTTTTGCATGTCCGCTTAACGTGCGTTATTGCTTGACGGATGAAAAAATGTCAGAGAATTGTAATTCCAGCGTTGATTTCCACGTGTTAACGTTTAACGCTTGGCGCACAAATTCACGCGTAGCGTGTGTGTTTTTGCATGAAGAATGTAATAAGGCCCCAGGAGTTTAATGTTTCTCGTGGAAAGCCAGACTTTATCCCCTACCGTATATACTGGGGTAGGCCTTCTCCATCTGTGTGCTTTCTCTTTTTGTTTCTTGATATTAGTCTCCATGATCTCCTTGACCTTCTCCCATGTCCCTTTCAATGAGGCCAAATGCTCATCCAGAGCAGGCAACGCAGTTCCCCCGTATGAAAAGGTAAATGACCCATGGTCTCACTGACTGCGTTATTCAGTGGTGTATTTTGGCCTAGGCCGACAAGGCCTAGGCCTTGAGCGGCACTTTCCAGGGGGCGGCGACCCGCACCGGGTGGCCCCACCCCAAAAAAAATAATATATATATATTTTATTTTTTTTACTTTTGCAAAGTATTTTACCAGGAAGGATACATTGAGATTTCACAAATTTTCAAGTATGTCCTGGGTAGGCAAGGCCTAGGCTTTCACTTTCCAGGGGGCAGCAAAAAACCTCACCACTAAATGGGTTACTCACAGAGCGCCGAAATGACGCCAACATTTTGGTGTTCTGTAGTTCCCTGCACTTCGGAGAATAAAATTTCCCCACCCTGCAGTGAATTCACCATTCACCGCAGGGTCCCCAAAGTGCAGGGAGTCGGCCGCTGAATGCTGCCACCGCAAACTCGTGGCCTGCTGTTTTCAAAAGAACTACTGAACGAAAATGTCTGGAATTTACATATAAGATCCTATGATTGATAATAAAAAGTTCTGTTACAGAAAAAAGAAAAACCACAGTTAAAAAAAAGGGGGGAAATTTTGCCAAAAAAAAAAAGGTACTAAAAAAAAAAAAATCAATAAAGACTTTTTACTGCAGATTAAAATAATAAATGGTTTATTAGATATTGCATAAAAACGGGAATATTTTTAACACTGCCTTCAAACAGCACCGTACTTGCTGGCAGTTCGCCAAACTTGTGTGTGAGCATATCACAGAGCAGTGGTATACTTAGGGGAGTGGCGGGGGCGGGCCGCCCCAGGTACCAGTGATTATTGGGGTGTCATTAACGGGTACTAGGAGGTGCCACTGTCACTGTGTGTCACCTTTGAGCTGTGTTCTCAAACAATGAGCAGCGGAGCAGGGCGTTTGCATAAGGAATAAAATCAAATAGAATAAAAATCCCCCTCTCCTCCCTCCATAGCTCCTCCCCTGCCCTGCAGCAGCTCTAGGAGAAGGGAGGGGGATGTGATTTGTGTGCAGAGAGAGAAGATGACAGTAAACGGCAGGTAAAGGGGGGTATCAGCAGAATATGAAGCCCTGCCTGCTTACTGCTGTTTAAAGTGGACCTTTCCTTAACCAGCACTGCAGTGATAGAAATTTGTCATTCAGCTGCCTGGCTCCTGGTGAGGCTGCGTGCGTGCAGGTCACGCGGTCCGGCCAGTCAGGTGGTACTGAGTCTCAGTACCACCTGACTGGCTGAACCACGTGACACGCACGCACACAGCTGCCCACCCTTTCGTTAACATGGACTCTCACTCTATTCTGGACTGAACACCCACCGGGAAGGGAATCAAAGCCACGGTGCACCCTCTGGCAGTGGCACCCCACTGCTGACAAGATGGCTCCACGCACAGGCACAGCCGTGATCCTAACGTGGCCTGGAGGGACCTCCTGCTGAGTCCGTACACAGTCCCTGCTGACTCTGCACACAGCCCTACCGCGGACGGAGGCCGGTAAATATAGAATAAATAATTGCTGTGTGCTCATATTCACTCGGTTTGCTGGGCGTTTTATTGCAGTGGATTCTGTGATACACACTGCATATTACTGTGAGTTTTATTGCCCTGGAGCTCTGTGATATGCTCATACACAGTGCACATTTCTGTGGGTTTTATTGCTGTGCAGCTCTGATATGCTCATATTTTATTGTTCAACCAATTAGAGCGGCTGTGATCCAGTATACTTGACATGGCGTGGCTGTTCTTTGTAAAAATGCTTGAATTTAAACATTTCATAATTTTATTTATCTCAATAGATACATTTGAAATGGTATACAAAATATACAAGTAGGCACTTGGTATCCACTTTTAATATAAAAGAGCTTAAAGAGGAAGGGTGGGGGATTAACCAGGAAGAAGTGTGCCCTTGACAGGAAGGGGTGCCTCAAATTTAAATTAGGGGGTGCACAAGTTTAATCAGGCCTAGGGCAGCACAAAACCTAAATACACCACTGGCGTTATTCAAAGCAATTTTTGCCCAAGCCAAGAGATCTGACCATTCGTTCTGTTTTTCTGACACAAAACACTGTAAATATTGTTCTACATTTTGATTGAATATGGTAGGCAGAGGATAAGTTCAATTGTATACTTAGGATTTCACAGAAACCTCTCCAGAACCTGGACACAAATTGAGTGCCTCTATCTGAGACAATGCCTAGAGGAACACCATGAAGCCTGACAATGTTTTGGATAAAGACCGGCACCAGTTCCATGGTGGATAGCAACTTGGCGAGAAGCACGAAATGAACCATCTTAGAGAACCTGTTGACCATGGTAAGATTCACTGTGTTCCCGTGAGAGATAGGTAAATCAGTAATAAAGTCCATAGACAGGTGAGCCCGTGGTCTTTCAGGAATTGGTAACGGTTGTAACAATCCTATAGGCAAGGTTTTAGGATTTTTGCTACTACAGTATAACTCACAGGTAGCTATATACTTCGTAACATCTTTCCGCATATCCACCCACCAAAACTTCTTCTCCAGAGTGGCTAGGGTTTTAGGGTTTTTGTAATACCCATATGCCCAAAAGGTTTGGTATTATGATATACCAACATAACCTGTATTCTCTCATCTTCAGGAACAAAGAGTTTACCAGGTGGTTTCTCAGCCGGAGCGGTACCTTGAACGGACTGTAATTTCTCCATTATGTCATTCTCTTTCTGAGAGAGGGGTTACACATGCCCCCTAGGAGGCATGGTACCTGGCAGAAGATCTATGGCACAGTCATAAGGTCAATTGGGAGGCTGAATCTCAGATTTCCCCTTATCAAAAACCTCCTTGAGGTCACTGTACCAATTGGGTACCTCCGTAGACAGTGGTAGTGCTGTAGCCACATTCAGGCTACCTACCACAGTATGTATCCCCAAACATTTTGACCAGCACTGAGAGCTCCAAGAACCCAACTTCCCCTCTGTCCAGTTCATGACTGGATTGTGGTTGGCTAACTAGGGATAGCCCAGAACAATAGACACCGTAGGAGTTTCTATTATTTGGAATTGAATTTTCTCTCCATGTAGGATACCTGTATAGAAAGTAAGAGGGATGGTATCGTGGGTAACATGGGGTCTTAACAATTGTCTGCCATCAATACTCTCAATGAGAAGAGGAGTTTCTCTCTTAACCAAAGGCACTTGATGAATGGCAGCAAAACCAGAGTTCAGGAAATATCCTGCAGAACCAGAATCAATCAGTGCTTCCGTGTCAAACTTGATATCCTCCCAAGCCACTAACACTGGAACCACAACACGAGACCTCTTTTTCTTTTTTTGACACGAGAGACACTGCTGTCATGCCTAGAACCTGTCTCTCAGGGGATTCTAGACATGATCGTGTCCTGTCTCTTTGGTCGTTTGGGACACTGTAACCGAAAGTGGCCCTTATCGACACAGTAAAAGCATAGCACCTCTCTGAGGCAATGTTGTCTCTCCTCCCCCGAGATACTGGACCGACCTAACTGCATAGGCTCAGGTACAGCTTGTTCCACCCTGGGAGGTGAAGGGTTATGAACCATGCGAGGAGTAGAAGAGGTGATTTGGGGGAGGTTTGCGAGATTTGTCACAGCCAGACCCCCTCTCTTGAATTTGGTCATCAAGTGCAACATAAAAATCAATAAGATCATCTAGCCCCTCTGGTAACGACATGGGGGCTAGTTCATACATGAGAGCATCATTTATTCCCTTCAGAAATGCCGTAGTAAATGCGTTGCTATTCCATTGCAATTCTGCTGCCACGGTCTTAAATTCAATGGTGTAATCAGCCACTCTGCAATTACCCTGTTTGATGCACCATAGTACCCTAGCGGCACCAGCGGCCTGCCTTGCAGGGTCAAAAGTGCACCCAAGGTCGTTCATAAACTCAGCATAGCTGTAAATCACAGGTTTCCTTAGTTCTCATAAGGGAGTTGCCAAGAACAGAGCTTTCTCTGTCAGGTGATTAATCACATACCCCACCTTGGCTCTGTCTGTGGGACACATCCCAGGATTCAATTTAAACATGATGTCTATCTGCGTTATAAATCCCCTGCAAGACCCAGATGTACCGTCAAAACAAATAGGGGACTTAAGACTTACATGTGGTGCATTAGCAATAGAAAGTGGAGGAGGAGGGACAGTTACCATTGGAAAGGGCGGTGGTGAAGCTTTGCTGGGCTGGTTCATCAGTAAACCCAAAGCCCAAGCAAACTGGTCCATGCGGTGGTCCTGCTCCTCCTGTTTAGCAATAATATCACTCAGTTTAGACATCAGCATGGTTAAGTCTGTTGGATCCATATAGCTTGGCCCTGACGTAATGTCACGCTCACACAATAACCCATCCCTATGGACAGACCTCTAACCCTCCAATCCTTAGAATGGTCGGGACCACTATCCCTATCACTCCCAGCCTGGGAGAACAGGCACACCAGCAACAAAGAATATGACCCAGCAGATTTCACAATAGAGTACGTACTGGAGCTCAAGGGGTTAATCTTGTCCACAAGTGGAAAGCAGCCTGAGTAGAGCTTTTTGCAGCAGGGGTCAGAATAAACTCGGTCACATACACAATTCAGATTTACAACAGGCAGGGTTCTCATACGCTCTGGTTTGTCAACTGGGCAGATCGAATGATATTCAGAGTCAGCACTATGCAGGACAGATATACACTCTGAGACAGTGTGGTACAAGAGAATCATATACTCAGCGTCTGCTTTAGGCACAAATCTCATACAAATGGGGTTAGAAAGAGAATGGTCAAGAAGGCAGGCCGGGTCAGTAACAAGCAGAGTCCTCATACAAGCAAAAATTGGCAACGGAATAAAGAAAGCAGTGAAACTCAAGGAATACACCAGGCAATTCGGGAACTAACTCCACGTCAGGGCGACGAGCTGTTTCTCGCGCCCTACATTTAAGGTCGAGCCCCTCCAGACACTGAGCCCCTCCAGACGCAGGACGATCCGGAACTCCTGGCACCCGGCTAGCCAGAGATGCCGCCAGGTGTCCAGCCCCCCCCCCCGCGTGGACCCGCAGGTACTGGGGATGACAACAGCAACCAAAAAAATCGAGAACCTACCCAACAGGTCATATGCCTCACCTAGCACATTAAAAGGTACAGATATATTTAGCAGAACAGTTGTACCCCTTTTATTTATTTATTTTTTTGAGAAAGGATTTTACCAGGAAGGATACATTGAGATTTCTCTCATTTTCAAGTATGTCCTGGGTGGTGAGTATGTACCGTTAGGTGTCTTGCCCAAGGACACTTACTGGAGAGGTTGCTCGCTGGGATCGAGCCCATGACTCCACAGGCTCTCTCCACGCAGAGCAGTGATGTTACCTCTACTCCACCCAGCCGGTACCTGTTTCCAAAAGAAGCGAATGTCTGGGAACCAATCCAGGCTCGTACAAATAATTGGATAAGGAGGGTCAATGATTATCTTGAAGAAAGACTCTGGGCACTATTCCCTTGTGAATGCTAGCTGTGCCATTCGGGTGAGTAAGCATTAACGTCAGGATAAGTTTAACGCATGCGACCCATATTACCTTCCTAAAGCTAAACCCTGTAAAAATTCATAGCGGGTCAGTGATTGTGCTAGCTTGCGTGATCTTACTGTACTTTGCAAACCCTATACTTAACATGGGAAGTGCATTCAGTAATTAGCGTCAGGACTTAGTAATACCTTACTTATCCTAACACTAATTACCACACCGATGGGTTTAACGGATTTTTATGGTCGCTCAGAAGTCGGTGCTAAATGATTCTGCTTCTATAGTGGAGGTTGGATGGAAGGAAGAAACCAGTAGGAAGATGCCATGTCACCAGGATGCAGAATGTGGACGGAAATACACTGTGGCACCATGTTGGTGGAGGCAGAGGGATTGTGATTGCACAAGGGAGAACAACTGTATAGCAGGAGGGAAGATTAGAGTAATTAAGAGGCACCAATCAACAAACACCATGGTGTATATAATTGACTCTAGGATCTATGTTCATGCATTCTTTTTTTAATTTGT
Source organism: Leptobrachium leishanense (assembly GCA_009667805.1). Taxonomy (NCBI): domain Eukaryota; kingdom Metazoa; phylum Chordata; class Amphibia; order Anura; family Megophryidae; genus Leptobrachium; species Leptobrachium leishanense. The sequence goes on along the minus strand of CM019069.1, from coordinate 107,943,098 downwards.
GTATGTGCACACGGCATGTATATTGCTCCTGAGGAAGTCTGTGTTTAGACAAAATGTGTCGAGCCTCAAGCAGATTTTTATTCAATAAATACATCTTTTATATTCTAAATGATATTTGAATTGGAGGCTTATTTCCTATCACCTGGTGGCGATCTAACCCAATTCTACAGTGTATGTGGTGAGTGGGAGAAGGCCCTTCAGAGTGGTGAGGTTTATTTCTATATACAATTTTTTATTTTTTTTTGTGAAAGGATTTTACCAGGAAGGATACATTGAGATTTCTCTCGTTTTCAAGTATGTCCTGGGTGGCGAGTATGTACCGTTAGGTGTCTTGCCAAGGACACTTACTGGAGAGGTTGCTCGCAGGGATCAAACCCATGACTCCACAGGCTCTCTCCATGCAGAGCAGTGACAATACCTCTACTCCACCCAGCCGGTACTATGTGTGTGATCTACTTTCCTAGTCCCTCTCTTTGTGGTTTTACACCATCAAAGCCATTTTTTTTTTATCATTTTAGGATTTATCTCTACATGCATTGTTTAAGTCAGGTCTTATGGAGTAGTTCTCTCTCTATAATATATAAATATATATATATTCTCAATTAATTAATTGTGCATATTAGTCCTGTCCTTCCAGCTGAGGGGCAGACCTGAACTCAATATGATGCTACAATGTATAAATGCCAGGGATTGAAAATTACATTAAGTGTGATCAAGTTTACTCATATAGTAAACAATGCAAAAAATAAACTATGCAATTACTGGATAACATCATCCATAAACAGCAGCCATCCATGTAACTCATGCCAAATGCTGCTCACTTCATCACTATAATTCTACTGCCTGGCTTAATTGAAATCACAACAAAACTGATTTTTGGGGAATTTAGCTTTAACTGCAAGGACTGGTGGATCCAAAAGGGTAGGGGGCATAGATGGATCCAGGTATCTCCAGTTCTATAAACCATACATGGTCAAGTGAGATGTAATTTGAAAGGCCAGAGTCTGGTATTTCCAATGATAGCAAGCATGACCACCTTAAATGTTCAAAAGAAAAATACAGCAGAATTAAAATACAAGAGAAAATTAGTTTTTTTCTGATTTTGTTTAAAATTGTGTAAAATGCAGTATGAAGCAGGCGCACAATTTCTGACTTTTTTTTTAAAAAAAGGAGTACCTGTCATGGAACTGACGTAGCGCTCCCCGCGTCAAACCCCAAGACTTTTATTTCCATGGCGAAAACCCCAAAAGACATAGACCGCTGCTTTGGGGAAGACCTTATGCTCAGTTATATTGTGTGGTTTTAAATGTATTGTCAATTGCTCATTTTTAGTTTTAAATAGACTTATATTTCTTTAGTTAAATGTGGTTTTTCAAGACTGCATCTGCATACAACCAGTGGACCCAAGTGAAGACTGCAGGCTTCTTTCAGGTCCTCTCAATGGTCTTGGAAGCAACCAATCAGAACCTGGGCTATGGCTAGCCACGGTGCAGAATTCACTCCAGGGGTCTGGGGGCGGGCATGGGAGAGAACAATGGGACTGTACCATATAAAAGGACCGTGTATGTTCTGCTTTTCATAAGACATCCTGTGATGAACATACAGCCTGCCTGGTGTCTGTCTCAACTACGCTACAGCTATAATCGCTCTCAGAAGGCACAGCGCGGCATTCTGGAAATGCAAAGAGGCTCCAAGGCAGGCAGTCAGAACAAGCGGGTCTGGAGCTGCGGATCAGGCTGCTCGAGGCGCTGAGTTCCGAGCAATTCAGAGGCCGGGCTGATACTGGTAAAGGGGGTGTCTGGAGAGCCAGGACAGACGGGAAGAGACGGCGTCCCGTCACAGTACCTTTTAGAATATATAACAACAAAGGTTTGGCTGATATAATGTGGGAAACTAAATTTACATGTTATAAATGATTGAAATCTGAATAAATGGTGGCCCGCCAGCTTATCCCAGCACTGGAAGCATCGGACAGTCCCCTCCCTCCAACAATGGCTGGCTCACGTTGATGAGATTTATCAAATGGAGGAAAGAATCATCTCACATAGAAACATAGAATCATAGAAAAATGTCGGCAGATAAGAACCTTTCGGCCCATCTAGTCTGCCCAATTACATGGATACTTTACCTGGATTTATCTTTTGTTTAGGATAGCCTTAAGCCTATCCCATGCTTGCTTAAATTCAATTACTGTTTTGGCCTCTACCACTTCAACTGGAAGACTGTTCCATGTATCCACCACCCTCTCAGTAAAATAATGCTTCCTGATGTTACTTTTAAACCTTTGCCCCTCTAATCTAAGACTATGTCCTCTTGTTTTGCTACTTTGTTTCCTTTTAAATATACTCCCTTCCTCTACCTTGTGGATTCCCTTTACGTATTTAAATGTTTCTATCATATCTCCTCTCTCGTCTTTTTTCCAAGCTGTACATGTTAAGATCATTAAGCCTTTCCTGGTAACTTTTCTCCTTCAAGCCGTACACCATTTTAGTAGCCCTTCTCTGAACTCTCTCTAAGATGTCTATATCCTTCTGGAGATACGGTCTCCAGTACTGCACACAGTACTCCAAGTGAGGTCTCACCAGTGCTCTGTACAGTGGCATGAGTACTTCCCTTTTCCTACTGCTAATACCTCTCCCTACACAACCAAGCATTCTGCTAGCATTTCCTGCTGCTCTATTACATTGACTACTTACCCTTAGATCCTCTGAAATAATAACCCCTAAATCCCTTTCCTCAGATGTTGAGGTTAGGACTGTATCAAATATTCTATATTCAGCCCTTGGGTTTTTACGTCCCGGGTGCATCATCTTGCACTTATCCACATTAAAACTCAATTGCCACAGCTCCGACCATTTTTTTAGTTTACCTAAATCATTTGTCATTTGGCTGATCCCTCCAGGAACGTCAACCCTGTTGCAAATCTTTGTGTCATCAGCAAAAAGACATACTTTTCCATTAATACCTTCTGCAATATCACTAATAAAAATATTAAATAGAATGGGTCCAAGTACTGACCCCTGAGGTACCCCACTGGTAACAAGACCTTGCGCCGAATAAACTCCATTTACCACAACCCTGTGTTGCCTGTCACTCAGCCACTGCTTAATCCATTCAACAATATTGGAATCCAAGCTCAAAGATTGCAATTTATTGATAAGCCTTCTATGCGGAACAGTATCAAAAGCCTTACTGAAATCTAAATAAGCAATGTCTACTGCACCACCTGTGTCTATTATTTTTGTTACCCAATCAAAAAAATCAATAACATTAGTTTGGCATGATCTCCCTGAGGTAAACCCATGTTGTTTCTGATCCTGTAATCTATGTGTTTTTAGATGTTCAACAATCCTTTCCTTTAACATGGTTTCCATTAATTTCCCCACTACTGACGTAAGACTAACTGGCCTATAGTTCCCAGATTCCTCCCTACTACCCTTCTTGTGAATGGGCACCACATTTGCTAATTTCCAGTCTTCTGGGACGACTCCCGTTAGCAAGGATTGGTTAAATAAATCTGTTAACGGTTTTGCTATTACATCACTGAGCTCCTTTAATAATTTAGGGTGGATCCCATCAGGGCCCCATTGATTTATTTGTCTTTACTTTAGACAGCTGCTTTACTTTAGACAGTCTCGTTTGTGTTTCCTCCTAACTGAGGTCCCTTTCCTTCCTTTTCTTCTGCAAAGACTGAACAAAAATATTCATTGTGGCAGTCAGCGAGACTTTTATCCTCTTCTACATACCTTCCTTCCTTTGTTTTTAATCTAACTAATGCCTACATTAGGGTAGACTCCCTGCTTTTGTTCACATTTGTTATTACTGGACAAAATTTGTAACTGAATTGGATCCCATAGACAGTGGCCCCTTTACATCTAATGGCCCTTGCGAACTACCGTGACATAAACCTGACATGGCCCCACTTCTTGGTTCAGATATGAGGTGATGTTCTGGGGGGGGGCGGACTGGGTCTTCTGTAGGTGGCGGCGCACTGCATGTTCCTGTAAGTTGTATCCTCCTGGGTAGTATATTTTCCTCATGTAGCCTCCCAGAACATGATGGATGACATCACCTTGTGTTTGTTGCCTACCTATTTCCCATGTTTCTCACCCCTCCTTCCCCCCTCTTCTCTAGGTTTGATTTCTTTGTTCTTCGTTGCTCTTCCTTGATTATTGTTTATTTCTGGCCAACAAGGGACGTGGGGATTTCGTATCATTTTGAGAATATCTGGGCATGATGGTCCATCTGTTGGGCCCCATCAAAATCCCTTTACACATGCGTGATTATCCCTCATCATTATGATTATTGTTCTGACTACAGATTCTAAATTCTGTATTTATTATGGTTCTTTTTCATTGCTACTTGATGTATATTTTACCATCAGGGTCATTCAAAGAGATCCAAATTGTGGCCGAAAGGTAACCGAACAGTGAAATTCAGCAATTACCTTTCCTGGCCATCCGGCTATTCAGAGAGCAGGCAGTTCGCCAAATGTTGGCGAATAGCCTGCACATACGGTGCCTGTTCATTGCCTGTTCGAGGGCAGTGAATTCCCCATAGTGAAGCAATGCTTCGTCTATTCAAAGAACAAAACCAGCACTGAAAAGTTGCCGAATTGCCCTGCTGTTCGGTGGTTTCATGCAGCAGATTTATTCAGGCGAATTCCATAGGCTTCAATGTTAAAAATAATCCCGTTTTAATTCAATATCTAATAAACTGTTGATTATAATATTCTGCAGTAAAAAGTCTTTTTATTTATAGATTTTTTTTGGATCTTTTAGGCATTTTTCGAGATTTGTTTGCAAATTTTTTTTAAATAGTTTTTTCTTTTTTCTGTAACAGCTCTTTTTATTATCATTCATTGGATCTTATATGTAAATTTCAGACATTTTCGTTCTGTAGTTTCTTTGCAAACAGCGTTTCACTTTTCAAACATTCAAGTGTACTGTTTTTTTTTTCCACTCCATTCGTCTGCGGTGTCGGGTTTTTCCAGCAGCTGCTCTGCGCTGTGATCAACGGCTGCTCGGGTTTCTCAGTCATGTTCGGCGGGGTTAATCCAGATGTTTTTGCAGGATTCGGTGAGCGTTCGGCGGGTTTTGCGGTGAGTATTTGGCGGCTTTGCGGTGGCTTTTCCCTGCACCACGACGGCCCTGTGGTGCTTGCTGAATACACCATAGGGTCGCCGAAATGGGATCACCAAATCGAACTGAATTGAAGAGAACAAAAAGTCAACGAACGTGCAGTGACTTTTCGATTCTCTTTGAATAGCCCTGTATGTATTTGCAAAAATTGTGAATAGAAAAAAAAAGAGAAATCTGAATAGAAATTTACATTTTTTTTAAATTTTTAAAAACATTTACATGACATTTACACATAGTAATAATATACTTTGACACTGCGGAGTACGCCGCAATAGTTTATATTCAATTTGACTGAGCCCTACAATAAACAATGACCTCAAATATGGTTTAAATGTCATGAGCAAAACAAAAATGGTCAAAATTAGTTCAACATATGAGGTGAAATAAAGTGAAGGGGTTAACATATGTATCTAAACTCTGGAGCTGATTTGAGGCTATTTCCTAGACAATCAAAATCTAAAGGAATGTGTATACTGTATGTCCAAGCTTTGCTGGACAAACAAGGAATATATTTGTTGTGAATGACTAAAGAAGTTATTCACAAAACACCAATGTTTAAGGAAATAAAAATCACTGTTGTTGCAACTACGTTGAACACTGACATACTGGAGAAAGATCATCCAAAACCAGTACCCAAAATTACAGTAAACAATGGGAAACAGTTCCAAACAGCTCTGGCGATCATATGTAAATTGTGTAGTTAGATAGTAAATTACAGCTATTCTCCATTTTCCCTTGGTCTCCTGTTGTTTGCAACATCACTTGTGTAATGATTTCCATAGGACTCCGATACAAATAATGGTAAATACAATGCTGGAGAACATTGACTGAAACACCCGCTGAAACAACAGTAAAATCTGCACTAAAGAACTACAGTGCAGAGCCCATAGGAAACAAGAAGTACACTAGACAGCCATGGAGAATCTACGGTGGAAGCAACGGTAAAAAGTACAATACACTACAGTTCCCTAAATGGTGAATTCACCATAGTTTTCCCGTACTTCACCATAGTTCCGACATTAAACCACTGTTCTTTCATTGAAAGAATGGTAGTCAGTAAATAACCTCTTAAATCATAAGACTGATGAATTTCCTGACTTATGAAGTGCAGATTCGGTAACACATATGCTGTTACTGAATATTTAATATTTTCCATGTTTAGCTTTGTGTGATATTAATTACCATCAGTTTTGTTTTCTAAGAAAAAGTTTATATGAATAGCAAATATACATTAACATTTTTTGAAACGTTGAAAAGGAAATTACAAGATACTGTAGCACTTAACTCTCATCATAGTCTGCCAGGAAAAGGAAAAATTCCTAAAGTGTTCCTCTGTGCATGCCTGAACAAATTTAATTTTATACTGTTACAACAATTTAGCTGATCCCATGAGGATGACAAATAACTAAGAAGCTGTAAAATGACTTTCAAAATGGCGAGAGTATATAAATAATTCATGAAATTTTCTAGAAAATGTGCTGCCCGTCATGGGTTTTTTGAAGAAAAACATCATTCAGTTTAATGTGCTCTTTGTGTAAGGAACACATCAATAATATAGGGAAACTGATTTATTTAAGTACTAAAGAAACAGCTGAAAAGGTGTAAAACCGAAAGCTTGCTGGGAAACCTGTTTTAGACTCCTTAACATTTGTACAATACATCCGTTGAGAATATATTTCTAAACTAACACTTTCACCTGCCAGCTGTTTCTCATTCAGCCACACTAACAGAAGCTTTTCCACCTCTTCCAGTACTTGTGTCCTCTGCTTGGTTAACATGGTTACTCCTTTTGCCACATCAGCTGCTTTGATGGCATCTTTATTCTTCAAAATAGTCGAGATGGTCGACTTCGCCATCTTATACTCCGAGGCCAGATCAGTCACACGAATACCACGATCATGTTTTTCTACAATTTCCTTCAATTCAATGATTATTTTCTTTGAAACCTTCTTGTTACCATTCTTGCTCTGCACTTTCTTGTTACCCTCTTTATTGCGCTGCACTTTCTTTTTACCACCATTTTTGCTCTGCACATCCTTGTCACTTCAATAACGCTCTGCACATCCTTGTCACCTTCAATAACGCTCTGCACATCCTTGTCACCTTCAATAACGCTCTGCACATCCTCGTCACCTTCATTAACGCTCTGCACATTCTTCTCACCTTCATTAACGCTCTGCACATTCTTCTCACCTTCATTAACTCTCTGCACGTTGTCACCTCTCTGTGCTTTCTTTTTCCCACCACACTAGTTCTGCACTTTCTTGGGAGCCCTGTGGATTTTATACAATACAGTAAAATACAGTACTGAACAGTACTGTGCTACTAAGCACACAAAAAAACTTCACACCTTCACAGCCCTGTCTGCAACCGCGATCATGAGTACAGGAAGTACAGGAAGCCACGACCATGTGTCAGAGTGGAGAAGATGGCTGCGGTCGTGTTCGTAACCTGAGGCGGAGTTCGTGAACGGAGGTAAAATGTTGATGAACTTCCTGGTCGCGAACCAAATTGTTCGTGAACAGGGGCGTTCGTGAACCGAGGTACCATATACATACACACACTAATCTCCCCTATTTGCTCTTGTTTAGCATTGCTGCAAAGAGAGGTGAATAATTGCCGTTGTTGCAACCATGAAAAACTTTGGTGATCTAGAGCTACAGTGGCAAGAAAAAGTATGTGAACCCTTTGGGATTACGTGGAGTTTTGCATGAATTGGTCATAAAATGTGCTCTGATCTTCATCTAAGTCACAACAATTTGAAAAACACAGTCTACTTAAAATAATATAACACAAACATTATATGTTTTCATGTTTTTATTGAACAGAACATGTAAACATTCACAGTGCAGGGTGGAAAAAGTATGTGAACCCCTAGCCTAATGACTTCTCCAAGAGCTAATTGGAGCCAGGAGTGAGCCAACCTTGAGTCCAATCAGTGTGATATTATTGGATGTGTTGCTGAAAGCTGTCCTGCCCTTTAAAAACACACACCAGTTTTGGGTTTACTGGTTTCAAGAAGCACTGCCTGATGTGAACCATGCCTCGCAGAAAAGAGCTCTCAGAAGACCTACGATCAAGAATTGTTGACTTGCATGAAGCTGGAAAGGGTTACAAAAGTATCTCCAAAAGCCTTGATGTTCATGTGTCCACGGTAAGACAGACTGTCTACAAATGGAGAAAGTTCAGCACTGTTGCTACTCTCTCTAGGCGTGGTCGTCCTGTAAATATGACTGCAAGAGCACAGCGCAGAATGCTTAATTGTCACGGTGTCCGCGGCCCCCCCCCCCGGCGCCTGGCAGCGGCTTCCTCGCTGCTCGCTGGCCAGGCGCCGAGTGATATCGCGGAACGCTTCCGCACACGTGGGACGCCGGGGGGCGGGGCCAGGCGCATGACGCGGACCCGCCGAGTTTAAAACCCGGCTTCACATTCTCACTGGTGCCCTGACGTGGTAGTTACTTCCCGCAGAGCTCTTGTATTCTGTTGTAAGTTATTGGCTATTCTGTGTATTGACCCTTGGCATTTGGCAAACTGACTATTCTGTGTACCGACCCCTGGCATTGGCAAACGAACCATTCTGTGTACCGACCCCTGGCATTGGCAAACGAACCATTCTGTGTACCGACCCCTGGCATTGGCAAACGAACCATTCTGTGTACCGACCCCTGGCATTGGCAAACAAACTATTCTGTGCATAACCCCTGGTATTGGCGTTTACTCTTCTATCTTAGTATTGAGGTCAGTCTGTGTGGCATCCTAAGCACGCATCAGACTACCTCTTCTATTGTTTAGGTCTTGGGAAGAGCCAACCATTCTAAGGTCTTGTGTACCCTCCTAGTATCGTTCTTTGTGTATACCTATCTTGACGTATTCTGTATCTGTCTAGACGTGCCGACCACTCTAAGGATCGGAAGGGTAGTGAGCGGTCTGCGTAAAGGGACCACCATCTTGGTAACCAGGGGATCCGTGACATTACGTCAGGGCCAATGGATCCCGCAGACCTCTCTTCTCAGTTGACAAGAATTGCAGCTCGACAAGAAGAGCAGGACCACAGGATGGACCAGATTGCTCTTGCTCTGCAAACCCTGTTGAATCGATCCACTACTGGTACTGCAAGTCCTCCAGAACCAGTATTGCCTAGGGCCAGTTCGGCCTCACCCGAGGGGTGTAGGCTCAGTATGAAGGCACCCGTACGCTATGATGGTACGCCTAACTTGTGTCGGGGTTTTTTGACCCAACTGGAGATTCTATTCGAGAACAATCCAGGGTCCTGTGTATCCGATAAAGCCAAAGTAGGCTACCTAATTAACCATTTAACTGATAAAGCGTTACTGTGGGCCACGCCATTGTGGGAAAACAAAAAGCCCATCATATATGACTATGAGGGCTTTACCTCTGAACTAAAACGTACGTTTGATCCCTCTAGAAGGGCCACCAATGCAGGCAGGTCCTTATTCCACATTAAGCAAGGTAATAGGAGAGTCTCCGACTATGCCATAGAATTTAAGACCTTGACTTCTGAGGTACACTGGCCTAACGACGTTTTAACCTTGGCGTTTACCGAAGGCCTGAACGAGGCTTTGATGTTTGAGCTGGCTCCCTTGAAGTTGCCAGAACATCTGGACCATTTGGTTGATTTCTGTATTGCCATGGACGACCAAATTAGGGACAGGAGGCATTCTAGAGACAGACCCAGAAGGGTTTTGCCTCCTTTACCCTTGGTACCCAGACACACCAGTACGTCAGGTACTCCAGAGCCAGAAAGAACCGATCTACCGGTCGTGGAACCCATGCAGATAGGTAGAACAGGTATTTCAGAGGCTGAGAGAACTCACAGAAGGGAAAGGGGGCTCTGTTTTTACTGTGCCGGGGCAGGGCATTTTCGTCTTCAATGTCCTCAAAGACCCAGGGGTGGCAGGGGTGACACTGGCAAGCCGGGCCAGAGAACACCTACTAGCCAGGTAATCGGTTCGCTCTATGCCTCCTTTGTTGATAACGAAAAAAAAAAAACCCGGATTCTGGTGCCCATCTCCTTAACCTGGGAGGGGGTGCACCTCGAGACTGAGGCGTTCCTAGACTCTGGAGCCTCAGGTAACTTTATGGATAGAGTGTTTGCCTCCAAGAACCTCATGCCTCTAGTTCTCAAAGAAAGACCTCTAATGGTGGAGGCCATAGACGGGAAACCCTTGTCATGTCCCCATATCACCCACGACACTATAGAGGTATGCATGAAAACAGGAGTGTTGCACCGGGAAACCATACGATTCCAGATTATTGACTCTCCCTCATGCCCCGTCGTCCTAGGGTTTCCATGGTTGACTGAGCATAACCCGGTGATTGATTGGGTCCAGAGAGACATAAGATGTTGGGGTCCCAGTTGCCAGTTGAAATGCATGGGCAGGGTCACTGTTATTGGTAGCCTTAATATCGCCACAGCACCTCCTTTATCCACAGTAGTCCCTGACTGTTATCAGGCATTAAAGGAGGTTTTTTCGAAGGCCAGGACTGAGGTTTTACCACCACATCGCCCGTATGACTGTGCCATAGAGTTACTCCCCGGTACTATGCCTCCCAGAGGACATGTATACCCCTTGTCGCAAAAGGAGAACGATATTATGGAGGAATATATAAAGGAGAATCTTGAGCGTGGATTCATTAGACGGTCCTCCTCCCCAGCAGGAGCTGGTTTCTTTTTCGTCTCCAAGAAAGAGGGAGACTTGCGACCATGCATAGATTATAGAGGTTTAAACAGAATAACCATAAGAAATGCATATCCCATACCCCTTATAACAGAGTTGTTCGACCGACTGAAAGGGGCCCGTATATACACGAAGCTCGATTTACGCGGGGCCTACAATCTGATAAGGGTGAAAAAGGGGCACGAGTGGAAGACGGCTTTTAATACGCGTAGCGGGCATTACGAATACCTGGTAATGCCCTTTGGGTTATGTAACGCGCCAGCTGTGTTTCAGGATCTCATAAATGACACCCTAAGGGATTTTCTGCAAACATTCGTCATAGTGTATCTCGATGACATCCTGATATACTCTCCAGATAAGGAGACCCATCACGCCCATGTGCAACAAGTGTTAAGGAGACTATTGAAGGCCGGCTTATACTGCAAATTAGAAAAGTGCCTATTTGATAGAGAGATGGTGCACTTCCTTGGGTATATCATAACCCCTGAGGGGTTTCAAATGGATCCTGGTAAATTGTCGGCAATCCTCGACTGGCCCCTACCCCAAGGGCTTAAAGCCATCCAGAGGTTTCTAGGTTTTACCAACTATTATCGAAGGTTCATTAAAGACTTTTCGACCTTGGTAGCTCCTCTCACGGCCATGACTAAAAAAGGGGTGGGAAATCAGAAGTGGACACCCCAGGCCAGGCAAGCCTTCGAGGTCCTCAAACAGGCATTCACGACTGCCCCTGTTCTCCGACATCCTGATCCAGCTCTGCCCTTCCAACTCGAGGTTGACGCCTCCGAACTCGGTCTTGGAGCAGTCTTGTCCCAAAGGCGGGCACCCGATAAACCTTTGCATCCATGCGGCTTCTATTCCCGGAAGTTGTCTCCGGCCGAGAGAAACTATGACATCGGTAATAGAGAGTTGTTAGCAGTTATCGCAGCCTTGGCAGAGTGGAGATACTTATTAGAGGGATCTACGGACCCAATCGTTATCATAACTGATCATAAGAATCTCACTTACATTGGAGACGCGAAACGATTGAACGCCAGACAAGCGAGATGGTCTTTGTTTCTTTCAAGTTTTAATTTCATCCTCACATATAGACCTGGGTCAAGAAACATTAAAGCAGATGCGTTATCTAGACAGTATGAATCCTATGAACATAACGTTCAGGATCAACATCCCATTGTACCTCAGGAGAGGATTATAGCCTCTACCACGATTAGTGTCTCATCCCCTCTGATGATCCGATTGCAGACTGTCCAAGATAAGGCTCCGGGGGGGAGGACCTCCCGCGAAGCTCTTTGTACCTGAGAAGGAAAAGAAGAAGTCCTTAAGATTTACCATGACAATAAAACCTCTGGGCACATGGGGATCACCAAAACAGTGGCTAGCATCCGGAAACTGCTATGGTGGCCCACGATGCGCCGGGATATTAAAGATTACATAGCCGTGTGCGAGGTATGCACAAGAAATAAGAGTCCTAAGACAGCGCCCATTGGTTTACTCCAGCCCCTGCCTATCCCCGAACGACCATGGTCGCAGATAGCCATGGATTTTATAGTAGAGTTACCCGAGTCCAAAGGGAATACTGTTATACTCACGATTATAGATCGCTTTTCCAAAATGGGTCACTATGTTCCTCTTCGGAAGCTACCGTCAGCAGCCGAGCTGGTGCCCATTTTCATCGCCAACGTGGTCCGCATACACGGTATCCCTCTTGGGATTGTTTCTGATAGGGGGACCCAGTTTGTCTCCAGATTCTGGAGGGGGTTCTGCAAGAATGTGGGAATAGACCTGTCCTTCTCCTCGGCCTATCACCCCCAAACGAACGGAGCAGCAGAAAGGGCCAATCAAAATGTTGAGAAGTATCTCAGGTGTTTCATATCTGAACGACAGGATAATTGGTCAGACCTGCTACCTTGGGCCGAGTATGCCCTAAACAGTGCCGTGAGTGAAGCCAGTGGTCATTCCCCTTTCTTCACGGTTTACGGATTTGATCCTCCCGTGCTTCCCACTGCATTTCCTGATACCGCAATTCCTGCTCTGGATGAGCACTTGGCGTCATTGACTGAGACCTGGGGGAGGGTTAAACAGGCACTGGAGAGGAGCAGTATTGTCCAGAAAACGAAGGCCGATAGACGTAGGGGACCAGCACCTGTGTATCAAGTCGGGGACAGGGTTTGGCTTTCGTCGCGAAACATTAAGCTCTTAGTGCCATCGATGAAACTAGCCCCCAGATACATAGGCCCTTACAAGATACTGCGGCGACTCAACCCGGTCTCCTATGCCTTGGCACTGCCCTCCCATATCAGGATACACAACGTGTTCCACGTGAGCCTTTTAAAACCGCTTTTGTGTAATCGGTACACCAGGGCCAGTGTCCGCCCTCCTCCGGTCTCTGTGGAGGGCGAGGAGGAGTTTGAAGTTAAGGCCATTCTGGACGCCAGGGTTTCTAGGGGGGTCCTTCAGTACTTAGTGGACTGGGTGGGCTACGGTCCGGAGGACCGCTCTTGGCTTCCGGCTACTGAGGTTCATGCCCCTCGCTTGGTGAAGGCCTTCTATTTGGCTCATCCCTGTGCCCCTGGGGGTCGTCCAGTGGCCGCCCGTAGAGGGGGGGTTCTGTCACGGTGTCCGCGGCCCCCCCCCCCGGCGCCTGGCAGCGGCTTCCTCGCTGCTCGCTGGCCAGGCGCCGAGTGATATCGCGGAACGCTTCCGCACACGTGGGACGCCGGGGGGCGGGGCCAGGCGCATGACGCGGACCCGCCGAGTTTAAAACCCGGCTTCACATTCTCACTGGTGCCCTGACGTGGTAGTTACTTCCCGCAGAGCTCTTGTATTCTGTTAAGTTATTGGCTATTCTGTGTATTGACCCTTGGCATTTGGCAAACTGACTATTCTGTGTACCGACCCCTGGCATTGGCAAACGAACCATTCTGTGTACCGACCCCTGGCATTGGCAAACGAACCATTCTGTGTACCGACCCCTGGCATTGGCAAACGAACCATTCTGTGTACCGACCCCTGGCATTGGCAAACAAACTATTCTGTGCATAACCCCTGGTATTGGCGTTTACTCTTCTATCTTAGTATTGAGGTCAGTCTGTGTGGCATCCTAAGCACGCATCAGACTACCTCTTCTATTGTTTAGGTCTTGGGAAGAGCCAACCATTCTAAGGTCTTGTGTACCCTCCTAGTATCGTTCTTTGTGCATACCTATCTTGACGTATTCTGTATCTGTCTAGACGTGCCGACCACTCTAAGGATCGGAAGGGTAGTGAGCGGTCTGCGTAAAGGGACCACCATCTTGGTAACCAGGGGGATCCGTGACATTAATGAGGTAAAGAAGAATCCTAGAGTGTCAGCTAAAGACTTATAGAAATCTCTGGCACATGCTAACATTTTTGTTGACACATCTACAATAAGGAAAACATTAAACAAGAATGGAGTACATGGGAGGACACCACGAAGGAAGCCATTGCTGTCCAAAAAGAATACTGCAGCACGTTTGAAGTTTGCAAAAGAGCACCTGGATGTTCTACAGCACTACTAGCAAAATATTCTGTGGACAGATGAAACCAAAATTGAGTTGTTTGGAAAAAACACACAACACTATCAGGGTTATTCAGAGAGCGTGAAAAGCAGGAGAATGACTGGAGAATGAAAAATTCTAGGTCAAAATAGCCGATTTGGAAAGTGAGATGAAAGGGAGAATTTTTCTGGTTTGGCTATTTTGACCTAGAATTTTCCATACTCGTCATTCTCCAGCTTTTCACGCTCTCTGAATAACCCTGTATGTGTGGAGAAAAAAAGGCACAGCACACCAACATCAAAACCTCATCCCCACTGTAAAACATGGTGGAGAGAGCATCATGGTTTGGGGCTGCTTTGCTGCCTCAGGGCCTGGACGGATTGTTGTCATTGATGGAAAAATGAATTCCAGAGTTTATCAAGACATTTTGCAGGAAAACGTAAGACCATCTGTCCGCCAACTGAAGCTCCACAGAGGATGGGTGATGCAACAGGACAATGACCCAAAGCATACAAGTAATTCAACAAAAGAATGGCTTCAACAAAACAAAATACGCCTTCTGGAGTGGCCCAGTCAGAGTCCTGACCTCAACCCGATTGAAATGCTGTGGCATGACCTTAAGAGAGCGATTCACACCAGACAACCCAAGAATATTGCGACACTGAAACAGTTTTGTGAAGAGGAGTGGTCCAAAATTACTACAGATCGCTGTGCAGGTCTGATCTGCAACTACAGGAAACGTTTGGTTGAGGTTATTGCTGCCAAAGGAGGGTCAACCAGTTATTAAGTCCAAAGGTTCACATACTTTTTCCACCCTGCACCGTGAATGTTTACATGTTCTGTTCAATAAAAACATGAAAACATATAATGTTTGTGTTGTATTATTTTAAGCAGACTGTGTTTTTTAAATTGTTGTGACTTAGATGAAGATCAGAGCACATTTTATGACCGATTAATGCAAAACTCCACATAATTTATTTATTTATTTTATTTATAAAGGATTTTACCATTGAGATTTCTCTAGTTTTCAAGCATGTCCTGGGTTCAAGAACATTGAAGTGTTACAGTTACAGAAATACAAAGTAATACAATGCAAGATATTAAAAAAAAAAAAAACACAAATATACAGATTAACAGAAAAAATATGTAGGAAATATAGTCACTAGGTTACATGTTTACAGGTGCATTCTGTATTGAGGTAATCCCAAAGGGTTCACATACTTTTGCTTGCCACTGTATATATAATGTTCTATATTACAAAGTTATTTTCTGTTACATTGTATACATACATACATACATACACACACACACACCCACCCACACAATATGTGTACAACATAATCTAAACATTTATTTCAATAAATATATATATATCATATATATATATTTATAATGTTGCAACAGGGTATCCTGTGCTCACAATCTCCAAAATATACTTGCCCAGGTGCGTACTCTGGTCTCGTAGATATCCAGATATATAGTGAGGAGCATTCAGAGGCACCTCTGAATGCTACTTTTATATTTGGAGATTATAAATACAGTATATACACACACACACATACAAATGTACATTAAATGTACATGTTAGGACATGATCTGAAAATTGTTGGACCATATCTAAGTAATATAAAATGACAGAGGTAGGAGGGAATTATAAGAATACCTGCAGGATGTTACAATCAGATGGATCATAGTTTATAACTTCATCATTAGCAGATCCAGCGGCTAGAATCTTGTGAGTGGGTAAGTAATGAAGACTTGGATATCAGCTTTTCACTATGATATACTGTAATGTGGTGAAACATAATACTGGCGAGGAAAACGTTCACAGGCTGACTATTGTTACATAATAACTTGTATAATTTTACATACAACTTTAGTGGTTAGACCCGAATATATCCTTTGGCCCCCACATCGAAAAACTCTCATCTAAACTTTACCCCAAACTAGATGCCCTGTAAAGAAACAAATCCTGCCTGAGCCCCGCGGTAAGAAAGCAGATTGTACAACAAATGCTTATTCCAGCTATTGAATATGGAGATGTAATGTATGCAGCTGCCCCGCAAATGCACCTTCAGAAACTTACTACATTGTATAACTCATTCTGTCGCTTTGCGCTACAATGTAACTACATGACCCATCATTGTGACATGTTAAAAGAGCTAAACTGGCCGTTACTGGAATCTAGACGCACCCTTCACCTTTCCAACCTGGTGCTTAAGAGCTTTACCGGAAAGCTACCACCCTACCTGAATTGGCTGCTTCCCCCAGCAGTTCCCTCCTCCTATAACCTCCGTTCCAGGACCTGCACCTTACTTGCAATACCACAATACAAAAAGAAAGTGGCTTGATCCTCATTTTCGTACAGAGCACTGCAATTATGGAATAACCTCCCAGACACCATCAAATCTTTGCCCAGTCTAAAGTCACTCAAGAGCTCCCTATTAACATACCTCAATACGGAATGCACCTGTAAACATGTAACACAGTGAATATATTTCCTACATATTTATTTTCTGTATTAATCTGTATATTTGTGTTTTGTTTTTAATATCTTGCATTTTATTACTTCGTATTTCTGTAACGGCTGTAACATTTAAATGTTCTTGAACCCCGGACATACTTGAAAACGAGAGAAATCTCAATGTATCCTTCCTGGTAAAATACTTTATAAATAACTAAATAAATAATTCTAAAGGCATTAATTCATAGTATACCAGAAAAGGAATTTAAATTACACTTACAATTACAGACAGGGTTATCCAAAGAGATTCGAAAAGTCACCGCTCATTCGGTGACTTTTCGTTCTCTTCAATTCGGTTCCTTTTGCCGATTGCATTTCGGTGATCCTGCGGTGTATTCAGCAAGCACCACAGGGTCCCCGAATTGCAGGGAAAAGCTGCCGCAAACCTGACGAAAACTAACCGAATGCACGCTGAAAACAAGCAAAAACATCTGGATTAACCTTCGAAAAACCCGAATAGGAGCCGAATCACACAGAACGAAGCAGCTGTGACGTAGAGGAGGCAGTGAATAAATTAGCAAAACCATTTGTATGAATCTGGGAAAATGAAACGCTGTTTGCAAAGAAACTACTGAGCGAAAATGTCTGAAATTTTCACAGGAGGTCCAGGGAATGATAATAAAGAGGGCTGTTACAAAAAAAATAAGTAAACTGAAAAAAAAATCATAAAAAAAAATCGGACTTTTAAAAAAAAATAAAAAAAATCTGAAAAATGCTTAAAGTATCCTAAAAAATCTATAAATAAAGAGACTTTTTGCTGCAGAATTTTATAATGAACGGTTTATTAGATATTGAATTAAAACGGGAATATTTTTAACATTGAAGCCTATGGAATTCTCCTGAATAAATTTGCCGAATTAAACCCCCGAACAGCAGGGCATTAGGGGAACCTTTCACTGCTGGTTTGTGTTCTCTGAATAGCCGAAGCAGTGCTTCTCTATGGGGGTTTCACTGCCCTCGAACAGGCACCGAACAGGCACCGTATGTGCAGGCAATTCGCCAGGATTTGGCGTATTGCCTGCTCTCTGGATAGCCGAATGGTCAGGAAAGGTAACCGAACGCTGATTTTCAGCGTTCGGTTACCTTTCCCAAGCAATTCGGATCTCTTTGAATAACCCTGTATGTCATATCCACCATATTAGATTATCAATATATTATTTATCATATTAGACTTACTGTCCCTGTGAGTAACCATCAATTACTCCCAAAGGCATTCAAGTTACATCATCTCTGGGCCACAAGTGCAGCTGCAGCAGGATAGCAAGCATCAAGTGATGACATTATGTCTTTACTGTATTTGTGGCCCAGAATAAAACCTGCCTCCTCAATTGCTGCAACAGCAGCAAAAAAAAAAAAGGGAGCAGGAAGTGAGAAAAGCACACCCCAAAACATCCAAGCACAACGTCTTGGACACTAGGCAGACCCAAAAGGAAGACGATTTCGCAAAAGTGTGAGGATAAGGGTTTAAGAGACAGAAAACTAAGATAAGGGAGCAGAGGTTTTATGAGACTACATGAACTGAAACCCCTACACTACCACGTGCTTTTTGTTGAAATAAATATTATCATAATGTTTGAAACATGGGATGCTTAGTTAACAATTAAATATAAGGTAAAATGGCAATTAAAGATTGTTATTCCAAAATAGTTACATTAAAAAAGTAGATTTGCTAATTTCTTATTTCATATGTATTAAAATTATTGCTGGGAAGAAAGGTTCTAAACTCTAGATAGTGTCCCTTATCTTGCAAAAATTCAAGCAGGCTCTGCAACATCAGCATGCAGGAAGATATACAGGGTTATTTAGAGAGCGATGAAAAGCAGGAGAATGGCTGGAGAATGGAAAATCCTAGGTCAAAATAGCCAAATCAGAAAAATTCTCCCATTCATCGCACTTTCCAAATCGGCTATTTTGACCTAGAATTTTCCATTCTCCAGTCATTCTCTTGCTTTTCACCGCTCTCTGAATAACCCTGATAGCCTTTTTAACAAATACAGTAAACCTAAATAAAAATGGTCATATATGCCTCTTATTGGGATTTGTACTGATCAGAATGTGATTATTAGAAATAAAGGTTACATAGCATACCAATAGAATATAAAAATAAATCGGTATTTGACACAATGTCTGCATATGAAATTTACAGTATCTGCACTCTACAGAGATTTTCAACAACTATAACCCCTGAATCATATCCATGTGCAGTAGTGCTTGATACTGCACCACTTTGTCAGTTCTGTCTTCTCTCTGGCTCTGGTAGCAAAACATTTGTGGAACATTTTGTTTCAGTGAGGTTAGGGCTGTTGATTGTAGCTTGTTTACAGTAATACACGGTGACACTGGAGCTCACTGGTAATTCCATGTGTCCACAAGGGGGCACACTAATTTAGCATTATAAAAGGTATGCAAGAGGGATGATATGCTCATTTTTGGCATTGATTGTTTTACAAAGCAAAATCTAGTTTACACATTTTGGTAGTGAAAGGGTTAAGGGTTAAGATTCTGGGAGGTTTGAGGGAGAGGTATCCATAGCTAAAGGCTGACATTTGTTGTTCAGTGAAACATAAAAATCAAGATTGCTTTATGGTGTTTAATAAAATTTACGAACATCAATGTTTTAGTCCCACAGAGAATATCAGACGTGTTTTATTCTGTGCAGCAAAATCATCCTATAATCTGAAATCCTAGATATATGTTTTGCCTTTAACCAGTCATTCTCAGAGAAACTATATAAAAAAATGTAAATTTCCACAAATTCTAGCAAAAAATCATAGTGTCACCAGATTTCTGTGTTAGTCATTTATTTAGCTTTTAGCGTTTTAACGACGCTCTGTATGTAGAGTTTTTTTTTTTTTTTTACAGTTTTACAAATTCAAAGTTGATTGGTTTAGATGTGCATAAATTTGCAATTCATGACAGAGCTTAACAAGATTACTTGTACGGTAAAATATTGATGTGAGGCAACACTGCAATGAAACGTTAACATCAGCAAATTTATGAGTTTATAAACATTGAGCAATAAATGTATTACTTTCTATATATTCATTGAAATTCCACTTACATCCTTAAGTATTCTGCCAGCAACTTACACATTTTAGTTCCAATGTTGCTGGCAGTGTATCGATATACAGGGGGAAAAAAAATACTCCTACTGTTCTTAATTGGTGTGAATGCACTTTTTATCAATGTGTTTTTATATTTCAGAATATTTATTTTCTATACATACACTTACTGTATAGCTATTTTGCCATGCTACTTTTCTGTCCCCGTGTCATGGAACTAATAACATATATTAATAATTAGGTCTCTTGGGCAAAAAAAGAATAGAATATATGGATGGCATTATTGTAAGTAATACATGAAAATTAGAGAACTTTTTTGTGGCAACAAAGGGGACTATCATCGAAGTGGAGACTGGGGAAGCTTCAAATCTGTTGGATTGTAGACTCTTGCAGAAGTGTGTTTGTATACAATGCATTGCCTATCTTAACCTCCCTGGCGGTCTGATTATGACATTTTTAATGTCAAAGAGGTAGATTTTTTTGGATAGCATTTTATTTAAATTTTTTATTTTTTTTGTATCTCCCGCCAGGTCCCGGCCCCTGCATAGCAGCGTGCGCAGGGAAGGGAACCTGGAAGAAGGACACCGCGATCAGCCGGAGGAGACTGCGAGAAGACATTGAGGTAATACAGGGACAAGGTATGTACCAGCCCGAGTGTGACACAGGGTTACCATTTTCGGTACTGAAATTTAACACCGAGCCACACTCGGGATTACCGCTGGGGAGGTTTGTCTCACGTTCTAAAGAGAAATCCAAGTGGATGGATGTCCCCAATAAGTGTGTCAATCAAGAGCAGGCATTAGGTTTGCATGGATAGTGACCTACTTTATGGGGTAAATTGGCATTGTGGCAGGCTTATACAATGTGTGATCATATCTATTAACAAAACCCCCATCTATTTGCAATCTAAATTAGGTATTTTTAACCTTTTAGATGTATGTTTGAGTCCTGTCTGATATATAAATAAATATATATTTATGCTAGGTTTCTTTGCAAACCTATATATTTTTATTTTTTTTACACAAAACAGCATTCATTTCTGAAATGATAATCTTTACAGTATATTTTCAATGAATCAACAATACAATACGTTTTTGTCTGCGCGACAAATATTAGATATACTGTAAGTCCAAAGCGGTTTACAAATATCAGCTATTTAATTCAGCAGATTTCCCTCTGCTGATGGATGGTGCACTGATGTTTTTCTTCGGATCTCAGAGTACATATAATGACAGGTCATTTTTGTTCATTACCAAATAGTGGTTGTCTGGTCGAACTAAATTAAGCGATTTAATTGCTTGCCCTATTGTAATGAAACAGGAAATCATAAAAGAGTATTGTAAATTTCACTGACATAACAGAAATCATGTGAGAGCAATCTGTATATTCTATTTAAGATTTCCAAGCAGAATTCAGTCCCCCTTTGCTTAGATATTGATAGGAAGGAAAGCATGCTTCCCCTGCAAATATATAAAATAAATAGCAATAGAGGTTAGAACCACAGCGGCACTATGGAACAAAAATAAAAGAAAGGGTGCCGCTAGAATCCTAAAAAGCTAGTCTGTCCACCTAGCAAGAAATGAGATAAAAATACAAACCACTCAGAAACCAGCGCTCCCAAAGAAATATAAAAGGCAAACAATCAGACAAATTAAAAAGTATATACAATCGACCGCCCATCAATGGGCAGCCAAAAGGAAGAAACAGTTCTGTCCACAATCTTCCTTGAGATCGGTGTTACTAACAAAAGGTAGGGATGTGCGTTTCGGAATTTTCACGAAATTTCCTGATTCGTGCATTCGGATTAGGCCGATTTTCCGAAAATTTTCGGATCCGAAAACGGCAGATCTGAACAAATTTCCGAGCCGAAAAGAAAACTGTTCAGAGTTTTCGAATGGACTAGAAATGTGTAAAATCGAAATTCATTTTCGTTCCATTCGTTATTTCGGCTCCATTCCTGATTTCGGTTCCATTTCAGTAATTTCGGACATCGTATTTTTCGGTTATATCGCTGATTCTGTAATTTTGTATGATTCCCAATGATCTGATATTTCTGTCGATACGATAATTCTGTCGATCCAATATTTCTGTCGATCCGATATTTCTGTCGATCCGATATTTCTGTCGATCCAATAATTCTTCCGATTCTATCGTTTTTTTATTAAATAAAGATCCTTTTTTTCTTATGAATTTGCATTGCACAACTTTATTTAATCAGATTAAAATGGTATGAAAGGAACAAAAATGAAAAACGATTTAGAAAACCCAAAACAAACCAAAATGGTCTGACTTTAAAAATAAAAAGCAGAACAAAAGGTTTTAAAATTGAAAAAAAGTTGTTCAAAATTATCTGAAAGGGAAAAAAAACCCAGAAGAAATAAAATGATTTAAAAAACAAAAAAAATTAATAATAATTAACCCTTTCGCTGCTGAGGCATTTCACGCCTGTGTGCTAACTGCGAAGCTCATTTTTACCGGTTTCACTCATCATGTTTAAACGCGTTTTCAAGCCATATTTCATTATACGACCCAGACATGTTATATATCGTTCTTTCCGGCAGACTTGGCAGATTCATAATATATCTTTATTATATGTATACGTCATGCCCTGTCTGTATAATATAACAAAAAATGCAATAAAATTTGAATTTTCAATAATTTAAAACGTTTTGAGTTTTTTTTTTCACTACTACTGTGAAGCGGCCGAAGCGCCTCCTCCATCGCTGCTGTTTGTCACCGACTCAGCAGCGGCTGTAAGGAGTAACGCGCCGCTGCACATGTGAATAGCAGCGTGTTTCTCTTCATAGCCAACAGTGACGCCAGCAGCAGCCTGAAATGCCAAATAAAGTTGTGCAATGCATATTCATAAGAAAAAAAGGATCTTTATTTAATAATAAAAAAAAAACCATAGAATTGGCAGAATTATCATATACAGAAATATCGGATCCGAAAAACAAACCAATAAACCATTAGTTTACGTCAAAACTAATAGACTCTTTGAAACGAGAAGAGACGTTCCGAAAAACACAAAAATTTCCGAAATCACGAAAAAAAAGTCGATACGAAAAACGAGCAGACCCGAAAACACGAAAATGGCCGATATTCCGAAAAAAAAGTCGATACGAAAAATGACCCGAACAGAACCAAAACAGAAATCGGCTGAAACGAAAATTTTAAAAATCCGAACGAACCGAAAAAAAAAAAACGGTGCACAAGTCTAACAAAAGGTACCTCTGAATATGTCCAACAAGTGGAAAACTTTTTGTATGTAGATAAAGAAATCCTGTTGTCCACAAGTTGCAGAAGCCAGGCTGTTATCCTCCTTTGTAGGACAGATGTCGGTCTTCACGTCAATATGGCCTCAAAGAAAGAAGACATAATAGCGAAGCCAGTCTTCAAAATGTGCACATATATGGACATACCAAGGTAATGCTCTTACCCTTAGTGGAGCCTGACCTGGCTCGGGGAATACTCGCTCCGGGATTGTGTATAGATGGTACAATCCTTAGAAAACCATACCCGGCAGAATAATCAATGCGGTCAGCAAGTAAAAATGCTTGAAAACATTTATTTGTCTGAACACCATACCAAGGTAACAGATGAAACGCGTCTGGTTCTGTATTTCTGTTTATTTGTTCATCTGTTAACTTTTTCAAGCATTTTTACTTGCTGACCGCATTGATTATTCTAGGCTTGTGCACCGATTTTTTTTCGGTTCGATTCGGTTCGATTTTTCGGATTTTTAAACTTTTCGATTCGGCTCGTTTCGACCGATTTCGGTTTCGATTTGATTCGGTTCGGCCCGTTTTTCGGGTACATTTTTTTTTCGGAATATCGACCATTTTTCGTATTTTCGTGTAACTGTGCTCGGGTTTTGTATCGACTTTTCGGAATTTCGGAAATTTTCGTTTTTCGGAATTGCACATTTTTCGGACTATCGACCATTTTTCGCCGCATCCGAAAACACGAATCGGGAAATTTCGTGAAAATTCCGAAATTCCGAAACCCCAAACGCACATCCCTAGATTATTCTGCCGGGTATGGTTTTCTAAGGATTGTACCATCTATACACAATCCCGGAGCGAGTATTCCCAAGCCAGGTCAGGCTCCGCTAAGGGTAAGAGCCTTACCTTGGTATGTCCATATATGTGCACATTTTGAAGACTGGCTGCGCTATCTTCTTTCTTTGAGGGCATACTGAAGTGAAGACCGATATCTGTCCTACAAAGGAGGATAACAGCCTGGCTTCTGCAACTTGTGGACAACATAGAAGAGGATTTCTTTATCTACAAACAAAAAGTTTTCCACTTGTCGGACATATTCAGAGGTAACTTTTGTTGGTAACACCAATCTCAAGGAATATTGTGGACAGAACGGTTTCTTCCTTTTGGCTGCCCATTGTTGGCGGTCTTTTGTATATACTTTTTAATTTGTCTGATTGTTTGCCTTTTATATTTCTTTGGGAGCGCTGTTTTCTGAGTGGTTTGTAAATATATAAGATGCAGAATAGCGTTTTTTAAAACTTGTATCAAATACATTTTTTCCACATAAAAAGCCTAATATGGAAATCACATTGTAATGTTCTATAATATTGGAATGTTGGGAGTGAGGGCTTTTAAGCCCATTTAATTTCATAAATATTGTAATGTCATTATTGGTAAAAGAAAAGACCCCAAGTTTGACCCTGATGTCAGTTATAACAAACAGAAGTTTTAACAAAGTTAACTGTTGAAATGTAAAATAACATTACTTTTGGAAGATACTCACATGAATTTCAGTTCTGATTCTCTTCTAACCAACACTTCACGAAGCCGCTGTATTTTGGTCATTTCCAGTTCAATTTCTTCTGGTGTCATGGTTGTCTCTGCCATTGACACAATGTCAAGTTGATCTAAAATACATAAAAAATTATAAATTAAATTATAAATTCTGCATAATTAATCCAGATGGAATATTATAGGCTACTAATTGGGGTGCAATGTACACTGTTAAGAATTATTTTTTTTCTATATGCATTTAGTCACTAGCATGCGCAGCCTGTTACATTAGGGTGTGCACCCATGGAACATTTATTTATTGGAAACTTATGTTTAGATGATTTGACCCAAAATACACATTTTTCATTAAAAACATCAAGCCATTAATCAGTCATTTTTTATGTTATTCATCATGAACCAGATAAGGGACATCTAAATTGTCAATGTAGGAGGTGAAAGAGGACCTCTTCACACAACATTAGGGTGTGCCTGGGCACACCAGACACCCCCCCTGTGCAACACCTATGCATTTAGTACATGCCATTGGATAGCTCAATGACAAGGAGGCTCACTAAAGAAATAATACATACATACAGAAACCTATATATATTGTAGTTATGATGTTATGATGGTGCTAGACCATGTGCATATCTTTGGCAAGTGGAGAGATTGGCTGTTTGGCATCACTTTACTATTGAAGGGGGGCTCTTTTAATGTGAGAAGGGGGATTGGACAGCACATGGTGCATTAAATGTGAGGCATATGTATTAGAGTAGAATTGATGCCCCCAGACAACAGCTACAGTACAATTAGGGACTACACATAATTTAAAACAATTGAGACTAAATAAACACAACTTAAAATGTTGAAAATATAGTGTCATCAACACCTTAGTGTTAAATAGTACTCCAGTTTACAAAGAGAGATGTGATAATAATGGAGAATAATATATAACCCCACAGTTAATAGGTATCTAGGGAGCCCTAGTATCCATGACTCCTTCACTACCATGATTGTCTATACTCAATCTGCAAAAGCAGTGGCAGGTGCATCAAGATCAAGTATACTCAATCTGGTCTGATTCTGGAGCAATGCAAAGGAATTTCATTTATTGGAAATGAAATTATTTTGCAAATGGGCTCCAGAACATGCCTCTAAAGCTGCAACACATCAGACATGACACAACGGATGAGCTGAATTTTTTTGAAAAGCTATCTGCGCCCAATACATGGCATTTGCATGAGTACTTGTACTTGTGCAAATGCTCCAGATACTTCTACCGATACCGGAAGCCAGTACTGGGCTGGCTTGCCGGGCGGTATCCGAGGGGCTGGGGAGGCTGGCCGAATGCTCTATCAACTGACCGAGTTCCAGAGGGTGGCCACTGGCATCTGTAAGTTATAACGTGGCTCTGCTCAGGCCTCCAGCTCTGCTCTTGCGAGATCTTGCAGGGTTCGCAAGATTTTATCTCGCGAACTTTGCAACAGAGGGTTGTGGTCAATGTTATTCATTCAGCGCAAGGTCTTGTTACCAGCGGGGTATCACAGGAGTCAGTACTTGGACCCATTCTTGTTAAAAAATTTATTAGTGATATTGCAGAAGGTATTAACCCCTTAGTGACCGGGCGGTTTTACACAAATCCGTCTTTTAGTGACCGCTGCTGTTTTTACGTTTCTGCGCTGTTAGTGTTTAGGACAATTTTTCCTCTTACTCGTTTATTCGACCCACACATATTATACACCCTTTTTCCCGCCATTAAATGGACTTTCTAGAAATACCATTATTTCCATCATATCGAATAATTTACTATAAAAAAAAATATGAAATATGAGGAAAAAAATGGTAAAAACACACTTTTTCGTAATTTAATCCCCAAAATCTACAACCACCCAAAAAGACCCCAGCTAAATAGGTTCAAAATTTTGTCCCGAGACTAGAAATACCCAATTTTAACATGCGTTTGCTTTTTAACCCTTCACTGCTGAGACAGTTCACCTATGTGCGCTGCGCTCATTCTGACCATTTTGTGCTAATTATTTTTAGATGACAGCCTAGGTCCTATTTAATTAAACTCCCCCCAGACAAAAAAACAAAAAAAACTTTAAAAAAAAAAAACATTTTTTTATTTTATTAAATTTTTTTATTATTTTTTTTTATTACATTTTTTTTTAAAAAACATTTTTAAAAACAAACCTGGTCATGTTTGGTATCATTTGAAAGGCCATAATCAGGCCTTTTAAATGATGGCAAATATGACCATCCAGCTGCCATGGATCGGGAGATAAAGGGATCCTTAGGATCCCCTTACCTCTACATGGCAGCTAGAGGGTTAACTGGCCCACTGACATCCTCACACATATGGTGAGGTTGTCAGTGGGTGGGGGGGGACCTGGAGGCTTGGCTGACATCCAAGATGTCAGCCCCCCTCCAGGTTTGAATCGCGTTTTGGCGCCAATTGGCGCCGAAAAGCGATCCGGCGGCGAAACTGTTAATGCCATACACCGCTGGAAAGGGGAGGCTCTCCCCTCTCCAGCGGTGCAAACGGCATCTCCCTAGCTTCAATGGTTGGGGAGATAGAGGGCTCCGAAGGAGCCCCCCCTCCCCTCCATTGAAACACATGGGGGCACCTTCTGATGACGTCACCACGCAGCGTGGCGATGTCATCAGCCTCGCCTGCCCATGTAAATCACATGGGCAGGCTTCCTCCCTGCCAGATCGCCGTGGGATCTGACGAGGAAGGTGAGTATCGGGCGGGAGGGGGATTTGGCGCCGCTGACGTACCCTGTACGTCCGCGGGTCTAAGGGAGACCCGAGGACAGGACATACAGGGGTCATTAAGGGGTTAATGGAAAAGTGTGTCTTTTTGCTGATGACACAAAAAATTTGCAACAGAGTTGATGTTCCTGGAGGGATCAGCCAAATGAAAAATTATTTAGGTAAACTACAAAAATGGTCAGAGTTGTGGCAATTGAGTTTTAATGTGGCTAAGTGCCAGAAAAATGCACCTGGGGCGCAAAAAAACACAGGTTGAATATAGAATATTTGATACAGTTCTAATCTTAACATCTGAGAAAAAGCATTTAGGGGTTATTATTGCAGAGGATCTAAGGGTAAGTAGACAATGTAATAGAGCAGCAGGAAATGCTAGTAGAATGCTTGGTTGTGTAGGGAGAGGTATTACCAGTAGAAAGAGGGAAGTAATCATGCTGTTGTACAGAGCACTGATGAGACCTCACTTGGAGTATTGTGTGCAATACCGGAGAATGTATCGACAGAATGATATTGTGCTGCCTTTAGGGCAGATGGATTGAAAAGGTTTATATAGAAATGTATGTGTCATGCCAGCTCTAGGAGCCTGCCTGTATATACATATTGCTGTTGTCCCTGTCTGCATCCACTCAGGGGTTAATCCCTGTGCCAGCTCCTGTGTGGGTGTGCATATAACCTGGACACACCCTTTCTTCTATGCTCTGTCATTTTCCTTGATTCGCTGCCCATGTGAGGTTCTGAGAGCTCCCTCACCGTTGTTTGTCAGTTTTACCCACCATCCTCTGTATGAGTTTTTCTGCCAGCATTGCAGATTGAACCTTTGCGAAGAGCTCCTGTTTCCAGCTTAGTGGATCCTTGCTGCAGTGGCAACTGCATAGCCCACTATCCTGTGGGCCTAAGAGACTGCACCTGTGGCTACCTGTGTTCTGCTTTATTCCACCTTCCTGCTACCAAGGTACCTGTGCCAAGAGCTCCTGGTTCACGTGCAGAGGATCCTGTCTCCAGGGGATTACATAGCCCACAATCCCTGGTACATAGACACTACCTGAACGCTGAGTGACTTTTCCTGTTGTATCCAGTGCTCTGTTATTTCTGTATCAGACTTGTTGCTGTGTGTTCTGAATATACACTTATTTACCAGCAAAAGTTCCTGTGTCTGCTTCATCTGCTCTCCCCCAGTGCTTGGGATATTATTTGATATTAAGGCCCTGCCATGGCTCCATCATGGCACGAGCCTGACAGTTTATGTTTCATGTCAGCGCCATCTAGTGGCCATTTATTTCATATCACCCTGGTATTCAGCCAGCCTTCCTAGAATTTTATAGGCTGGCTGGTCATGTGCTTCCTTGCAAGGGATTGTGGGAAGAAGAACCTAATTTCCTTATCACAGGAGCTGACGGAAACATCTGGCAACCATCTATGAGAAGCATCGTCGGTAAGGACTTCAGTTTAACTTCTTCCTAGCCATCCCACAGTTCTCATCAGCTTTAGAAGCACCCTAGGTGCTGTGTATCTGTTTCTCCCTACATTGCAGCCATCTGCTTTTCACATGGTTGCAGCATGGCCTAAGTGTTATACTGACACACCCTGTTTTCTGTAATTCTATCTATGTGTTACTGCTATCACAAATTTGTGTATATCCTGTATTTTTACACTTTGTAGTGTCCCGCTTTCCCAGTTTTACCACATTCCTACAAGTTAATAACATACAGGCTGCAAACCGGTTTCCTTTATTCAACTCGTAGGAAAGGTTTACCTATCTGTCAAGCTGTACAAAGACTCCGGGAGTACGTGGAGTGGGGATAGGACAGATATAGATAATTAGAGAGAGCTTTGAGAAGGGCTACTAAAATGGTGTACGGCTTGAAGGAGAAAAGTTACCAGGAAAGGCTTAATGATCTTAACAAGCTTGGAAGAAAGACGAGACAGAGGACATATGATAGAAACATTTAAATATTTATAAAGGGAATCAACAAGGCAGAGGAAGGGAGTATATTTAAAAGGAAACAAAGTAGCAAAACAAGAGGACATAGTTTTAGATTAGAGGGGCAAAGGTTTAAAAGTAACACCAGGAAGTATTATTTTACTGAGAGGGTGGTGGATACATGGAACAGCCTTCAAGTAGAATTGGTAGAGGCTAAAACAGTAATTGAGTTTAATCAGGCATGGGATAGGCATAAACCTATCTATATAATAAAATCGTTTTAAAGTCCGTCGCCGTCAAGCGCTGACTGCGCATGCGCGACGAACATTTAAAAACGGTTAGAAAAAAAAAAACGGAGCCGTTGGAGAGGCGCGCGCCTCTCCCTGTCTCACCTCCTCACAGCTCAGTCACTGAGGAGGTGAGAGAGGCGCTTTGCACGCGCCTCTCCAACGGCTCCGCTTTCTTTTTTTTGGTGGATCCCTGCTCGCCCGAGGCTGGGCCCATGTATGCCCACCGGCGAGCAGGGACTTGAAGTTAGCCGCTGACGGGCCCCCTCTGATGATGTCAGAGGAAGCCTGCTGGTGGCCATCTTTAAGTCCCTGCTCGCCGGTGGGCTCAGCCTCCGGCGAGCAGGGACTTCAAGATGGCCGCCGGTGGCCCCTCTGATGTCAGGGGAAGTCCGTTGGCGGCCATCTTTAAGTCCCTGCTCGCCAGTGGGCTCAGCCTCCGGCGAGCAGGGACTTCAAGATGGCCGCTGGCGACCCCTCTGATGTCAGGGGAAGTCCGTTGGCGGCCACCTTTAAGTCCCTGCTCGCCGGTGGGCTCACCCTCCGGCGAGCAGGGACTTCAAGATGGCTGTTGGTGGCCCCCTCTGATGATGTCAGAGGAAGCTCGCCGGTGGCCATCTTGAAGTCCCTGTTGCCGGTGGGCTCATCCATGTGAGCTGGGGGAAAATATACCCATGTGAGCAGGGGGCAATTATACCCATGTGTGCTGGGGCAAATATATCCATGTGAGCTGGGGGAAAATATACTCATGTGAGCTGGGGGCAATTAAACCCATGTGAGTTGGGGGCAATTATACCCATGTGAGCAGGGGGCAATTTTACGCAGGGGGCAATCACACCCATGTGAGCAGGGGGCATTTATACCCATGTGAGCAGGGGGCAATTATACCCATGTGTGCTGGGGCAAATATATCCATGTGAGCTGGGGAAAATATACCCATGTGAGCTTGGGGCAATTATACCCATGTGAGCTGGGGGCAATTATACCCATGTGAGCAGGGGGAAATTATACCCATGTGAGCAGGGGGCAATTATACCCATGTGAGCTGGGGCAAATATATCCATGTGAGTTGGGGCAAATATACCCATGTGAGCTGGGGGCAACATATCCATGTGAGCTTGGGCCAAATATACCCATGAGAGCTGGGGGAAATATACCCATGTGAGCCGGGGGCAAATATACCCATGTGAGCTAGGGGCAAATATATCCATGTGAGCTGGGCGCAAATATACCCATGTGAGATGGGGTAAATATACCCATGTGAGCTGGGGGCAGATATACCCATGTGAGCTGGGGGAAAATATACCCATGTGAGCTGGTGGCAATATATACCCATGTGAGCTAGGGGCAATATATACCCATATGAGCTGAGGGCAATATATACCCATATGAGCTGAGGGCAATATATACCCATATGACCAAAAAAATTGTCTTTCCTTGACATTGCTGTGCTTTCATTTCAGCGAACATTCATGCACACCTCACTTAACAATAGACTGCCCTCTGGGCAACCTTTCCACCTAGTCCTAAATAAAATATAAATCCAGGGAAAGTATCCTTATAATTTGGCAGACTAGGAGCACTATCAGCTGCCCTGAGTTAAAACCAGGATGCTTAGGGGAAAAAAAATAGCATTTGCTAAATTTCCCGTTAGCGTCTCGGTTTCCCCAGCAGATCGTGGGGCAGGCGCCGAGTCCGGCAGCCTGCCCCTTAGTGATCCTGGGGCAGCACTACAGCACCATCCCCAGCATTCCGTCCATGGCATCCTTAGGACTCCATGGAGGATCATGCTGCTGGGTCACGTGACTGGCAGGATCTCGCCTCTTGTGACATCTTGCTGGTCAGTGACGTCATCACGGAGGGAGACGGGACTTTCTTCCCCTAGTCTCCCTCTGCTCCCGGCAGCCATAAGTAGTGGGTGGGGCTGCCGATCTTGCCGCAGGATAAGAGGTGAGTTGTTTTTTGGGGGGTTTTGAACTGCAGGTAATGGATTCTGCAGTAGCAGAATCCGTTACCAACACCTGAGCTGGTGGTAACTTTTTCAGTTAGTGCCAGCTCTTAGTAACTGGCATTAGGACCAAGTGATTCTAACGCTAGTTACTCTGTGCTTTCACTTTGTGCTCCCTATGTTAGGTATAGGGAGTGAAAAGTAAAGTAAACTCTCGCTATGAATCGCTAATTAACAAGCGTTAACGGGGTTTTTAATCCATTAGCGATTCAAAGGTGTTCTGGCCATAACGCTATGACCTCCTTTAAGCTAGCGCTAATGCTAGTGTTAGCTTGAAGGAGGTGATAGAGTCCTAGATGGGCCGAAAATGTTCTTATCTGCTGACATATTCTATGTTTCTGTGCTTCTATCTCGCAAGAGAGTGGTTGGAGATCCAACGGAGCCACATCTCACTCTTAACATGCCGCAGGACGCTCGCTGGAACGTGGTCAGCCAGAGGGGCCTGGCAGAATGCTCTAACAGACCCAATGTTTGAAGTCTGGGATGTATATATACACACATTATATATATATATATATATATTCACACACGCATGTGTGAGGTCTGGCGTGCATATACATATATCTGAGGTCTAGTGTGAGTATACATGTGTCTGAGGTCTGGTGTATATATATATATATATATATATATCTGAGGTCTGGTGTTGTCATGTGTGTGGTCAGGATGTGTGCAGGAATGTGCAGTAGGTAAATGGGATGTCGGGCCATACATTTCAATATTTCCATAAATTGAACAGACTTTCAGCAAAATCCTAAATTATTTATTGGAAAGCAGTCACATGACATTACATAAAAGTATCGGTAATCCGTATCAGTGAGTACCTGAAAAAAGTATCGATACTCGGACTCAAGGAAATGGATCGGTGTATCCCTAACAGTAACAGACCCTAATATTATAACTATACAGAGATCATGCTTTAGTTTATTCAGAAAACACCATATGATACAATAGAGAAACAAATGGACAGGATTCAAAAGCATTGACTATCTTAATTGCAATTTTAATATTGTTTATTATTATGCATGCCAGTGTATTTCTGTAAACATATTTTGGTTCAATAAAGCTCAGATTCGAACACAAGCAGTACTCGCACGTAAGGAATGTGCAGAAAACAAAAAAAAACAGTCATTTTGTTTGGCAGCTATTGCTTAAACTTGACAAATTAGAAAAAGGATTTATCCCATACTTCATCAGGAAGCCTGCAAATGAGGAGCCAGTCACAAGAAAGGTAATTATACACTATTTTGCAGGTTAACCCTAAAAGAGGAATTTCTACCCCATGTTTGGGGACTGTAAGTAATGATGATAGAATTAAAATCTCAAACAATAACATTTTTGTGCACCTCATACCCTACCGAAATGTATGACGAACAACAATATTTGTTATGAATTTACATATGCTTAATTTGATTTATTACTCGAGAATCGTGGCTGAAGTGGAAATTTTTGTTGCTGCGTAAACTACTGTGTGGAATAAGAAAATCACCAAGTGAGGCCAATTTATGTTTACGTGTCCACTGGCAAGTAGCACTGTTAATATGCATGAGATGTGATAGCAGACGCAGGAAAAAAGCAAATCCTGGCCCTTCCATTATACTGGATTTTAAATAATGAACCGAGGCTACTCTTATCTAAGGTCCAATGTGTGTGAATTGCAAAACAGGGATAAATACAGTGAGTGAGAAAAAACATGTAAACATTTAAAATGAATTTCAGCACTGTAACGGAGTTGTGCTTTTGCTAGAATTGAAATGATTTAGCCAAGTAAGCTATTAAAACTGCAGAAATTTTGGCAAACATAAATATTTCCTAATGAGCAATCTGCAGATTTGTGAACATTTCCAAGATCATTTATCATGTTATCGCTGTAATAAAAATGGTCATCTTAAAATAAAGTGCATGTGGGAAGTAGAGGATGTATGAACAATAGCAATAAATACCAAGAAGGAAATTAATTCAAGACAAAAGTGTGAAAACATCTAATTGTGCATTAGGCTAATGTCAGATGAACGCAGTCTGAGCGCACTCTGCGTGCCTGCACAACGGATGGACGGATGGACGTACTGATGGAAGATACTGTAGACACCACACGGTCCGTTTTTTTGATGGATGTAGAACATAAAAGGGAAATATGGGAATCAAAATGAATTATAATTAAAAGACCGGTACAGTCAGCCAGACCATAAAAACCTCTGAGCATCAACGTTATGGATGTCGCAAATGCGCTGCATCTGATGTCGCAGCATAACGCACACAGGCCACTACGCGGACATGGCGTACTCTGCTTGTCCGTCTAGCGGTTTTACGTTCTTGCCTATCTTGCGTCCGTTTGCCACGTGCATTGTGTGTGCGCAGTTCGGTGCGCACGTACTTCGTGTGTGGATCTCTATTGATCATGATTCTATGCTACGACAGACGTTAAACTGTGCGGCGGCACGGACGTGATCACTGCGTTCGTCTGACACGGGCCTAAAGTCATAGGTCTAGTCATAGAAAAAAGTGTAAGAACTCAAAAATTTCATCTTCCCAATTAGCTGTTGACCACTGTTAACCTGTCACCCCATATTCACATTTGATATTAATGTTTAAATATAATGGTAAATTGTTTTTTAGAGAATCTTTAGGATAATTGTAATACAGACTATGGATACGAACGAAAACGAAACTAATAAAACTTTCGCAAAGCACCTCTGGGTAAAAAGGGCTTGTCCAGTTCATACATGGTGAAACCAAAGAAAGAAATTTTCTTTCTTCCTTTTTTTCTTTTTCGTATCGTATATATACACTTGACCTGCATTTCATCCGATTTTAATATGCTAGGGCTATGTGTACATTTCGATCATGATAACAACTTTTACGAATATACGCAGAATTTTATTGGTCGATTTTTTTTGTTTATTTCCGATGCGAAATGCTGTCCGTTCTTTCGAATCTCTGTATTTTATATAGGCTACGATTTGAGTTTAAGTCTTGTCCTAATTCTTCCCATAAGATTATTGTTTTAAAGATTCGTAATTGCTGCGATCGTCCAAAAGATTCGGATTTTCCGCGATCGCCTAATGTATTGTATTCATTTTCGTTTTTATTTCGAAACGACCGCAAAGCATTTCTGGGTAAATCCGAACGAACGGAAATTGGCCAACAGGAAATAGGGAGTTAACAACTCGAATGTGGCAGGAAATGATACTATATAAGAGGACACTTTCATTTTCACTTTTACTTTGTTTGCACTTTATGGACACTAAATATACCGACTGAGGAAGGCTTTTAGCCGAAACGCGTCTCGGTACAATTTGTCCAGGATTTTATTAATTCAAATAAATTCATAATCTATATTTTTTGCATTCGCCACTTTTCCTTATCTCTCCACTTTTTTTGGACATCTGGATCAACTGCTGCTACACCAAAGAGGTTCGGGCTCCCACCTTAAGAGGACCCAAGGCGATACTCCTTGAGCCTGGAATTGAGAGGCTCTATAACTGGTGAGTGTGACCAATTGTAATTTAATCCTCCACTTGTATTGCACAGAGTTACGCTATGGGAGTGCCGTCTCCCGATTTTCTCTGCTTTATCTAGTAACCACCATAGATGAAAGGAGGGACGTGCCACCCTATATTTGGCCGCAAGCTATTTTCCTTGAGCCTGGATTTCCCTTAGGCTCTAATAAATGTGAGTGATATATTCATTTTATTAAATTACTTCATCCAGTATGACCATCTGCACTATTATTGCCTTTATTTCTCTCTGAGGGACACCTTTAAAGAGAAGATTTGATATCTACACACACACAGAGAAGATTGTTGCACTTGACTTCAATCAAACAAACTCTTTGAGTATTAACCATTGCACTTTTTTTACATTGTTTTTGCACAAATTGACTTAATTTTTAAAAAAAAAAAAAAAAAAAAAAAAAAAGGATTTTTTTGTACTCTTTTAACCTCATCTGTTTGGTATTTTAAAGGACATTTCTTGCATTTTAAAGGACACTTTTTTATACCTTAAAGGACACCTCTCACATTTTACTTCTATTAATCAGTTGTTCATTTAACCAACTGCTCACTGTTTTATGCGCCGTATGGTCTTGTTTATCCTAATTGTAATACATATCATATATTTCTGGTGACTTATTAAAGGAAATTTGTTTGAATGCTAATAAATGTCAGAACATTTTATATGAAATTTTACATATTCTACTTAGCAAAACTGACCACACAAACGCTTTGAATATCCTTCAAGGAGATGTCTATTTAACTGGTGTTAAAAATTAAAAAGAGTCGGTCCAAGATTTTTACAACATCCCAAGTAAGCATTCCGCTTATACAATTTTG
Organism: Leptobrachium leishanense; assembly: GCA_009667805.1. Lineage (NCBI taxonomy): Eukaryota > Metazoa > Chordata > Amphibia > Anura > Megophryidae > Leptobrachium > Leptobrachium leishanense. The sequence continues at coordinate 107,907,082 of CM019069.1, read as the reverse complement.
GAACTTAAAGGGAATCCACAATGCTGTGTATTGCCCAAAACTACAAAAAAACAATGGTTCAAGCACTACATTTTTTTTTCTTTAAGCATTCCTTATTATTTCTTTTTAAACAGCAGTTTCATTGAAACTGAATAACAATTGTCAATGAATTACCTCAAACAAAAACTCATCCTATATCAAAGAGTGATACCCAGATATATCCTTGTATGTTTACTAAATACCCAATATGGGAAAAATGTTAGAGATTTTTTTTAATAGTAGTGGCGGTGGTTACATACAAATCAAAGTGAATCAAGATGATTTAAAAAAGTATTTTGACACTAGGGGCGCTATTCCCTACTTAACGCTAAAATGGGGATGCTAACGGGGAAAACCGGTGGTCCTGAAGATACGGGACCTTTTCGAAAAGTGCTTGGAGTGCTACATATACAAAGAATACAGAGAATACAACATACAGTTGTAAAACCATACACATATAATATCCAAATTAAAAAAAATATGAAGGGAACCACTCACAAAACAAGTGGCACTACATATAAAATATATGTGTGTAAACAAGCATAGTACATATTCCAGCGTTCACTGTATAATCCCCAGCAGCCACTTGGATACCCTCCGTCCACCAGTGGAAACCACAAAAGCTCAACTTTCAGACCTCAGGATCCCGTGACCAATAATGCAGGTAAAGTAGATACCCCCGGAAGAGTAAAGCGGAGCCGAGCAAGCTCGACGCATTTCGTCCAATAAAATCTAGTGACTTTCTCAAGAGCATTGATAGGAAGATTTTAAACTCACGCTAAATGAATTGCTGAGTCCATATTGCAATTTGAATTAAATATAGATGTATTGCTTGGTCTGTCATATTTGTTAAAGACTGACACTGTCGAATGATATTGTAATCCAAGTATTAATACTATCAGGTCTATTCAAAGAAAGGTGAAATTCAGGAGAATGACTGGAGAAGTGAAAATTCTAGGTCAAAATAGCCAAACCAGAAACATTCTCCCATTTATCCCACGTTCCAAATTAGCTATTTGGCCTAGATTGTTCTCTTCTCCAGCCACTTCTCCTGATTTTCACCTTTCTCTGAATAACCCTGAATGCTTACTAGGTGAAAGGAATAGGTTACTTATCAAGATTTTGTTATTTGTTTCTGTGGATAAAGGTCAATTTAGCGAATAGGCCCCAACCACAATACCAAGTTTGTGATCTAGGTGATACCTCGTTAACTGAATGCTTTACGTGTCCAAGGTTTATGGTTGTTTTATACGGGGAGATCTTATGATGAGGGGATATAACTATCAGGTCTATTCACTAAGGGTGAAACTCGGGAGAATTGGCAGGAGAAGTGAAAAATCTCGGTCAAAATAGCCAAACCAGAAAAATTCGCCCATTTATCTCACGTCTCAAATCAGCTATTGTCAGGCGGACACACGTACCCGTAGGTAGCTACGGTCAGCCCTAAGGCGAAACAGGAGGCTGGAACCCTAAATGCGATACCAGTCCTTATAGTCGGCTGGGTTACGCAGTAGCTAGAAGTGAACCTATAAGGCAGGGACGTAGGCAAGGAGGATAGAAACCAGTCCCTAGGGTGGCTGGTATAGAAACAGGACAGTACGGAGTACCAGAGAGTGTACGTCAAGCTTGTACACGTAGGTCAAATGATATGCTTAGGTAGATACACAGGTAACCAGAAAACCCCCGAACTCTAATCACAATACCAGTCCTTGAGGTGGCTGGGGTAAGTGATAGCGAGTAGTAAATCAGCTCAGTACATAGGGAAAAACCAAATGCAACGTCAAATACATAAGCCGGGTCAGAGGGATATGGAGATACTCAGAGTCGGTCGCCAAAAGCAAGGTCATGCACAGTAAGTCAAATAGGAATCTCAGAATACAGCACCAAAGGGTATAGCAAGCTAAAACCACGAAAGGGCGCAGAGAAAAGCAAAAAGCAGGTTTAAATCACGCGCCCTGCCTCCCGATTGGCCAACAGGATCACATGACGCAGGAGGCACCACGGTGGAGGCGTGATGACGTCATACCGCTGGGAACCCTCAAACCCGGAAGCGGCGATGACACGCGCGCATAGGACGCCAGGAGGGACCGCGAGGAGGACGCAACCCTCGGGAGCGCCAGGGACGGGCCAGCCACCGGGTCCTAACAGCTATTTGGTCTTGATTGTTCTCTTCGCCTGCCACTTCTCCTGAGTTTCACCTTTACTGAATAGACCTGTATGTTTAATAATAATTAATTTGTTCATATTAATGTGGGATGTGGTCTGCAAACCTAGCTACTTGTCAATCATATTATTGTTTGTCTCAGTACAGCCACTAATTATTGCCTATATTTGCTCATAAAATCATATATTACTTGATTAGTTGACAACATATGATTGTACTGGACTTAATGGGGTGAATAAATCTTTATTCGATTTGATTCCCAATTACGTAGTCTCGTATCATCCTAAATAATTTTATTGTGTCTACAAATACACTATGTTGCCAAAAGTATTCGCTCACCTACCTTGACTCGCATATGAACTTAAATGACATCCATAAATATGACGTTGGTCCACCCTTTGCAGCTATAACAGCTTCAACTCTTCTGGAAAGGCTGTCCACAAGGTTTAGGAGTGTCTTTATAGAAATTTTTGACCGTTCTTCCAGAAGCGCATTTGTGAGGACACACACCAATGTTGGACAAGAAGGCCTGGCTCTCAGTCTCCGCTCTAATTCATCCCAAAGGTGTTCTATCGGGTTGAGGTCCGGACTCTGTGCAGGCCAGTCAAGTTCATCCACACCAGACTGTCATCCATGTCTTTATGGACCTTGCTTTGTGCACTGGTGCACAATCATGTTGGAAGAGGAAGGGGCCAGCTCCAAACTGTTCCCACAAAGTTGGGAGCATGGAATTGTCCAAAATGTCTTGGTATGCTGAAGCATTCAGAGTTCCTTTCATTGAAACTAAGGGGCCAAACCCAGCTCCTGAAAAACAACCCCACACCATAATCCCCCCTCCAAACTTTACACTTGGCACAATGCAGTCAGACAAGTACCGTTCTCCTGGCAACTGCCAAACCCAGACTCGTCCATCAAATTGCCAGATGGAGAACTGTGATTTGTCACTCCAGAGAACGCGTCTCCACTGCTCTAGAGTCCAGGGGTGGCGTTCTTTACACCACTGCATCCAACGCTTTGCATTGCACTTGGTGATGTATGGCTTGGATGTAGCTGCTCGGCCATGGAAACCCATTCCATGAAGCTCTCTGCGCACCATTCTTGAGCTAATCTGAAGACCACATGAAGTTTGGAGGTCTGTAGCGATTGACTTAGATTTGGATGTGATTTACTTAGATTTTGCCAAAGCTTTCGACACAGTTCCACACAAAAGGTTACTATTTAAATTAAGAAAAAATGGTCTAGATGAAAATACTTGTTCTTGGATAGAAAACTGGCTAAAAGATAGGGTACAGAGAGTGGTCATAAATGGTACATTTTCAAGATGGACACCAGTGGTAAGTGGTGTCCCTCAGGGGTCTGTTATAGGACCAATACTATTCAATTTATTTATAAATGACCTTGAGATAGGCATTGAAAGTCATGTATCAGTATTTGCAGATGACACAAAGCTAGGAAAAGTAATACAATGTGAGCAGGATGTTACTTCGCTGCAGAGGGATTTAGATAAATTGGGGGACTGGGCACTTAAATGGCAGATGAAATTTAATCTAGATAAATGTAAAGTTATGCACTTTGGAGTGAAGAACACACAAGCAATTTATACCCTAAATGGTACGGAGTTGGGGAAATCCAAGCAGGAGAAGGATTTGGAATAATCATAGACTTCAAACTAAGTAACAATGTGCAATGTCAAACAGCAGCCGCCAAGGCCAGCAAAGTACTGGCATGCATTAAAAGGGGAGTTCACTCACGGGATGTAAACATAATTTTGCCTCTGTATAAATCAATGGTCAGGCCGCACCTTGAATATGCCGTGCAATTTTGGGCACCTGTCTTAAAAAAAGATATTATATCGTTAGAAAAAGTGCAGAGACGGGCAACTAAATTAATAAGGGGGCTGGAAGGGTTAAGTTATGAGGAAAGACTAACAAGCTTAAACCTGTTTAGTTTAGAGAAAAGGCGCCTTAGAGGGGATCTGATAACCTTATATAAATATATACGGGGCCATTATCAACCATTGTCTGATAACCTATTCATTAACAGGACTATACATAGGACAAGGGGTCATCCATTTAGACTGGAAGAAAGAAAATTTAGCTTAAAGCATAGGAAGGGTTATTTTACGGTGAGAACAATAAAGCTGTGGAATTCTCTGCCTGTTGAGGTGGTTGGGTCAGAGTCTGTACAGACTTTTAAAAAACGACTGGATGACTTCCTGCAGACACAGAATATTAAGGGTTATAATATTTAATATGTGGGTAAAAGCTTCTTGATCCAAGGAGAAATCTGACTGCCATTCTGGGGTCAAGAAGGAATTTTTTCCCAGTATGTTGCATATTGGCGAGCGCTTCAAACTGGGTTTTTTGCCTTCTTTTAGATCAACAGCAGTAGGTTATGTGGGAGAGGCTGAACCCGATGGACGCATGTCTTTTTTCAGCCTATATAACTATGTAACTATGTAACTATGTAACTCTGCAGAAAAGTTGCCGACCTCTTCGCAATATGTGCCTCAGCATCCGCTGGCCCCGCTCCATCAGTTTACGTGGCCTACCACTTCGTGGCTGAGTTGCTGTCATTCCCAAACAAACACTTCCACGTTCTTATAATACAGCTGACAGTGGAATATTTAGGAGCGAGGAAATTTCACAACTGGATTTGTTGCACAGGTGGCATCCTATCACAGTTCCATGCTGGAATTCACAGAGCTCCAGAGAGCGACCCATTCTTTCACAAATGTTTGTAAAAACAGTCTGCATGCCTAGGTGCTTGATTTTATATACCTGTGGCCATGGAAGTGATTGGAACACCTGATTCTGATTATTTGGATGGGTGAGCGAATACTTTTGGCAATATAGTGTATCTACATAGGCTCAAAAGAACTCAGGATTGTAAGTATTACATGTTAAGATTTATATTAATGGATTGTTAATTCTCATTTTAATGTAAAATAACCAACCTAACTATACCATTGGTTTTGGAGGCACTGTTATATATATATATATATATAGAGAGAGAGATTACAGATCTTTACAAAACTCCCAAAAAGATCTTCAGTGTTTGGGCCAAAAGGTAACTCCATTCCTCCTGCAAAAATAGTTGAGGAACCGTGTTCCCAAACGTTCCTGCTTGGCCTTGGTTCTGTCCTCTATTTCTTCATTATTGGAGAAGTATTCCCATTCTTATTCTGAGATTTACATTGCCGCTTTCTCCTGAAAATTACTTACTAAATTTTCTTCCAACCAAGGTAAGTATATCGCAGAAAATTATGATGTCCCATATCTAAGAAGTGGCTAAATCCAATATAGTTTAATTTCCAACCCTGTCCTCAGGGTCCTCTAAGTGGCCTGATTTTAAGGATTACCTTAGCGTAATGCAAACTGAATGCTGGTAGCAAATTATATCACTTTTGCTTCAGATAACTCAAAAATCTGGCCTGTTGGTAAGCCCTGAGAACAAGCTTGGGTATGATTGCCTATTAGAAAATGGTCATTAAGGATTTAAGACTAAACATTCCAAAATTTACCTCAATGCAGAAAGATAATTGCTTAGTGCAATTGCATAATTTGTCTAAATTTTGCCACAAAACTGGCAGACTAAGGGCTATATTACAATCTTCGCACAAAGCGAATTTTGCGCCAAGCGGAAAACGTTTGCGCACGCAAATCACCGCTGGAATTACAATCCTCGCGGCTTTTTTCTTCCTCCGATCAATTGCGCGCGCAATCAGGACGCGGCCAAATGCTCGCGCAGTACCGTCTCGCGCAAAAAACAGTGTGCGAACAGTTTTTTCCTCGCAATTCAGCCAATCAGAATTAAGAACCACAATTATCTCACGTTAAGAAATTGGGCCTGCCAAAGTCTATCTGAGCATACATGCTGCAGCAATAATACATGCACACACAACTTCTCCATTTTATTGGTTTGGTATGAGTAGAATGTGTAACTATACTTTGCTGCATTTTTTTTTATGGGCTGGTGTATTTTGGTTCGGCCAGGTTGTTCAGATTTGCCATTAACACCAGCTTTTAGGAGTTGCTAAAATTATGCACGCAAAGACCATGCATTAATTACCGCGAATAGATTGTAATACCATCCGTGTACCAGCGCACATTCGCATTTGCACTCACAATGTTAAGTATAGGACTCGCGCAGTGCAGTAAGCTCGTGCAGGGTTCGCACAGGTTCACCCGCGGTAGACGTTTGCACGCGGTTATTGCGCTGACTATGTAATACGGGATTAGGCGCAAATGGTTTTACCCCTCGCGTTAATGTTTTTTTTGCACCGGCACAAACGTTTGCGCGAAGATTGTAATTTAGCCCTAGGTATTCCAAACACACATATGATATGGAACCTTCATATTTTGCCTTTTCTTTGTAATGGCATTGATCTTGGATGTCCCATCTGTAATCTGCTGAAGCCATTGTCTTTGTTTGGCGATCATGGTACCATATGCTCTGATCACCCCTGAAAATACCACTTTACCCAGCCTAAGTTACATCCTACATCTTACCCACGAGAAACCCCTAATCTAATTGTTCACAGACATTTTGGACCACATTATTTCCTCATCTACTAAGTTTTATTGTTTTTTGAACACCACTGTTTCATGAATTTTTATTATATATTTATTTTGTGGCATGAGTTAAGACATAGGTATTCAGCAATGTAATTAATGGTATGCACAATATTTTTTATTTTGTCTCATATACATCCTCTCTCAACAGAGTCATTTCTCGCAAACATAAATTTTTTCTTACACGTTTTGACAGGATTCTGAGTCAGGTGTAAATTTACTGAGTCTGGCAAAATGACTATAGAGTAGAGAACAAGTGATTAGCGTTGAGCTATGACAGCTCCTTCCTTGCACATCAATCACACATCAGTGCTCTGCTGCAGGGCGCTGCTATGCCTCAGACATAGTTTCCAAGCAGATAAGAGGCACTCCAGGTGTAGTATGCACAGGTCTTTATGTAAAATGGAGATAAATTCATGGTGACATTTCGGCCCGCAAGGCCTTAATGAAGCCATGGCCGTCACCTTGATTTTATCTCCATCCTGAATAAAGATCTGTGTATGCTACACCTACAGTGCCTCTCACTTTTTGAAGATTACCAACTCGATATACTTTTTCATAAAGGTCTATTCAAAGAAAGGTGAAACTCAGGAGAATGACTGGAGAAGTTAAAATTCTAGGTCAAAACAGCCAAACCAGAAACATTCTCCCATTTATCTCACTTACCAAATCGGCTATTTGGTCTAGATTGTTCTCTTCTCCTGCCAGTTATGGTTTTCACCTTTCTCTGAATAACCCTGATAGTCATGTTTACACCGTATTCAGAATATAATGCATGGTATAAATGAGTTAATAGTCATTTGTACTATCATCCCAGTTGAGGATGATCCAACATCTCTTTACCCAGATGTGTCTCACCACCACATATCTCTAGAAACAAAATAAATAAATAAACCAAGTAAATAAACCAACGAGAACTCTGAATAGAGATGTCTACACTGGTCAATAGATTTTTATGCTAGACAGAACTTTTCACATGCTGCTTACCAGCCTAAATAAATTATCTATTCTATTCCACAAACTGAATTATCCTCCTTATACTGTCCTGTAATTTTCCTGACTCTACCCATACATTCTTCTATCCAATGCTCTCACCCGTTCCTCTCTGTCACTGTCCCACTTCCTACCTTATTACTTGAGGGTGAACAGTTCACACATATATTCACCTCAACTCCAAATATACCCACAGCTGTCCATTGTGCCTCCCTCTTACAATGGCTTTCAGTCCTCTTCATCTCCTCCTGCCATTCATGGCTTCGGACTTTTTGCTGGACTGCACCAATGCTGTGGAACTTTCTTCCCCAATCAGACTGTTACCTACCTTTCAAAGACTTAAATCCTCGCTTAAAACCTACGTATTTTGAGAAACTGTTTCCATAGTAAGCCAATTGCTTTACCCGTTCTTTAGTCCACTGTACGATATTACCCTGACTTTATAATGTGCTACAAAGAACTTCCTTTTGTCTCCACCCGATTCCCTGTAGATTGGAAGCTCCTTAGGGAGCAGGGCCCTCCCTACCTCTTGTCTTCTTTGCTATGTACTACCCTAACTTATTTTATCCCCTGCACCACACTGAAAAATATATCACAATACAAATAAACAAAGTAATAATATCTTGTTTCTTCATTTTACTACATTGAACATTAATGATGTAACATGCAGCAGGATAAAAAATAATTCAGCAGAAGAAGACCACATCCTCTGTAAAATCTGGATTTTTACTTGTAATATTTGTGTCCAAGTAATAATATTAGCTTGCCGTCTGGCATTTATAAAACATGTTGATTCCAATTAGTCACATTGTTTTTCAAAAATATTCCCGAATATGATCCCTTAAAGGGACGATTCTAGGCACCATAACAATTTGAGCTTATTAGAATGTCTGTAGGCCCCTGCAGTTTTCATGAAAACCAGCATAAAAGCTGATATTCTAACCCATTCAGCCAAGAAACCTACATGCCAGTTTTAAGGAGTTACGTTTCCCGGTGCACAGATTGAATTAGTCCTAGAGCCATTGTGTAGGACAGCAATTAATAACATTTGTAAGGATTGTATTTTAAGGATGTAAGGATGTGCTGCCACGAGCATCCCCTCCATAGTGTCCATAGGACTCCATTGAGGCTTCAGCTGCCGGTCACATGACCTGCAGGATCTCACCTCGCGAGATCCGGCAGGTCAGCGGAGTGATTCGCAGAGGGAGACTTTTTCCCCCCAGTCTCCCTCTGTTCCTGGATGCAAGGTTAAGCGGATCGAGCAGCCGTTCTCGCTGCGGGATGACAGGTGAGTATCTGTTGGTATATTTTTCGGCTGGTGCTGACAGATTCCACAGAAGCGGAATCTGTTATCACCAGGTCCTAGCTGTGGTTAACTTTTGAGTTAACCGCAGCGGGATGGCAATTAGTGTTAGGACTTTGTAATAAACACTTTGCACTCCCCATGTTCACCATAGGGAGCGCGAAGTATAGTAAGCTCATGGTGAAAAGCGCACGCTCCGAATCAATAACCGGTTCTTTAACCCGTTAGCGTTTGGAATGTAATATGGGTGGCCCACGCTAGGGCCAAAGCTAATGTTAACGCTCACACAGCTGAACCCCAGCGTTAGTGTGTAGAATGTAATATGGCCCGCAGTTATGTATACATGTGTAGCGCTGTGTTAAAATCTTGCTGTGGTAGTACCTATTTTTGGCCACAAGATGGAGACTATCGCGATCAGAGACACTGGACATTGGGACTACAATTCCCGGCATGCTTTGCAGAGAGACAGGAAGTGGGTGGGGACTGGACACGTACATCCTCCGCCTCGTGGAGAACGCGCCAGAGCGCGCCAGGGAACGAGAGAGAGCAGACGCAGTGCCATAGATTGTAAGAGGGCCTAGGCCAGAGAGCAAGTGAGCCTGTCAGTGCTTTTACCGGGTCATTCCGCCTAAGGAGAAGGAGCCTTCCAAGTTCCAGAGTTGCTGCAGATTGAACCAACCGAAGACCTCGAGTAAGGAGTCACCGCAAGTTGATCGGGTACAGAGAGCAGGCGGTGAGCTGGGAAAAGTCGTGGACAAACTACGGGAAGTGAGACAACGGATCCGGCCGCTAGTATCCCCAGTCAAGGTCGAGCGGAGAGACGTCCTGGGTCAGCGGAGCCTAAAGCAACCGGTGGATGGGTGAGAGGCCTCCAAGGCCATTTGTAATACAAAGAACACGCTGCTGTTTTCTCTTTAAAGTCCACAGGGCCCCAACTTGACTAGTCGAAGACATTCCTTAAGTAAATTCACTGGCCAGTTGAACAGTACCCGGGTACCATACACACATACACACCTTTTACATTTCGGGACTTAACCTGTGCAGGACTCACTTCTGTTGCGAATCGGAACGGGGGTTAAAGATACGTTCCGAAATATATTTTTCTCTTTCCGCTGCGCGTTTACCGTGATACGAAGAGATTGTATATTCTGGGGTTCCGCTACGTGTCCCTTTTCCGAATATTTGTGCAATTGCATTTCTTTTATGTTCGGTTACGAATATTTTATTTTCCGAAATACGACGCCTCGTGTTTCGGTTCTTTTCCGCTACGCGTTTTACCGCAATACGAAAGTACTGTAATAATATCTGTGAATACCGTATCTCAACATCTGCTTATTATTTTAGTAAACTATTTAAATGATAAAAACCCACAACTGTGTTGGAGTATATTTATTCTCTAGTGCGGGGAGACTGACCCGTGGTTCATTTTCAGCGGCTCCTCCGGGAGTGAGCGCTACACATGCCATGCCAATGGACAGATTACCAGTTTTTTCTTCTAAATAATCACTGTGCCGGACTAGCTGCCTGGGTACCTCCATCAGAAGGTTCTCCCTCGCTCTAGAATCTCCCAGAAACAGTGTTCTTTTCATGGGTATTGCAAAGGGATCATCACCCAGTAACTTGGCAACACTAGCACTGAGTGAGAAACAGCTCGGTTTATATTGAAAATGGCAAGGGACAGCACATTTATACACAACACAATCTTGACAACAGAGCATAATCCTGTTAACAATAGACAATAGGATGCACCCAGACGGCTTGGTGCCTCCATTAGCGGCCATTTTAGCGTATCCTGAAGATGGTCCATTTTCGAGGGGGACTGCGAGGTAGTGGTGGCAATCCTGGGGGTACCATTTGATAGCTCAGGCCCCCATGGGATCACAGACCAAAAAGCGCCCAGATCCACTGGCGGGGGCCGGAATGGCAGCATGTGGAAGATACCCTGGGTGATACTATACAACCGCTGCTGCTTGAACCCCGCGGGTTAAGAAAGGCTCAAAAACCCTGGTTCCCGATGGAGCTCCCTCACAAAAATCACCCAAACCATAGCTCCCATGAGAGTAACCCTAACACCAAAAGAGTGCGCTGATGGAGCAAAGGGCTTTTTGGGGGACACCAGTGGTTAAGGTTTTAGCGGATGTCTCCATTAAGGTGAATGGCATGCAGTCCTTTGGGGATTGGCTGACACGTCTAGCTCCTGATAGTGATTGGCTTGAGTCTCAAATCAGGCTGCCGGTCGTGGGGGGAACACAGGGAACACCAGGGACAGACTTAAGGGCATGTAGGTTATGCTGGAAAAGTCACAAAACACCACTTTTCAGCATACACACAAACCAATAAACTTAAAAGAGGGAAATAGCGAGGAATAAGATTTTAGTAATGTCACTGCAGCCGGTGGCCATGACAATCACCAACCTCACTTTATGGATAGGAACTTGCCACCCACGCCAGTGTCCCATATTTAGAGAAGAGTTACTTATTTTTGCTTTTTTTTAAACAAACATTTTACATCACCCTGCTTGAAAAAGAAAAATTACACTTTTTGATACATGAGGTTGAGGACTGAACAGTTGCCACAGTTGGTGTATTAAACTGAGCTATCACATGTAATAAATGATGCTATGCATATACTGGTAAACTACATATATTACACATATTTATATAGTTGTGTTTATTATTGCAGAAGTCACCTGCACATCATAGCAATTCAAAGAATTGCATCCCAGAGCTCCTGTGCCACATTCCCCATATGCAGCAAGGAATTCTGGGTAGGATATGCAAATGACCTCTGTCTCGCTTTTATGCATCTTGGGTCTGTTAGGCTAGGGTCAGTCGAACGCATTTTTCGCGTCGACCGTCAAAAAGTGCATCCGAACGAATGGACGTATTTTTTCACAGAATATGCGATAACGGTCATACGATGCGCAATTACGGCCGTGATTTTTGTACGGATCCAAACCAGGAAACTTTGGGTGTCTGGACATTATGTTGGCCGGACATGAGCAGCGTCTGACGTCTCCTAATCACGCCGCTATGAGGACGCAGCGCACTCTGTACGTCAGTAATAGCGGTTAGACGTTCTCGAAAAAATGCGTTCTTTTGCCACTTTCGTGCGGCCGTTCTTCGTATGTTGCCCGGCATTGGACTTCATTTGCTGCTAGCACGGCCGTGATTAAGTGCGGCTAAACGAACGTTAATACTGCATTCGTCTGACCCTAGCCTTATACACACACAAACACACTCTATATAATTCAGCCAGAACATGTATATCTTATAACGGGAACACAGTGCAACATACAAAATACAGAGGTAAAAAACTGGTAATAAAAATTGGTTTCAAAAAGATGGGGGGTTCGGTAACAAAACGGGGTTCAATTACAAGGTGTGATAGAATTTTTTTTCATGGAAAAACCAACGGCACATTAGAGTGAACTGTTAATAATGCATGAACGACTTCATAACCAAAAAACACAATAGCAGGAACAGAAGTAAACATATAAGCAACAAAAACAATAACAAAAGCTGATGATTCATATGTTTACATAATTCCATGATTATTTCCATATGTACAAATGATGCATCTCATCTGCTTATTAGTGCAGACGTGCTGATTCAAATGCCAAATCAGAACTGGGAAAGAGCCAGTAGAGTTTCTAGTCTCCTACGCTCTGTAGCGGTATTAATCACACAAACCTGCTGTAGGAGAACATTTTTTCTGAAATGAAAATATGTTAGTATGTTTTCTTGGAGGTGCCACAATTCGAAAATCTAATAAGAGAATGGAATAAAGATCTAAGTACATAATAAATAAAACATATAAAGCCTGTGCTTGAATCATTTCTCTTCATGACGAAAAGGGCTAATTAAAATTATTTTTGATGCTTTGTTCATAGCAGCTGCAGTTTTAGGAAGGTATAACCTTTACTAAATTATTCATCAAAAGTAACCAGTGACAAATCTGCTGTGATTATTTATAAGCTGAGGCGAAGGAGCGATAAAAATTATCACAGCTTTAAAAACTGGACATGGAATGAATGAGAATTCAAAAAGGTATCTGGATGTGCATTAAAGGCAAAAATAGTCCCCCTTCCCTTAAAAAACACTCCTTACCTAGAGACTCAAATGATGTTGTTCTATGCGGAGCATACATTGGACTGAAGATATGGATAGTTGTATAGAGAAGTAGGTTACTCTGAATTTGATCGGCTTGGATTTTAATGAGTCACTTGGTGAAAGGCTGGCAACAAATGCACAAATTGATATATGTTGCTTTGGATGGAAATACTGAATGATATTTCTCCAATCTGCATTATCAATAGAGTATGAAAAAACGTTGGCATTTCCAGTCTGGAATGCATCTTCTACTCTATTCAGATTTTGTCTGTTTAATTAAGAAAAAAATATATATGTTATTCCTGTACATGCACAACCCTGTATAATGCCTACAATAGACAGATGAGATTTTTGGTTCACTTTTAGTAGTACACATTAAATATAGGGAGTAAAGGAAGTATGCACTATATACAGAAAAAATGGCGTTGCGCCTATACTCACCAGAGCGGCTGCAACAGCCAGGAGTAACAGCCCAGTTCATGTATAAAACATAACAAGAGAAAAAAGATGTAATCTGCGCTCGTTTCTATATATTTCCATGTACAACAATGTACATATATATTCATTGTATATATATATGTTACGGGTAAAGCCAGGCGTGCGTTAATCCTAGGATTACCCGGGTATTCCTGACATCACCCAAAACTGCTGGGTAAAGCTGCAAAAAAATGAAAATTTCGGACTTTACCCGGGTAATCTGAGGACTATCCACAGCTGCACCTGAGTAATCTGCAGAGCATCCAGCCATTCTTGGGTAAAAGGGAATTTTGCTATTCTCAAGGGATATTATAAACGAAAATGGCTAAAGACATATATGGCTAAAGAGATATAATTTCATTAAAAATAACAAAGATACACAATTTTGTTATCAGTCAGATGACAGTTTGCAGCTTTATCCGGGTAATCCTCGGAATTCAGTCATCTGTAACCTGCTGAAAGGCTAAGAAAAGCTGAGTACCCAGAGGCGTTTGTATGCTTTGCAGATTACCTGGATAAAGTGCGATGTTTCGTTGCACATCACGCTTTATCCAACAACACTAGGGTAATGTGCGAATTACCTGGTTAAAATAGAGCAGAAAAGCGGAGTACCCAGAGGCCTCTGGATACTTTGCAGATTACCCGGGTAAAGTCCGAAATTTAATTTCACTTCGGATTTTTGCTAATGACGCCTGGGTAATGTCAGGATTACCCGGTTAATCCTAGGATTAACCGCACTCCTGGCTTTACCCGTAACATATATATTACACACTAAACCAGTACTAGCCAGGTCTAGGGGAGCCAGAAACACACGGGTCCAGCAAACAAGTCGGGTCAAGGTGAGTCAGAAATACACAAGTCCCATAAGTAGCCTGGTGAAACACAAAAGAAAAATAATGCTAGAAATATAGAGGGTGCTGACAAGTCTGAGAAAGAACCATGAAAGAGTCACATTTTTATACATTTTTTGCTGTAGCATTCTAGCAGGACATGATGTGTACATACATTATGAATAAGCAGAGTCTGCCGAAAAAAAAGGATATATAATTTGTCTGGGTCGTATGATAAAACATGACTTTAAATCCTGTTTTAACATGAGTACAAAACAGTAAAAATTTGCTCATTACACAGAGCTGAAATGGCTTAGCAGTGTAGGGGTTAATATGCATTTGGGATGGTTTTCTTTTTAAGTGTTGTATCACTGATGGTTATTTTTTAGTCTTCTTAAGGTGTGCTGTTCATACGCTGTTCAAAGCTGCTGCTTTTTAGAGTCCAGAGAGGGTTAATTTATCCCATTGCTGGTTCTTTTTCGACCTCTGGGGCACCTATATAGATACACCCTGGGGTATAGCATCTCATCTTCTTAGACGATGTCCATTGATTTAAATCTCACTCCATTAATAAAATTCAGGGAATCATGACTGTAGCAGATCAGCTACCCTGCAGGGGTAGCTCCGTCTGTGGTGCCGAGTCTTGCTGGAGAGCTTAGCCGGGTAGCGAGCTAGCAAGGTGGGAGAGAGATTGGCAACGGTCCCTGGATGGTCTGGAAGCGAATAATTCAGTAAAGCTGGCTTATTCAGTGATTATGCCCTCCCAAAATACTAGTTGTGACTCAGTACAGGTTTGAAGGTAAATCAGAGTGTATTTAGAATGGGAACAGACAGTGCTTATATACAAAATATAGCCATGCACATTCAGACTTCCCGCCCACCCCAACAGTTCTGATTGGTTGGTTCCAAGACCATTGCAGGCTTCTTTCAGGTCCTCTCAGTCTTCACTTGGGTCCACTGGTTGTATGCAGATGAAGTCTTGACCTCACAGTGACCACATACAGTGATTTACATAACCCATTGTAAAGGGAATCAGATAGTGGGTGGCTGAGACAATGTGACTCCCAACCTTTCAGAACAGGTAAACAGATAACAGATATCCAAAGAGAAAGCACTTTTGCATAATCCACAAGTTACTGAAACCTATTGTATATTCTATACAAAGGAAAGCATTTGACACTAGTGGCAGGTAGTGTCTTTAAAAAACCACATTCAGCTAAAGAAATAGAAGTCTATTTAAAACTAAAAATGAGCAATTGACAATACATTTAAAACCACACAACATAACTGAGCATTAACTAGCAGGATGGTGCAGGGGAAAAACATGATTAATTAGAAGTCTAGCAACAGTTTTACACTAAATCTAACAAATGAAATTAGTTCCTATAAATAAAGGGTAAACGAAATATAACAAAATAAGAATGAAATTAAACTAAATAAATCCTGTGACGGCCGTTCCGTCACATAGCTCTCCCAGTCCCATGATGGCAGACCCGGTGAGACCCTCTACGGGTCCGCTTGGGGATGTCCAGGTGCAAGTGTCTTTAAAAAGTCTCAAGTTTGGGTTGCTGGGGCAATGCTTTGCCAACCCCCAAAAGTCTTTCGGTCCATAGTCCGTAGGGAGGAGGCTGGCCCCCAGGCTTCTCCAACTGCCCCCTTGGTCTGGACCGGTGTCCGACGGACCATACAGACACCCGGGGCTGGTACCCTGCCACAGGGAAACAACCGGCCCTGGTGGGACGTTGAGGGCTTTTTCTCCTCCTGGTCTCCTAGGCCCTCGCTGGTGGGCAGCCTTGCTGGCACCATTTCCTGGGGCAATGACCAGCTGGGGAGGGGTACCGCCTGTACCTGTGCCTCGGTCAGAAGCTGGGTGGGAGATGGGATGACCGGTGTCTCCAGAAAGAGTGGTTGTGGATCTGGGCCATCTGCCCAGCGTCTCTGGGTCACCCACTTGCAAATCCCAGCACCATCAACAATTCCACAATGGGAGTCCTGGGGAACGGGAGCAGCAGCATGCCGTTGCTTGGCACAGGGGACACCTCCACCCTCACGCTGGGGCTCAAAACGTTGGGGAGCGAGACCTGCCATCTCCCCTTCCGGGATTATTACCTGTCGCTGGGAAGAGGTACCGCCAGTACTCTCTACCTGGGGTAGCCGCTGCTGTGGTGGAAGGAGACCGACTGACTCCCCACCCTGGAACTCATAATGCGGTGCACCGTCACAGGCACTGCGTTCTGCTGATAGCTCCTGACGAACTGTACTTGCCCAGTCTGATGCTTTCTCCGGCCCAGATGGCATGCTGTGCTGAAGTTGTAGGCTCTCTGCCTCCTGCGTAGCAGTGGAGGCCAGTAGCTGGGTCTGTAGTTCAGGAGAGGAGCGGATTGTCAGTACCTTGGGCTCCTCGGCGAGAAGGTAGTTCTCCTCAAGTTCTGCTGTGGCAGGGCAGGGGTAGAGGTTAGCGGTCCTCTGCCGTGGTGACAGTTTTTATGCTGAAGTGGGGGGCCGCTCCCCCATGTATGAATGGCTATCCTTGATCCCTGACGCCACCAGCCACCCGGGCTGGCCGACCTGCACTTCTCGGGCACCGTGGAATGGACCGTAGCCTCTTTCACAGCGGGCCGTAGCATGTCCGCTGTCCCCCACTCCTCTATCCATACTTGGGTAGGAACGCTTGGTTCGGGTTCGGGATTCCCTGCCGGGTACGCCAGCAATTGGCACAGGGGGGCTGAGTCTCCCGCTCCCTCGTCTGGCACCCGATATTCTCCCCGGTTTCTGGAGCCTCCAGCTGGGGGCAGAGGGTAGCCGAGCCCTGTCCCGATGCCAGCTCTGCTGCTGGGTTGGGGAACCGCTCCCCCGTACATAAATTGTCTTCTTCACGCGCTGAAGTGCCTGCTGATGCAAGCAGTGAATCTGGGCAAACTGCCCCACATCTCCTGGGCTCCGTGGAAAGGACCGCAGCCTCTTCCTTGGCGGGCCATGACATTGTCGCTAGCTCCTCCACCCATCCCTGAGCAGGAGCACTCCATTGGGACTCTGGGTCTCCTGGTGAGCTCTCTGGCCATCTGCCTGGGTGGGCCTCAATCTCACCCATTGTCTTCCAGTTCTCCTCTTTCCACAGTGGACCGCTGTCCTGACGGCTCTCGTTGGTGGAGACCGCAGTCCCATCCACCGGTGCACTTCCACTGACCTTGGTAGGTGTCCGAAGTACTTGCTCACTCTGCTCCGCTGCAGGTTCTGCAGGAACGGTACTTGCTGAGTCCTCTGTCTTTTCCCCGGACGGCATGCTGTGCTGCGGCTGCAGGATAGTCACCTCCTCTGTAGCAGTTGAGGCCTGGGATGCATTCTGCAGCTGGGGAGAGGGGCCGACTGCCTCCTCACCCTGGTGCTCCAAACCAGCAGAAGATCCTGAAAGTAGGTTGGCACCACCGGGTTCTGTTGGCAGCTCTTCTGCCATGTCCATCGGGGTAAGAGCGAGCGGGGGAGCGTCCTCAAACAATCTCCTGTATCCCTGCTCCAGCTCCCACTCTTGCGTGGCTAGCCAGTCCAGATCACTGCTCAGCCCGAGGTCGTCAAGGTGCTCACATTCCCGAAAGTCCCGGATCTCTTCCCATCTCAGTTTAGCTGTACTGCCAAAGGAGGGGTCGTCCTGGAGAGCGTCAAATATTAATCCTGGGCCGTCGTAGTCATAGCCCTCCATAGGATCTTTCCTCTCCAACTTTGGACACAGGTTGGCAGCATACCATTCCAGTGCCCGGTACCCGTCCTCCAGCCATAGCTCCGTCTGGATCAGGTTCTCCAGTTGGGACAGTCTTTCTACCTGGGGTTGCACTCCTAGGAATGGCACCTGCAGGTCCCACAGTCTCCAGTATTTCTCACCCAAGGTAGGAAGAATCTTTCCAAGGTAGTCCTGTTGAAGCTGTAGGACGTCCCTCCAGAGCTGCTGCCGTGCCGAGTCATTATGCCACAACACCTCCTGGCCGAAACCTGGATCACTGTGCTGGTCAGGCGCTTCCATTCCTTGGTCCCAGAACTCCTCTTCCACGACTGCAGGGAGTATCTCCTGGGGCGCGGTAGATTCCCCGAGCTGGTACCGCAACTCGGCCACTCTGAGCTGACTGACCCCTGCCAAAACGATAGCGATCACATCCGCCGGGGGGTTGGCTCCGACCAGGGCCAGCTTCCATTGTACCTCTTGGCGCCATTCTGTGGCTTCTGAGTCCTCGTGGAGGGCCAGACTTGTCTGTTCGTCCTCCATCAGGTCCTTGGTGAGGGCAGCCTTTGGCTTACCACTGACCGCTTTATCCCTGGCTTTGAGAAGTTCCTTGAGGACCGTGCGCTTCCAGCCGTCGTAGCACTGAGCAATACAGGTTGAACGGCTGTAGGACGGTGTAGCAATCTCTTGAATCCCCGGGTGTCTGAGACCGGGGTCAAGCCAGCGGCTGTATTTCCCCCTGCTGGGCTGGTCTCAGAATCTCCCCGGGTGATGTGCTGCTCCAGGCGCTCGGCGGTTGTGGTGCCCGAGACCGGGGTCAAGCTAGCGGCCATATTTCCCCCTGCTTGTCTGGTCTCGGAGATCCCACCGCAGCCAGCCAATGTAACAGATCAGCTACCCTGCAGGGGTAACTCCGTTTGCGGCGCCGAGTCTTGCTGGAGAGCTTAGCCGGGTAGCGAGCTAGCAAGGTGGGAGAGAGATTGGCAACGGTTCCTGGATGGTCTGGAAGCGAATAATTCACTAAAGCTGGCTTATTCAGTGATTATGCCCTCCCCAAATACTAGTCGTGACTCAGTACAGGTTTGAAGGTAAATCAGAGTGTATTTAGAATGGGAACAGACAGTGCTTATATACAAAATATAGCCATGCACATTCAGACTTCCCGCCCACCCCAACAGTTTTGATTGGTTGGTTCCAAGACCATTGCAGGCTTCTTTCAGGTCCTCTCAGTCTTCACTTGGGTCCACTGGTTGTATGCAGATGAAGTCTTGACCTCACAGTGACCACATACAGTGATTTACATAACCCATTGTAAAGGGAATCAGATAGTGGGTGGCTGAGACAATGTGACTCCCAACCTTTCAGAACAGGTAAACAGATAACAGATATCCAAAGAGAAAGCACTTTTGCATAATCCACAAATTACTCAAGCCTATTGTATATTCTATACAAAGGAAAGCATTTGACACTAGTGGCAGGTAGTGTCTTTAAAAAAACACATTTAGCTAAAGAAATATAAGTCTATTTAAAACTAAAAATGAGCAATTGACAATACATTTAAAACCACACAATATAACTGAGCATAAACTAGCAGGATGGTGTAGGGGAAAAACATGATTAATTAGAAGTCTAGCAACAGTTTTACACTAAATCTAACAAAGGAAATTAGTTCCTATAAATAAAGGGTAAACGAAATATAACAAAATAAGAATGAAATTAAACTAAATAAATCCTGTGGCGGCCGTTACAATGACATATGCCTTTAAATACAATCAATGTAGAGATTACAAATTTTATTGCCTAGGCACAGTTACTGATACATTTCTGAAAGCATATTCTGCAGCTTTGGAGGCTTAATTGCTGGTTAGCAGAAGGATATTATTCAAAATGTATGCATTTCCTTTATTTAGCATATGCTAAACTTAAGACTTCCTCATCATATCAAGATTCACAAAGAGAATACATTGAAGATAAATGAAGCTGCATCTCCTGGATTTTGAAGTTTCTTTATAGATCTAGCCACAGATTCAGAGCAGAACAGAATATATTTAAATTTGAAGACTGTTTTCAAACTGAAGAACTGCCATTCTGCTTCACTTCTCAAGGGTTTATGTATGGGTCCTTTTCCCTTCTTGAAACTCTCAAGGCTTCCGTTGCATGATATGAATATTTTAGAAGTGGCTTTAGAAGACAAATCAAGATGATGCTCTCCTGCAGTTGTTCACACCGCGATAACAGCTGCCTATCTTCTAGTTCAAACCTTCATACTAAAGTTTGTTTACATCAATCGTTTCAAGACCATATTCTGGTGATGATTTAACCCCTTAAGGACGGGAGTAATTTTACAACTTCGGCGCTGTTTCGGAAGTAGAAGTTTGCTGAGCTCATTTTGACCTTTTTTAAGTCACGTATTATTATACCACCCAGACAAATTATATATCGTTCTTTCCGGCAGACTCGGCAGATTAATAATATATCATTATATGTCATGCCCTGCCAAAATGCTATAACAAAAAATGTAAAAAAAAGGTAAAAAAATGTGAATTTTCAATAAAATTTCAATCTTCCACAGTGTGTAAAGTGTTTTTTTTTTTTAATTTTATTATCCGAGGCTCTGCGGTCATATGCTATGGGGTAGATTTGTTAAAAAAATTAGAACGGGGAACCCATTTTTTTTGGGGGAGAAATTGCGTGATTTTAGCTAAACCCCCCCAAAAAAAAATCATTAGTGAAGCATCATTGTTCACATTATAATTGAAATGTGAACAATAGTGCTGCATTAAAAAAAACACGTATTTATTTTTTTATTATTTAATTTATTATTTTTTTATTACTTGTATTTTTACTTTTTTTAAACTTTTATTTTACTTATAACATGGTCATGTTTGATATCATTGGAAAGGCCATGCTCTGGCCTTTCCACAGCAATATCATACATGACCCCCTAGCTGCCACCGATCAGGAAATCCCTTTGCAGCTAGGGGGTTCCCCAGTTAACTGACATCGTCGCGCATGGCGCGATGAGTCAATTGACCGGGGGTGGACCCAGAGGTGGGGGCTGCCATCCAAGATGGCAGCCCCCACCGGAAATAGGCCGCGATCGGGCACAAATTAGTGCCCGGTCGCGACCTGGTAACTAAGGGGTTAACGCCTTCCAGCGATGCTGGCCACAGCCGCCTGGTTCCCGGCGATGGGGAGATAGAGGGATCCAAAGGATCCCCCCTCCCCTTCAGGCGCTTCCCCTGCTCTGGCGGGGGGGACGACGCCTGAAACTGACATCATCGCGCCCCCGGCGGAGGAGGGATTCACACTGATCTGACTCCGCGGGAGTCAGAGCAGCGTGGAAGCGACCGGAGGAGGTGAGTATTAATGGAGGGGGGCTGTAAACGCCGAGGACGTACAATTACGTCCTGCGGCGTCAAAGCCCGCCTAATGCAGGGCGTAAATGTACGTCCTGCGGCGTTAAGGGATTAAATATGACACCCTCTTTTCTTGTTATGTTTTATAAATGAAGCAGGCTGGATACTTCTGGTCTACACGGCCACCCTGTTAGGGAATAGGCGCAAAACTATTTTTTCCTCACATATGTATATTTTGTTGTATCCTAGGCGCCAGGAAGATGATTTAGCGCTCAGTTTAGTGATACCAGAAGCCAAGCTGAGACTCAGATGAAGGCCCCATTCATGGAGAGGCAACTTCTTATCAGCTGAGAGAAATCTTCCCTCAAGGCGATGGAACAGTGTATACCAAGACTTCCTTGTGCAGTTATTTTCTGTGTCTAAAAGTTTATTAAATGAATGATTGAAATGGGTCCTTTGTTCAAGACATGATGGGAGGGATATTTGGGGAAGGGAATATTTTTGAATCTGCAAAGTATAAAGATTGATGTATCACTGAAAGAGCCCGCTCAGGTTTTTTGTCACACTGGAAAGCGTACATGGGTACTAGGGATGAGCTGTTCGGGTTCGGACGGTTCGGAGTTCGGCCCGAACTTTGGCAGTTCGAACGTTCGCGAACTTCGAACTTTCTGGGTGTGTTCGGTTCGAGTTCGAAAAAAATAAAGAAATTTTGAAAAAAGTATAGAAAATGCTTAAAAAAATACTAAAAAAATCTAGAAATAAAGAGACTCTTTACTGCAGAATATTATAAGCAATGGTTTATTAGATATTGAATTAAAAACTAATGTGTACGTGGAAAGATTCTCAACTCTAAATGACCTCTGTTCACAAACAGGCTTAACACCAGGTGTTTTTAGTCTGGTAATCAATTTGATACATTGTACACTATACTGAGGTACTGAGGGGGTAGGGTGGTGTCTGTTTCTGATTGAGATTTGAGAATTAATTTCCCTCCTAAAACTTCCTAATATGCTTCATTTAACTGGTGTTTGAAAAAAATTCAAAATAACATCTAAAGCAATGTTATTTTTCACCTCTGGATTAAACATTCACAGGGTTATTCAGAGAGCGGTGAAAATCAGGAGAATAACTGGAGAAGTGAAAAATCTAGGTCAAAATAGCCAAACCAGAAAAATTCTCCCATTTAACTCCACTTTCCAAATTGGCTCTTTGGTCTAGATTGTTCTCTTCTCCTGCCAGTTCTCCTGGCTTTCACCTCTCTCTCAGGGTTGTTCAGAGAAAGGTGAAAACCAGGAGAATGGCAGGAAAAGAGAACAATCTGGACCAAATAGCCGATTTGGAAAGTGAGATAAGGCTAGGGTCAGACTAACGCATTTTTCGCAGCGACCGTCAAAAAGTGCGTCCGAACGCATTGCCGTATTTTTTCACGGAATGCGCGAAAAAGGTCATACGATGCGTATTTTTGTGTGTGATTTTTTACGGATCCAAACCAGGAAACTTTGGGTGTCTGGACGTTATGTTGGCCGGACATGAGCAGGGTCTGACGTCTCCAAATCACGTACAAACGCCGCTAGTGGACGCAGCGCACTCTGTACGTCCGTACCAGCGGTTCTGCGTTCTCAAAAAAATGCGTTCATTTTCCCCTTGCGTTGCGCAGCCGGACTTTCGTGCGACCGTACTTCGTATATTGGCCGTCATTGCCCGTCATTTGCTGCTAGTGCGGCCGTGATTAAGTGCGTCTAAACGCACGTTAAAAATTCGCTAGTCTGACCCTAGCCTAAATGGGAGAATTTTTCTGGTTTGGCTATTTTGACCTAGAATTTTCCATTCTCCAGCCATTCTCCTGCTCTTCACCGCTCTCTGAATAACCCTGACAGGGTTATTCAGAGAAAGGTGAAACTCAGGAGAATGACTGAAGAGAAAATTCTACGTCAAAATAGCCAAACCAGAAAAATTCTCCCATTTAACTCACTTTCCAAATTGGCTATTTGGTCTAGATTGTTCTCTTCTCCTGTCAGTTCTCCTGGCTTTCACCTCTCTCTCAGGGTTGTTCAGAGAAAGGTGAAAACCAGGAGAATGGCAGGAAAAGAGAACAATCTGGACCAAATAGCCGATTTGGAAAGTGAGATAAGGCTAGGGTCAGACGAACGCATTTCTCACTTTCCAAATCGGCTATTTGGTCTAGAATTTTCCATTCTCCAGTCATTCTCCTGCTTTTCACCGCCAAAAAATCAGTAAACTTTTTCTGCGTGTCCGAAAATGTCTCCTCTTTTCATACAGACTGCCGCCCCAAGCAGTTGTTTATGGATAGATTAAAGGAAAAGCATTTACCGTCATTTGAAATGTCATTTTTTGGTTTTTACATATTTCTATACATCCTAGAAATCCGCCACTTCACGGGCAGGTTATGGGGACCTCCTAGGCACGATATTTGAAGGAATTTTTGGTTTTTATTTTTAACCCTTATTTCATGGAAAACTCACTGTCCCTTTAAAAACGTTTTTTTTTTAACTTTTTGTCCTTGTTTCCTGTCCCCCAGGGCACTACCCGGACCCCCATACACCTTTTATGGCAAATACCTAGCATATATGCCCTCTTGGAGGGCACTCTAAAAACCGAATTTTCAGCCCCATTGACTTGTATTGAGTTCGAGTTCGGGTTCGGATCCGAACATTTGGAAAGTTTGGGTTCGGCTCCGAACCAAACTCGGGGAGTGTTCGGCTCCGAACCAAACTCGGGGAGTGTTCGGCTCATCCCTACTGGGTACCAGCTGGTTAAATAAATGCCCTTCCTGGAATCAAAACTCGCTGTACGTTTCTGTTTGTGTACGTTTCTGGTTAATTGCCTCGACAATCAGAGATAAATTCGGACCATTTTTTGGTATATTTGCCGCCCAGGTAAAACATCCTAGATTTCTGTTACAGCCAGTCTGCATCATTGTCTGCAGTGGCACTGCCTGAAGTCAGGGAAGGGAGGCCGGCGGCAGGAGCTGCCAAGAAGCCATGGGGCATGCGAGGGCATGCGAGGCAGCAATAAGAGGTTAAAAGGGCAATCTACCTGGTAAAAAAAAATGTTTTAGAAATCAAAAGTATTTAAGGGGTTTTTCACTATTATTGGTGACCGAAAGGCACTGAACAGTGAATTTCACCGTTCGGTACAATTTCGGGCAATTCGTTTATTCACTATATTGTCAATTCACCAAATACAGGCAAATTCACGGCGAAATATGGTGCAGTTCATCGGAGTCCGGCGATCTTTGGCAGCTGCCAAAATGTCCCAGATAGAGAAGTTATGATTAATCGATTCACAGAACAGGTGAATTGGTTTCAATATAAAAAATATATCTTTTTAAAAAAATGTTTTAAAAAAGTTTATTCTTTTCATTTTAAGTAAAAAAGGCTTTTTATTTTTTAGAACACCTTTTGTATTTTTTAGATGAAATTTGTGCTTCCCAATTTTTCTACAAGGTTTTTTTTATTATTTTTAAAGGACCTTTTTTTTATTATTTAGACACATTTTAATGCATTTTTATTGGTTTAAACACCTATTAGGAGAATAGGAGAATAGGTGAGTTCCTCTTCTTTTTTTTTTTTTTAATTCATTTTTGGCAAGGCCAGTTCGCCACTCTTCGGCGCTCTCCAGCAACGTTTGCCAAATTTTTCATGGGGCTCTGACGACTCCATCTTCAGCGCACTACGGTCATCCTATGGGGAAGAGTGGATTCACTGTAGTTTCAGAGAAATGGAATCTCTGAAATTTCAGAGCTTTGTGAATATCCCCTTTAGTTATTTTCTTGCCCAGTTTCTGCCCAAAGCTCGCAGTTCCTATTTTCCTGGATGACATCAGTGGGGAGGGAGAATCTGTGTTTTGTGCAGGGAGGAGGGACAAGAGAGCAGGCAGCAATAGAGAAGCAGCTATAAACTAAATAGGTAATAAAGTCCAGTATTTGACAAGCCTTTTAAGAGAATCATGATTGAGTTTTTTGAAGATAGAATATATTTAGGGTACAATTGAACACTAGAATATAGTAATAAAGTCAAGATACCACATTGTGTATGAAAGATTGCATAATTTTCTTCACATGTGAAACAAGAGGAGTATGCAACAGAAAAATATGAAAAAGAAATAATTTTTCCCTTCAGTAGTTATGAAAATCTTTCAAACATGTAATTTCATAACAAAGTATTCATTTAAAAACTTTTTTCCTTTACTTAATCTGACTGGAATTCAGGAAACTTTAGCAAATACCTTTAATTTATTACAAGAAAGAATTTGAAGTTCTTGCACAAATGTAAGAGGAGACTAAAAGAATATTCATTTTTCTTAAAATTGCGTAGGGCTTCATGAATGGTTTTTATCCAGCAGTGCATACACTTGTTTCTATAGAAGAGAACAGCTGTACCAAAGACCCAAATGAAAGGAAGATTAAATCCTTTCTCTTAAGCCGAACTAAAAAGGTGACATTTGTATGAGCTCTTCTTCAATGTACTGTCTGATACTTTACAATGAAAGCATAATAGGGCCTTCCTTGAAAATCTCACATTTAATTATGATTTCAGTGTTTTTGACACCCTCTTAAATATCCAGATTGCTGCTATGATCATTTCCATATTTGACATTTGGAACAGTTATATTAACATAATCTTTTATTACTTATTCTGAATTTTCAAATCTCTACATGTTTCTGGGGAAAGATTATTATATCACTAAATTATCCTTATCCCACTGAATGGTTAACCCAGGCCCCCAACACTTACAGGCATAGGTTACTACTAGCTACTACTCTTACCAAGAGCGGTGGAATGATTTCAGACACCTTAGGTAAAAGACATTGAGCCAAAATGGGCTTGTTATTCGGGATAACAATAGGCAGGATTGCCGCTGACTGCCTATTACACAGAACCAGACCACAAGATACAGACAACAGGAAAGGCAAGGGTTAAGGAAGAGAACAACAATAGACTGGCACCCAACAGCACACTAAAGGGAACCCTGATCTAGATACAGTCCTTAGAATGGCCGTCTAATCTAAGGGAAGGGGACCTCAGTGCTGGGTAACACACAGAACTAGAGACAGGATACTATGGACAAATCCAGAAACATAGTAGTAAACAATAGCCGTAGTCAGAAACCAGAAGAGGTTGTCATACAAGCTAGGAGTCGGTACACAGGAGATCACGAAGCATAGGGATAACACAATAGAATAGTCAGATAACCAGGCCAGAGTCATATACAGGAGTTCAAATTCACATATAGAAACAAAACAAATCATGATAAACCAAAATAAGATAACAGACAAGACACAGAGGAGCAGACAGACAAAGGAAACAAGAGACTAGAAATAAACCGAACATTGGAAACAAGGAAAAATAACAGAAGTAAATACCAACACAGGAACAGAATACACAAGCAGAACCTCAGGGAGCAATGACACAAGCAAGAGCCCTGAGCATAGGGAGTGACTGGATATATAAGGAATACAGCAGAGAAACATAGAAACATAGAAAAATGTCGGCAGATAAGAACCTTTCGGCCCATCTAGTCTGCCCAATTACATGGATACTTTACCTGGATTTATCTTTTGTTTAGGATAGCCTTATGCCTATCCCATGCCTGCTTAAATTCAGAGCAGGCAGATCATGTGATCCCAGCCCAGGCTAGCTACAGGGGAATCCAGGAATGGAGGGAGAGGAAGGGATAGCCCAGACAAGGCTAAGAGCTGGCCCAGATCGGCTCACAATAGGGATCAGGGCTGGAAACGTGCCAATTTTGGTTCCTTCCCACATTTCATACACCCCAAATACTGTCTTTGATTCGTATTACCCTTTTGTCCATTTCCCCCTTTTGTAACATCTAATTAACTATTTGCAGCTATCCTTTCAATCTCGCTCCCTAGCTCTCCTCACTTATGCCTCAATTCATAAATTTTCCTAAACCCTTCAAGTCTTTCTCCCCACCTCACCCAAGCAAAGACCTTCTTCCTTTCTCTTCCTCACTCCCTCATTAATCATAGTGACATATAGGCAGTCACCACTAGACAAAATAAACACACAGACGATACTCTGACAAATGCAAGCCGACATTGACAAGCACACAGACAGAGAGACACACAGATACAAAGATATACAATTATTCTGGAAGTGACACTCAGAAATATACAGAAATTCAAAGTAAACGCAAGAGAGACTGTCAGAGGCACACACATTGACAGACATAATGGCAAAGACTATGAATGACACTGACACTTAGGAACACTCAGAAAAGGACAAAGACATACACAAATACCAAAAGATATACAGAGGCACTGGCAAAGACAAACAGAAAAAGATAAGATAATGACAGAGACATACACAACAAAGACACAGGCAGACGCAGGAAATAGCAAATACTAAGATGAACAAAGAGACACACACCGAAACTCACAGACATACATGTAAAAATGTGCAGCTAGTCTGAAGTGCTTACTGTGATTAGTAGGGTCCTGGTGGTGACAGCAGTTTGAGGGAGTGCTTGCCTTGTGGCACCCTGGCTCAGTTTAAAACAGTTACTGGGGGCTCTGTTCTCCCTCACTGCAATATTATCACATCACAAGCACAAAAAGCTACGTGGGGAAGGGGGCAATGGCTCACTTGATGTGGCATGGGAACACATTTTCATGCTTCTTGCTCAGTGCCCCATCAAGACTTGCCCTGGGCAACAGCCTAGTTCACCTTGTGGTCCTGTCAGCCCTTGTGGGCACATAAGATAAAGGCAGAATTACATATGCAGAGAATAAATTTCATTCTATGTATTTGTTTATTCATCACAGAAATAAGAAGTGATATAGCCATACACTGAAGAATATAAAGCATGTGGTCTCTTAGCCAACACTAATAAAAGAATAGGTTTTGGGATGCTGTGGCCTGTCTACGGGCTAGGGACGTTCGGTAGAGTTGGGGCACAGCTGGCACCCTGCCTTTTCCATACGACAATATTCCATATGTTTATGTTGCCCTGGATGAAGTGGCCTGTTCTGGACTCTTCTTTCCCGGGGTCCGGGATCCACAGCTGCTAGTGCTTCAGCTTCGCCCTCCCTGGACCCGGGCTGAATGTCAGTGGACTATGTATTTTTCTTCCGGGACCCTGTTGTGACCTACCTGTTGTGACCTTCCTGTGGTGACCTTCGTTTTGACGGCTCGTCCTTACACGGATGCCCTTCTTTTTCTTTTGCTCCCCCTGAGACCCCCCCAGCTAGCCTATTTGGGCAACCTCCCCCCCTTTTTTTCTTTTTTTTCTCTGAGTGATGGACGTGGACACCCCACACCACCCCTTCCCTTGGTAGTTCTGGGCTCGATTTTTTTTTCTATTTTGAGAACTACTGAGGCTCCTTGTCCAGATTTTTGAGACTCTTTTCCTCACCTAGTCTTGTAGTGTTTCATTTTTATATAGTTATGCGGTGTACTACATATGTGAGTTCCTATGGCCCTGCGAGGCCAATTTTTGTTGGTCAATTTGTGACCTTTTCTTGCCTACAAAATAAAAATCATATATATATGAGACCAAAATCCAGACGCACACGGAGACTTCTTTTCAAAGTTTAGATAAAATAAAACTTTATTCTGGCATCAAATTTCAACGTTTCAGTCCCCAGAGGGACTTTCCTCAGGAATGGCCAACATACAAAGGAAGACATATATAATTATATACATCAAACAATTAAGCTCCCACAGATGTGTCTACCCTGCAATCACAGAGCAGGCGTGGACATACTCTGCAAGCCAATTAACCAAAGTAATAATGCAAAAAAAAAGGAGGAAACATAAATCACAGTGACACCTCAAAAAGAGTCTAAGAAAAAAAGAGAAAGTCAACATGTAGGATACAGTGATACAATATTCCAGCTACATTTAAAAAGAACATATTAGCATCTTAGTATAGATATAGCAGTGTAATTAACATAGCTAGGAATAGTAATCCATATATGGCAAAAGCATAATATTATACTAAATGTGCACAGAACTACAGCCATACAATGAACTGCCCTTTATTGAAATCCATGTATCCACATAATTAGGAAGACCAAACAGAAAAAATAAATAAATAATTTTTTATTGGTTAAAAACAATTGCCTAGGAGGACTTCACACACAGAGAGGGTTTGTAAGACCAATACTGCATATATCGCTGCTTTTTAAACAAACTAACGTAGGGGCAAAAAAGGGATATAAGAGTTCTTCTCATTAAGACCACGCGGGGCAAGTGAGTCCAGTGTAAAAATCCAAAAAGATTCTCGCTTGAGAAGTTCTTTAGCCCCAATCACCCCCTCTCACCAGCAGGGGGATGTGATCAATAGCCATCACTTGTAGGCTGGACAAATTATGTCCAGCCTCACAGAAGTGGCGCGCCACCGGTTGTGGGTTATCATGCCCGTTTAATGCTGCCCTAATGGCCGACCTATGATTTGCCATACGTTCTCGTAAATTATTAATGGACTTCCCTATATATATTTTACCACAGGGACATGAGATCTTATAGACAACATAGTCAGTTGTACAGGTAATTCGGTGTCGTATTCGGTACCTGGTACCACTGTAAGGATGAAAAAACACTTTTCCCAGGATTAGAGAATTACACGTAGTACATCCCACACACCGGAAACAGCCCGGGTTTGAAAATAGATTATTAGATGAGAAAAACTTATATTGGTCCTTATGGACCAAGAAGTCCCGTAAGTTCTTATTTCGTTTATAACAAATCATCGGGGAGTCAGAAGTGGCCGCAGCCAATTTAGGATCATTTTGAAGAATACGCCAGTGACGTCTAATAGTACAGGCAAACATACTTGATTTTGTATGAAACGTCTGAGCAAATATAATTCGAGAATTCGACCCACCATGTGGGCCCGGTGTTAGCACACCATCATGTGCTTTGTTCAAGGCCTTATCAAGAATGTCAGATCTATAACCTCGCTTAATAAATCGAGAGTACATCTCTGACAGCTGCTGTGTACATGTAGAAGAATCCGAGTTGTTGCGCATAACGCGCAAAAACTGGGAAATAGGTAACGATTCTTTGAGTTTGCGTGGATGAAACTAGAAGCGTGTAATAAAGTATTCCTATCCGTCGGTTTCCTAAATAGTGAATATCGCAGTCTACCATCCTCAACTGTGACATTGAGGTCTAAGAAATTAACACTTACAGGATCCGAATGGAATGTTAGCCTAACCAACGTTGGTAATTTGTTCAGATTAGTCATAATGGTTTGCAATTCACCAGGTGTCCCCTGCCACATCAACAAAATATCGTCAATATAACGAACGTAAAATTGCAATCCACAAGAGAAAGCAGGCAAAATATATGTAGATTCGTATATGTACATAAAGGCGTTGGCATACATGGGAGCCATTGCCGCTCCCATGGATATGCCTGTACATTGTAGGGAGTATTTCTCAAAAATTACGCAAAATTTCCAAAATAAATTCTATAGGGTATGGCACAGCATTAATGTGGTTAGCTAGAATTGTGCGTACCGCCCCAATGCCCTCCTCCAAAGGAATGATGGTATAAAGACTATTAACATCTATAGTAACAAGGAGGGAATCGGGGAGGGGTGCCCCAAGTCGCTTCAATCGAGAAATAACGTCCGGGGTGTCCCTGACAATAGTGTTGGACATCACTGGCTCCTGCAAGATACGATCCAACCAGATACACAATGGTTCCAACAGGCCGCCAATTGCCAAAACAATTGGATGGCCTGGTGGATGTCTAGCATTTTTGTGGATCTTAGGCAAGGTATACAAAATCTAATAGATGTAATTGATGTCCAAACTGAAACTGCTCCACCTCCCACCTAAAATTATAATAATGGACAATGGGGGAGCCTGAAAGGGCAAGATAGAGGATACAGCAAGCCATCTGATTGGAGGTTTTTCCAAGACCTCATCTGTCTAATCCCTGGACAATGGGAAGGCTGAAAGGGACCTGATAGGGAACAGGAGGCTGGGAAAGGAGCCAATCAGTGCTGGTTGTGTGGGTGGGGGAGTTGGTAATCTGTTTGTGTGAAGTTGTATAAATGACCCTGTTGAAACCCATAAAATTCAGTTCACTGTTTTAAAGCATACAGCCACGTCTGGTGTCTTCATTTCAGAGCTACAATCACTATTGCAGGAGAGACTCAGCGGTCTCCTGCATCACCACTCAACCCAGGAACGGGATCCCCAAGGCAACACCGCACCATCTCTCCAGACGCCGGACCAACTCCATTTCATTCTCCAGGCCGCTCGAGACGCCGAGTGCTGTGCCACTCGGTAGTCGGGCCGGACGCCATCAAAGGGGGGGGTCAGATAGAGCAGGACTGCAGGCGGACTTCCATCCCGTCACATTGGTGGCAAGCGGTGAGGATAGGCTCTCTGAACCCCAAGAAAAAGCACTCAGCATGGCAAGGTACGCCAACTACAAAAAAGACACCCTGCGAGGCATCCTGGAGAGCCGAGGAGGCACCCCGGGCTCAAAAAGTAAAGCCGCCCTGATCGAGGAACTGCAGGAAATGGACCAGGGAGCCGTGGGCACGCCAACCTTACCACCCACCCAGGCATTGGTCCCAGAAGATCCCTTCCAAAGGAAAGTGCGGCAGTGGCTAGCCCTCTTCGGAGCCGCCCCGTCAGAAGCCGCTATACACAATGCCATCCAGGAGATCTGGCAGGAAGAGGAGCAAGAGAAGGACCGTCAGCACGAGCTGCGGATGGCGGTGCTCCGAGCAAAAAGGACTGAATACCCTGTCCCTGAACCCTACCCCGTAGAACCCTGGCACGAGGTTGACAGCTCGACTGGAGCTTCATCCAGGGAATCTACACCCCCCAGCGATACTTCTTTTTGGACTTACAGCTCGCCTGGAGTTTTAATTGAGGAAACCGCACATCTCAGCGACCCTTGGATGGAGGCTTACAGCCCGCCTGGAGCTGCATCCGAGGACACCACACCCCCCATCAAGTGGTGGTGCCACTGTTCCAGCACCCTCGCAGACACGAGGGCTGAATTCCCGAGAAGGCTACAAGAGGGCCTGGATCGGTATCATGGATCTACAGTTGAGCCCTCTAGGCCCGAGTGGCGGGACGAGATCCGCCAAGAACTCTGGTACGAGGCACTGTACCATGAAAGGGACTACCATGGTGTCAAATGTTCCCTCCGACGCTGCCATCTACCAAGTGCAGTACAATGCCAGAGCAGCATTCCTGAAAGGCCGACCCCCAGAGGAGTGGGAGGCAGAGCTCCAATACCTGGTTCAGCAGGAGATCGCACTGGATGCCGCTTACCGGGCGCCCCAGTGGTTAATAGGCCCCCTGCTACCCCGCACCATCGCCGGCGAATCCACTGCAGGCCTCCACTACAGCGGCACAGGGCTGCTATACGAAAGGATGGCCAACGACCCCGGGTTTGGAGAAGAGTCGGAGTGGCGGTTGGAGGAGATACTGGAACGCCGGGAAGAGGAACTCTCATACGAGAGCAAGAACTTCGAGATAGAGGAACTGGAGTTCCTGGTAGAGCGCGAATGGGAGCTTGAGAAGGCCTACAGAAGGTTGTTGGACGACGCTCCGCAGTCAGGCCTAAGCCCCATGACCTGGGACTGTCTGGCCGAAGAAGCAGACAGTCCAAGTGACACGGAAGTATTGGAGCCCGAGATGCTCCCATGGGTCCCCGTCGGGACCACAGTAGACGAGCCGGCCAGGTCGGAAGAAGCACGGCAGGTGCCAAGCGACCAGAATGGGCCGCGTAAAGGGTCCGAGTGGCCCAGAGAGGAAGTTATCCGCCTGCCCCCGCAAAATGACACTGTGCCAGTGTCCGCTTACCCAGCAGAAGAGCTGGCAATGGGGCAGAGTGCCGCTGGCCTCTGCCCATCCTCCACCATCTGCCCCGAGGAGCAGAAGGGGGATACCCTCGAGCTGCTTATCCTGCAGCCGCTTACCCCATCCAACCCCCTGGACTTTGTTCCTTTACCCACCTCCCCAGCAGAAGAGCTGGCAATGGGGCAGAGTGCCGCTGGCCTCTGCCCACTGTAATGTTGGGAGCTTCCAGCCCTACCTGTGTGCTTGAGGGCAGCATGTCTGATGCTGCTCGCTGACCAATGCCCGTTTAAATGGAGACAGGCAGGGTGGTGGTTGTATGAGGCGCGGCTTGAGTGGGGGGCGTGGTCTGGTGAAGGTCTTTAAAAACCCTCAGTGTATTCTCAGCAGTTGCCAGATCGTGGTTATCCATACCTGAGCTCCTTGTACCTGACTGCTATATTGAATTAACCCGTTATTGACCTCTGCTTGTTTCTGACCATTCTGCCTTCTGTTGCCCTAGACCATTTTCTTGTACTACACCACTGCTCTGATATCGACCCGGCTATTCCATTTGACCATTCTGAACTCTGTATTCCTGATTCTGGCTCGGCTGACTACTCCCCGTGTTGTTAACCCTTTCTGTCTAGCTAGTTTACCTGGCCAATTCTAAGGACCAGACAGTTAGAGATCTTTCACGGCTACTCTGTTGGTAGCTTCTGGGCTCTGTGGAGTGTTGGGCGTTAAGTACTGCGTGGTGGGATCTGGGAACTGTGACATTACGATCTGGCCAATATGGATCCCGCAGACTTAACACAACACTTGGCTAACTTTGTATCCAGACAGGATGAGCAGGATCATAGGATGGATCAGTTTGCTATTGCCTTACAAACTATCCTGACTCGTACTGCTCACCTGGAACCAGCTGGGGTTGCACCCCCCGCTTGATATACCTGTGTCCCCTGTCGTTCAGACATCCCAGGTACACATGACCGCTCCTATGAGGTTTGACGGTACTCCCTCAGAGTGCCGGGGATTTTTGGTCCATGTGGATATTCATTTTAAATTAAATCCACAGATGTTTTTCTCTGACATTGCCAAAGTGGGGTTCATTATTAATCATCTGTCTGGCAGAACATTGACATGGGCGACTCCTTTATGGGAGGCAGAGAAGCCTATCATACGGGATTATAAAGAATTCATAGCCGAGTTACAACGTACATTTAATCCTACCAGAAAGGCCACGGTAGCTGGCAAATCCTTGTTCCGCATACGTCAAGGGAACAGGACTGTGTCTGATTATGCCATAGAATTTAAAACCTTGATCTCTGATGTGAACTGGACAAATGAGACACTGGTTCTGGCTTTTATGGAGGGGTTATCAGAGTCATTGATGCATGAATTGGCTCCACGTAAACTACCTGAGGTATTGTGTGAACTCATTGATTATTGTATAGATCTGGATAATCAGATAAGGGACAGAAGGACTCCAAGAGAGAAACCCAAGAGACCGTTACCTAGGTTGGCCCCTGTCTTTCAGGCACTACCAAGAGAGTTATCTCCTCTCTCTGAGCCTATGCAACTAGGCCGTACTAGGCTTACAGAGGAAGAGAGAACAAGGCGTTTTCGTGAGGGATTGTGCCTGTATTGTGGTTTGGGGGGACATGTACGATTTCAATGTCCTACTCGTCCTAAAATGCATGATAAGCCGGAAAACTACCGCACCTAAGGCAGCTGAGGAGACAGGCCTTGGGTGTGACGTGCATGTCTCCTGTCAAAGACACTAAACTTATGTCACCAGTATCCTTGGCTTGGGAGACCAAGACCACACATACTACCGCTTTTTTGGATTCTGGGGCTGCAGGCAACTTTATCGATGTTAACTACGCTTCTTCCATTTGTCTACCTCTGGTTGTAAGAGAGACACCCTTAGCCGTCGAAGCCATAGACGGCAGACCGTTATCCTGCCCTAGGATTACTCACGATACGGTTACAGTGGTTCATACCACTGGTCTCTTGCATAAAGAAGAAATCATATTTCAAGTTATCCATTCACCTTCCAATCC
Organism: Leptobrachium leishanense; assembly: GCA_009667805.1. Taxonomy (NCBI): domain Eukaryota; kingdom Metazoa; phylum Chordata; class Amphibia; order Anura; family Megophryidae; genus Leptobrachium; species Leptobrachium leishanense. The sequence goes on along the minus strand of CM019069.1, from coordinate 107,871,676 downwards.
TGTTGTACTTGGTTTCCCATGGTTGGTGGAACATAATCCTGTTATTGATTGGGCTAAGGGAGAGATACTGTCTTGGAGTCCTGCTCGTTTTGGGACTTGTTTAATACCCATTCAGCATGTCGGTGCCCTGAACACACCCACAGCTCCTCCATTGTCTACAGAGGTTCCTGACCAATATGCCGACCTCAGGGCTGTATTTGATAAAAGAGAGGCAGAGAAACTGCCTCCACATAGACCATATGATTGTGCCATAGATATTCATCCTGGTACCATGCCTCCTCGAGGCAAAGTATATACTCTTTCCATAAAGGAGAACCAAATTATGGAAGAGTACATAAAGGAGAATTTGGAGAGAGGTTTTATCCGACGTTCCTCTTCTCCAGCAGGGGCTGGGTTCTTTTTTGTGTCTAAAAAAGAGGGAGATTTACGCCCGTGTATCGATTATAGGGGGCTTAACAAGATCACCATTAAGAACGTGTACCCTATCCCTCTCATATCAGAACTGTTCGACAGGTTAAGGGGGTCAGCAGTATACACAAAACTTGATTTAAGAGGAGCTTACAACCTGATACGTATAAAAGAGGGGCATGAGTGGAGAACAGCATTTAACAACAGGAGTGGGCATTATGAATAGTTGGTCATGCCTTTCGGTCTTTGTAATGCTCCAGCGGTATTCCAGGATTTTATTAATGATGTGCTCAGAGATTTCTTACAAACCTTTGTTATAGTATACCTAGACGATATATTGATTTACTCTCCCGATCTGAAAACCCACCATGCACATGTCAGACAGGTATTAGCAAAATTACTGGACAATGGTCTTTATTGCAAACTAGAGAAGTGTTTATTCGACATTACTACTGTGAAATTTCTTGGGTATATTATCACTCCAGAAGGTTTTGAGATGGATCCTTCTAAACTCACGGCCATCTCAGAATGGCCTCTCCCTCAAGGTCTCAAGGCCATACAGAGGTTTCTGGGGTTTTCCAACTATTATAGGAGATTTATCAAGAATTATTCCGCTGTAGCCTCCCCTATCATTAATATGACACGTAAAGGTCTGAAGAACCAGATCTGGTCTTCTCAATCCAAACAAGCATTCGAAGCCCTCAAACAAGCTTTCACTTCCGCTCCCATGTTACGGCATCCTGATCCCAGGATTCCGTTTGTTCTTGAGGTTGATGCTTCCGAGATAGGCATTGGGGCTGTCCTGTCTCAAAGAGAGTCTCCAGGAAAACCTCTACATCCTTGTGGGTTCTTTTCAAGAAAATTATCACCAGCAGAACGCAATTATGATATCGATAACAGAGAATTGCTTGCTATTGTGTCTGCCCTATTAGAGTGGAGACATTTGTTGGAAGGTACTCTTGACCCTTTATTGATAATTACTGATCATATGAACCTTACGTACATCGGGGATGCTAAACGTTTGAACGCGAGACAGGCCAGGTGGTCATTGCTACTGTCTCGGTTTAATTTTGTATTGACTTACAGACCAGGTGACCGCAATGTAAAGGCTGATGCCTTATCTCGTCAATATGACCCGTATCAATCTAATACACAAGACCACAATCCTATAGTTCCTCCTGAACGTATTGTGGCTTCCACAGTCTTGTCTGTCTCCTCGCCTTTCCTGGAACGCCTCCAGGCAGTTCAAGTAGGGGCTCCACCTGACAAGCCTCCAGATATGTTGTTTGTACCTGAAAAGGAAAGACAAGAATTACTCATAATGTTTCATGATTCTAAACCAGCAGGTCATCCTGGTATTACTAAGACTCTTACCAGTATCTCCAGACAGTTCTGGTGGCCCGCCATGCGACAGGACGTACGTCTGTTTGTTTTGGCTTGTCAAGTCTGTGCCAGAAGCAAAACCAGTAAATCCTTGCCTGTCGGTCTATTGCAGCCTTTACCCATGCCTAAGAGGCCTTGGTCTCATCTATCTATGGATTTTATTGTGGACTTGACGAAGTCCAAGGGTCATACTGTGGTTCTGACAGTTGTAGACCGCTTCTCCAAAATGGCTCATTTTGTCCCTCTACCTAAGCTTCCTACAGCCAAAGAACTGGCGGTTGTATTTGCTAGAGAGATTGTACGAATACATGGGGTTCCGTCTGAAATAGTCTCTGACAGAGGAGCCCAGTTCGTCTCTCGTTTCTGGAGGGTTTTCTGTGCGGAGATGGGGGTGCGATTGGCCTTCTCTTCAGCATATCATCCACAAACTAATGGGGCAGCAGAGAGGGCAAATCAGAGTCTCGAGCAGTACATACGTTGCTTTACCACACAACAACAAGACAATTGGTCGGAGTTGTTGCCCTGGGCTGAGTATGCACGTAATAACGCCGTTAACGAGACCACTGGCCACTCTCCTTTTTCTGCCATCTATGGTTTTTTCCCTCCGGCTCTACCGCTTCAGTTTACTGAACAGGCCACCCCGGCTCTCAATGACCATCTCACTCAACTGCAAGAGATTTGGAGACAGATTCGAGAAAATATGGAGCGCAATGTTGCTGTCCAGAAACGCAAGGCTGACAGGCATAGGTTACAAGCTCCCTCCTATAACGTAGGGGATAGAGTTTGGTTGTCCACTAGGAACGTGAAGTTGCGGGTGCCTTCTATGAAAATGGCACCTCGGTTTATATGTCCATATAAGATCATTCGCCGCATTAATCCTGTGGTTTATGCTCTTGCCCTTCCTAAACATCTTCGCATGCACAACGTCTTCCACACCTCCCTACTGAAGCCTTTGTTGTGTAACAAGTACACGCGGGTCGTTCCTCCTCCTCCACCTATTCAGGTTGATGGTGAATCTGAGTATGAGGTTAGGAGGGTTTTGGATTCTAGGCTGTGCAGGGGCGCTCTGCAGTACTTGGTCGATTGGGTGGGTTATGGTCCAGAAGACCGGTCCTGGATTCCAGCTTCCGACATGTCTGCCTCTAGGTTGGTCAGGGCGTTCCATGCCTCACACCCCGATCACCCTGGTGGTCATCCTGCCGCTCGTCCTGTTGGTCGTCCGGTGGCCTCCCGTGGAGAGGGGGGTACTGTAACGTTGGGAGCTTCCAGCCCTACCTGTGTGCTTGAGGGCTGCATGTCTGATGCTGCTCGCTGACCAATGCCCGGTTTAAATGGAGACAGGCAGGGAGGTGGTTGTATGAGCAGTGGCGTAGCGTGGGTAGTCAGCGCCCGGGGCAAGGCAAGAATCGCGCCCCCCCCCCTCATGTGGTGAATAGACAAATTGCCCTGAAATTGCACCGCACAGTGAAATTCACCATTTGGTGCAATTCAGTGCCAAGTTTGGCATTTAGTGAATAACCCCTTAAATGTTTCTAAACTTGTGTATATCTTTTTAAAGAAAATTAATTTTAGCAGTATATATACTTGGGCTAGCAACGCCCCTGATGCTGCCGGTTGCAGCCTCCTGGTATCTTACCTTGAAGCTGAACCAATCATTTTTCACATATTTTGCAGCTTGGTAATAGAAGGCTTTCCAGCACAGTCTGCTCTGCTGTCTAAACAATACTAAATACACGTACGTAGACGCAATTAATATAATATGTTATAAATATGTCCCATGTATAAACTGATATGGAGGTGATTACTACACATTGATCCATTTAAAACATAAGCTGCTTCACTGCTGAAAGGAGAATGGGAGTCCTTTGGACGCCAGTATTTCCATTCTTTACACCTCACAAAGTCAGATTAGGTGTCATTGGACAAGACAGAATCTGGCTTTTCTAATGATATCAAACATGTAAAAAAAAAAAAAAAAAACACACATACAAATTTAAATCTAATATGAACACTGAACTTGCCACCGAATTGCACCAAAACGTTCAGTGCAATTTCGTGGCAGTTTGGCTATTCAGAAAGCTGTCAATTCACCAAATACTGGTGAATTGTCAGCAAAATACGGTACAGTTCACCACAATTCAGTGGCAGCGAAATTGACCCATAGAGAAGTAATAGTTAATCTATTCAGAGACACCAAACTGGACTAATTTAAATTTATTAATCCCCGGTTTATTTCATTATGCATTCATTTCATTTACTATACTTTGGGTACTAAGCTTTGGGGTTCATAGTAATGGACTCCTGGTGGACTTATCAGTGTGCCAGGAGCTCTCCACTGAGAGCATGAAGTAGACGTTGTGTGGGTTGCTCTGAAATTGTAAGGGAAATAATGGGTACCTTGCAGAGAGACCAAAAGCTCTAATGTAAATATTGACGTAATCAGTGCTTTTTTTCTATGAAAAGACATGGGGGCACACACTATGAAGCATCATAAGGTGCAGGCGGCGAGCATCCAATGAAACGATGGTGCACACCAGCGCACAGCCAATGAACAGAGCTATGAGCGTATCGCTCCACAGCAATAAATCTCACAATTTTTAAAAAATAAAATTTTAAAATAATGTAAATATTAAGAGAATTTTTATAGTAAAGTAAAAATTATTAAAATATCAAAACCCTTAAATCCCCTGTACCTCCACTTTTCTTTATCAATCCCTCTGTATCTACTTTACAAATATATTTCCCCATGTTTCCACTGTACTCACTTTATGAGTCCACTTTGTTAATTATGGTCACATTTCTGACCTCCTGCTGCTCAGGTCTGGGGCCGGCAGGATAGGAATTACTGAGGCTTCCGAGAGGGGAGGGGGTGCAGCATATATCCTCTGGACCACACACCAACAAAGTGAGGGAGGGGGTGCAGCATATATCCTCTGGACCACACACCAACAAAGTGAGGGAGGGGGTGCAGCATATATCCTCTGGACCACACACCAACAAAGTGAGGGAGGGGGTGCAGCATATATCCTCTGGACCACACACCAACAAAGTGAGGGAGGGGGTGCAGCATATATCCTCTGGACCACACACCAACAAAGTGAGGGGGAGGGGGGTTTACTTAAATCCGTTGTTCCACTTGTATCTTTCCTTTCCTATCCTCCTCTAACAATCTGACTTGTAGTTAGGCAGCCAGCATTAGCTGTCAAGGGGCTTCTGATTCCCTGCCGCCTCAGTCAGGAGCGAGGACAATCACGTTCGCTCTCTGCACATTGGGGCTGGTAATGTGATCCTCCCATGTCCCATTATACTTTACTATCTGAGCTGGCTCTGCTTTATCAATGCCTCCCACTGACATTGTAAACACACGGAGATACTCACACTTTTAGCAGTTCCCGGTGCCCTCAGCCTCCTGCTCGGCATGCATGCTGCTCCTTCCTTCACTACAGTGGAGAAGTGTGTGGCGCAGGCGCAGGCACGATACATCACAGTCACATGACAGCAGCTTCCTGATTACTGCTCCTCCTTCAAAGCACAACGTGATACAAGGGCTGCGGCGGCTCACAGACACCTTGTCGATCCTGAACGGCTGCTGGGAACTCAGGGGCGCAAATTTCTTTTGAAATTATGCGCCCCTGAGAAAATTGCGCCCGGGGCCACGGCCCCCCCAGCCCCCCCCACGCTACGCCACTGTGTATGAGGCGCGGCTTGAGTGGGGGGCGTGGTCTGGTGAAGGTCTTTAAAAACCCTCAGTGTATTCTCAGCAGTTGCCAGATCGTGGTTATCCATACCTGAGCTCCTTGTACCTGACTGCTATATTGAATTAACCCGTTATTGACCTCTGCTTGTTTCTGACCATTCTGCCTTCTGTTGCCCTAGACCATTTTCTTGTACTACGCCACTGCTCTGATATCGACCCGGCTATTCCATTTGACCATTCTGAACTCTGTATTCCTGATTCTGGCTCGGCTGACTACTCCCCGTGTTGTTAACCCTTTCTGTCTAGCTAGTTTACCTGGCCAATTCTAAGGACCAGACAGTTAGAGATCTTTCACGGCTACTCTGTTGGTAGCTTCTGGGCTCTTTGGAGTGTTGGGCGTTAAGTACTGCGTGGTGGGATCTGGGAACCGTGACACCCACCCTCCATCGTCTGCCCTGAGGAGCAGAAGGAGGATTTACCCGAGCTGCTTATCCCGCAGCTGTTGACCCCATCCGACCCCCTGGACTTTGTTCCCGCACCCGCTTACCCAGCAGAAGAGCTGGCAGCGGGGCAGAGTGCCGCGGACCTCTGCCCACCCTCCCTCGTCTGTCCCGAGGAGCAGAAGGAGGATTTCCCTGAGCTGCTTACCCCGCAGCCGTTGACCCCATCCAACCACTTGGACGTCGTTCCTGCGCCCCCGCTTCCCCAGCAGAAGAGCTGGCAACCGGACAGAGTGCTGCCGGCCTCTGCCCAACCTTCACCGCCTGCCTCGGGGAACAGAAAGAGGATACACCCGGGCTGCTTATTCCGCAGCCACTGACCCCTCCGGAGATGGAGGACGCCATTCTCCTGCCCGGGGACCCTTCCTCGGCCTTGAACCCCCCAGCCGACGCGCTGGCAATGGGGCAGAGCCTGTTTCAACTCTGCCCATCCTCCACCACCTGCCCTGAGGAGCAGAAGGGGGATACCCTCGAGCTGCTTATCCCGCAGCCGCTTACCCCATCCAACCCCCTGGACTTTGTTCCTGTACCCACCTCCCCAGCAGAAGACCTGGCAACGGGGCAGAGTGCCGCTGGCCTCTGCCCACCCTCCATCGTCTGCCCTGAGGAACAGAAGGAGGATTTACCCGAGCTGCTTATCCCGTAGCCGTTGACCCCATCCGACCCCCTGGACTTTGTTCCCACACCCGCTTACCCAGCAGAAGAGCTGGCAACGGGGCAGAGTGCCGCTGGCCTCTGCCCACCCTCCCTCGTCTGTCCCGAGGAGCAGAAGGAGGATTTCCCCGAGCTGTTTACCCTGCAGCCGTTGACCCCATCCAACTGCCTGGACGTCATTCCTGCGCCCGCTTCCCCAGCAGAAGAGCTGGCAACCGGACAGAGTGCTGCCGGCCTCTACCCAACCTTTACCGCCTGCCTCGGGGAACAGAAAGAGGATACACCTGGGCTGCTTATTCTGCAGCCACTGACCCCACCGGAGATGGAGGATGCCATTCTCCTGCCCGGGGACCCTTCCTCGGCCTTGAACCCCCAGCCGACGCGCTGGCAATGGGGCAGAGCCTGTTTCAACTCTGCCCATCTCCACACCACTTTGGCCCGGAGGCCCCATGCAGCCACTGTTTTTTCCAATGGCTTTCCAGGGCACTCGGGGCGCATGCATTTAGCTCCCGTTTTTCCCGGGTGCGCGATACCTCCGGAGGTGGTACAGGCGGTACCCCTCCCCGACCACAGGACCCTTATTCCGGAGGGGGTACCCCCAAAGACTTGTACCCCCAACACGCCAGGCACTGCCGCAAGGACTAATGGAGAAGCCTGGTGGCTCGCCTCCTTCCCACAGACTATGGGCCACAAAGACTGCTCTGACTTCCCCGAGTCGACCCATGTGGGTCCAACCGTGTCCGTCGGACTCTAGAAGGGGGGAGAAATGTCACGGAACGGACATGAGAGCTCTTTTCAGCGAGCCACAGAACTAAAGACTGAACCCTTTTTAAAGACCATTTTTCCTGCTTCCGTTTTGGTTTTGGGTGTGAGCCTATGGACCTCTTATTTTATTGCTAGATGTGGTTTTATTGGTGTAATGTAATAAAAATGTATCCTGTATGATGTGACTGTAAAAGTATGAAAGAAACCGTTTGTATGTGTTTTTCCCCGTCGCCATTTTGCTCATCCCAGCATGGTTTCACAGAACAAAGGATCTCATGCCCCAAGATGGAGGATGCAGCGGGCCAGAGGATTGGAGGCTTTTCCAAGACCTCATCTGCCTAATCCCCTGGACAATGGGGGAGCCTGAAAGGGCAAAATAGAGGATACAGCAAGCCATCTGATTGGAGGTTTTTCCAAGACCTCATCTGCCTAATCCCTGGACAATGGGAAGGCTGAAAGGGACCTGATAGGGAACAGGAGGCTGGGAAAGGAGCCAAGCCAATCAGTGCTGGTTGTGTGGGTGGGGGAGTTGGTAATCTGTTTGTGTGAAGTTGTATAAATGACCCTGTTGAAACCCATAAAATTCAGTTCACTGTTTTAAAGCATACAGCCACGTCTGGTGTCTTCATTTCAGAGCTACAATCACTATTGCAGGAGACACTCAGCGGTCTCCTGCATCACCACTCAACCCAGGAACGGGATCCCCAAGGCAACACCGCACCATCTCTCCAGACGCCGGACCAATGCCATTTCATCCTCCAGGCCGCTCGAGACGCCGAGTGCCGTGCCACTCGGTAGTCGGGCCGGACGCCATCAAAGGGGGGTCAGATAGAGCAGGACCGCAGGCGGACTTCCATCCCGTCACAGCCTTAAACAAAGCACATGATGGTGTGCTAACACCGGGCCCACGTGGTGGGTCGAATTCTCGAATTATATTTGCTCAGACATTTCATACAAAATCAAGTATGTTTGCCCGTACTATTAGACGTCACTGGCGTATTCTTCAAAATGATCCTAAATTGGCTGCGGCCACTTCTGACCCCCCCCCCCCGATGATTTGTTATAAACGAAATAAGAACTTACGGGACTTCTTGGTCCATACGGACCAATATAACTCTTTCTCATCTAATAATCCATTTTCAAACCCGGGCTGTTTCCGGTGTGTGGGATGTACTACGTGTAATTCTCTAATCCCGGGAAAAGTGATTTTTCATCCTTACAGTGGTACCAGGTACCGAATTCGACACCGAATTACCTGTACAACTGACTATGTTGTCTATAAGATCACATGTCCCTGTGGTAAAATATATATAGGGAAGTCCATTAATAATTTACGAGAACGTATGGCAAATCATAGGTCGGCCATTAGGGCAGCATTAAACGGGCATGATAACCCACAACCGGTGGCGCGCCACTTCTGTGAGGCTGGACATAATTTGTCCAGCCTACGAGTGATGGCTATTGATCACATCCCCCCGCTGGTGAGAGGGGGTGATCGCGCTAAAGAACTTCTCAAGCGAGAATCTTTTTGGATTTTTACACTGGACTCACTTGCCCCGCGTAGTCTTAATGAGAAGAACTCTTATATCCCTTTTTTGCCCCTACGTTAGTTTGTTTAAAAAGCAGCGATATATGCAGTATTGGTCTTACAAACCCTCTCTGGGTGTGAAGTCCTCCTAGGCAATTGTTTTTAACCAATAAAAAAATTATTTATTTATTTTTTTCTATTTGGTCTTCCTAAATATGTGGTTTACATGGATTTCAATAAAGGGCAGTTCATAGTATGGCTGTAGTTCTGTGCACATTTAGTATAATATTATGCTTTTGCCATATATGGATTACTATTCCTAGCTATGTTAATTACACTGCTATATCTATACTAAGATGCTAATATGTTCTTTTTAAATGTAGCTGGAATATTGTATCACTGTATCCTACATGTTGACTTTCTCTTTTTTTCTTAGACTCTTTTTGAGGTGTCACTGTGATTTATGTTTCCTCCTTTTTTTTGCATTATTACTTTGGTTAATTGGCTTGCAGAGTATCAGGGTTATCCAAAGAGATTCGAAAAGTCACCGCATGTTCGGTGACTTTTCGTTCTCTTCAATTCGGTTCCTTTTGCCGATTGCATTTCGGTGACCCTGCGGTGTATTCAGCAAACAGCACAGGGTCCCCGAATTGCAGGGAAAAGCTGCCGAAAACCTGCCGAAAACTAACCGAATGCACGCTGAAAACAAGCAAAAACATCTGGATTAACCTTCGAAGAAGCCGAACAGGAGCCGAACAGGAGCCGAATCACACAGAGCCGAAGCAGCTGTGACGTAGAGGAGGCAGTGAATAAATTAGAAAAACCATTTGTATGAATCTGGGAAAATGAATCGCTGTTTGCAAAGAAACTACTGAGCGAAAATGTCTGAAATTTTCACAGGAGGTCCAGGGAATGATAATAAAGAGGGCTGTTACAAAAAAAATAAGTAAACTTAAAAATAAAATAAAAAAAATCGGACTTTTAAAAAAAAAAAAATCTGAAAAATGCTTAAAGTATCCTAAAAAATCTATAAATAAAGAGACTTTTTGCTGCAGAATTTTATAATGAATGGTTTATTAGATATTGAATTAAAACGGGAATATTTTTAACATTGAAGCCTATGGGATTCTCCTGAATAAATTTGCCGAATTAAACCACCGAATGGCAGGGCATTAGGGGAACCTTTCACTGCTGGTTTGTGTTCTCTGAATAGCCGAAGCATTGCTTCTCTATGGGGATTTCACTGCCCTCGAACAGGCACCGAACAGGCACCGTATGTTCAGGCAATTCGCCAGGATTTGGCGAATTGCCTGCTCTCTGGATAGCCGAATGGTCAGGAAAGGTAACCGAACACTGATTTTCAGCGTTCGGTTACCTTTCTCAAGCAATTCGGATCTCTTTGGATAACCCTGCTAGTCCACGCCTGCTCTGTGATTGCAGGGTAGACACATCTGTGGGAGCTTAATTGTTTGATGTATACATATGTCTTCCTTAGTATGTTGGCCATTCCTGAGGAAAGTCCCTCTGGGGACTGAAACGTTGAAAATTGATGCCAGAATAAAGTTTTATTTTATTTAAACTTTGAAAAGAAGTCTCCGTGTGCGTCTGGATTTTGGTCTCTTATCTACCTGCAGCTGGATTGACTGCACCGGAACAAGACATTTTCGGTATGTGGAGTGCGGGACCTCTTGATCCTTTTATATATATATATATATATATATATACACAGTGAGAAGCAAGGGGGGTGTTTGTGAGGGTCCTGAGAACGAGCAACAGCACAATGGCCTGCTCCACGGTGGGTGCCCGCTCAGGTCTCACAAACAAGGTTTTAGCTTGATTGTGCCATTACAGGGATGAATTTTCCATATGCAAATCAGCCTGCTCTCACCCAGAAAGGGTGGTCAGTGCTGATTGCCAAGGACGTCATCCCTGCACGAGAGGTGCAGCAACCCCCGACGATCGTTTCGGCCTTATTGGGCCTCGTCAGGAGGGTATAGTTGACACCCCTCTAGGCACATCAAGCAAGGGGTCCACGTCTGGATGACCCTTTACAATTACAGTGAGAAACAAGGGGGGTGTTTGTGAGGGTCCTGAGAACGAGCAACAGCACAATGGCCTGCTCTACAGTGGGTGCCCGCTCAGGTCTCACAAACAAGGTTTTAGCTTGATTGTGCCATTACAGGGATGAATTTTCCATATGCAAATCAGCCTGCTCTCACCCAGAAAGGATGACGTCCTTGGCAATCAGCACTGGCCACCCTTTCTGGGTGAGAGCAGGCTGATTTGGCACAATCACAATGGCACAACCAAGCTAAAACCTTGTTTGTGAGACCTGAGCGGGCACCCACCATAGAGCAGGCCATTGTGCTGTTGCTCGTTCTCAGGACCCTCACAAACACCCCCCTTGTTTCTCACTGTAATTGTAACGGGTCATCCAGACGTGGACCCCTTGCTTGATGTGCCTAGAGGGGTGTCAGCTATACCCTCCTGACGAGGCCCAAGAAGGCCGAAACGATCGTCGGGGGTTGCTGCACCTCTCATGCAGGGATGACGTCCTTGACAATCAGCACTGGCCACCCTTTCTGGGTGAGAGCAGGCTGATTTGCATATGGAAAATTCATCCCTGTAATGGCACAATCAAGCTAAAACCTTGTTTGTGAGACCTGAGCGGGCACCCACCGTAGAGCAGGCCATTGTGCTGTTGCTCGTTCTCAGGACCCTCACAAACACCCCCCTTGTTTCTCACTATATATATATACAGATGTGTTCAAAATTATTCAACCCGCAATGCTGTAAATGGTTTTAGGGAATTTAGTGTACATTTGTAATTGTATTTAGAATGAAATCCTACAAGGACTTTTTAAAGAACCATATGCAACTAAAATGACATCAATTGGTTTTGTAATACAGTAGTAAATGTTTCTTTTGTGAATTCTTCATTGACACAATTATTCAACCCCTTAAAGACTACCACTCTGAAGAACAAAGGTTCATTCAAGTGTTTTCAATCAGGTATTGAAAACACCTGTGGATGTTACGGAGCAGCAATAAAGCATAATAAGCACCAATTAGGCAGCTTTAAAATGACTGTGATACTCAGCTCCTTCTAGACATTTACTGGTGTGGTTATAAACATGGCGAAGTCAAGAGAATGGTCCAGGAAGACAAGAGAAGAGGTGATTACTCTTCACAGGAAGGGCAATGGCTATAAGAAGATCGCAAAGATGTTAAACATACCAAGAGAGACCATAGGAAGCATCATTCGCAAATTCAAGGCAAAGGGCACTGTTGAAACGCTACCTGGTCGTGGCAGAAAGAAGATGCTGACTTCGACTGCTGTGCGCTACCTGAAGTGTAGAGTGGAGAAAAGTCCCCGTGTCACTGCTGAGGAACTGAGAAAAGATTTGTCAGATGTGGGTACTGAAGTTTCAGCTCAGACAATACAGCGCACACTGCGCAATGAAGGCCTCCATGCCAGAACTCCCAGGCACACCCCCTTGCTGTCTCCAAAGAATAAGAAGAGTCGACTGCAGTATGCCAAAAGTCATGTGGACAAACCACAGAAGTTTTGGGATAGTGTTCTGTGGACTGATGAAACAAAATTAGAACTGTTTGGGCCCATGGATCAACGCTATGTTTGGAGGAGGAAGAACAAGGCCTATGAAGAAAAGAACACCTTGCCTACTGTGAAGCATGGCGGGGGTCAATCATGTTTTGGGGCTGTTTTGCTTCTGCAGGCACAGGGAAGCTTCAGCGTGTGCAAGGTATCATGAATTCTCTTCAGTACCAGGAGATATTGGATGACAATGTGATGCAGTCCGTCACAAACCTGAGGCTTGGGAGACGTTGGACCTTTCAACAGGACAATGATCCCAAGCATACCTCCAAGTCCACTAGAGCATGGTTGCAGATTAAAGGCTGGAACATTTTGGAGTGGCCATCGCAGTCACCTGACTTAAATCCGATTGAGAACCTCTGGTGGGACTTAAAGAAAGCAGTTGCAGTGCGCAAGCCTAAGAATGTGACTGAATTGGAGGCTTTTGCCCATGACGAATGGGCGAAAATACCCGTAGATCGCTGCAAGACACTTGTGTCAAGCTATGCTTCACGTTTAAAAGCTGTTATAACTGTAAAAGGATGTTGTACTAAGTACTAAGATTGAATGTCACTTGGGGGTTGAATAAAACTGATAATGATGTGAGCACAGAAAAGACATTTGTGGTTATTTCATTATAAATGTTATGTTATATTTGTCTGACCTACATGTGCCTCTTTGATTTAATTGTAAGCAAGATGACTGAATGATCAAAATCAATGTCAAACTGGCCAAAACACTCAATTTCAGTGGGGGTTGAATAATTTTGAACACAACTGTATATATTTAATGTGCAGATTCACATTTCTTTAGCTCCCTTAGCACTATGAGCCTCGTGGAATTAGTGGGGTAGTTGAAAAACAGCTAAAAAGTAGATTGTACTTAACAGAAGGTCTCAGACCACCATTCCAACATGGGGCTAATTCTCAGAAGACCTTCTGTTTGGCTTTTTACTAAACACTTAAAAAAAAAAAAGGATAGCCAGGTAAGTTTATGCTTAGAGACCTGTAAAACGTGACCTAGACTATAAGAATGTGTCTGGAGATGAAGCATAAGGTGATAAAACAATTCATGTAATGTATTGCCTTTTCTATGTTAAGTATTCTTCTGGGGTTTTTTTGTTTTTTTTTAAATAACTATATTACCAGAACATAGTAAATTAGTTTCGAACAATTTCCTCTCCATTGCCTGGAAGGAATGAGAATTACGGAGAAATGTATTTACATTGCTCAATAATGAAGAACTGAACACCTCCTGATATGATTTGTCATTGAAATATGACGTGCCCTAGGTGTTCTGTTTCTAAGCATTGATCACTATGTTCCTTCTTTCTTACTTTTTTAACAAATGTAATTATGCTCAGTACACTATCATGCTTCAGTAAGTTCATTTTCTGGAAGATTGGTTGGAACTTGAACTACTTTAAGTTACCTAATCTGTCTATTGAATCAACATTAAAATGAATGTTCTTAATTAATCTTTTATTTGACCTTCTAATTTTACACGCTTGTTGCCCTGAAGCGGTAAAATAGTTATCAGAAAATAAATAGCCATAAACAGCTAATTTTGTGGAAAGTTAATACCTTGAAACGGTGCCTTTCAGTTAACATAATTATTGTATTCAGGCGAAAAACATAGAAAGAATTTTAGAGCAGAAAAATGCTTAACAGGAAGCTTTCTTCATAAAAGGCAAACATAAGTAAGAAGCTCCTTAAAGCAGCAGAAGTAATACTTGTTGCATGTGTGCCTATTGTGAGTGTTGGAGCACTGGGAGATACTGGTCTATATCCATGGTTTCCAAAAGAGTTGTCGAGAATCTAGTGGACCAGAATTGTGTAATTTTCCAGGACTGTAGTCGGACGATCGACTTGGACGTCCGACGACAGACAAATTTTTTCAACAAACTGTGTGCTGTTACAGTTATATTTATTTAGATGGGGATTTATATTGTATAGATAGTCCTATGCTGCCTTATGCTGCCACCTAGTGGTCTTTCTGTATTGTACATGTTTTCTCTTTTTTCCCTCGCTTTATGATGATGCACTTCCTGTGTGTGTGAAGTTCCACCCTTTTTTCTGAGTAAGAGCTGTAGCATGGTGCAGTTATCTAGCAGGATATGTCTCTTCATTATCGCAAGCTACGGACAGTATCATCTTTTGACCACATAAAACCTATCATTCCATCATCTGCTGTATCCTGTGATCTGCTGTAACCTGATATATGGAATAAAGCAAGTCGTGGACAGTAACAGTGTTTTGGTGAGTTCAGCTATCTGATAAGGATTGTCCTCAGTGATTGCATCTACTTATACAGGCCAGGCATAGAGGTCTCTGCAAGGGATGAATCGTTATACAACGATCGGAGTCAGAATAGTCAAAAGATGTGTAGAATCCTACAGCCTGCTACTATATATGTGTGTGCTTAATCTGCAATCAAGCTCAGTGCCATCAGCCATCTTGGGGAAGCACATGATCGCACAAGCTTACTGCATCTCACTTATACTGCATCTCACTGAATAGTGAAAACGGTTTCTCTGCATTTAACTGTGTTACCTGCCTGTCTAAGCTGCCGTTCATCTTCTTAAAGAGACTACTATTTTTGCAAAAAACGTATAAAATGTCCAGACAAGGTTCTGTGCACTCTATTATGGCTGAACCGACGCAGATTCATCATGTCCCTGAACCCGCAGACGTACAAGGAGCAGATTCTGCAGAGTTTGCTGATCAGATTGTAAAACCCAAACGCACAATAAAACCAACACAGAAACTCAGAGAAAACTATGAATGCACTAGAGATGAGCTCTCCAGCAATCTGACAGACCTGTGGGACAGAACTTCACAATGCATGTCAGTTTTACCACACTTTAACAATCACCCAGCTGAATTAAGAGACTCTATAGATCGTCTGTCTGCTGCATATCAACGTTACCAGAGGCTGTCAGAAAAATACACAGACTTCTTGCAGGACTCTAATATGAAAGACTTTTCAGCAGAACTGACCAAGACTGATGCACTAAATCAACAGAGAGACCTCCTAGTGCAAGTTGCCAAAGAAAGGGCAGAACTCTGCATTGCTCAACTGCAAGAGACCAGATCGCACCGATCCACATCAACCAAGCTCACTGCACATTCTTCCAGATCCTCTCGCTCCAGACATTCAACGTTAACTGACAAGCTAATAGAGGCCCGCGCTGAAGCGGAGACAAAGAAAGTGCAAAGCTCCTTTGCTAAAAAAGAAGCAGAGTTAGAAGCTCACAGCAAAGTCCGCCAAGCAGAGTTAGAAGCTCACAGCAAAGTCCGCCAAGCAGAGTTAGAAGCTCACAGCAAAGCCCGACAAGCAGAGACGGAATCCCAAATCAAGATTCTGCAAATGGAAAAGGAGGAAGCAGGTGCCGTAGCGAGGCTGAAGGTCCTCGAAGAAGCAATGGGACAAAGTACTAATGCAGACTGCCCTATCCCAGCAGAACTGGAAGACCCAGTCGAACGCACTAGTGAATACGTATTAACCACTTCGCTGCTGAGGACGCGCTCAGCGCGTCCTCAGCAGTCCCGCTGGTGTGCTGAGGACGCGCTGAGCGCGTCCTCCCATTGGGGTCAGCGTTCGGCCGGGTCCGGCCCGATCGCTGGCCCCCCCGGTGCGGGCTGACATCCTGGATGTCAGCCCGGCATCCGGACCAGCAGCCGCCAGAATTAGGTGTCATCGCGGGGGCGCGATGACACCTAATTCAGGCGCCCCCCCGCATGTGCGGAGGAGGCGCCTGAAAGGGAGGGGGGGAGGTCCTTCGGACCTCTCTCCCTCCCGATCGGCGGCTCTGCGGGGGTTAACCCAGGCATCATTTGGAAGGGCACAGCCTGCCCTTCCAAATGAGCCTGGCATTAACCCCTGTGGAGCTGGATCGCGAATCGGCGCTGAAAAGCGCCGGTTCGCGATCCTTTCCCGGAGCTGGCCGACATCTTGGATGTCGGCCAAGCCTCCGGGAACTCCCCCAGAGGACTGGCGTCATCGTGCATAGCACGATGACGCCAGTCCTAGAGTTAACCCCTAACTGCCACCAACTGTGGAGATAGGGAGTTCCAATGAACTCCTATCTCCCGATCCGTGGCAGCTAGGGGTTAAATTTTGGTATGGTTGGATCGGCCAGCGCATGGCCGTTCCAACGATACCAAACATGAAAGTGAAATATTTTGTAGAAAAAAAAAAAAATTAAAATAAAAAAAAAAAAAATTAAAAAAAAAAATTAAAAAAAAAAATAACACTTTTTTTAATTTTTTTGGTTTGTTAATGCAGCAATATTGTTCCCATTTCAATTATAATGTGAACAATGATGCTGCACTAACGATTTTTGTATGCGGTGCGTTTGTTAAAAATAGTGTCATTTTCCCCAAAAAAAATGTAACGAGACCCCATCTCTAATTATTTTAACAAGCGCACCCCATACAAAATATAACCGCAATTGCTCGCATGTTAAAATGTGGAAAAAAAACACTTTACACATTGTAAATTATTGAAAATACATATTTTATTGCATTTTTTGTTATAATATACAGACATGACATAACGTATACATATAATAATGACATATTATGAATCTACCGAGTCTGACGGAAAGAACGATATATAATATGTCTGGGTCATATACTAAAATAAGCCTTCAAAACACGTTTAAACATGATGCGCAAAACAGGTAAAAATGACCTCAGCATAGGGGCGGGAAAAGCCTCAGCAGCGAAAGGGTTAAAACATAACATTTGCAACAATACACAGTCATCTCCTGTACCTCCTCCCAACACTGTTCTGACTCTCAACGCAGAGACCTCTCAGCTCCAAATGCCTGAGCCTCTTCCAGTCCACAACACAAGAACATCTACGCAGCAAATCACATCAACTCAGTCTGCCAGCAAGGTGAATCCCAGTGACAAGCCGCAGCCAGCAGAAGCCTTAGAGACTACACCAAAGTTAAACGCTCTTGCAACGTCCTTTTATCCTGGTAAACCTCACCCTTCATCACCAGAGAACTTTAACACCCAAGCGGTTCCTCAAGTTACTTTGACACCAAAGAGTGAGAGATCAGACTTGACTGACTTCGCCAGATATATGATACGCCGAGAGCTCATTAACACCAGCCTCTCAAGGTTCGACGACTGTCCAGAGAGCTACAGGGCCTGGAGATCAACTTCAAGGCTGCTATTGCTGATCTGAACCTACTACCAAGGAGGAACTTGATTTGCTCATAAAGTGGCTGGGGCCAGAATCCACCGATCGTGTTAAAAGACTGAGAACAGTACATGTTGACCACCCGGATGCAGGTCTCGTTGCTGCGTGGGCAAGACTTGAGCAAGCTTATGGCAGCGCTGAAGCCATAGAAGGTGCTCTGTTCAAGAGACTGCAAAACTTCCCAAAAATGGGTAACAAGGACTATCGCAAGCTCCAAGAACTGAGTGATCTCCTCATGGAGCTAGAGTTGGCAAAGACAGACCCACGTCTACCTGGACTAAGCTTCCTGGACACTGCTCATGGTGTCAATCCAGTGGCGTCTAAACTGCCATACGGCCTGCAAGAGAAATGGGCGCAATACGGCTCAAGATACAAAAGAGACTATAACGTATCCTTCCCTCCATTCTCATATTTTTGCAGGTTCATCAGCGAACAAGCCTGGACAAGAAACGATCCCAGCTTCAGCTTCAGCGAAACCAACTTGTCAGCTTCATCATCATCACCAGCATCCGCATCAAGGTATGATAACACAGCGGCTACACGTAGAGACTTTAATAGAACAATATCTGTTAAAAGGACAGACATCTCACCACCCATGTCCTCTCGTGCAAACCAGAGGGATTCAGGTGATAGCGATAAAGACCCTAATCGTCAGTGCCCTATTCACAAGAAGCCTCACCCTTTAAAGAAATGTCGTGGCCTTAGGGCAAAGACTTTACAAGAGCGCAGGGAGATTCTTCAAAAACTTGGGGTATGCTACAGGTGCTGTGCTTCTTACGGACATTTTGCTAAAGACTGTAAAGTTGTCATCAAGTGCACAGAATGCAGCAGCGACAGACATGTTACAGCTATGCACCCTACTCCACTTCCAGACAACCCACAGCAGCTACCTACCTCTGCACCTGTCTCAAATCATGGCGGGGAGCAACACGGTAATGCTCCAGCTATAGGGAATATTTCTTCTTCATGCACGGAAGTCTGCGGAGAAGGCTTAGATTACAAATGCTGTGCCAAGGTATGCCTAGTCAAGATATACCCAGAGGGTCAACCTGAGAAAGCCACGAAGATGTATGCCATATTAGATGAACAGAGCAACAGATCGCTTGTTAAGCCTAAATTCTTTGAGATCTTCGGCATAAAGGGACACGCAACACCGTATACTCTCAGAACCTGTTCTGGTCGCGTAGAGACTTTCAGCAGAAGGGCAACGGGTTTATGGTCTCTCATGTCAAGGGAAGAGAGGGAATACTCCTACCAACATTAGTTGAATGTGACCAGATACCAGACGAAAGGGAAGAGATTCCTACTCCAGAGGCTGCATATCATCACATCCGCACTTAAGGCATCTTGTAGATGAGATTCCAGTAATGGACATGAATGCTGAAATCTTGGTCCTGCTAGGAAGAGACATTCTCAGAGTACATAAAGTACGCGAACAGTGCGACGGACCAGATGATGCCCCTTATGCACAAAGACTTGACCTGGGCTGGGTAATAGTGGGCAATGTATGCTTGGATAAAATGCACACGTCATCTGAGATCCACTCCTTCAAAACTCACGTGTTAGGAAACGGACGTGTATCCCACTTCAAACCGTGTCCTCACCATTATGACGTAAAGGAGAAGCCCCTTGACATCATCTGCGTGTCCGACGTCACCCCTATCCTCTATGATGACAACCTAGGTACCACAGTGTTTTGTACTACAAGTGATGACAACAAAACAGCTTTGTCAGTTGAAGACAGAGAATTTATCAAAGTAATGGACAAAGAATTCTTCAAGGATGAGTAGCACCATTACCTCTTCATGCTGCAAGTGTCAAACTCCCAAACAATCATGAACAGGCGTTATCCAGAGTCAAGTCACTACAACGAACACTAAAGAACAGACCTGAAATGAAGGACCATTTCATCGCCTTTATGAAAAGGATCTTTGACAATAATCACGCTGAGCCAGCTCCACCTCTTCGAGAACATGAGGAGTGCTGGTACCTGCCCTTCTTCGGAGTGTATCATCCACGTAAGCCAAAAATAATCAGGGTAGTATTGACTCCAGTGCAAGCACCAAGGCATATCCCTGAACGATGTTCTTCTCACTGGTCCTAACCTGACCAACAACCTTGTAGGTGTACTCATGAGGTTCAGAAGGGAGCCAGTCGCCATAACTGCTGATATTGAACAAATGTTTCATTGTTTTATTGTACAAAAGGACCATAGGAACTTCCTGAGGTTTCTGTGGCACCGTGACAACAACATGGACAATGAGATGATTGAATACCGCATGAGTGTACAGGTCTTCGGAAATAGTCCCTCACCTGCTGTTGCAACATATGGTCTACGAAGGACTGCTCTTGATGGAGAAAAGGAGTATGGAAAAGAGGCTCGACACTTCGTTGAGAGAGACTTCTACGTGGACGACGGACTTAAATCCTTACCCACAAATGAAGAAGCCATAGACCTGCTCCAAAGGACACAAGGTATGCTTTCTGAAGCTAACCTCAGACTACACAAGATTGCTTCAAATAGTGTTGCTGTCATGAAGGCCTTTCAACCTGGTGACTATGCCACAGGGTTTAAGGACTTAAATCTGGGAATGGACATGCCACCCGTACAGAGAAGTCTAGGCCTGCGGTGGGACTTATTAAAGGACACCTTCGGCTTCCAAGTCGGCTCTGCAGACAAGCATTTACCAAACGTGGTGTTCTGTCGGTGGTGAACAGTTTATACGATCCAGTGGGATTCGTGGCTCCCATTACCATACAGGGTAAATCCTTACTTAGACAGCTCTCAGAGACTATTACAGATTGGGATGCTCCACTACCAGTAGACAAGCTTTCAAAGTGGAATTCCTGGAAGCAATCTCTACATGCCTTAGATGGAATTCACATACCACGCTGCTATTACTCCAGCTTCTCTTGCCACAAGTCAGAGAAAGGAACTTCACATCTTCTCAGATGCATCTACAGAGGCCATAGCAGCTGTCGCCTACCTTAAGGTAAGAGACTCCTCCAATCAAACCCACATAGGATTTCTGTTTGGGAAGGCTAAGTTAGCACCTAAGCCTGAACACACAATTCCTAGGCTTGAACTTTGTGGGACTGTGCTAGCCGTAGAAGTTGCAGATTTCGTACTACAAGAGCTAGACGTTCAGATGGACGACATCAAATTCTACACAGACAGCAAGGTCGTTTTAGGCTACATATACAACCAGACTAAACGCTTCTATGTCTATGTCAGCAACCGTGTAGAAAGAATCAGGAAAACATCTAAGCCTGAACAATGGCATTATGTTGCATCCGAACTTAATCCTGCAGATCATGCCACCAGGCCAGTGTCCACAAGTGTCTTCGTAAATTCTTCTTGGTTGACAGGCCCTGATTTCCTGCTGGCTCATCCAGAAGAAACAACAGCTGACGTCTTTGGTCTTCAAAATCCTGACGAAGATCCAGATATTCGTCCTGAAATTAAAACTCTTGTCACCAGAACTGCACAAAGACTCGTCTTGGGCTGTCAACGCTTTGAACGTTTCTCCAAGTGGACAAGGCTTGTACGCACCATCGTGAGGTTAGTCCATATTGCACACTGCGTCCACACGAAGCCCGCAGAGGCTCACTGTCAAGGTTGGCACATGTGCCAAAGGTTTCTTTCTGCAAGGGATATTGCTGAAGGCGAACTGATCATAATACGAAGTGTACAACAGAATGTATTCAGCTCAGAAATTAAATGCATTTGCGACAAGACGGACGTTCTAGAAACAGTCCAATTGCTAATTTGAACCCATTCATCGACAATGATGGCATGCTAAGGGTCGGTGGACGTTTAACAAGGCTAAGTTGGGAGAGCAAGAACAGAATCCTCTCATCATACCTGATCGCCACCACGTTTCCACTTTGCTCATACGGCACTACCATGAAGGGTTAAGCACCAAGGTAGACACTTCACAGAAGGTGCCATAAGAGCTGCAGGCCTTTGGATTATAGGAGCAAAAACACAGATTACAGCTACACTGCACAGCTGTGTTCAGTGCCGCAAACTGAGAGGGAAACAGCAGCAACAGCAAATGGCAGATTTGCCAGCTGACAGGGTAAGCACTGACCCACCTTTCACTCATGTCGGTCTGGACGTCTTTGGACCATGGATGGTAACAGCCCGCAGAACTCGAGGTGGCCAAGCAAATAGTAAACGATGGGCAGTGATGTTCACCTGTATGAGTGTGCGTGCAGTACACATCGAAGTAATAGAATCTATGGATACCTCAAGTTTTATTAACGCCCTAAGACGATTCCTCGCCATCAGAGGTCCAGTCAAGACATTAAGATCTGATTGTGGAACTAATTTCGTTGGAGCCGGTCGAGAGTTGCAGCTTAACTCAAGCCTATCCAAGACCTTTTAGCTGAAAAGGGCTGTACATGGATTTTCAATCCTCCTCATTCTTCCCACATGGGTGGTTCATGGGAGAGAATGATAGGCATTACACGTAAAATACTGGACTCAATGCTTATGGACTTGAACTCCACAAGACTCACCCATGAGATTCTAACCACCTTCCTGGCAGAAGCATCTGCCATAATCAATTCTAGACCACTTGTTCCAGTGTCTACAGATCCAGAGAACCCAACCATCCTTACTCCAGCTACTCTTCTTACCCAGAAACTCGGGACTGTTCCTGCTCCACCTGGAAACTTTAAAGCAGAAAAATGTGCTACAACCAGTGGAAGCGAGTACAACACCTTGCCAACTGCTTCTGGAATCGTTGGAAGATGGAGTATCTTTCCACTCTGCAAGGACGCAGGAAATGGCAACGCCTGAACCCGAACGTTCAAGTTGGAGATCTCGTTCTCCTCAAGGACCAGCAAGCCGAAAGGATAGAGTGGCCTATGGGACTTATTAAAAAAGAGCATCTCTAGCGATGATGGTAAGGTACGTAAGGTGGAGGTGAAAGTCGCAAGACAAGGAACTGTAAAGACTTTTATCAGACCTATCACGGAACTTGTTTTGCTCTTACCGCTTGGAGACTGAACTTACTTAGGTTTTCAAGACATGTAGCAAATTACACTGTCGTTATTTGCGCTTGCATAACTACTGTTATGATGTTTATATATAGTGACATTTTCAATGCCAGACGGGGAGTGTGCGGTTACAGTTATATTTATTTAGATGGGGATTTATATTGTATAGATAGTCCTATGCTGCCTTATGCTGCCACCTAGTGGTCTTTCTGTATTGTACATGTTTTCTCTTTTTTCCCTCGCTTTATGATGATGCACTTCCTGTGTGTGTGAAGTTCCACCCTTCTTTCTGAGTAAGAGCTGTAGCATGGTGCAGTTATCTAGCAGCATATGTCTCTTCATTATCGCAAGCTACGGACAGTATCATCTTTTGACCACATAAAACCTATCATTCCATCATCTGCTGTATCCTGTGATCTGCTGTAACCTGATGTTCGGAATAAAGCAAGTCGTGGAAAGAAACAGTGTTTTGGTGAGTTCAGCTATCTGATAAGGATTGTCCTCGGTGATTGCATCTACTTATACAGGCCAGGCATAGAGGTCTCTGCAAGGGATAAATCGCTATACAACGATCGGAGTCAGAATAAACTGGGTCATTTACTGCGACTATGGTCGACCCAGGTCAACTGACGGGCAGACCACCGAACGCCACCAGACTGAGATCTGAACTCTGGCTGTTGTCCCTGGTACTGAAAGGGCCATTTTCCTCACTACAGCACTGCCGAATGCTGCCGAAGACTGCCGTGATGGCGGGGCCTGGGAGCATTGGCAGTGTCAGGTATATTACACAGAAAAGGAGAATTTAAAATGGATGCCTGTAGCCATTTTGTTTTAAAGACAGTTTTCTTTTTCAAAATATTCTCTAGATTTAGAAATGAACAAGATTTTTTTTACAAAGTTCATTCCTGGGTTAAGAAATCCCAGACATGAAGGAACCTAGAATGAATGTGAGATAATGCTAAGATGTGTCATAAGTAAATTTATTGGTCTATTCTAAGTTTTTAAAACAAGAGATTTTGTTTCTTTTGGGTATAGGAATAAGAGTTTAAAGCATTCTGTAATATAGAATTATATTCACAAAATATATGTTTATAATCAAGGTATATTTTATTATAATTACAGTATGAAATATATACTCCAAAATATTGTAGAAAGTATATAATTGGTAAATAATAAAAATTACTAAAGAATAGATTCTGTGAGTTAACCAGGAAAGAATTTAGCTGATAAGGCTCTAAGCAACCAAAAGGGAGGAGAGCTATAAATCTCAAGACAGTCTAGTTAGAAGACAAGGTTCTTTGTTAAGCTAAGTCTGACCTTGTGACCCTAGATAAAGACCGAGAAAAAGAATTGGGGAATTAATTGGAATTAAATTAGAAGTGCAACACTGCCCTCTACAGGATAGTAAAAATAATGATTTATATTATCATTAATATTAACTGTGTGGCTATAATAAGCGGGAAAAAGTTTTTGGTCAGTCAGTCGGAGATTGCCAGCCATCGGGACGCATCGCAATGCACTCAGACATCCATTACATATGACACTCTGAGCAACCGAGCAGACTCACACCACGATGCACTCAGATCCCAAGACATGAGGCAATTAATATTCTCACCAAATCTCTAACTCACATGCATTGATTATCTAATATCGATAATTTTCACATATTCCAAAACAAAGCATCACATTGAAAATTCCAAGGCAGACTCATCAACATCCAATTTGGACACGTAATGTATGAAATAAGGAATTAATGTAAAAATATATTTGTAGAGATTTTGCAACGCAGACTGAGACTTCTCGGATACGGTTAAAATCCAAATTCTAAGTATTTTCTATTCTGCAGATAGAAATATGAAGAAGTGGATATAAGGATTTATTCCTAAAGACATGTTGCAAGATTGATACCAATATATAGTGAATTTGGAAATTACTGTGATTAAAATTAATAAGCAAGGAATTATATAACTACAAAATAAAAAGCAGAAGATTAGAAGTTTAATTCTCGAGATTAGGGGAGGATTCACTAAATAAGTTTTTATTACTTATTATTAAATTAGCTCATCTTTTGTTGATCCATGTAGCAGAGATATATATATATCTATAAGAGCTGGCTGGTTAAACATTGTTTGCTGGGAATTGCATGTTGTATTAAGCAGAAATGTTTATTAACCATTTGTGTATTAGTTACTAACTGATAAGGTAAATGATATTAATCATATATGCAGTTACTAACCGGAGATACATATATTGTGAAGCTAGTTTTTATATGCTGATGGAGTGTGGTTTATAAATTGTTGTTTATGATATGAGATTTGAAATTCTTTTGTATACGTAATAAATATATATATATTTTATCCGATTATTGATTATTGTATTTTTTAAAGCAAAACACAGACAATTAAAAGAATTCAGGATAATTTCTAAGAGATATAGACGATTGATATTTGTGTCTCGTATAAGTTTCTTATGAAATAATAATCCCTGATATATTGGAGACGACTGCCGAGGTAGGTCCAGTAAGTCCAATATAGACATATTGGAGGCTTGGCTGATAAATCCAATATATACAAACGTGTTGTATTCACGTGCAGAGATTATATCCGACAGCAGGTATGGCTGCTCTGTGTATAGGGAATCAGAGGGACTGATAGCAGGGCCCAGGGTGCAATGGCAGTTATGGCTGCTCTGTGTATGGGAATCAGAGGGACTGATAGCAGGGCCTGGGAGCATTGGCATGTATGGTGGCTCAGTGTATTAAAAAAAAGAAAAGAAATCGAATCAAAAATTTTGACAAAGAAATAGCAAAAATACAAAAAGATGTTCATAAAAATAAATAGACTTTTTGCTGAAAATAAAAAGAATAAACTGTTTAATAAAAAAAATGAGAACAAAATTGTATTTTACTTTGAAACCAATGGGATTCACCTAGGGACCTGCGAATATTCGAAATTCGATTCGAAATCGAATCGCTGGTCTTATTCGATTCGGATTCGATTTTGAGGCATGATTCGAAAATTTATCGAATCTCTCCGATCGCACGCAGAGCGCGCCTTCCAGACGTGCAGCACATGGCTGCACGTGGCTGGGAAGGAACGGCACGCTCTTAGGCGCCGCCCACCTCAAGTTCCCTTCACAGTGGAGGCTGCGGTGGACTGGAAGGCAGCTGCGGTTGGAGGGAGCTCCTGCAGTGAACAAACTACAGTCTCTGGACGTGATCCGTGATCGGAGAAGGAGAGAGAGAGCTGCAAGGCAAGCAGGCTGAGTCTGTTCTCTGTTGGTGGTGAGTAGTGGTAAAAATAAGTATAAATTTCCCTGGCCTGTGAATGTGAAAATGGTGTCACACGTAGCCAGAAGATGGCCGTCGGGGGGGGGCATCCATTCCAGGGGGTCATTCACTGCTGTCTGCTGCTCTGTGGGAGATAATTATGGGGGTCACTCATTGCTGTCTGCTGCTCTGTGAGATAATTATGGGGGTCACTCACTGCTGTCTGATGCTGTTTGGGAGATAATTATGGGGTCACTCATTGCTGTCTGCTGCTCTGTGTGGGAGATAATTATGGGGTCACTCATTGCTGTCTGCTGCTCTGTGAGATAATTATGGGGTCACTCACTGCTGTCTGATGCTGTTTGGGAGATAATTATGGGGTCACTCATTGCTGTCTGCTGCTCTGTGTGGGAGATAATTATGGGGGTCACTCATTGCTGTCTGCTGCTCTGTGAGATAATTATGGGGGTCACTCATTGCTGTCTGCTGCTCTGTGAGATAATTATGGGGGTCACTCACTGCTGTCTGCTGCTCTGTTTGGGAGATAATTATGGGGGTCAATCACTGCTGTCTGCTGCTCTGTGTGGGAGATAATTATGGGGGTCACTCATTGCTGTCTGCTGCTCTGTGAGATAATTATGGGGGTCACTCACTGCTGTCTGCTGCTCTGTTTGGGAGATAATTATGGGGGTCAATCACTGCTGTCTGCTGCTCTGTGTGGGAGATAAGTATGGGGGTCAATCACTGCTGTCTGCTGCTCTGTGTGGGAGATAATTAATTATAGGGGGGCTGCTCTATTGGAGATAATTAATTATAGGGGGGCTGCTCTATGGGAGATAATTAATTATAGGGGGCTGCTCTATGGGAGATAATTAATTATAGGGGGCTGCTCTATGGGAGATAATTAATTATAGGGGGGGCTGCCGCTGCTCTGTGTGGGAGATAATTAATTTGAAGTGAAACATAGTGAAAGGAACACTGTCTTGAATCACACAGATATACAAGCTCCAAAAATATAACACCTCCTTATTTCCCATTAATAAAACCACATTTTTTTGTAATCAATTTAATTATTTTTTTTGTAGACCAATCTGATAAAAAAAACCAAAGTCATTCATCTTCAGCAAGACTGACCTGTGAGAGTGACGTCTCTCTCACACTGTCACACACGGTTCACAGAGGAGGCTGAGGTGAGGTCGGGACTCGGGAGTCGACTAGACGACAGGCGCAGTCGGTCCGTGCGAAGAGGACGACGGTGACGTGTTCGTAGGACAGAGGAGCAATTGGCAGGCTGACGCCTGAGCCAAGTTGGGATGGTGATTGGTGAGTATATATAATATTTAATTATCAGTATCCCTGTCACCGCCACGTTTATATTGTGCGTCTTTTGCAGGAAGCCAGGTGATGGAATCAATGGATCTAGTCATTGATTCATTCATAGTCACCAGAAGATGAGAATGGCTGTGCGGACTGGAGGGTGGGGGTGGGCCAGGGGCTTAAAAGTAATTCTGCAATATGTAACTAGTATGACTATGATGAACTTACTACTAGTATGATTAATTTATATGTTATTATTATACTGCAACAAGAGAAATTAATTATATGGGGGCCTGCTCTGTGTGGGAAATAATAAATTATATGGGGGCCTGCTGGCTGCTCTGTGTGGGAAATAATAAATTATATGGGGGCTGCTCTGTGTGGGAAATAATAAATTATATGGGGGCCTGCTCTGTGTGGGAAATAATAAATTATATGGGGCCTGCTGGCTGCTCTGTGAGACTTGGGAGATAAATTATATGTGAAATGAATGTGAAGAATGTTGAAAGGAACATGCACAGATATACAAGCTCCAACTTAGAATATACCCCTTTATTTTCCCATTAATTAAGCCAACTTTTTTTTAAAATACAAATTTTTTATTTATTTTTGTAGACAAATCAATGATCAAATTCAAAATGTCATCTGTGAAAAATCATTTTGAAGTGAAGGAAGATTCCTTAACTTGCAAAGTATGCAAAAAAGCATTCTCATTGCAAGCTACTGGCACAACATCCCATCTTTGGTCTCACCTAGAAAGAAAGCATCCGTCCGTGTATCAACAGGCCAAGACCGATGATACAAAGAAGAAAACATTGGTGTCGGCAGTGGCACGACGTCATTCACTGCCAATGACAGAAGGACATGCTATGAAAAAGCAGACTTGCATTTCAGCTTACAGTTTGACACTTGACGCGTCTACTAAAAAAAAGTATGATGCAGCAGTTTTGAAGTTTATTGTAGCAGATGGCCGGCCATTTGAGAGTGCAGCAGGAAGTGGATTTAAGAATTTGTGTTCAGTGTTAACTAGTGGCCGCTATCAACCGCCCCACCCAACCACACTGTCGCGTAAGCTTGATGACATGGCAAATAACTTGCACCAGAAGTTAGTGCAGTTCCTCAGGTCTGAAATTAATGACTGCCGACCATCCATCACGTTTGATCACTGGAAGGCTGACAATAAGTCAAATTATTTGGTGCTTACAATACATTACATATCCGAGTCATCGTGGGTAATGCAATCCCGTTGCTTATCTGTGGTCAACCTAGAGAATTTGGAAGCTGACCATACAGCGAGGAAAACTTCTGAAATAATTTCCAACGAGTTTGCTAAGCATGGATTTGGTGAAGAGAAAATCCTATTTGCCACAACAGACACAACAAACACAATGCCTTGTACTGCTAAAATCCTGGACATACAGTGGCATGGCTGTGCTGCTCACATTTTGCAGCTCACTATAAATGCAGCATTGGACGTTCAAAGAACAGTAAAAAATCTTATAGGCTGTTTGCATTACATTGCTGGGTTTTTTCACTCTTCAACTGTGGGACAAGCTGTATTGACAAAATATCAAGTCGATAAGGGCTTACCCGAATCCAAACCACCACTTGATGTTACAACACGTTTCAATAGTACATATCTGCTGATGGACTGGGTTTCTAGAAATTACGAGTCAATTTCTTTGGCCCTCGTCGATTGTGCAATGAACAAAAAGTGCGCACGAAGCCCTCCACAACCACTTTCAACGCAGTTGCAAGATACGCTGAAGAATGTTCTCCCATTACTCAAACCAACAGCAGAGGCTACAACAATTTTGAGTGCTGACACGCATGTAAGCGTTAGTTTGATTATACCATGTATTTCGGTTCTAAAAGAAGAGCTTGCCAGTGCCACTCTTGCTACGCCTGGCATTCAATGCTTTCGTAATGAGCTTTTACGTCAACTGAATACGCGATTTGATTTGTCCAAAGACTACCTATTAGCAGCCACTTTCATTGACCCCAGATTCAAAACTGTGTTATTCCCTGAACATCAAGTGACACAAGCAAAAGTTTACATAGAGAATATTGCACTGTCGACGTCTTCACCACCTTGGCCTACTACGAGCAATAGCTCCTCCAGTGCACCTGAATTTAATGCCCAGACGAGTGCCACCGATAGCGCCGTACAGTTTGAGTCAACTGTTGTCAACAAGTCCAGTCATAAAGGAAGCCTGCTTGATTCCGTGTTTAAAAAAGTAGACGATGCAAAGAAAGAAGAAGCCACCAGCACCTGGTCAACGGCTCAACAACTTGAAAGTGAAGTCAGTGCATATTTGAAGCAGCCCATAAGTGAACGTGATAGTGATCCGTTGCAGTATTGGAAGGAAAATAAAAGTATCCTACCACTGTTGTCTAGTGTGGCGCGCAACTTACTTGCTATACAAGCAACGAACTGTTCATCAGAAAGGGTTAATTCAGTTGGCGGACAAATAATAACAGATCTTCGCTACAACCTCTCGAGAACTAATGCAGAAACTCTGATTTGGGCTCGGAATAACAAAGATTTACTACTATTTTGACAAATATTGACATGTTAGTAAAGCAGGCACGTGCCGTCAGGGTAGGCAGGTGAGGCAGAGCCTCTCACACGGTCACCTGCCATTAAGCCAGCGTTAAAATAATAAAAGAAACTCAGCTCCTGCTCCACGCTCCCCCAATGTCGGCTTTGTCCTCTGTCAGTCTGCCTTTTCCTCTGTGCGCATTCTTTTACAGCCTACGCAATTTGCGTAGCGGTTGTATGCTTCCCCGCTATGCAAATCGCGTAGGCTGCTGCTGCCTGCTGCTCAGGAGGTCTGCAGCCACGCGTCTGTTCGAATAGGAACACACGCGCGCTGCCAACTTCCTGAGCACTGCTCAAATGTTAGTAAAGCAGGGACATGCCTTCAGGGTAGGCAGGTGAGGCAGAGCCTCACTCATGGTCACCTGCCATTAAGCCAGCGTTAAAATAATAAAAGAAACTCAGCTCCTGCTCCACGCTCCCCCAATGTCGGCTTTGTCCTCTGTCAGTCTGCCTTTTCCTCTGTGCACATTCTTTTACAGCCTACGCAATTTGCGTAGCGGTTGTATGCTTCCCCGCTATGCAAATCGCGTAGGCTGCTGCTGCCTGCTGCTCAGGAGGTCTGCAGCCACGCGTCTGTTCGAATAGGAACACACGCGCGCTGCCAACTTCCTGAGCGCTGCTGGAAAGGTCGTCAGAGCCTCAGAGGCCCTGACAGACCAATGGAATAGCTTGGACCAATGGGAAAGCACCATTGGTCCAAGCCATTAAAAAAAAACACCTGCATTGAAGGCTGGCATCTGATTGACAGGAAGGGGCCCAGGCAGCTCCCCCTGCTTCCTCTAGTGGCAGATACAGACTTACAGAGTATGACAGGGGCACAGAAAAACTTTTTTTCTCTATCATTTTATTTTACATCTTACTAAACACAAACCGCAGAAAGTTAGTTAATATATCTGTGTATATCTAGCTCTGACCAGCCTCACCCCATTGACCTCACCGCACGTCCCTCAAGTAAAGTAAAGTTAAAAAACTTATAGTGGAAGGTTAAATAAAGGCTATACAGCGGTTACAGCCCTACCTAGGCCTAATGTAACTTTGTAATTTAGTATGGTTATTTAAATCATTTCAATAAAGTTTGCAAAGTTGCAATAATTTAAGCTTGCATTTGAAGTTTTTATTTTACGTTTGATTTTTATGATGTGAAATACTTTGCTATAACCTACTAATGAAACAAATCTGTTAGATTGCAGCTGTAACGTCAGCTGAACCTGCATGCACAAACAAAGCATACCTATCCAGGCTGTATCGTACACAAAATGCTCGAAAGCGGCATTTTTCGTAATTTTTCGATTCGATTCGATATTCGATTCGAATTCGAAACTAACAGCCGATTTGATTCGAGATTCGATTCGAGCGAAAATTTATGATTCGCAGGTTCCTAGATTCACCTGTCAAACTGGTTCAATTCTCTATGGACAATTTCCCTGCCGCCAAACTGTGATTTAACTATACAATTCATATTTTTTTCATGTAAGTTGTACCAGATCGTCTGACTTCATTTGACAAATCCCATCATTTAAATGGGAAAGAGCGCTAGTCTGTTGTAGTCACACAAAGTCTTCTGAAGTAGTCCTATGGAAGTCGGAGGCAGTGGAAGAGGGTTGATTCTCCTGTGTTTTGGGATTGGTCGGACGACTACGGATGATCACACAATCACATGAATGCAGTTCCAGTGGACGTGCAGCCTAAAGTGTATACAGATAACACTAGCTTGGACTCTTGCTCAGTGAGCTAGACTCGAGAGCAGTAGCTTTCAAATATAACATAAACCTGTGCATGGGCGACCGCAGAAATGTTTCCGGGGGGGGAGGGCAAAATTTTAATGACATCCATATTCTGCCCTTTTGACAATGTCATGAAGGGGACAGTCATAAAATAAAGCGTAGTAATACAGAGGCTGTGAAACATGATGCAAGTCTAATAGAAGAATAAAGGTGTAAGTGTCTGATCTGAGTGTTGCATTTTCTAGTCTGTTAGCGCCATTCAATGCACCACACTAGTCATACACCCAGGATCAAGGCACTAAATGAAGTGTTTTTTAAGGCCATCTCTGTATACACAGAGCCAGCTCTGTATACACAAACCATGACCCCCCCCCCCACAGATACTGGCACACACACCAGGCCCCCCACTCCAAATATATATGTTACAGTTGAAGCCCGAAGTGCGGTTAATCCTAGGATTACCCGGGTAACCCGGACATTACCCAGGCTTCATTAGCAAAAGTCTGAAGTGAAATGAAATTTTGGACTTTACCCGGGTAATCTGCAAAGTATCCAGAGGCCTCTGGGTACTCCGGCTTTCTGCACTGTTTTAACCGGGTAATTCGCACATTACCCTAGTGTTGTTGGATAGAGTATGATGTGCAACGAAACATCGGACTTTATCCAGGTAATCTGCAAAGTATCCAAACGCCTCTGGAAGCCTCTTGGGTTTTCAGCAGGTTACAGTTGACTGAATTCCGAGGATTACCCGGGTAAAGCTGCAAACTGTTATCTGACTGATAACAAAATTGTGTTCTTTGGTATTTTTAATGAAATTGAATCTGCAGTCACAAACCACACTAAATAACGGTCATGTTACTCCAGGGCTGGCCTGACGATGGAGCAGTGCAGAGCACTTGCTCCAGGCGGCAGAAATTTGAGAGCGGCAAATTCGCCAACTCCATTGCCACTGCTCTGCACTATTTTGTGTTGCGCCGCGGCAGCATCTAATTTTGCCACCGGTTCATCATGGATGGCCCTCCTCACAAGTGACACCACCGCCGCTGACCGCGCCCACGCCACATGCATGCGTCCATAGGGTCAGCGCGGGACTAAGACGCCGCATGTCGTGTGGGTGCGCGGACGGCGGGCAGAGGGATACTCAGGCTGCCGCTGCAGGTGCACACCAGGCCAGTCACTGCCAGGCACCAGCAGCTTGTTACTCGAGAGAGACTCGAGTCGTCCTCACCTCGGTCCCGTCCTCCAGTTCCCGCCGGGCCCTGCTGCTGGACCAGGCAGCCAGCTATGTACCGAAATTGAATAGAATAGCTATGCACCAGCCAGGTATGTGCCAGCCTGGGACAGATATATACAATCTTGCTGTTTGGCCACAGGGTCTCTTTTTCCATTTGGTGCCCCCAGCCACCATCCACATGGCTACAGAGCAGGGAGGAGGGAAAGCCTGGAAAAAATATAATATGATGCAGATGCACAGATTGAGAAGTAGGAAAGGGAAGAATGCGAGTAGGCAATACAGAGGCAGGCAGTAAAGGGGGAGAGACAGTCTGAGAAAGAGAGTAAAGAGATAGTAAGTGAGAGAGGAGAGAGAGTCTGTAGCCAATCCTAGCATTACCCAGGCGTCATTAGCAAAAGTCAGAAATGAAATGAAATTTCGGACTTTACCCGGGTAATCTGCAAAGTATCCAGAGGCCTCTGGGTACTCCGGTTTTCGGCACTGTTTTAACCGGGTAATTCGCACATTACCCTTGTGTTGCTGGATAAAGTGTGATGTGCAACGAAACATCAGACTTTATCTGGGTAATCTGCAAAATACCCAAACACCTCTGGGTACTCCGCTTTTCTTGGGTTTTCAGTAGGTTACAGATGACTGAATTCCGAGGATACCCGGATAAAGCTGCAAACTGTTATCTGACTGATAAAAATAACCAAAAAACACAATTTTGTTAACAAAATTATATCCACAGTCACAAACCACACTAAATAACCGTTGTGTAACTCTCTGAGTTGTCAGAAAATTAGTTTATGAAGATAAGATATTATGTAAAGAGTAACCCGATGGTTGTTATGTTTTATAAATGATATATAAGCACATATGACACATAATAAAAATCGCATAACTCTTTCACATTCATATAAGAAACATATCCTGTCACTCTGTATATTCATTCTATCCTTAATACGTTTTAATGTTTGTCTTTTGCCATTTTCGTTGATAATATCCATAGATAATAGCAAAATTCACTGTTACCCAAACGGGGTTGGATGCTCTGCAGATTACCCAGGTGAAGCTGTGGATAGCCCTCACATTACCCGGGTGAAGCTTCAGACTTGCACATTATCCGGGTAAAGTACGAATTTTTCAGCTCTTCCAGACCGTTACCCAAGGGCAGTTGGATAGTCCTAAGATTACACGGGTAAAGTCCGAAATTTTCATTTCTTTTGCAGCTTTACCCAGCGGTTTTGGGTAATGTCAGAATTACCCGGGTAATCCTAGGATTAACCGCACTTCGGGTTTTACCCGTAACATATATACACACACACACACACACACCCTTCCTACACACATATATATATCACACATATATTTATATACACTCACCTTCCCTGCATACACATACACACACACACACATCTCCTCTCCTCAACCCTCTGGTCTTAGATTTTAAGCTCTGGAGCAGGGTCCCCTCTCCGCTTAGATTTTAAGCTCTGGAGCAGGGTCCCCTCTCCTCTTAGATTGTAAGCTGTGGAGCAGGGTCCTCTATCCTCTTAGACTGTAAGCTCTGGAGCAGGGTCCCCTCTCCTCTTAGATTGTAAGCTCTGGAGCAGGGTCCTCTCTTCTCTTAGATTGTAAGCTCTGGAGCAGGGTCCTCTCTTCTCTTAGATTGTAAGCTCTGGAGCAGGGTCCTCTCTTCTCTTAGACTGTAAGCTCTGGAGCAGGGTCCCCTCTCCTCTTAGATTGTAAACTCTGGAGCAGGATCCTCATTCCCACTGCCCAGGCAAGACCCTGCCTAGAGTGCCTGTATACTGCCACTATTGCCCTGGTCTGTACCTCATGCAAGCTCTGTGAGCTTAACACAGGCCCCCACCAGATTACTATTAATAATTTTGTGTCCCTCTTCCCCAGACAGATAAACTAGACCTCAGATCAGGGGACTCTCATAAATAAAGACACTGGCATCAAGCTTAATAAAAATGTATTTATTTGACAATCATTACCTTTTTTCCTGTGTCCAGCATCCCAGCCAGTGGCACGTAGCAGCTGCACCTGCATCTCAGCCCTGCCTCTCCCAGTCTGCAAAGTGAGTGGGAGAACGTAGTGGATTGGAGGTGGAGTGGGGATGTGATGCTTGTGCAGCCTAGTGGAGAGCTCAGGAACTGCAGCAGTGAATAAATTATCATAATTGATGCCTGTTGATCCGGGGGGGGGGTGAGTGCCCGCCTTGCCCCATGCTGTGGACGCCAATGGCTCTGTCTCTACCGCTCCTCTCTGCGAGTCCCTTCATGGCTGGCCATCCACTGCAGAACTAAATTTAAAATACTTACCCTGACCTACAAATCTCTCACTAACTCAGCTCCCCACTACCATGCTGCAGACGCTCATGAACCTGTGTTGTTCTTCCAATTGTTTGATATCTATAAGAGCATCTTTATGTATGTTTTGAACAAAGGATCAAAAGATTCAATTTTTCACAGCCTTCTTTCCTCATATTTACCAAGGTTGCCAATATAGTGGAGGTCATTGTAACTAACTGATGAAGAAATGATGATGAAGACTGTACCTTGAGAATGAAACAGAAAAAATTGTGCATGTCCCCTTATACCTTCACAAAGAAATACATATCTTAATTGCTCAAAAAAGATCTCCTCCAGGAGATAGGAACCTTAGGAGATTCCTGAGGAAGTGGACTTTTAACCACGAAACGCATCAAATACTCTATCTTACCTGTTTATTTGTTAAATAAAGTTCCTTTCTTTTAACAGAGAGTCAGTTTTTGCATCCTTCTGCTGACTTGGAACTTTTCAGGATTAATACCGTCTACAGTGGTAGATGTATCCTGTATTACTGATCCCTATCCAAAACCAGGAGGCAGTCTAAGGAACAGTCCTGACGGTGGATCTTTCTAGCACCTGATGCCCAGCTAATCCTGAGACCAGCCGTATTGGAGTGGGGTAACAGCAACATTGTGATGTGCCTGATATTCATTTCTATCTTGTGAGTTTAACCCTTGGGGGGGTCAAGTTTTAATGTGATTTATCTAGCTGAATTACACTATCAGGGTTATTCAGAGAGCGGTGAAAAGCAGGAGAATGACTAGAGAATGGAAAATTCTAGGTCAAAATAGCTGATTTGGAAAGTGAGATGAATGGGAGAATTTTTCTGGTTTGACTATTTTGACCTAGAATTTTCCATTCTCCAGTGATTCTCCTGCTTTTCACCGCTCTCTGAATAACCCTGAATGTGTTTCATTTTTGCTTATATCTAGAACTAGCTTGTGCCCGAGGCTTCGCTCGCGTGGATTTTAGGATTTGTTAAAATAATTTTTTAAAAGAAACTTGTTTTTTTTGGTAGAACCCCCCCCCCCCACTTGGGATTTTTGGAAAATTGTAAACCACGTGTTTTTTTATTTTTCAAGAAGAATGTACCGTATATACTCGGGTATAAGCCGACCCGTGTATAAGCTGACCCCCCTACTTTTTCCCAAAAAACCTGTGAAAACTTATTGACTCGCGTATAAGCCTAAGTGGGAAATGCAGCAGCCACTGGTAAATTTCAAAAATAAAAATAGATACCAAACAAAAAATACCAATGAGGCATCAGTAGGTTAAATGTTTTTCAATATTTATTTCAAATAAAAACAGTAAACTGTAAAAAACTGGATATTGCCCTTGCTCTCACATGGATATTGCCCCAGCTCACACATGGATATTGCCCCAGCTCATGGATATTGCCCCAGATCACACATGGATATTGCCCCAGCTCACACATGGATTTGCCCCAGCTCATGGATTTGCCCCAGCTCATGGATATGCATCAGCTCATGGATATGCCCCAGCTCAAACATGGATATGCCCCAGCTCACACATGGATTTGCCCCAGCTCACACATGGATTTGCCCCAGCTCATGGATTTGCCCCAGCTGTCACCTGGATATTGCCCCAGCGGCAGCCAGCTCTCACATGGATACTTGCCCCAGCTCCGGATCCAGCAGGGGTTGAGGGGGCCCAGATGCCGGGCAGCGGGAGTGCCTGCCCAGTCCTGAACAGTGTGAGTCCGTCCGTGTTGAAGGGGATGCGGCTGCGTGCGTGCGCAGGTCACGCGGTCCGGCCAGTCAGGTGGTACAGAGACTCAGTACCACCTGATTAGCCGGACCACGTGACCGGCTGCGCCTGCACGCAGCCGCATCCCCTTCAACACGGACGGACTCACGCTGTTGACTCACGTATAAGCCGAATCGCGTTTTTTTTTTTACACAAAATCTGAGTCAAAAAACTCGGCTTATACGCGAGTATATAAGGTAAGTGAAAAATGTCACACCTGTAACATCTTTGGTTTTTGAAATGTAGGTATACTGATAAAATTATTCACATCCCTTTCCCCCACCCCCTTAACTGGATTTTTGGAAAATGGTAAAACATGTTTTTTTTTGCACGAAGATTGCAAATATCGAATTTCACACCTGTAACATTATTGGTTTTTGAAAAATAGGAATAGTGATAAAGGTATTCATCCCCCTTTCTGCCCCCCCACTGGATTTTTGGAAAATGGTAAAATACGTGTTGTTTTATTTTCAAGACGAATCTAAATACCAATTTTCACGTATGTAACATCTTCTGTTTTTGTGATATAGGTATCCTGTTGAAAAGTATTCACCCCCCCTTTTTTCACCCACCACGTGGGATTCTTGGAAATTGGGAAAACATGTGTTTTTTTTATTTTTCATGAAGATTGTAAGTACCAGATTTGACACCTGTAACATCTTTGGTTTTTGGAAATATAGGTATGCTGATAAAAGTATTCAACCCCCCTTTTTTCCCCCTCCCACTGGATTTTTGGAAAATGGTAAAATAGGTGTTTTTTGTTTCTCAAGACGAATCTAAATACCAATTTTCACATGTGTAACATCTTCTGTTTTTGAGATGTAGGTATCCTGTTTAAAAGTATTCACCCCCCTTTTTTTACCCCTCCCCCTTGGATTTTTGGAAAATGGTAAAACACGTGTTTCTTTATTTTCAAAAGATTGTAATTACCAAACTTCACACCTGTAACATCTTGGTTTTTGAACTATAGATATACTGATAAAAATATTCAGACCCCTTTCCCTTGACCCCCCCCTTATTTGGATTTGTGGAAAATGGCAAAACACATGTTTGTTTTTTTTTCACGAAGATTTTAAATACCAAATTTCACACCTGTAACATCTTTGTTTTTTGAAATATAGGTATACTGATAAAAGTATTCAACCCCCCTTTTTGCCCCCCCACTGAATTTTTGGAAAATGGTAAAATAGGTGTTTTTTTGTTTCTTAAGATGAATCTAAATACCAATTTTCACGTATGTAACATCTTCTGTTTTTGAGATATCCTGATTAAAAGTATTCAGCCCCCCTTTTTTTACCCCCCCCTTGGGATTTTTGGAAAAATGGTAAAACACCTGTTTTTATTTTTCAAGAAGATTGTAAATACCAAATTTCACGTCTGTAACATCTTCGGTTTTTGAAATATAGGTGTAATGATAAAAATATTCAGACCCCTTTCCCCCGACCCCCCCAATTGGATTTGTGGAAAATAGCAAAAAAATTTGTTTTTTTCACGAAGATTGTAAATATCAAATTTCACAACCGTAACATCTTCGGTTTTTGAAATATAGGTATACTGATAAAAGTATTCAACCCCCTTTTTGCACCCCCAGGAATTTTCAGAACATGGTAAAATACGTGTTGTTTTATTTTTCAAGACTAATCTAAATACCAATTTTCAGGACTGTAACATTGTCTGTTTTGGAGATACAGGTATCCCATTTAAAATATTCAACCCCCTTTTTTCCCCCCCAACTTGGATTTTTGAAAAACGGTAAAATACGTGTTATTTTATTTTTCAAGACGAATCTAAATACCGATTTTCATCTCTGTAACATCTTCTGATTTTGAGCTATCGGTATCCTGTTTAAAATATTCAACCCCCTTTATCACTCTCTTAGGGGCAGAGTTTCCAAAAATCCTTGCTTAGTGGATGCCCACATCATAAAAACAGTGCACCTTCAAAATTTCACATTCCTAGGTTAAACGTTTCAGCTGGGCGTTGATGAGTCAGTCAGTCAGTCAGGACTTTCGCGTTTATATACAGTCAGGTCCAGAAATATTGGGACATCGATACATTCTAACATCTTTGGCTCTATACACCACCACAACGGAGTTGGAATGAAACAAACACAATGTGCTTTAACTGCAGACTGTCGGCTTTAATTTGAGGGTATGTACATCCAACTCAGGTGAACGGTGTAGGACTTACAGCAGTTTGCAGATGTGCCTCCCACTTGTTAAGGGACCAAAAGTAATGGGACAATTGGCTTCTCAGCTGTTCCATGGCCAGGTGTGTGATATTCCCTCATTACCCCAATTACAATGTGCAGATAAAAGGCCCAGAGTTATTTTCAAGTGTGCTATTTGCATTTGGAATCTGTTGCTGTCAATTCTCAAGATGAGATTCAAAGAGCTGTCACTATCAGTGAAGCAAGCCATCATTAGGCTGAAGAAACAAATCAAACCCATCAGAGAGATAGCAAGAACATTAGGCGTGGCCAAAACAACTGTTTGGAACATTCTCAAAAAGAAGGAACACACCATGAGCTCAGCAACACCAAAAGATCTGGGAGACCACGGAAAACAACTGTGGTGGATGATCGAAGAATTCTTTTCCTGGTGAAGAAAACACCCTTCACAACAGTTGGCCAGATCAAAAACACTCTCCAGGAGGTAGGTGTATGTGTGTCAAAGTCAACAATCAAGAGAAGACTTCACCAGAGTGAATACAGAGGGTTCACCACCAGATGTAATTCATTGGTGAGCCTCAAAAACAGGACGGCCAGATTAGAGTTTGCCAAACAACACCTAACAAAGCCTTCACAGTTCTGGAACAAGATCCTATGGACAGATGAGACCAGTATCAACTTATGCCAGAGTGATGGGAAGAGAAGAGTATGGAGAAGGAAAGGAACTGCTCATGATCCTAAGCATACCACCTCATCAGTGAAGCATGGTGGTGGTAGTGTCATGGCATGGGCATGTATGGCTGCCAATGGAACTGGTTCTCTTGTATTTATTGATGATGTGACTGCTGACAAAAGCAGCAGGATGAATTCTGAAGTGTTTCGGGCAATATTATCTGCTCACATTCAGCCAAATGCTTCAGAACTCATTGGACGGCGCTTCACAGTGCAGATGGACAATGACCCAAAGCATACAGCAAAAGCAACCAAAGAGTTTTTGAAGGGACAGAAGTGGAATGTTATGCAATGGCCAAGTCAATCACCTGACCTGAATCCCATTGAGCATGCATTTCACTTGCTGAAGACAAAACTGAAGGGAAAATGCCCCAAGAACAAGCAGGAACTGAAGACAGTTGCAGTAGAGGCCTGGCAGAGCATCACCAGGGATGAAACCCAGCGTCTGGTGATGTCTATGCATTCCAGACTTCAGGCTGTGATTGACTGCAAAGGATTTGCAACCAAGTATTAAGAAGGGAAAGTTTGATTTATGATTATTATTCTGTCCCATTACCTTTGGTCCCTTAACAAGTGGGAGGCACATCTGCAAACTGCTGTAAGTCCTACACCGTTCACCTAAGTTGGATGTACATACCCTCAAATTAAAGCTGACAGTCTGCGATTAAAGCACATTGTGTTTGTTTCATTCCAACTCCATTGTGGTGGTGTATAGAGACAAAGATGTTAGAATTGGGTCGATGTCCCAATATTTCTGGACCTGACTGTATATAGATTGCTCAAGCTTTTTCATTCATTGTATCTTGAGAATGGCTACTGTAGAATATGTGTGTTGCATATATACATAGCTGTGTGGAGACAGGAAGTGTAAGGGTTTTAGAAGAAACAGGAAGCAGAGGCTGACAGTCACACACACAGAATGCCAGGAGAATAAAGCAGTTCTTCATAAAGCTTACCCGGTGACTTCATCGTCGTTTGTGCAGATCTACATGGTGTCAGAGGTGAGATTGCTGAGGAATCATGGCTCAAAATCGAAGGCGCATAGAAGCACTTGTCTTTGATAATGACATTGCTAACAACTGGCTGAAATTCAGGAGAGAATGGGACGTGTACAGCAAAGCAGGACTTTCGGACAAATCAAAAAAGGTGCAAGCTTACACTTTTCTCAATTTGGCTGGTTCAGATGCACTGGATAAATATGAATTGTTTCACTTTCAAGAGGGTGAGGACAAAGAGGACCCCGATGTGTTAATCAAGAAATTTGATGAGATCTGACTAACTGAACGGAATGTGATAATGGATAGACATGCATTTAACATGATGGCTCAAAAATCTGATGAAGGAATTCAATCCTATGTGGCCACATTGAGACTGCTGGCTAAAAGATGTGATTTTGGTGCATTAACCGATGAACTAATACGTGTCAGAATTGTCCGTGGAATCCACAATGATACAGTTCGTGCTCACTTATTGCAGGAAAAAGACCTGACACTGGACTCAGCTATCAGAACATGTATGTTATTATTTGAGCGTTCTGACAAGGCTACTAAGGAACCAAAAAAAGAGACAGAAGTATTTGCGGTGCAGCAGCATGAACATCAATTCGGTAACTGTGGTGGCGAGCATGGCACTGAGCACAACAAGAGCCCAGCTTTTAATAAACGCTGTAACCTGTGCAACAAATGGAATAATTTTGCGAAGTGCTGTAGATCCAAGCCTCCAATTAAAGGTGCATGGATGCCGCCATTTCATGCAAATAAAAAGAAATATGTACACAGAATAAATGAAGTGGAAAGTGATGATTGCCGATATGGTTTTCATTGTGAAATTGTGGACCTACTTGCAAATAGAGGAGAAATATTCACCACCCTGTCAACCACATGTAACACGCAGGTTAAGGTGAAAATCGACACTGGTGCTAAATGTAATGCCATGTCCTTATCCACACTGCAAAGCATTGATCCTCGTGTCAAAATTGACCAGTCAAATAAAGTAAACCTGATAGCTTATGGAGGACAAACAATTCAGACATTGGGCACTATTACCTTGGATCTTTCAGGAGGCACGTTGTTATTCCATATAGTGGATAGAAATGTTAAAAGCCTGTTAGGCTTGCCAGACAGCATCCGGTTAAATCTCATCCAACTCCGCTCAGAGGTACATGCTGTACAACAACAGGCTTCTGAGATGACTGATTACGAGGACCTATTTCGTACTGACACTATTGGCAAGCTTCCAGTCACGTATCACATGCACCTGGATGAATCCATGCACCCGACAGTGTGTGCTCCCCAACGGATCCTGTTAGCTATGAAAGACAAAGTTGTCAATGAACTGGAAAGGATGATTAGACTGGGCATCACCGCCCCAATGGAGGAGGCTACCCCTTGGATGTCTGCAATGGCAGCTGCAGTAAAGAAGGATGGCAAGGTACGCATATGTATTGATCCTGTGCACCTTAATAAGGCTCTCCTGAGGCCTCACCACCCATTAAAGACTGTGGAACAAGTAATTGCTGATATGCCACAGGCAAAGATCTTTAGTATTTTAGATGCGAAGTGTGGATTCTGGCAAATCCCCCTGGATGAGGAATCATCAACACTCACAACATTCATGACCCCATTTAGAAGATACAAATTCTTATGGATGCCATATGGGATTTCCACAGGAAGTGAAGTCTTTCAAAGATGCATAGAACAGCTTTTTGCCGGACAACCATGTGAAATAGTGGATGATATCTTGATTTGGGGCTCTTCTGTTGAGGAACATGACAAACGGCTTAAATGTATCCTAGATCGTGCCAGAACCATCAATCTACAGCTCAACCCCACTAATTGTCGCTTTAGAGTTTCAGAGGTGCCGCATGTAGGCCACCTTCTCACAGATAAGGCCATTCACCAAATGCCTGTCCCAGAGGACAAACATGCGTTACAGAGGTTTACGGCATGACCAATTATCTCTCAAAATTCATTTACCGCTACAGTGAGATAACGTCTCCTCTCCGTCAGCTCTTGCGCCAAGATGCTGACTGGTGTTGGACTGAACAACATGCTGCTGCTGTGGATACACTCAAAGCACATCTGACAAGTCCACCTGTCCTACAGTATTTTGATGTACAAAACTGGTGATATTGTCTGCTGACGCCTCGCAGCATGGTCTTGGTGCAGTCTGTCTTCAAGATTAGGGATGGGCTGGCGGTTCGATCCGAACATGAGTTTGATTAGAACATTGCCCATTCGGCGAACATCAAACATTTCCGCGTGTTTGCCCACAATGGACCACAATGCACTTTTCCACTGGCCTGAAGCTTGTAATTGGCTACAGCCTTGCAACTGGCCACAGGTCAGGTGCAAGACAGGTGCAAGACTTAACCAATCAGGGCTCAGAGTCTTGATTTGGCAAATTTTGCCCAATCATGGGCTCACAGAGCTAAATCCCGCAGCACACTATATAAGGCTTCCCCGCAGCCCCAGCACGTGTTTTTTATGCAGGAGTGAGAGGAGATTGTTCTTTCAGTGTGTCTCACAGACGTCTAGCAGATTTCTGTGAATTGTAATCTGTGTCTTCTCACTGCCAGCTATTGGGGTCTCACTTTCTTCTAGTAGATATCTGGGAATTGTAATCTGTCTTTTCTCACTGCCAGCTATCAGGGGTCGGTCCCACATACTTCTAGCAGATATCTGGGAATTGTAATCTGTGTCTTCTCACTGCCAGCTATTGGGGTCCCACATACTTCTAGCAGATATCTGGGAATTGTAATCTGTGTCTTCTCACTGCCAGCTATTGGGGTCTCACAGACTTCTAGCAGATATCTGGGAATTGTAATCTGTGTCCTCTCACTGCCAGCTATCATGGGGTCCCTCATACTTCTAGCAGATATCTGGGAATTGTAATCTGTGTCTTCTCACTGCCAGCTATTGGGGTCTCACAGACCTCTAGCAGGTATCTGGGAATTGTAATCTGTGTCTTCTCACTGCCAGCTATCAGGGGTCCCACATACTTCTGCCAGATATCTGGGAATTGTAACCTGTGTCTTCTCACTGTCAGCTATTGGGGTCTCACAGACTTCTAGCAGATATCTGGGAATTGTAATCTGTGTCTTCTCACTGCCAGCTATTGGGGTCTCACAGACTTCTAGCAGATATCTGGGAATTGTAATGTGTGTGTTGGCACTGCCAGCTGCTGCCAGGCTATCAGGAGGTATCACTGACATATAGCATTGTTCTGGAAAATCAGTATATCTTTAATCTAATTCTAGATACCATACAATAACACAGTTTAATCAGAGTTCATCTGTTTATCTATTCAGAGTAGAATCTGCGTGTTGCCAGCTATCAGGGTGTATCACAGATTTATAGCATTGTTCTGGAAAATCAGTATATCTTTAACCCTTTCGCTGCTGAGGCATTTCACGCCTCTGTGCTGAGCTCATTTTTACCTGTTTCACTCATCATGTTTAAACGCGTTTTGAAGCCCTATTTTAGTATATGACCCAGACATATTATATATCGTTCTTTCCGGCAGACTCGGCAGATTCCTAATATATCATTATTGTATGTATACGTCATGCCCTGTCTGTATATTATAACAAAAAATGCAATAAAATTAGAATTTTCAATAATTTACAATGTGTAAAGTGTTTTTTTTCACATTTTAACATGCGAGCAATTGCGGTTATATTTTGTATGGGGTCTCGTTACATTTTTTT
Organism: Leptobrachium leishanense; assembly: GCA_009667805.1. Taxonomy (NCBI): domain Eukaryota; kingdom Metazoa; phylum Chordata; class Amphibia; order Anura; family Megophryidae; genus Leptobrachium; species Leptobrachium leishanense. Next base: position 107,827,085 of record CM019069.1, on the reverse strand, counting down.
TGGGGGAAAATTACGTGATTTTTAACAAACACACCTCAAACAAAAATTGTTAGTGCAGCATTATAGTGTTCACATTATAATAGAAATGGGAACAATATTGCTGCATTAACAAAACAAAAAAAACTTGTTTTTTTTTAATATTTATTTTTATTTTGTATTTTTTAAAAAAAACTTTATACATGGTCATGTTTGGTATCGTTGGAAAGGCCATGCTCTGGCCGATCCAACAATATCAAACATTAACCCCTAGCACTGCCACGGATCGGAAGATAAGGGGTTCATTGGAACCCTCTATCTTCACCATTGCTGGCAGCTAGGGGTTAACTCCAGGACTGGCGTCATCGTGCTATGCATGATGACGCCAGTCGTCAGGGGGAGTTCCCGGAGGCTTGGCCAACATCCAAAATGTCAGCCAGCTCCGGGAGAGGATCACGATTCGGCACTTTTCGGCCCCGAATCGTGATCTGGCTCCCCAGGGCCTGCCCTTCCAAACGGTGCCTGCCTTAATCTTCTGGCCCCCGACGATCGGAAGGGAGAGAGGTCCGAAGGACCTCTCTCCCTCCCTTTCAGGCGCCTCCTCCGCACTCGCGGGGGGCACCTGAATTAGATGGCATTGCGCCGCCGCAATGACATCTAATGGCCCCGCCGGGGTCCCGGAGTGCTGGGCTGACATCCAAGGTGTCAGCCCGCACCGGAAAGGCCAGCAATCGGCCGATTGCTGCCTCCTGTGCTAGGACGCGCTCAGCGCGTCCATAGTACAGGAGGTGCACTTGGCAGGACGCACTGAGCGCGTCCTTAGCAGCAAAGTGGTTAATACAATAACACAGTTTAATCAGAGTTCATCTGTTTATCTATTCAGAGTAGAATCTGGGTGTTGCCAGCTATCAGGGTGTATCACTGACATATAGCATTGTTCTGGAAAATCTGTATATCTTTAATCTATATATCACTCACCATGTCAGAAAGACCAAAAAGGACAGGCAGACGCTCCCAGACACAGATAAGAGGGCAAGCAACCTCTGTGTCTGAAGGCTGTGCCTCTGGTCGTCCTGGACGTGGTGCATCCTCTGCAGGGGCACGCTTGTCCTTGTTTCTAACTGGTGCTGGCCGTCTTAAGCAGCAGCAACATAGAGAGGATTTGCAGGATTGGCTAACGAGGCCATCCTCATCCTTCGAATCCTCTGCCAGCCAGGCTTGTAGTGGTTTACAGTCCACCTCAGCTGCCAAAACATCTAATTCATCCTCCATGTCCACAGCCACTCCTGCCGTAGCCTCACTATCATACACGGAGGAGTCAGCTGAATTGTTTGACTACAGTGACAGTGACATGCTGCTTGAGGATGCGCAGCAACTCCAGTGCTCTGATTCAATCTCTGAGGTTGAGGAAGGGAGTATAAACAGCCTAGAGGGAGGGGGTGCCAGTGACACACAAAGAACTGGCACTCATGTTCCCCCAGCAGCTGCAGCACACTGCCAAGTTGGCTCCAGTGACGAGGAGATAGGGGGTTATGACGATGATGAGGTCACTGACTCCACCTGGGTGCCTGATCGAACAGAGGAGTCAAGGGAGGAGGCACAACAAAAACGAGGCAGAACAGACTCTATGAGCAACTGTAGCTAGTCCAAGGCATCAGATGTCAGAGCTGCTCAGGTGCAGAGCGCTGTTGTCTCGCAGCACACGTCCAGGATCTCTGCTGTCTGGGAGTTCTTCACGACATGTGCAGCAGACTGCAGCGTTGCTATTTGTAAGCTATGTCGGAAGAGGATCAAGCGTGGGAAAGACATCAGACACTTGGGTACCATGTGCTTGAGGCGACATATGACCACCTGCCATGCATCCTGTTGGCACAACACTTTGTATAGGTCCTCCTCCTCATCTGTCTCTGCCCCCACTATATGTCCTGCCATGTCATTGCCTACAACCTCCACTGACTGGGATGATGCTACAGTAATGGGTGTACCACATCCTTCCTCTGAATCTGCCAACATCCCATCAGCAGTTATTTATGCAGTTAGATTTCGTTGCCCCAGCTGCTGCAGCGGAAGAAAAAATATTGTCCCAACCATCCACATGCACAACGTCTAAATGCCAGCTTGGCAAAATTACTCGCATTACAGCTGCTGCCTTTCCAGTTGGTGGACTCTGCTTCCTTCCGTGAATTTTCTGAATATGCTGTACCACAGTGGCAGGTTCCAAAATGCCATTTCTTTTCACGGAAGGCCATTCCAGCACTATACCAGCATGTGGAAGACAATTTTATGGAGTCATTGGGAAAGGCAGTCAGCAGCAAGGTGCATGTGACTTTAGACACGTGGTCCAGCAAGCATGGACAGGGCCATTACATTTCCTTCACGGCATACTGGGTACTCTGCTTGCAGCTGGGAGGAATCCATGATGGGGCTCTGTGCTGGAGCTTGCTCATCCACCACGCCTCCAGAAAGCTGCTTATATGAGGTCTGTCTGCTCCACCACCTCCTCCTCCTCCTTCAATGTCTCTGGCGAAGTGGCAGTTAAACCGACGCGTGGCAGGGGCTACGCAATGGCTCAAGCAAAAAGATGCCATACTGTGCTTGAGCTGGTTTGTTTAGGGGAGAAGAGCCACACCGGGCCAGAAATTCTGTCAGCTCTGCAGGGGCAGGTGCAGAGATTGTTAACACCATGCCAGCTTCAGCTGGGAATGGTCGTCTGTGATAATGGCAGCAACCTTCTTTCCGCCCTATGCCTGGGTAAGTTGACGCATGTACCATGCCTAGCACACATCCTAAATCTGGTGGTACAGCGTTTCCTAACCAGGTACCCAGGGCTGGCAGAGCTTCTCAGCCAGATCAGAAAAGTCTGCAGCCACTTCAGACGGTCATTCCCAGCAAGTGTTCGCCTGGCAGAAATTCAAAGAGAATTCCACCTTCCCACAAACTGTCTGATCTGTGACATGCCCACCAGGTGGAACTCGACATTAGCAATGCTGCAGCGTCTGCACAAGCAGCAGAGGGCCATCAATGAGTACCTGCGTGAGCATGGCACAAGGACGGGTTCAGGTCAACTTGGTTCCCCCCCCCGCAGTGGCTGATGATCAAGGATGCATGCACTGTACTGTCACCATTTGAGGAGGCAACGAGGATGGTGAGCAGGGACAGTGCATGCATCAGTGACACAATTCCTTTAGTGTTCCTGCTGGAGCGCACTCTGTGGGGATTTATAGATGTGGCACTAGAGGCAGAGCAGCGGGAGGAAGAGGAGGCCTTCCCTAGCTCTCAAGGCCCAAGTCTTTCCGCAGACAGGAGGAAGATGAGGAGGATGAGGAGGAGGAGGAATATTTAAGTTGTGCGGGCATTGAAGGTAGGGATTCCTCAAGGGAGGGTTTTGTGTCCCCAGAAACCCAAGGACTAGTATGTGGCTGGGAGGAGGAAGTGCGCGATACGGTCATCCTCAGCGACCAGGAACACTCTGAAGCTAATGCCACCTCCAACCTATGCTGCATGGGCTCCCTTATCCTGCAAAGCCTGCTAAAGGACCCCAGGATTCGTGCTATCAAGGAGAGGGATCATTACTGGCTGGCAACCCTTCTTGATCCATGATACAAGGGTAAGGTTGCAGAGCTCATCCTGTCCTCACAGAGGGAGCACAGGATGAAACAACTTGAGGATGTTCTAAAGCGACACTTGTGTAACACCTTTCCAGACACTGGTAGGTTACCAACTGATGACACAGGTGCTTCTGAGGCTGCTGTTTATCAGAGGAAGAGCGGTGAAGGGGGCCGCTTGACTGATGCCTTTTCCAATTTTTTAGTCCACGACAGCCAAAGACGTCAAATGTAGGCACCCATTGCCAGCGTCTTCACCATATGGTGCAGGACTATCTCGGGGCAAGGTCAGATCTGGATACCTTTACAACAGATGATCCACTGGCTTACTGGGTGTTGAGATTGGATCACTGGCCAGAACTTAGCCAATATGCTATGGAGCTAATAGGTTGCCCTTCATCCAGCGTGCTTTCTGAAAGGACGTTCAGTGCCGCTGGAGGTTTCGTCACAGACAAAAGAGTGTGTCTGTCCACTGACTCTGTAGACCAGCTGACATTTATAAAAATGAATCAGTCCTGGATCAGCAGCTCTCACTCCCCTGATGCTGATGTAACTGAATAGATCGGGGATCTCTTCTGCATTCCCAAAACCTCCACCACTGCACTCTTCCACAATACCTCAGAGGGGTTACGGTGTGAAGGCACTAGCTGGCACCAAAGGCCCAATATTTGGGTGCACTGATGCCTTTACCAGATTCCAATCATTATAATATTTGAATGCAGAGTCCACCCCTGCACTCTTCCACAATACCTCAGAGGGGTTACGGTGTGAAGGCACTAGCTGCCACCAAAGGTCCAATTTTAATGCACCTGTTGTTACTTTCATCCAAAGCCTGCATAAGTTTCACCATAATTTAGCCAAAAAATCACTAAACTTGTTCTGCGTGTTCTAAAACGTCTCCTCTTTTCATACAGGCTGCTGCCCCAAGCAGTTGTTTATGAATAGATTAAAGGAAAAACATTTACCGTCATTTGAAATGTAATTTTTTTCTTTTTAAATGTTTCTATACATCCGACAAATCCGCCACTTCACGGGCAGGTTATGGGGACCTCCTAGGCACGATATTTGAAGGAATTTTTTGTTTTTATTCTTAACCTTTATTTCATGGAAAAATCACTGATCCTTTAAAAACTACTTTTTTTAAAAAAAATCTTTGTTTACTGTCCCCCAGGGCACTACCCGGACCCCCATACACCTATTATGGCAAATATCTTGCATATATGCCCTTTTCAAGGGCACTCTAAAAATCGAACGTTCGAGTTCCATTGACTTGCATTGAGTTCGGATCATGTTCACGTCCGAACTCAAGCTTTTGAAATTGTTCGAGTTCAAATGCGGGGGTGTTCGGCTCATCCCTATTCAATAAGACAGGCCTGTGGCATTCACATCAAGAGCTCTTACTGAGACTGAAGCTCGTTATGCACAGATTGAGAAAGAATTATTGGGACTAGTTTTCGCTTGTATGAAATTCTATGTTTATATCTATGGCCGCCCAGTGACTGTGTAAACGGATCATCAGCCACTCATAACAATACTGAGAAAGCCATTGCACACAGCATCTGCACGCATCCAGTGACTGGTGCTCAAGCTTCAGCGATACCACCTGAATGTTGTCTATAAACGAGGCCGTGAACTATATGTTCTTTCGCGTGCACACCTCCCCACCACTGAGAACCCTGGAGCTGTTGAGGATTATGATGTGTTAGCTTTGGATGAGGTGTTGTCGTCCAGAAGAATTGAGGAGCTTAAGCAGATCACTCAGGCAGATGCTACCTGCCAGCGTCTTGCAGACACCATTCTCAATGGGTGGCCTGACTCATTCAAGGAAATGCCGCATGACATCCAACCATTTTACGCTATGAGGGATGAATTGACTATGGATGATGGTTTAATTTATGTAATCCCTCACTCTCTCCAGAAGTATTACTTGACACAGCTCCACCAAGGTCACCCTGGCATTGAGTCCACTAAGCGTAGGGCGCGTGAAACAATGTTCTGGCCCACTGTATATAGTGACATTGAAAGCAAAGTTTCCAAATGTGCCCCAATGTAATGCTCTGCGACAGCATCAAATGAGAGAACCCTTGCATCTGCACCCTGTCCCTGACAAACCCTGGTCCATCACAGCAGCTGATGTGTTTGAGTGGGAAGGCATTACTTGGTCTTAGTGGATTCGTACTCTGGCTGGTGGGAGTTTGACGTCCTTCCAAACCTTTCCATCATTTTCAAGCAGAGAATTCAGGACCTTTGCCCACCAGTGGGATTTTCACCATGTCACAAGCAGTCCCCACTACCCGAGATCGAATGGTCTAGCAGAGCATGGTGTCCGGTCGGCCAAGCAGCTCCTAGAAAAATGTGCCCGTGATGGTTCTGACATTTATGCAGCACTACTCAACCTCCCCAACACACCATGGAATGGAATGCCTTCTCTGGCACAACGTTTACTGTCACGTCGCACCAGGACTTTGATCCCTGTGGTCGCGACACAGCTACTGCCTAAAGTTTAGACTGATGTTCAGGCTGCTTTATTTCAGCTCCGAACAAAAGGGAAGATAAGCCATGACAAGTCGGCCAGGCGTCGTTCACCTCTGGAGCCAGGGCAGGTGGTACGGATGGAGACTTCCCGTGGGTTTGACAAACTGGCTACGGTTCATGGAAAGGCCCGCCAACCCAACAGCTATGTTGTCTACTCTGATGGCAGGACCTATGTAAGAAACCGCAGCCGTCACCACTTACAAGTCCCTGAATCATACAGTCCCATCCCTGCCTCATTTGCTCCTATGGTCTCTTCAGAACCTCAAGCACGGCCATCTGCTACGGTGCCAAACGATGAATGTAATGCACCACTACAAAATAATGACGATTTCAGGCAACAGGTTTCAGATTCAGAAACCCCACTGGTTGTTACTCGATCGGGAAGAATGTGCAAAACCCAAAGTTTAACGACTTTATCACATACTGATTTCATACAGCATTTCGTGTTTTATGTTACATGTGTAGCGCTCACTCCCGGAGGAGCCGCTGAAAATGAACCACGGGTCAGTCTCCCCGCACTAGGGAATAAATATACTCCAACACCGCTGTGGGTTTATCATCATTAAATAGTTACTAAAATAATAAGCAGATGTTGAGACACGGTATTCACAGATATTATTACAGTACTTTCGTATTGCGGTAAAACGCGTAGCGGAAAAGAAACGAAACACGAGGCTTCGTATTTCGGAAGAATACAATATTCGCAACCGAACAGAAAAATCTATGCAATTGCCCAATAGTTCGGAAAAACAGAGACACGTAGCGAACCAAAAAAAATACAATCTCTTCGTATTACAATAAACGCGCAGCGAAAAAGAGAAAAATATGTATTCGGAACATAACTTTAACTCCCGTTCCGATTCGTAACAAAATGAGTCCTGCACAGGTTTGAGTCCCGGAATATAAAAGTGTGTATGTGTGTGTGTGTACCCGGGTACGTGTATTCAAACTGGCCAGCGAATTTACTTAAGGAATGTCTTCGACTAGTCCAAGTTGGGGCCCTGTGGACTTTAAAGAGAAAACAGCAGTGTGTTCCTTAATTACATACGGCCTTGGAGGCCTCTCACCCATCCACCGGTTGCTGTAGGCTCCGCTGACCACGACTCTCCGCTCGATTTTCTGATGACTGGGGATACTAGCGGCCGGATCCGTTGTCTGACTCTCTGTTGCTTGTCCACGACTTGTCCCGCTCTCCGCCTGCTCTCCGCTCCGCTAGCTCCGTATCCGATGCTCGCGGCAACTCCTCACTCCAGGTCTTTGGCTTCTTTAATCTGCAGCAATCTCAGGAACTCGGAGGTCTCCTTCTCTTTAGGCCGAATGACCCGATAAGGAACTGACAGGTCTCTCTCTGGCTCTGGCCTAGGCCCTCTTGCGATATCTTGTACTGCGTCTGCTCTCTCTCGTTCCCTCGCGCGCTCTCGCACGTTCTCCACGAGGTTCGGGAAGTAAGCCTCCTATGTCCCACCCACTTCCTGTCCTTTTGCAAAGCACGCCGGGAAATGTAGTCCCAATGTCTCGTGTCTCTAATCGCGATTGTCTCCATCTTGTGGCCAAAAATAGGTACTACCGGCAGCAAGATTTAACACAGCGCTACACTCTCCCCCTCCTAGAACTCTTGGGTCTCTCCAAGGAGGTACAACAGTTACATTACATTTCCACAATATTCGAATAAGTTTACATAACATGTACAGGTTCAGCAGCATACATATAGTGGGTTAGGAACACTTCCTCAAGTTGATTCATATTTTGGGATATCTCAGCTAGCATAGCAGACACTTCGGGCAAGCTCTGCACGGTGGTGATGGCCTCTTCAGTGCTATGTCCTGGTGAGTCGTAGGTGAGACGTTGGGGTGGTCGAACAGAGCGTTTTGGTTCTGGCTCAATCAGTTCCTCTTCAGGTGGAAGTACTATAGGTGTTGGCTCAGTCCTTCTCTCTATCACTGGAGCAGACGTTTCTTCAGAGTATGATCCCTCCAGTGAAGGCATAGAACTATAATCACCTGAATAAGCTTCAACTTCCGGAGCTACCGGGATCCCAACAGCCTCAGGGACTTCCAGCTGAAATTCAAGAGCTTCAGGGATTTCAACAGTCTCAGGGACTTCCAGCAGAAACTCAGGAGCTTCAGGCCTCAAATTACTCTCCCATCGTTCAGGAACTGAGATAATCTCTTCAGGCTCCGGTGAACGCATCCAGTCCAGACAGAAACTCTCTTCCTCACTGTCCCTTTCGCTCTCTTCGACAACCCGGGTCTGCTGAGACCGAGTAACAGGAGGCAAACGTGGAGCCGGCGGATTTGGCAGAGGCAGTTCGTCCCCCACTGGCATCCTCACAGCCTCTCTCAAAGGTAACAAATGATTCCGGTGCCAGTTCTTGAGAGGCCCAGCCTTTCCATCCGGGCGAATCTGATACACGGCAGACCCGGCAGTTGTTTGCAGACAATGTAAACCTGGGAACTCCACCTATCCGCCAACTTGTGTCTCGCAGCAGCACCCAAGTTCTTCAATAGAACCCTATCACCGGGTTGTAGATCTTGTATTCGAACTTTCAAGTCATAGTTCCTTTTGTTTCTTTGCTCCCTGTTTTCTGAGGTCAAACGGGCCTGTTCAAACGCAGAAGCCAGATTCTTTCGAAGCCTATCCACGTAGTTTCTATGGGAAGCTACTGACGTCTGGTCTAAAGATAACCCAAATGCCAAGTCAACCGGCAGTCGAGCCTCCCTTCCGAACATAAGACGGTACGGTGAGTATCCAGTTGCATCGCTCTCCGTACTGTTATACGCGTGCACCAGAGTAGCTATGTGACGACTCCAACTCTGCTTCTCTACATTCGACAAGGTCCCCAGCATGTTTAGTAGTGTGCGATTAAACCTTTCAGGCTGAGCATCACCTTGAGGGTGATATGGTGTAGTTCGGGTCTTTTGGATTCCCAACAGCTCTAGCAATTTCCCCACCAGTCTGCTTTCAAAGTCTCTACCCTGATCCGAGTGTATCCTCCTTGGCAGTCCGTAATGAACAAAAAACTTTTCCATCAACACCTTGGCCACGGTCGGAGCGCGTTGATCCTTTGTGGAAAAAGCTTGGGCGTAACGAGTGAAATGATCGGTCACTATTAGGATGTTCCCTTGCCCACTAGCATCCGGCTCTAAGCACAAGAAGTCAATGCACACCAAATCCATGGGTCCCTGGCTCTGCAGGTGGCTCATTGGAGCAGTTCGGGTCGGTAGAGTCTTTCTCTGAATACACCTCAGACAAGAATGACAATAACTTCCACTTCAGCTCTCATGCAAGGCCAATAGAACCTATCTCGTACCAATTTAAAAGTTCTCTCAGCACCCAAATGTCCATGCTCATCATGTAATGATCGCAGCACGCTCTCCCTATGTTTAGTGGGGAGGAATAACTGTTGAATCTCTTCAGCGTTAGCTGAGGGGCCCTTCGGTAGACCACCCCATCCAACATCTTCAACCGCTCCCACTCTTTGTAGACCAATCTGGCTCCACTCGGGGAGTTGGTTAGCAAAATCTCACGCTGGTTTGCAGTCAGGGCCTTTATGGTCAAGGCAATTAAAGGGTCTCTGGCCTGATCCGCTTTCAGGTCCTGTCTCGAAAAGGTAGGTAAACTTTCATCCCTTAACTGCGTAGGGTTACAGTAAAACTCAGGAACAGCCGCAGCCATGACTCCTATGGCCTCCGCTTCAATCCCTCCTTTGACCCGGCGCTCTGTTCCTTGACACAAAGCTTGCACCCCGTCTGGAGTCAACTGAGTCCATTCTGTAGTGTAGGGTCTTCTCGATAACGCATCAGCATCTCGATTATTCACCCCAGGGCGGTACTTCAAGCTGAACCGAAACCCTGACAGAGCGGCCAACCACCGATGTCCCGTTGCGTCCAGTTTTGCGGTAGTAAGGATGTAGGTAAGAGGATTATTATCCGTTTTGATCACAAACTCGGCTCCATACAGATAGTCTTTTAACTTGTCTACCACTGCCCACTTTAAGGCTAGGAACTCCAACTTGTGGGTAGGGTAATTCTTCTCTGAAGGCGTAAGGCTCCGGCTCACGTACGCCACAGGCCTCAACAATCCACCATACTCCTGATACAGGACTCCTCCCAGACCTTCTCGGCTGGCATCCACATGTAGTTCACACGGCTTGTGAGGGTCCGCATAGGCCAAAACAGGAGCTCGGGTTAGACTCTCTTTCAACTTCACGAAAGCTCCTTCACATTGACTGGTCCATTCACCTTGTATAGACTCTCGAGCTTTCCTTGGCCCCGGAGCCGACGGGTTTTGGTCAGAGACCTTGCAGCCTTCTTCTGTAGTTTCCTTCTGCAGGAGTTTGTTCAGTGGTTGAGCTATTTTCGCGAATCCTCCCACAAACCTTCGATAGTATGAACAGAATCCCAAGAAAGATCTAAGTTCAGTGACGTTTCGGGGTCTAGGCCAAGAAGCTACGGCCTCCAACTTCCGAGGGTCTGTCGAAACACCTTCTGCTGAGACCACATGTCCTAGATACGTAACAGACGGTAGACAGAATTGGCATTTCTCCAGAGACAGCTTCAGCCCCTCTTCGTGGAGCCTCTTCAAGACCTTCTCCAAACGTTGCTCATGTTCTTCCAGAGTCTTCCCAAACACAATTATGTCATCCAGGTACACTAATACTTCGATTAGGTTCATATCCCGACTGTCTTCTCCATCAACCGTTGGAACGTGGCTGGAGCCCCCGTAAGGCCTTGAGGCATTCTGTTGAATTCAAAGAACCCCAGTGGACAGATGAACGCAGTTTTCTCCTTGTCTTCAGGATGCATCGGTATCTGGTGATACCCGCTTCGCAGGTCTAGTACACTAAACCACTTTGCTCCAGACAAACACTGTAGGGCATCTTCTATCCGAGGAGTGGCATATTGATCGGGGATGGTTCTCCGGTTCAATGTGCGGTAGTCTATGCATAAGCGGACAGAACCATTTTTCTTCCGGACCAACACTATGGGAGATGCGTATGGACTCCTGGACTCTTGAATCACCTTGGTTCTTTGCAATTCATTCAGCTGCTCTCGCAGATCATCTAAGTCTCCTAGCGGAACTCGCCTTGATCTTTCCCGAAACGGCTTGTCTTCTTGTAACCGAATGCGGTGCTCAGTACTCTTAGCTAGGCCCACATCGAACTCATCTTTCGAGAACAATTCCTTCCACTTTAGGACTTGAGACTGAAGACGTTTCTTCCACTCAGGTGAAATGGGAGCGTCCTTGGGGTAGAATCTTTCATCTGGAATCTCTTTATCCACTCCCCCTCCTGAATCGGTAGAGAGGGGTGTAGCAGACTCTACTTGCCCGATAGGCATTCGTGCTCTAAGGACTACTGGAGAATCCGTCACATTGCATACACTGACCGAGACTCTTCCTCGTGTTCTCTTCAGAGCTTTTGTGGAAATTATTTCAGGAATTACTTCGACTCCGGTTTCACTCCCATGATTAAAATCGGTTCCAGCACCACATAGGGACCTGGTTGCGATCCGTTCAACTTGACTGAAGCCCGGAAACTCGCTACTTCTCCTGCTTGCAGAACCTTCTCTGTTCCACCCAGTCTCCACAGTCTTCCCACCTCGGCAGGTGCCTTTCGTTCTTCGACCATCCTCTGATAGACCGGACGTAACATTGGGTGTACTCCTTGAGTGAACCTTCTTCCAATACAACAGGTGTCAAGAGACGCCGCACTAGGTCAGTATTCGTCCCCACTATCAGGGAGCTTCTGTTCGCACCTGAGGGTCGAGGACACACAATGGCCAATGCATCGCAACCCCCAGACTGCCCGATGACTTCAGATCCGATCTCCAACTTCACTTGCAGGTACCCGTCATAAGGGAGCTTCTCAGTGCCGATACCCCATATTTCCAAATCCTTCAATTCTTGCAGAGGAATGTGCTTTAAGTGTTTCTCGTAGAAGTCTTTGTAGATCAATGTCACTTGAGCCCCTGAATCTAACAGGGCTTTAGTGTAAACTCCTTCCACTTGGATTGGCACAATAGGAGAAGGACCTATCAGTTGGTCAGGAAACTTGGTGGCGGTATCCGGACGCTTAGACCCGGTTTGCTGTACCCTGGCCTTTTTCTTGGCCCGTGTAGGCTTTGGGTGTGCATTGCTTCCCCATGACGTAGACCCGGATGCTAAGGGAGTGACTCTTTCAGTTCTGGCAGGTTCAGCATTTGGCTCGGTTTTAGGCCCTCTCGTCCTTTTAGTCTTGGCTTGGTTTTTGGAGCGGGGTTCAACCTTCGGGCACCTAAGTTGCTCCTTCACTTGTGCCCTCTGGCGTTTCCCGCCGGTGAGGTAGATAACAGTCCTTCTAAGGCTTCCAACAGTCCCTCGACTCTATCCTTCTCAGGCTTCCGGCCTTTGCACTGTGCGCGGAAATGGCCCATTTCTCCACAACCGAAACATCTCTTCTTAGAGAGCGGAGACGTAGTTGCTTGTTGAGATTTTGTTAAAGGACTTGGACTAGATGCCACAGCAACTCCTGTCGTCTGCATACCTGTGAGGAATTTCTGCATTTCTGCCTGCATTTCGGTCACCTTCATCAACACTCGGCACAGTTCCGCGTGCGCTTGTTGCAATTCAACTTGAGCTTCCTGTACTTTCTTGACGGTTTTGGACAATTCACCACGTTCAGGGAGGTTCGATTCTTTGGCAGCCCTCTCTGTAGATTTAAAAACGACTAGGTGCTCTTGTTCGTCCTCGTCAGATCCACAAGTATCTAGGGAGTCGCTTTCAGGCCGCAGACCGTCGTTATGTCTCACAGGTTGTGCATAAGCCCTTTCCCCCCGCCTGAAGGATTTCTCTTCCAGTAAAGCCTCTTCCTCTCGTACAACTCGGATCAGTTCCAGGTACTTTAACTCTTGGTTACCTGCTCTGCTTCTCAGCTGCATCATTACTGGATCTAAAGGTTGAGAGCCCCTCAGGATCTGTTTTATTCGGATCTTATCTACTTCGGCCGGTTCGGCCCCTTTCTTCAGGAGTATCTGGTGTAGAATCTTATCTAGGCGCCTCATGTACTCGGTCATCCTTTCACCTCTTCTCTGATAGGTGTGTTCGTACTGATATACCAGTTCGGCCGCCTTTTCGGTTCGCCCAAAACTTCCTCAAGAACGTTTAGGTAATCTAAAGCAGTACAATCTTTTCTGCTCAGTTTCAGGTTTCTCACCGCTTCTGACGCAGGTCCCTTTAAACTCTCAGTGATCCTTTGCTTTTTTGGGCCTCAGGGACATCCCACTCATCCAGAGCCTGCATCGCCTGTTCCACCCATTCTTCAAAGGTTTCTTCTCCCGCCGGAGTTGGCACGTTTCCTGTAAAATTTCTTAACCGTCGATAACCGAAGTTAGTGTGAGGAGGGCTTGTTTTCTGACATTTAGCCAGTAGATCTCCAATAGCCACGATAAATTCAGGCCCGATCATGGCCAACGGACTAGGCGCGGGAACACTTGCGGATTCGCCACGTGGCGCACTTGGCTGAATTAGTTGGACTTCCACCTCATCGGCCAGTTTCACGCTCGCGCCCTGAAAACATGGTGGAACACCCTTTCTCCATTCAAGAAGAACATACGTGTGAGAGGTATCTGTGTTCTTTACAATGTCCAGTATTAACCCCCGATGGTCTGGTGTCAGCACGGCCACAGCCTGGCGAATCTGATCTTCGGCCCAAGTGTCTGCGGGAATATCCATGACTATACAACATTCTAACTGACCACTGTGCTCCTCACACCACTCGGCAACAGTGTCTGGATCCATATTTAACCCTTTAGATGCGGTTTTTCCAGAGACTGGATCCCGGAAACGAGCCCCCACGTGTAGCGCTCACTCCCGGAGGAGCCGCTGAAAATGAACCACGGGTCAGTCTCCCCGCACTAGGGAATAAATATACTCCAACACCGCTGTGGTTTTTATCATTTAAATAGTTTACTAAAATAATAAGCAGATGTTGAGACACGGTATTCACAGATATTATTACAGTACTTTCGTATTGCGGTAAAACGCGTAGCGGAAAAGAAACGAAACACGAGGCTTCGTATTTCGGAAGAATAAATATTCGCAACCGAACAGAAAAATATATGCAATTGCCCAATAGTTCGGAAAAACAGAGACACGTAGCGAACCCCAAAATACAATCTCTTCGTATTACGATAAACGCGCAGCGGAAAAGAGAAAAATATGTATTCGGAACGTAACTTTAACTCCCGTTCCGATTCGTAACAAAATGAGTCCTGCACAGGTTTAAGTCCCGAAATAAAAGGTGTGTATGTGTGTGTGGTACCCGGGTACTGTTCAACTGGCCAGTGAATTTACTTAAGGAATGTCTTCGACTAGTCAAGTTGGGGCCCTGTGGACTTTAAAGAGAAAACAGCAGTGTGTTCCTTAATTACATACGGCCTTGGAGGCCTCTCACCCATCCACCGGTTGCTGTAGGCTCCGACCCAGGACGTCTCTCCGCTCGATTTTGACTGGGGATACTAGCGGCCGGATCCGTTGTCTGACTCTCTGTTGCTTGTCCACGACTTGTCCCGCTCTCGCCTGCTCTCCGTATCCGATCAGCTCGCGGCAACTCCTCACTCCAGGTCTTTGGCTTCTTTAATCTGCAGCAATCTCAGGAACTCGGAGGTCTCCTTCTCTTTAGGCGAATGACCCGATAAGGAACTGACAGGTCTCTCTCTGGCTCTGGCCTAGGCCCTCTTGCGATATCTTGCACTGCGTCTGCTCTCTCTCGTTCCCTCGCGCGCTCTCGCGCGTTCTCCACGAGGTTCGGGAAGTAAGCCTCCTATGTCCCACCCACTTCCTGTCCTTTTGCAAAGCACGCCGGGAAATGTAGTCCCAATGTCTCGTGTCTCTAATCGCGCGATTGTCTCCATCTTGTGGCCAAAAATAGGTACTACGGCAGCAAGATTTAACCCCTTCACTGCTGAGCAATTTCACGTCTTAAAAAACATGTTCTGTTTTTTCTTTTTTCCTTAATTTTTATATTATTTTTATAATTTTTTTTCTTACTTTAAACATGGTGATGTGTGTATCATGGAACGGCCATTCTCTGGCCTTTCTACATGATATCAAATATATATTCAAAGGACCCCCATTCCACCCCTATCTTTCCTTAGGAGTTAATAAGGACGTTTCCCACACGTCCTCAGCAGTGAAAGGGTTAACACAGCGCTACACATGTTTTTACAGTTCATTGTTATGCTGCACTCTGGTCTAGTTTCATGCATGTTATATATATGTTTTCTTTAAAAGGGCTGAAAGATGTAGAATATGTGTGTTGCATATATACATAGCTGTGTGGAGACATGGGGGTGGAGACAGGAAGTGAAAGGGTCGTAGAAGAAACAGGAAGCAGAGGCTGACACATACAGAATGCCAGGAGAATAAATCAGTTCTTCATAAAGCTTACCTGGGGACTTCATCGGCGTTTGTGCAGATCTACAGGTACTCTATTTAAAAAAGCATTTTATGAGCTAAATACTTAACATTGCTTTCAGTTGACTGCAACATGTAAGATCTAAAGGACATATGGTATATAACATAATGGACCTTAATGTCAACATTAAATTAAAAGATAAAACTTTTCTAATGATTGCATGATGCTCAGCTATGTTATATTTTCATGCCAACTGAATGTTTTCCTGTTGCCTGTGTGAAGTGGATTGCCTTAAAAACATATACTTTTTGAATGATGAACCAGAAAACATCACTATAACCATTTCAGTTAGGAAGCATTCCACACAGTAAAATTAAATTATTCCACCTAATTTTCTTCCCTTTATCACCTTAGGGTCAAGTAGACGTTGAGCAATCATCTCTGTATTTCAGTGAATTCATTATAGAAATGTAATAGTAACTGGTGATTTGGTAATCCTATGTCTTGCACTGTCAAGGCCAGCTGGAAGCTACAGGGAAGATCAATGGAACATTTTATGCTTATTTAAGAAAAAACAAATAGTAATGCTCTAATTATTACACTGCAAAGAATAGTGCTGTATTCTAAAACATTGCTATAATATCAGGCTGTAAGGCAGATTTTCTTTTTTTAATTTGGGATTGCAAATTAAATTCATTTGCAGTTGGACTTCATAATGTGCCACAAGGTTTTAGCACCTCCGGCATGATACCCAAAGTGCCAAAACAAATTAGATAGCTTGGATTCTTTTTTCCTCCCTCAAGAGATCAGTTCAGGCACCTACTGATTTGTAGCTAGCTTCACTTTGCCTCCTGCGTCTCATCATTACTTGTTGTCTTGTTATCATGAAAGATGCACTTACACCTTAACTCTTTCACTACCAAGTCATTTTCTGTAAAATCAATGCCAGGACCCAGTGGATTAATTGAAAGCAAAATTTAGTTACAAACACATTGAAAATGTGCTTGAAAATTTCAAAAGCACAAATTCACAATGGCTGTATCTACCGGTCAAATAGCACCAGCAAAATGTAGTAACATTTCCATAATACAGATCTGGATCCATTTTTTTCTTGAGGGCGAAAGAAGGAAATATGATTGAGACTCGGGGATATGGAAGTCAAGGCAACACCTTGAAATATTTGTTCATGGTGTAGCGCTGTTTTAGTTCTGTTGCTGTGATTACCCATTTTTGGCCACCAGGGGGAGACAAGCGCAATGTAAACTATACTGGACACATTGGGACTACGTTTTCGTGCATGCTTTGGGGCAGAGACAGGAAGTGGGTGGAGAGAACCGACAGACATCCGCAGCCTCGTGCAGAGGAGAGCAGTGCGCGCCGAGGGGTGAACAGAGCAAGACGCACGTGAGACAGGGAACGATTGTGACCAGGCCGGAGAGCAGGTGCTGCCTTGCGGACGCTGGAGATCGGTTTCAGTGACTTGCCAGAGACCTAGTAATCCACCGCCGAGAGGTTTGCACAGACACAGAGCTGCAGATTGGACCCCGAGTTAGGAGACTGCGATGATCCAATGGGAGTGCAGGTGGTAAGCTGAAAATCTTGTTGCAAAGATGGACAAGCGAGAACAGCGGATCCGGTGGCACAGAGTCCCAGCCATATCAAGCGGAGAGACGTCCTTGGTCGAGCAGCAGAGCAGATTGTCTGGCGGATGGGTGAGAGGCCTTCCAGGCCACAGCAAAGTTAACAAAGCACACTGCAGTTTGCTTAAATCTACAGGGCCCCAATGTGACTAGTCGAAGATACACTGAATCCATTCACTGGCCAGTCGAATCTAGTACCCGGATACCAACACACACATACACGCACACCTTCTTGGGACACAACCTGTACAGGACTTACACTCTGGCAACGAAGGGGTTAAAATTTCCTTTACCGCTGCGCGTTTCTCGCATTACGAATTGCTGTAAATATATATATATATACCGTGTTTACTTTATATATGCCAGTTTATTTGAGACCAGTAAACTATATAACTTATAAAATCCACAACAGTGCTGGTGTATATTTATTCCCTAGTGCAGGGAAACTGACCCGAGGTTAAATTCAGCGGCTCCTCCGGGAGTGAGCGCTACAATGGTCTTCAAACCATTCCTGAATAATTTTTTGCAGTGTGGCAGGACACATTATCCTACTGAAAGAGGCCACTGTCATGAGAGACCACCACTGCCATGAAGGGATGTATGTAGTCTGCAACAGTCTCTAGCTAGGTGGTATGTGTCACATGTTTTGACACCTTTCTATCGTTGCCAGCATTGTTTTTTCTTTTAGCAATTTGAGTTACATTAGCTCTTCTGCGTGATTAAACCAGATGAACTAAGGTTCACTCCCCAAATGCATCAATGAGCCTTGGGCATTCATGACTTTGACACCAGTTGTCCTATCTTGCATCACTTTCGCTATGTACTAACCACTACATACAGGGAACTTCCCGCAAGACGTGCTGTTCTGGAGATGCTCTGATCCACTCATCTAGACATCGCTATTTGGAACTTGTCAAAGTCACTCAAATCTTTTAACTTGTCCATTTTTCTTTATACCAACACATGAAATTCAAGAACTGACTGTTCACTTGTTGCCTGATATATACCGCCCCTTGACAGGTGCCATTGTAATGATATGATCACGGTTATTCACTTCACCTGCTAGTGTTTTAATGTTGCACCTGATCAGCATTAGGGATGAGCTGTTCGGTTCGGACGGTTCGGAGTTCGGACTGAACTTAGCCTGTTCAGTCTTCTCGCGAACTCCGAAGATTTCCGGGTGTTCGGCGCATGTTCGACCACAATGCATCACAATGGACCACAATGCACTTTCCCACTGGCCTGAAGCTCGTAATTGGCTACAGCCTTGCACCTGACCACAGGTCTGGTGCAAGACAGGTTCAACAGTATGCCATTCACGGCTCAGAGTCCTGATTGGGCAAATTTTGCCCAGTCATGGGCTCACAGAGCTAAGTCCCGCAGCACACTATATAAGGTTTCCACGCACCGCTTCAGCATGCATTTGAGAGGAGATTTCATAGGAGATTGTTGTTGTGTGTTCTTACTGCCGGTCTGCCACGCTACTGGGGGGGGTCTCATTTCTAGAAAACATTTGGGAATTGAGGTGATCCGTGTCTTGTCACTGGTGCCAGCAAGTATTTTGGGGGTCTCACAAATTTCCACAAAACATTTGGGAATTGAGGTGATCTGTGTCTTGTCACTGGTGCCAGCAAGTATTTTGGGGGTCTAACAAATTTCTACAAAACATTTGGGAATTGAGGTGATCTGTGTCTTGTCACTGGCTGCCAGCAAGCATTTTGGGGATCACAAATTTCTACAAAACATTTGGGAATTGAGGTGATCTGTGTCTTGTCACTGGTGCCAGCAAGTATTTTGGGGGTCTCACAAATTTCCACAAAACATTTGGGAATTGAGGTGATCTGTGTCTTGTCACTGGTGCCAGCAAGTATTTTGTGGGTCTCACAAATTTCTACAAAACATTTGGGAATTGAGGTGATCTGTGTCTTGTCACTGGCTGCCAGCAAGTATTTTGGGGGTCTCACAAATTTCTACAAAACATTTGGGAATTGAGGTGATCTTCTGTGTCTTGTCACTGCCAGTACCACACAGTATTTTGGGGGTCACTAATTTCTACAAAATATTTGGGAATTGTTATAATCCGTGTGTTCTCACTGGCTGCCACCCATCAGGGGGTCTCACTGATTTATAGGAGGTTTCTGAGACTTGTAATCTGTGGCTTCTCACTGCCACCCATCAAGGGGTCACACTGATTTATAGGAGGTTTCTGAAATTTGTAATCTGTGACTTCTCACTGCCACCCATCAGGGGGTCCCACATACTTCTAGCAGATTTATGCGAATTGTAATCTGTGGCTTCTCACTGCCACCCATCAAGGGGTCACACTGATTTATAGGAGGTTTCTGAGACTTGTAATCTGTGGCTTCTCACTGCCACCCCATCAGGGGGGTCTCACTGATTTATAGGAGGGAATTGTAATCTGTGTCTTGTCACTGGCTGCCAGCTATCAGGGTGTCTCACTGAGTTATACCAGAGTTCTGTAAATCTTTAATCTTTATACCAGAGTTGAATCAGAGTTCTGTATATATTTAATCAATATATCACTCACTATGTCTGAAAGAACAAAAAGGACAGGCAGACACTCCCAGACACAAATAAGAGGGCAAGCAGCCCCTGTGTCGGGAGGCTGTGCCTCTGGTCGTGGTGGACGTGGTGCATCCTCTGCAGGGGCACGCTTGTCCTTTCTAACTGGTGCTGGCCGTCTTAAGCAGCAGCAACATACTGAGGATTTGGTGGATTGGCTAACCAGGCCATCCTCATCCTCCGAGTCCTCTGCCAGCCATGCTTGTAGTGCTTTACAGTTCACCTCAGCTGACAAAACATCTAATGCAGCCTCCATGTCCACAGCTACTCCTGCCGTAGCCTCACTATCACACACAGAGGAGTCAGCTGAATTGTTTGACTACAATGAGAGTGACATGCTGCTTGAGGATGCACAGCAAGTACAGTGCTCTGATTCAATCTCTGAGGTTGAGGAAGGGAGTATAATCAACCTAGAGGAAGGGGGTGCCAGTGATGACACACAAATAACTGTCACTCATGTTGCCCCAGCAGCTGCAGCATACTGCCAAGTTGGCTCCAGTGACGAGGAGATAGGGCGTGAAGATGACATTGATGATGAGGTCACTGACTCCACCTGGGTGCCAGATCGAACAGAGGAATCAAGTGAGGAGGAGGGGGAGGAGGAGGCAAAGCAAACACGAGGCACAACATCCTCTATGACCAACCGTAGCACTAGCCAGTCCAAGGCATCAGATGTCAGAGCTGCTCAGGTGCAGAGCGCTGTTGTCTCAAAGCACACATGCAGGAACTCTATTGTCTGGGAGTTCTTTACGAAATGTGCAGCAGAGCGCACCGTTGCTATTTGTAATCTATGTCAGATGAGGCTGAAGCGTGGGAAAGACACCGGACACTTGGGTACCACGTGCTTGAGGCGACATATGAACACCTGCCACACATCCCGTTGGCGCAAAACTTTGCGTAGGTCCTCCTCCTCATCATCTGTCTCTACCCCCACTGTATGTCCTGCCATGTCATTGCCTACAACCTCCACTGACAGGGATGATGCTACAGTAATGGATGTACCAGCTCCTTCCTCACAATGTGACATCATCCCATCAGCTGAAGATTTACGCAGTCAGATTACGTTGCCGCAGCTGCTGCAGCGTAATAAAAATATAGTCCCAACCATCCCCAAGCACAGCGTCTAAATGCCAGTTTAGCAAAATTACTCGCATTGCAGCTGCTGCCTTTCCAGCTGGTGGACTCTGCTCCCTTCTGTGAATTTGCTGAATGTGCTGTACCACAGTGGCAGGTTCAAAAACGCCATTACTTTTCACGTAGGGCCATTCCAGCACTATACCAGCACGTGGAAGACAATGTTATCCAGTCATTGGGAAAGGCAGTCAGCAACAAGGTGCATGTGACTTTAGACACGTGGTCCAGCAAGCATGGACAGGGCCGTTACATTTCCTTCACGGCACACTGGGTAACTCTGATTGCAGCTGGGAGGGATCCAAGACGGGGCTCTGTGCTGGAGCTTGTTCATCATCACGCCTCCAGAAAGCTGCTTGTATGAGGTCTGTCTGCTCCACCACCTCTTCCTCCTCCTCCTCCTTCTCTGTCTCTGGCGAAGTGGCAGTTAAACAAACGCGTGGCAGGGGCTACGCAATGGCTCAAGCAAAAAGATGCCATACTGTGCTTGAGCTGGTTTGTTTAGGGGACAGGAGCCACACCAGGCCAGAAATTCTGTCAGCTCTGCAGGGGCAGGTGCAGAGATGGTTAACACCACGCCAGCTTCAGCTGGGAATGATCATCTGCGATAATGGCAGCAACCTTCCCTCCGCCCTACGCAAAGGGTAAATTGACGCATGTACCAGGCCTAGCACACGTCCTAAATCTAGTGGTACAGCGTTTCCTAACCAAGTACCCAGGGCTGCCAGAGCTTCTCAGCCAGGCGAGAAAAGTCTGCAGCCACTTCAGACGGTCATTCCCAGCAAGCATTCGCCTGGCAGAAATTCAAAGAGAATTCCACCTTCCCACAAACCGTCTGATGCCCACTAGGCCCACTAGGTGGAACTTGACATTAGCAATGCTGCAGTGTCTGCACAAGCAGCAGAGGGCCATCAACGAGTACCTGTGTGAGTATGGCACAAGGACAGGTTCAGGTCAACTTGGTTCCCCCCCCCCGCAGTGGCTGATGATCAAGGATGCATGCACTGTACTGTCACCATTTGAGGAAGCAACGAGGATGGTGAGCAGGGACAGTGCATGCATCAGTGACACAATTCCTTTAGTGTTCCTGCTGGAGCACACTCTGCGGGGAATTATAGATGTGGCTCTAGAGGCAGAGCAGTGGGAGGAAGAGGAGGCCTTCCCTAGCTCTCAAGGCCCCAGTCTTTCCGCAGACAGCATTCCAGCGGGTCCTACTCAGATCAGACAGGAGGAGGATGAGGAGGAATATTTAAGTAGTGGGGGCATTGAAGGTGGGGATTCCTCAAGGGAGGGTTTCGTGTGCCCAGAAACACAAGGGCTAGTGCGTGGCTGGGAGGAGGAAGTGCACGATACGGTCATCCTCATTGACAGGAAGACTCGGAAGCTAATGCCACCTCCAACCTTCGCTGCATGGGCTCCCTTATGATGCAAAGCCTGTTAAAGGACCCCAGGATTCGTGCTATCAAGAAGAGGGATCATTACTGGTTGGCAACCCTTCTTGATCCACGATACAAGGGTAAAGTTGCAAAGCTCATCCTGCCCGCACAGAGGGAGCACAGGATGAAAAAACTTGAGGACGCTCTAAAGCGACACTTGTGTAACACCTTTCCAGGCACTGGTAGGTTACCAAGTGATGACACACGTGCTTCTGAGGCTGCAGATGATCAGAGGAATAGTGGTGAAGGCCAGGGCCGCTTGACTGATGCATTTTTAAATTTTTTTAGTCCACGACGCCCAGGGACGTCAAATGTAGGCACCCATTGCCAGCGTCTTCACCATATGGTGCAGGACTACCTAGGGGCAAGGGCAGACCTGGATACCTTTCCAGCAGATGATCCACTGGCTTACTGGGTGTTGAGATTGGATTACTGGCCAGAACTTAGCCAATATGCTATGCAGCTACTAGGTTGCCCTTCATCCAGCGTGCTTTCTAAAAGGACGTTCAGTGCCGCTGGAGGTTTTGTCACAGACAAAAGAGTGCGTCTGTCCACCGACTCTGTAGACCGGCTGACATTTATAAAAATCAATCAGTCCTGGATCAGCAGTTATCAATCCCCTGATGCTGACGTAATGGATTAGATCGGGGATGTCTTCTGCATGCACAAAACCTCCAGCACTGAACTCTTCCACAACACCACAAAAGGGTTACGGTGTGAATGCACTTGCTGCCATGAAAGGCACAATATTTGGCTGCACTGACGCCTGTGCCAGATTTATATCATTTGAATTTTTTGAACAGCAGAGTCCAACCCTGCACTCTTCCACAATACTACAGAGGGGTTACTGTATGATAGTACTTGCTGGCAGTCTGGCACCAAAAGCACAATATCTGGGTGCACTGACTCCTTTACCAGATTCATATCTTTTTAATATAGGACCACATGGTCCACCCCTGCATTCTTCCACAATACTACAGAGGGGTTACTGTATGATGATACTTGCTGGCCTGGCAGTCTGGCACCAAAGGCACAATATCTGGGTGCACTGACGCCTTGACCAGAATCATATCTTTTTAATATAGGACCACATGGTCCACCCCTGCATTCTTCCACAATACTACAGAGGGGATACTGTATGATAGTACTTACAGGCCTGGCACCAAAAGCACAATATTTGGGTGTACTGCCACTGACGCCTGTATCAGATTCATATCCTCAGAGGGGTTACGGTGTGACGGCACTGTTGCTGACGCTAAAGGCCCAATTTTAAAGCACCTATTGTTACTTTCATCCAAAGCCTACATAAGTTTCACAATAATTTAGCCAAAAAAATCACTAAACTTTTTCTGCGTGTCCGAAAATGTCTCCTCTTTTCATACAGATTGCCGCTCCAAGCAGTTGCTTATGGATAGATTAAAGGAAAAGCATTTACCATCATTTGAAACGTAATTTTTTTGTTTTTAAGTGTTTCTATACATCCTAGAAATCCGCCACTTCACGGGCAGGTTATGGGGACCTCCTAGGCACGATATTTGAAGGAATTTTTATTTTTTATTTTTAACCCTTATTTCATGGAAAACTCACTGTCCCATTAAAAATGTTTTTTTAAAAAACTTTTTGTCCTTGTTTCCTGTCCCCCAGGGCACTACCCGGACCCCCATACACCTTTTATGGCAAATATCTAGCATATATGCCCTCTTGGAGGGCACTCTAAAAACCGAATTTTCAGCCCCATTGACTTGTATTGAGTTCGAGTTCGGATTCGGATTCGAACATTTGGAAAGTTCGGGTACGAACCCGAACTCGGGCGTGTTCGGCTCATCTGTATCAGCATATATGTCATAAGCGATCAAAGTGCTTGCAATTCCATGGCCCTCCATACCCATCCTTTCCAGCATTGAGTTAGGAATTTGTTGTACAGCTAGCAATTACAATCTCCTTAAGTACTTTTCAAATAAACAAGGCTGTGAGTGAAGAAAAATATTTACGTGAGAAATTTTTGACCATATACAGACTTTTAAAAAACGACTGGATGACTTCCTGCAGACACAGAATATTAAGGGTTATAATTTTTAATATGTGGGTAAAAGCTGCTTGATCCAAGGAGAAATCTGACTGCCATTCTGGGGTCAAGAAGGAATTTTTCCCCAGTTTGTTGCATATTGGCGAGCATTTCAGACTGGGTTTTTTTGCCTTCTTTTGGATCAACAGCAGTAGGTGTTGTGTGAGAGGCTGAACCTGATGGACGCATGTCTTTTTTCAGCCTATGTAACTATGTAAAACTATCAGGGTTATTCAGAGAGCGTGAAAAGCAGGAGAATGACTGGAGAATGACTGGAGAATGACTGGAGAATGAAAAATTCTAGGTCAAAATAGCCGATTTGGAAAGTGAGATGAAAGGGAGAATTTTTCTGGTTTGGCTATTTTGACCTAGAATTTTTCTTTCTCCAGTCATTCTCCTGCTTTTCACGCTCTCTGAATAACCCTGTATGTAAATATCCCTTGTGTCCCTGCAGAGAACAGGAGACGTTTCCAGACCTATTACGAATAAAATAGATAAAAGAACAGAAAAGGAAGCTTGCAGGATCCAGCTTTCTGTTGTTTTAAAGAGGATTAACTCCTTCTACATAGAAAAAATAAATAGTAGCAATAAATAAAATGGTTTATTAAGCATTACATTAAAAACATACTGCTCTTTAAAGGGAATATATTTTCAGGAGTGAATGAAAGGTTATTATATATAATTATTGTATTAAAAAATACATGATTTTCATTACGTATCATCTATAAATCATTTGCGGGTGTCCTAATAGCTTGAAATTTTAATAACTAAAAAGGATAGTAAATTATTTTAATTGAGGCACTTCTACTGTATCGCTTTTGAAAGAAAAAGACAGAAAAAGTTTCAATTGTCTGCTTCATCAGCAACGATTTCTGTGTGTGTGTGCAAAGTCTTAATAATAACGTACAATATCTTCAACAGCTCACATTTAATAAATGGTGCAGCATAAACTACATAACTACGCACTTCCACGTTAACTGCAGATGGGAAAAAAACAGATGGCTGACATTAAAACCAACAGTTTTTTGTTTGGTTTTTCTTCGAGGAAACCAAATAACTGCATTATGCTGGGGAACGAATTTGCACTTTTTAAATCGTGGTCTGCATGATGCACACACACACACACAGAACACACCAGTGTTGACACAATACATCCACAAGCGTTTGTTCGGGCTATTCTAAGAAATAAATAATGGTTAACTGTTAAATTACAGAACCTTAAGCTATACTATAGAATACCGTGGAAGATAAAAGGAACATGTCATATTTATGGTCAGCAATTTAGATCCATATAGCTGATACTTAAACTGAGAAATTAGCACATTCCCTTGGGATTGTGTGACAGCAATGTAGAGTTGACACTACAAGTGTTGGGTTATGAAACATCTATTCTTCATTAAAATATGTTAATGTTGAAATCTTATATATTTATTTTTAGGGATGAGGTATTGAATGTGCTAGCTATAAAGGACAAATTACAACATCTGTAATACCACTTCTTTGCAACACTTGTAAGCACTGCGATATCACAAAGATCGCTCTTATATTAGGTAAATCCTATATTTTGTAAAAAACAGAGATAAATATCAGCAACACTCCTACATGATAGCACAGTCTGCAGCATTAAACTATTCAAGCACTACAGGCATAATTAAAGTAAATATAATTAGTACCACGCAGATCATATGTTCCACCTTTATAACAAGAATATATTGTAACTATAGTTGTTGTTAAGCAAGAATTGTCATAAAGTACGAGTCTTAATCTGCAGATGAATTTAAAGGGTTACTCTAGGGTTGAAACAGGAGGGGGAAATTGAAATATTAACGCTGCCTTGCTTATTGCCCCCACCATGCCCTTCCTTTTTAATCCCAAGGTATAATTCAAGATCACTTTTATTCCAGCACCAGCCTTCCTCAACCTGCTCTGGACTTGATACACTGCAGCTTCCTCTCAAGCTGCAGATATCACTTGATCGTTGGGGGGCTGGCCACTTGAGCAAGCGTCCAGCCAATGCAACAGCTGTCAGTGCAAGAGCGTTGAATGCCATTGGCTGGAGAAGAGTCCCAAAAGAGTTCCTCATATTAATTCTGATTGTCAAAGACAGATATACTCAACATGCAGACATATGTGGAGAAAATACAGAAAGTCCAAAGGACACCGTATATTGGTCACATAACTAAATATAGGACAGCTAAACAGCAGAGTAATAGACAAGCCAAGTTCAAAGAACAGGAGAGGTACAGAGTCCAAAAAGTCAAAGTCAAAAAACAGAAAGTAAAGTAAGCAGATATAAACGCACTGAAGGGTCAAACCTAACCATAACAGAACAGGAAACAAAAGAAGTGAAAGGATTTATAAAACCTGTTGTACCATTGGCCAGAATAGAGCAAGAAGGGGGCCTGGTAGGGTTGGCCAGGAAACCAGGGGCGCAGAACTCCAGGTCTTGTTCCATGAGGATTATAGGTAGGATGCACCTCTAATGGACTATTAACAGAATGAGATATAGATGATGGTGTTCCAGCAGGCAGATGCAAAACAGGAGCAACCTTGGTCACTGGAAGCATAGGAGACTGTCCAAAGCAAAGTGATTTTCTTTTAACAATTGAGGATCTGACACTGAAGGAGTTTTCACAGGAGGCTTCACCGGAATTATACGAACGGGTCGTGACATAGCTGGAGTGATTTCAACATGTCGGCCATTGATCTGACAAACAGAGCATAAGCAGTTATGACACTGATCCAATAAGCGGAGATCAGTGCTCAGTGATCTCAGTCTCAGGGTAGAGCTAATCCACTGCACTTGTTGGGCTGATTTAACCCTCCGAGGCTTAACCCAGAGCAGGGAGAATGGTGTGAACACTCAAGCCGCTGTGACCCCCATTGATCTGGTCACAGTGTCTAGAATGTCCCTTTAATGTGCCAGCACTTGCAAGGTTATTAATTTAGCAGACAGCAACAAATTTTCGCAGAAATACTGGGATACAGAGACACTAAACGATAACTGAGACTTCCTTATCAGTAAAGGCTGGTGAGGCAACTGAAGAAGGGTGGACTCAACTCCTGAAACCATTTTGTCTACCACAGATGAGAAACATGGCTGAAACGCAAAAGTTTCATTTAGGGACTCTCCTTTCCTCTTTTGTTGTTGCTATATAACATTACCAGTTGCATACCTTCTTTATTAATTTTACAAATTTAAAATTTACAATTTTGTTTAATTAAAAATAAGTTAAACATATTTTAAAATGTCTATTAAAATCAGATACAACAATCTCTTTATGCAATAAGCTACCATAAACAATCCTAACATAAGGGGAAATGACATGCCAAATATGCTTTAATAAGGAATTTTGTATTATTGTAAGCCTATAACATAGAAAGATCAAAAATGCCTCAAGGCGTTCCTTTCATAAGCCTAGCTAGGAGAAGTTAATTTGCTTATCATGCTACCTTGCACATGACATGTATATTTTATCATTTTTAATCGGACTGAAAGTCTTATATTGTGACTTTAAAAACATAATTTTCTTGTACATTACTATGGCTGGTAACAATGTAAACATGCAATCACAAGATCTAATACTGTCTTAACATAATACCCTTAAAACCTAAAATAATAATCATAATAATAAAAATACAACTGGCTTTTCCCAACAAAATGTAACTGGAGAGATTCACAAGAAGTCATATTCTGTCCGTTGCTCTTGGAGACTTGCTAATAACATGAATCTCCATAAGTGAAAATGTTTCAGCACTCGGTATGCTGCAGAGGTATGAGTCACCCTCAGATTTACAGCGTCTCATCTGGACTGTGATGAAAAAAAACAAAAAAAAAACTGAGAATATTCTGTATTTTGTAGCAAGAAGAATCCAAACGTTCCAGAAACTATTTTGTTGCACGCACGGCATTTAGTAAACTTAATATCCCTGTTCCTGTCTTATGAGCAGTAAAAAAAAAAAATCAGCCTACTGATCAAGTGTTAGTTTACCTACAAATATATAAAAACTGAATTATTTTTTTGTCTTTTATATACTTATTAAGAGGCTGAGTTACAGCTAGTATGTATTAATTTTCCATTTTATTCAGTGTATAGTTGAGAAAAAACAACAACAGTATGGCTTGTTGATACCATTGCTTGCCAGAAAAAAGTCCACGACACGTAGCGGATACTCGTTCAGTTTACTATAAAATCCATCCATCACTCAACTATTGTACAATTTAAAGTAAAAATGTGTAAGAACCACTGTCTCCCTTATTAATGTCCCACTTTAACCCCTTCACTACCAAGTGATCATCCATAAAACCACTGGCAGAAGCTGATGGTTTTATGGCGAATCACTTTCCATTACACACTACAGAAATATATGTAAAAATATACAGAAATGTCTTTATTGTATAGTTTAGCTGTAGGTAACTCCGTTTTGACTGGCAGATGGCTCCCTCTGCTGGCCAAAAAGCACTACTATGTGTACATTACAGCTTGTGCTCTGTGTATCTGGTCACTATGGGGGTTAACCACTTGGCTGCTATGGACGCGCTCAGCGCGTCCAGCCAAGTGGTTCTCCTGTGCTACGGACGCGCTCAGCGCGTCCGAGCACAGGAGGCAGCAATCCGCCGGATTCCGGCGGATTGCTGCGCCCCCCGGTGCGGGCTGACATCTTGGATGTCAGCCCAGCACTCGGGAGCCCGGCGGGGACATTAGATGTCATCGCGGTGACGCGATGACATCTAATTCAGGCGCCCCCCCACATGTGCGGAGGAGGCGCCTGAAAGGGAGGGGGGGAGGTCCTTCGGACCTCTCTCCCTCCCGATCGGCGGCGTTGCGGGGGTTAACCCAGGCACCATTTGGAAGGGCACAGCCTGCCCTTCCAAATGGTACCTGGCATTAACCCCATGGGTGCCGGATCACGAATCGGCGCCGAAAAGCGCCGGTTCGTGATCCTTTCCCGGAGCTGGCCGACATCTTGGATGTCGGCCAAGCTTCCGGGAATGCCCCCTGAGGACTGGCGTCATCGTGCATAGCACGATGACGCCAGTCTTGGAGCTAACCCCTAACTGCCACCAATGGTGGAGATATGGGGTTCCAATGAACCCCGTATCT
The DNA here is from genome assembly GCA_009667805.1 of Leptobrachium leishanense. Classification (NCBI taxonomy): domain Eukaryota; kingdom Metazoa; phylum Chordata; class Amphibia; order Anura; family Megophryidae; genus Leptobrachium; species Leptobrachium leishanense. The sequence continues at coordinate 107,797,615 of CM019069.1, read as the reverse complement.
CCCGATCCGTGGCAGTTAGGGGTTAATGTTTGGTATTGTTGGATCGGCCAGAGCATGGCCGTTCCAACAATACCAAACATGAGTATAAAAAAAGTTTTTAAAAAAATAAAAAAAAATATTTAAAAACAAATTTAACCCTTTCGCTGCTGAGGCTTTTCACACCTCTGTGCTGAGGTCATTTTTACCGGTTTTGCTCATCATGTTTAAACGTGTTTTTAAGGCTTATTTTAGTATATGACCCAGACATATTATATATTGTTCTTTCCGTCAGACTCGGTAGATTCATAATATGTCATTATTATATGTATACGTCATGACCTGTCTGTATATTATAACAAAAAATGCAATAAAATATGTATTTTCAATAATTTACAATGTGTAAAGTGTTTTTTTTTTCCCATTTTAACATGCGAGCAATTGCGGTTATATTTTGTATGGGGTGCGCTTGTTAAAAAAATTAGAGATGGGGTCTCGTTACATTTCTTTTTGGGGAAAATTACACTATTTTTAACAATCGCACCGCATACAAAAATCGTTAGTGCAGCATCATTGTTCACATTATAATTGAAATGGGAACAATATTGCTGCATTAACGAACCAAAAAAAAAGAAAAAACAAATGTTTATTTTTTTTTTTAAACATATTTTTATTTTTAATTTTTATTTTTTTTAAAAAACTTTTTCACAGTAGTGTTTGGTATCGTTGGAACGGCCATGCTCTGGCCGATCCAACCATACCAAACTTTAACCCCTAACTGCCACGGATCGGGAGATACGGGGTTCATTGGAACTCCCTATCTCCACCATTGGTGGCAGTTAGGGGTTAACTCCAGGACTGACGTCATCGTGCTATGCACGATGACGCCAGTCCTCAGGGGGAGTTCCCGGAGGCTTGGCCGACATCCAAGATGTCGGCCAGCTCCGGGAAAGGATCACGAACCGGCGCTTTTCAGCGCCGATTCGTGATCCGGCTCCCCAGGGGTTAATGCCAGGTACCATTTGGAAGGGCAGGCTGTGCCCTTCCAAATGATGCCTGGGTTAACCCCCGCAGAGCCGCCGATCGGGAGGGAGAGAGGTCCGAAGGACCTCCCCCCCTCCCTTTCAGGCGCCTCCTCTGCACATGCGGGGGGGCCGCCTGAATTAGGTGTCATCGCGCTGCCGCGATGACACCTAATTTCATCGGCGGCGGTTCCGGATGCTGGGCTGACATCGAGGATGTCAGCCCGCACCAGGGGGGCCAGCGATCGGCCGGAACCCGGCCGAACGCTGACCCCAAAGTGAGGACGCGCTCAGCGCGTCCTCCGCACAGCAGGAGCCATGTGGAGGACGCGCTGAGCGCGTCCTCCACATGGAAGTGGTTAAAACAAAATACGTTTTTTTTTTTTTTTTCTTTGGTTCTTTAATGCAGCAATATTGTTCCCATTTCAATTATAATGTGAACAGTGATGCTGCACTAACGATTTTTGTATGCGGTGCGTTTGTTAAAAATCGCGTAATTTTCCCCAAAAAAAATGTAACGAGACCCCATCTCTAATTTTTTTAACAAGCGCACCCCATACAAAATATAACTGCAATTGCTCGCATGTTAAAATGTGAAAAAAAAACACTTTACACGTTGTAAATTATTGAAAATTCATATTTTATTGCATTTTTTGTTATAATATACAGACAGGACATGACGTATACATATAATAATGACATATTATGAATCTGCCGAGTCTGACGGAAAGAACGATATATAATATGTCTGGGTCATATAAAAAAATAAGCCTTCAAAAACACGTTTAAACATGATGAGCAAAACCGGTAAAAATGACCTCAGCACAGAGGCGGGAAATGCCTCAGCAGCGAAAGGGTTAAAGATGTTTTTCCTAATAAGTCTGGAGATACATACGTATCTGTGGTATGAAATCAAAGCTCGAATTATGCCCTAAAGCCAGTGTATTTAGAAAAGATCTTTATAGCAAAGCAAGGTAAAATGATGGCAAGATACTCAATATTAGCCTGATTCCAGTGGGGAAAAGAAATCAGAAATGCCTTGGCACTCAGAGGAATAAAATATTTATGTTTTCTTTCAATATAAAATTTCAAAATTTGCCAAAATTGTTTTATTTTCTGGTACACAATACATAAACAACTATCCATTACCAATTTATTCAGTCTTCACGAATGAATGGTGTACAGAAAATTCAATAATAGAACAAAATAAACTTTTAAACAATGATCTTTCAATAGCCTTAATATAGTTTTTTTTTTTTAAGACGTGTAGTTAGATGCCGAGAGCAAGAAACAATTCATTCTTCACCCTCTCTTCAAGAACACATCAAAAGGGACATTTTGGTGTTTTTGTTTGTTTAAGGCTAGGGTCAGACGAAAGCATTTTTCCCCGCGAACGTGAAAAAGTGCGTTCGAACGAATGGACGCATTTTTTCACGGAATACGCGATAGCGGTCATACGATGCGCATTTTCGTCCGTGATTTTGTACGGATCATCAATAAAACACTTTTTGTGTCTGGACGTTATGTTAGCCGGACATTAGCAGCGTCTGACGTCTCCTAATCACACACACACGCCGCTATGCGGACGCAGCGCACTCTGTACGTCAGTAGTAGCGGTTTGACGTTCTAGAAAAAATGCGTTCGTTTGCCACTTGCGTTGCGCGGACGAACTTTTGTGCGGCCGTTCTTCGTATGTTACCCGGCATTGGACATCATTTGCTGCTAGCACGGCCGTGATTTCGTGCGGTTAAACGCACGTTAAAAATGCTTTCGTCTGACCTTAGCCTTAATGTAGACGTTAATAAATCCATTCTGGAAATATAAACATTTTAGGAGGAATTGGATTCCAAAGAACCCAAAAGGAAGGTGGGAACAAATGATTAAAATTCTAAACCTTTATTGGACTCTGAGAAAATCGTACACACCCACAAAATGTATTAGAAACACACAAAACAGGTCATAAATTAGAGACCATAACTCAAGGTCAGTGACCAATCACAAAAGGCATCTAATGCCGGGTGAGGTCTCTGTGACATCAATTGTATGTCAAAAACTGAGAACCACCACCTGAAATGAATAATAAGCAAGAGATGCCTAAGGATCCCCTCAGAAAAGTATGCACACGTTAGAGTATACGTAAATGCTTAAAGACATGTGCCACCAAATTGGTTATTGTAGTTAGCATGCACCACTCAAAAGCGTCACGATGAGGTGCAAACATAAGTGGTCCACGTCACGGAATACAACTGGTTAATACAGAGACAAGGAGTGAGCCTGGTAGCTACAATTTGCATGCACTGATTGAGAAATCACAATAAAGTGCAGGCAGTAGCAATCACACAGCCAAAAGTATTCCTCAGAAAAAGAAAAAAAAAAAGAAAATAAATAAATAAATAAAAAATGTGAATACGTTGGAGTATACTTAAATGCTTAAAGACATATGCCACCAAATTTGTTGTTGTAATTAGCATGCACCACTCAAAAGCGTCACGATGAGGTGCAAACATAAATGGTCCACATCACGGAATACAACTGGTAAATATAAAGACAAGGAGTGAACCTGGTAGCTACAATTTGCATGCACTGATCGAGAAATCACAATAGAGTGCAAGCAGTAGCAATCTCCCAGCCACAAGTGTATTCCTCAGCAAGAAAATTCATATAATACATAAAGGGGATCATGAGATTAAAAATCCATCTCAACATTAAACATGCTACAATGTTGCTGAACAGTTATGGGCAATCAGTCAAAGCCCAAACAGATTGTGCTGTAACGGTATTGTTCTCTATGAAATATAGATGTGTCCAGCTCAGGCATGCAACGAGAGGAAAACCTTAAATGGGTTAATAGAGCACGTCCAACGCTGCATTTCGCTTGTGTCTGCTCCTCAGGGATGTGGAAAGACAAATAAACATATGATCTCTTTTAAAGATTGTGCCATCTGGAATCAGGCAGTCACATGGGAAAATTCGGCCAATCGTACCATTGTAAGAATAGACCGCTGTGATTGGTCCACGGGTGTCATGTGAAAACATTGGTCCAATTATAGCCTTGCTTGGGTAAACTATTGATCAAGCCTGAAGGAGAAATGTGTTGCAATCAGCAGGATGATCATTTTGACAGGCTAGAGAGTTAACTCGTGGGTGTGAAGGACCTGAAATGGCTATCCAATGTCCTACTGTCTCAATCATAATGCCGAGCTGGTCCTCCACACATAATATTGCCCTGATCACGTATCAGAATATAGCTATTAGGGGCAAACCTATACCAAGGTCTGTACAGAGACAAAAAAAATGTTTTTTAATTAAATATGCCCAATAACCCCGTAATTTGTAATATGGCACAATGTAAGCATGACACCATTGGGAGATCTGATTGTATTCTGTAATACGCTCATACACAGTGCACAAATGTGGGTTTTATTGCTAGTAGTACTGATTACTGTATATACCCAGAGGCAGTGGTGTATTTAGGTTTTGTGCTGCCCTAGGCCTGACTAAACTCGTGCACCCCCTAATTTAAATTTGACACACCCCTTCCTGTCAAGACCACACCTCTTCCTGTTTAAAGCACATCTTTTCCTCTATAGGCCCCACCTTTTCCTCTTTAGGCTCCACCTTTTCCTCTTTAGAGGAAATGAAACTCACAGTAATGTGCAGTGTGTATGAGCGAATCACAGAGCTCCACAGCAATAAAACTCACGGTAATGTGCAGTGTGTATAAGCATATCACAGAGCACCACAGCAATTAAATTCACAGTAATGTGCAGTGTGTATAAGCGTATCACAGAGCTCCACAGCAATAAAACCCACAGAAATGTGCAGTGTGTATAAGCATATCACAGAGCACCACAGCAATAAAACCCACAGAAATGTGTGTGCTGTGAGGGGAGGGGGGAGAGAATAAAGTGAGGGGGCTGCCTGCTGCCAGCAGTCAGCCCCCCTCACTTTATTCCCCTGAGAATTCCCCTGAGAAAACCACAGATTATCTACTGTGTGTAAAGACAGGAAGACATGGGCTTTGCTGGGCAATGCCAGGTTTGTGCTCAGCAGTGGTAGTTTTAGGCAGGGTACCCATTGCAAAGGGAGCAAAGTATCAGCCTCATATCAGAAGGGCAGCTTTCTTCCTGTGCCATGCTACCAAACCTGCATCCAGATCAGAGCATCAAGTCTGCCAGTGAACACTGATGCCAAGCTCAGACAGTGATTCACAGCCGCTCTAATTGGTTGAACAATAAAATCCACAGAAACGTGCACTGCATATGAGCGTATCACAGAGCTGCACAGCAATAAACCCCACAGAAATGTGCACTGTGTATGAGCATATCACAGAACTGCACAGCAATAAAACTCACAGTAATGTGCAGTGTGTATGAGTGTATCCCAGAGCTCCAGGGCAATAAAACTCACAGTACTATGCAGTGTGTATCACAGAATCCACAGCAATAAAACTCCCAGTAATGCAATGTGCGGGTCAGCGTATCAGAATCCACAGCAATAAAACTCCCAGCAATGCAATGTGTGGTGTGTGTCAGCGTATCAGAATCCACAGCAATAAAACTCCCAGCAATGCAATGTGTGGTGTGTATGAGTGCATCAGAATCCACTGCAATAAAACTCCCAGAAAACTGAGTGTATATGAGCACACAGCAATTATTTATTCTACATTTACTGGCCTCCGCGGTAGGGCTGTGTGCAGAGTCAGCAGGGACTGTGTACAGACTCAGCAGGAGGTCCCTCCAGGCCATGTTAGGATCACGGCTGTGCCTGTGCGTGGAGCCATCTTGTCAGCAGTGGGGTGCCACTGCCAGAGGGTGCACCGTGGCTTTGATTCCCTTCCCAGTGGGTGTTCAGTCCAGAATAGAGTGACAGTCCATGTTAACGAAAGGGCGGGCAGCTGCGTGCATGCGTGTCACGTGGTTCAGCCAGTCAGGTGGTACTGAGACTCAGTACCACCTGACTGGCCGGACCGAGTGTGACCTGCACGCATGCAGCCTCACCAGGAGCCAGGCAGCTCAATGACAAATTTCTATCACTGCAGTGCTGGTTAAGGAAAGGTCCACTTTAAACAGCAGTAAGCAGACAGGGCTTCATATTCTGCTGATACCCCCCCCCTTTACCTGCCATTTACTGTCATCTTCTCTCTCTGGACACAATTCACATCCCCCTCCCCTCTCCTAGAGCTGCTGCGGGGCAGGGGAGGAGCTATGGAGGGAGGAGAGGGGGATTTTTATTCTATTCGATTTTATTCCGTATGCAAATGCCCTGCTCCGCTGCTCATTGTTTGAGAACACTGCTCAAAGCTGACACAGTGACAGTGGCACCAACTAGTACCCCCTAATGACACCCCCATAATCACTGGTACCTGGGGCGGCCCGCCCTCTGCCACTCCTAAGTACACCACTGATCTGGTGATATGCTCACACACAAGTTTGGCGAACTGCCAGCAAGTACGGTGCTGTTTGAAGGCAGTGGAAATCCCCATAGAGAAGTAATGGTTAATCTATTCAGAGAACCCCAAACAGCAGAGAAATGTCAGTGAAATGCCCTGATGTTCGGTGGTTTCAATCAGCAGGTTTATTCAGGCGAATCCCATAGGTTTCAATGTTAAAAATATTCTGTTTTTATGCAATATCTAATAAACCATTTATTATTTTAATCTGCAGTAAAAAGTCTTTATTTATTTATTGATTTTTTTTTTGTATCTTTTAGTAATTTTTCAGAATTTTTTTTAATAGCGGTTCTTCTTTTTCTGTAACAGAGCTTTTTATTATCAATTATAGGATCTTATATGTAAATTCCAGACATTTTCATTCAGTAGTTCTTTTGAAAACAGCAGGCCATGGGTTTGCGGTGGCAGCATACAGCGGCCGACTCCATGCACTTTGGGGACCCTGTGGTGATTGGTGAATTCACTGCAGGGTGGGGAAATTGTATTCCCCGAAGTGCAGGGAACTACAGAACACCAAGATGTTGGCGTCATTTCGGTGCTCTGTGAGTAACCCAATTAGTGGTGAGGTTTTTTGTTGCCCCCTGGAAAGTGAAAGCCTAGGCCTTGCCTACCCAGGACATACTTGAAAATTAGTGACATCTCAATGTTTCCTTCCTGGTAAAATAGTTTGCAAAAGTATTTTTTTTAGGGGTGGGGCCAACCGGCGGGCCGCCGCCCCCTGGAAAGTGCCGCCCTAGGCCTAGGCCTTGTTGGCCTAGGCCAAAATACACCAGTGCCCAGAGGGTCTAAGAGATAGATGAATACCCTCGGTAAAGGAAATATCAGGATTACAGCAATGACGTATAAAAGTGTACAACATATCACGTCGTGAAACAAAAATTGATGAAAAATAAATTCCCATGTGAATAAATAATCAGATGTAGAAGAAACGTTAGCAATGCTTGGCATATAGTAATGATTAAACGTTGAAATGTATACTCAGAGGATAGCCCCAATACAGCTATATAGTGACATAATCATGATGATTACCAATAGAGTTTTATGATGACAAAATATATGCAGTTATAGGAAAGAGGTATAATTGAATTCTTCATTCAAATCCGCAGGGTATTGGGTGTTCAATCTAAAGATCCACCTCGCTTCGTTTTGTCTAAGCCTTAGATCGAAATCACCTTTCCTGGGGCCTAAGGTTATTCTTTCTATAACCTGAAAAGAGAGACACGACGGGTCGCCATTGTGATGGCAATGTACATGTCTGGAAATTGGTGTGTCTGTCTCATTGTTGACACTGCCATTGTGTTGCAGAATGTGCCTACGCCATTGCTGATATGTTTTACCCACGTATTGTTTGGAACACGTGCACGTGATTAAATATATCACCATAGTGGATGAACAATTGGCGAATTGTTTCATAAGGTATGTTTTTTGAGTAGTGTTGCTATTGAAAGTTTTGGATTTCATAACAAAGCCACAGGCCTTGTAATGTCCACATTTGTAAGTGCCCAATGGTTTGGCTAGCCATGTTTCCATTCTTGGAGCCGGGTTAGGATAACTATGGACCAAAATATCACGTAGATTCTTGGACCTCCTGGCAACAAATGAAGGTACTGATGGTAGTATTTCCGCCAGCGATTTATTGAGGGGTAATAGAGGCCAATATTTGCCGCAAATGTTCTTAATAGGGCCCCATCCCTTATCAAAGGTGGCTACAAACCTAACTGTTCGTATCTTATCATTCTTAGGTTTGGGAATGAGTAGTGTTTCTCTATCCCCTTCTATCGCACGTTTATATGCACGTTTCAAACAGCGATTGGGATATCCCTTTTCGCGGAACATAGTTCTTAATTTGGAGGCTTCCTTCTGGAAGTCCTCAATATTGGAGCAATTTCTCCGTGCTCGCAAATATTGGCCAATAGGGATCCCTTTCTTTTGAGGATTTGGATGATGACTTTGCCAGTTTAAAAAATTATTGGAGGAGGTCTCTTTGAGATGTAAGTCAGTGATAAATTGTCCATCCGGACCCTTCGATATAGTTAAGTCCAGAAATTGTAGGTGGTTAGGGTCTTTGACCATAGTAAGTGACAGCCCAATGCTATTGGAATTAAGTACATTCAACCACTCATGGAGCAGTGTATCCGATCCTTCCCAAATACAAAACACATCATCAATATACCTAAACCATGTCTGAACATTCGATGTATATTGAAGCATGGTGGATATAAAAACGCATGTCTCTTCCCAGTATGCTAGATATAATATTGCGTAGCTTGGGGCACTGGCAGTCCCCATAGCCGTCCCCCTTACCTGCAGGAAGTACTTTCCTTCAAACAAGAAATAATTGTGTGTTAACACAAACTCGAGTAATTTGAGTATGTAATTTACAAATGTGTCAGAATTTTCCTTGGCCAGGAAGTACTTGGTGGTGGCTAATCCTATATCATGTGGAATAATATTGTATAGGGAGACAACATCAAAGCTCACTAGAGACGCATTGGATGAAATTCTGCTGGTAGAGAGACGTTTTAAAGCGTGTTGAGTGTCTCTAATGTATGTGGGAGTGTTCAACACGAGAGGGTGTAGATGTTCATCAATGAACTGGCTCACTCTTTCCGTAAGAGAGTTATTGCCCGAAACAATGGGGTGGCCAGGAGGATGGGATCGATTTTTATGGATTTTGGGCAGACAGTAAAGAGCAGGGATGGTTGGTTGTTGAGGTAGTAGATATTTCTTATTTTGTTCTGAAATGATACCCAAGGAAACCCCCTCGGAGAGGATCGTGTCCAATTCTCTTGTAAAAATAATTGTGGGATCATTCGGAAGTGGCTTGTACCCATCAAGATCATTCAAATGTTCTAAACACATATTAGAGTAGAGGGTTTTGGACATTAATACTATATTGCCACCCTTATCCGAGGGTTTGACAATCAAGTCATCATGTTTATTTAACTCCTGCAAAGCCTGTTGTTCAGATTTAGTTAGATTAGATTGATTCGTGAGACCCCCCACTTTTAGTTGCATGATCTCCTTGATAACCAGTTGAATGAACATATCCACATTGGAGAAATCTGAAAAGGAAGGAGTATATGTGGATTTGTTGACAAATTTGTTATTATCAGTATGTGTAAACTCCTCCTGTTATAAACATTTTAGCAATTAAAAATATATAATGAAATGTAAATGTACGTAATTTAATAAGATGGATGAATTTATATCTATTTAATATAATATTATTATAATTTCTAATATATATATATATATATATATACATATATGTATATTGACAAAAGTCCACAATAGGACTGAAACGATGATCCTGTTGTAGGCACAATAAAAGATTAATTAACAAGACACCTTGGAGTGCATAAGGCCCCCTATGTCCTAATGAAAGCTTACTATGAGCTGAAACGTCGACTGGATTAGACCACCTTTTCAATAACGTTTATTATTTTCTTTGCGTAGATAGTTACAGTTACAATTTTTCGTAAAGCGCTAACAAGTTCCGTAGCGCTGTACAATGGGACCCTGGAGTGCTACCTATAGATAGATAGATAGATATATCTCTTAATATTAGGCTTGCTTTTAATTCTTTGTTTCTTTTGCATAAATTAAAAAACACAACCGCTTGGGAATTAACCTCCCTGGCGGTATTCCCGAGTGTGACTCGGGGTTAAATTTCACTACCACGAACGGTAACCCCGAGCCACACTCGGGCTGGATGCATACTCACCTTCTCCTGGCTCCCTCGCTGTCCCTGCAGTGTGATCGCGGCGAGCTGCTTCCTGGATGGCTCCCTGCGAGTCACATGATACAGGGGGGCTGGACGCAGCAAACTTCATTCATAATACTCACTGAATAGAAATGGCAAAGTTTATGAACGGCCACTAGGTGGCAGTACAGGATAAGAAATAGACCATACCTCGTCTCACCCTTGTTCTCAGACAGATTTCAATGTTTTTTGTTGTATTTTATTGTACATCATTTATTTGCATTATTTTAGATAATTATTTTTGGGATAATAAATTATTATGTCGTGTTTCAAACTTTATCGGACTCAGTGTATTTACTATTTTTTTTAAATTATTTTATTTATTTATTTATAAAGGATTTTACCAGTAAGGACTCTTGATTTCACGGATTTCAGTGCGTCATTCCTAATTATTACAGGCTGACTATGTACAAAAACACGTTTCCTTTAAAAAAAAATTGAGACGCTTTTAGACACAAAATTAGACCGCCAGGGAGGTTAAGTACAGAAATAGTACAGAAATAAATACATATATAGACCTGCTCTCCAATTCTCCATGTTTATCTCCTTTTGGTGCTGGAAGCAAGAGATTGTTTAATCAGGGCATGAACAGACCTCCTTGTGACTTAACTTGTCGCTCCCAAGTGACTTTATGCTTGAATGCATTTAAAGCATTAATACTATTAAATGCCGCATTGAAATTGACCTAATTTACACATTCATCCATTTATGAAGACTAACACATGCTTTGTTTTTTATATATTATTTTAATGTATTTTTACGGCTTTAAATAAACAATATTTCTGTGCAGGGAGCAGAAGCAAGCAACTGCAACTATAGAATAAAAATGTTCATGTGATATAACAAATTGACGAAATCGAATCAACGCCAAGTGACACTTGAAGAAAACATTTCTTTAATCATCAGAGCATAAAGAACAGCTGGGTTATCAGGATTTAAATTGCTTCATTGGTTTTTACAGCTATTCTGAATAACACATACTTTTACTGTCACTTGTGCTGAGTAGTTGCTATTTATCTGCAAGCACTCGGCCTTCTCTTTGTGGCTGGCTGCTCCTGTTCAGGGCTGTGCGTTTCGGGTTTCGGAATTTTGGAATTTTCACAAAATTTCCCGATTCGTGTTTTCGGATGCGGGCGATTTTCCGAAAATTTTTAGATCCGAAAATGGCAGATCCGAAAAGTTTTCCGAGCCGAAACGAAATATTTTCGGAATTTTCGAATGGACTTGAAATGTGTCAAATCGAAATTTATTTTCGCTCTATTCATGATTTCGGTTCCATTCGTGATGTCGGTTCCATTTCGGTAATTCTGGACATCGTATTGTAGCGCTGTGTTTAATTCCTTATTGTGGCAGTACCTATCTTTGGCCACCGGAGGGAGACAAGCGCAATGTGAGACAATGAATATTACATTGGGACTACATTTCCCGGCATGCTTTGGGAACGGACACAGGAAGTGGGTGGGACACAGAGACTTACATCCTGAGCCTCATGGAGAGAGCTGGCAGAGTGCGCCAGGGAGTGAGAGAGACAGGACACAGTGCTGCAGAACGTAACAGTGACCAGGCCGGAGCGCAGGTGCGGCCTAACGGAGTTACAGATCGGGTTATTCAGCCTTACCAAAGGGAGACCCAGTGATCCACAAGATTACCCAAGCTGCTATTGAAGAAGCCGGAGGACCCCGAGTTAGGAGTACCGCAGGTCGATCGGACTGGGAGAGCAGGCGGTAAGCTGGACAAGTCGCGGCAGGAGCAGAAAGCCAGACAGCGGATCCAGGAGCCAAGAGAACCCCAGTCAATATCGAGCGGAGAGACGTCCTGGGTCAAGCGGAGCCTCAAGTATCTGGCGGATGGGTGAGAGGCCTTCTAGGCCGTTGTAAAACCAAGAAAGCACGCTGCTGTTTGTTTCCAAAACCCACAGGGCCCCAACTTGACTAGTCGAAGATACCTCTTAAGCAATTCACTGGCCAGTTGGATATTGTACCCGGGTACCATAACACATACACACACTTACATTCTGGGACATAACCTGTGCGGGACTCACTCCCCAAACACAAGAAAGGGGTTAAAGATTTATTTTTGTTTCTTTTCCGCTGCGCGTTTCTCGAATTACGAAACCTTGTATTTTCTCTTTCAGCGGCAATGCAAAGGGAGGGGAAGCATTGCCGCTGTATGGTTGTAAGCATTTGCATTGCCGCTGTATGGTTGAAGAATAAGAATTCCACGTTCCAAGGTGGAACGCGGGGTTAGCGCGCATGCGCAAAATGGCGGGCGCAATATTGTCAACTCGGCGCTTCAGGGTGAAGCACGGGGTTAGTGCGCATGCGCAAAATGGCGGGCGTGATACACATATTTATTTAATAAAGGGACTATTAAATTCTGCGGTTTGGGGTGGAAGCCAAAAGGAATGGGTATATGTGAAAGGGCAGGTGCCTTAATTTACGCACCTGATGGTAATTTTATTTTAATTGGATCTTAAGGGTTTAATTGTTTAACCACTTTTAAGGAACTCATTGTATAAAAAGGGAGCAGCAAGAACAACAGTGTAATCTCCAGCTGAGGAAGCCATTAATGGCGAAACGCGTTCTGGTAGATATGATTTCTATATTTTAAATTAATAAATGTTTTTATTTTAATTCAACTGCTGTCTGCCTTTATCCTGTAAAGAAGGTCTGGGGAACACCTATATGATTCCCAGTGCACATTGTGACTGAGCCAATAGAGGCTCAACCGCTTGTGAGTTTGAATTTGGCTCGCTTTTTTAAACCACGAAATTATTTGTGATTTACCGCACCAAGAGGTGCTTTTTTGGTCTTTGTCAACTTTTCTGCAGTATTTTCTCTTTCGGCAAACCCCGGAGAAGTGGATCGAAGGGTCTATGGGCACCAGGTATAAGTCCCTGTCCGCTATACTCCTGAGAGACGGTCGTAGGCTCCCCAGAATGTGAGTTAAATACGAATACAAGTTACTCTCATCTTGGGTGCTGTTATACTGCGCAATTTTGGTCCTCTCTGTGTTTTCTCCTGCAGTGTATACCCCATCTGTATTTTTAAGAAGACTTACTTCTGAAGATAAGGACTATTGTTTATGGACATATAATGTATCTACCCCACTTTCTTGTGGACTCAGGTCTTTAAGCGCTGTGTTGTATTTTTTCTGTCTAAATTGTTATTCGGGTATTTTGAGAAACCCCCACGCACAACATCCAGCGAGTGGGATAGATACTGATTTCCGGTGGGCGCTTCACCCCCCTTTCTTTCAATGGAAAATTCTAGGTCAAAATAGCCAAACCAGAAAAATTCTCCCCTTTATCTCACTTTCCAAATCGGCTATTTCGACCTAGAATTTTCCATTTTCCAGTCATTCTCCTGCTTTACACCTCTCTCTGAATAACCCTGTTAGTGCTAAATAATGTAGATTAAATAATCAAATGCAGTAAAGTAAGGTTTATGCACAGATTTTGGTAAATGTTGCTGCATGGGAAGAATCTACAAAATGGAAACAGGAGATAAAAAAACTAATTTTATTTTTCCTTTTTACATGCAGTTACTTTAAACAAGGAAAAATAACAGCAGCATGTGTTTTATAATGTGTTTTTATTCATAATGCACAAGTAATTTAGCTACAGTTTATGTAAATGTTAGTGTGCCTTTAAATAGCAATATCCAAATAGTCACTTTCCACCAAATCTAAAGGGTCTATTCACAAACACAAAATTTCATGCAATTTCGGTGCCTTGCTTTTGGCCGCACTTCAGAGACTACATTTAGCTGAAAATATTGTAAATTCACTATTTATTGAATGGTCAGCTTACTTTGCTGAAAATGGAGTAGTGGAAGCAGTTAGTTGCAGCCCTAGTTCCAATTACGATTATTCTCATAATCAATTAGTTGGCCGATTATTATTTTGATTAATCGATTCATCGGATAAAAAAATAGAAAAAAAAATTGTTTACTTAAAAGGAATTTTATGTAAAAAAATAACCACAACCCCTCCCCCTTTTTTCATAAGTAATTTGCGTAGTGTATGTAACTTACGTACGTACATGCATATCTTGAGTACTTTTCACACAAGGTATGCGAGTGCTTGGTCGGAGTGATTGATTGATTGATACTGCATGCCCAGCTTAAGCCCATGCTTGCTTTCTCAATTGAACTTGGCTACAAGCACTTGGTCATAGATGATGATGTCAGCATGAAATCGGGGTTCATAAGCTAAAGTGGTCGTGTGCGTAGAGTGTACCTTTTAAATAATTTCATGAACAAACTGAGTAGGAGGAGGGACTGGAGGTGGAAGGGACTGACTTGACCTGAGTGTGAGAGGGAGTGGGTATTGACAAAAGACCGGATCGGAGTGTGGGAGTGAATTTGGGGAAAGGGACCAGACCAATGTGAGGGCATGGCAGTTCCCGACCAAAGAGGTTGGGGTGGTGGCACAGGACTCCATCTTCAAGTAAGGATAAAACACAGTCATACAGCTCCTTCACCCAGTGGCAGTATCCTATTGTTTGTGTTATAGTTCTGCTACTGTTGTAAATGGAATAAAAACAAACTGGTTGAATCAGACATAACCCTAGAACTAAATAATACCTAGTAAAGCAGCGGTGCGTCTTCTCCAATCAGCTCCGAAGCTGAGGTTATTTACGTTTAACTCAGTCTGACTCTAAACCGTGCGTGCTTTACACAGGACGATTAATCGACATCGATTAATCAATAATGGAAATAGTTGACAACTAATTTAATCATCGATTAGTTGTCGATTAATCGATTAGTTGTTTCAGCCCTAATTGGAACGTTGTCGAAAACCGCCGAATTGCGCCATAATTGCCTTGGCGAATTCCGCCGAACTGAAAACTAAAATTACCAGATAAACCAGAAACTCCAAGGAGTTTAAATCAATAAAAAGTATTAAAAACGTGTCTAAATAATAGGAAAGGGCCTTTAAAAAATTATGAAAATGTCTGTTCAAAGAAACAAACAAGTCTTTTAAAAATGAAAAAAATATGTTAAAAAAAATATATATTAAAAAATAAGAAAGCTTCTTGTAAAAAAATGAAAAGAATAAATGGTGTTTTTTAAAAAATATATAAACGATATAAAAATTTTTTTTACGTTGAAACCCCTGGGATTCGCCTGTTTTAACCTGTCGTACTAAAGTACCAAATCAGTCATTTCACTGCAAATTCGGTGCAATTCGGGGTTCTGTGACTGGAAGACGTGATAGTCTTCTATGGGACAATTTTGGTGTCGGCGAACTGTGGCAATTTGCACCATATTTTACTGCCAATTCACCTGTATTTGGAGAATTGACAGCTTTGTGAATAGATGAATTGCTCTGAAATTGCACCTATGGTGAAATTCAACGTGAAGTACAATTTCAGGGCCAAGTCGGAGGTTAGTGAATGACCCCTTTAGAGCCAAGGGGTTCTGCTCATCATATATAAACATTTGTACTATTTCAATTCTTTAAAAAGCACAACATAGGTTGGAGAGGTAAATCTGGGTGTCATTAGCGTAGAAGTGAAACTCGTAGGAAGAAATTAACAGATCAACAGGAAAAGTGGTTTCGATCTAGAAGAGAAGGGGAACCAGAAAAGTTTGGCATACTCTGACTGAGAGAGGTACTGGGGGAAGAGGAGCCAGCAAAGGAGACACTAGATGATACATGAGATAAATAGGAAGAAAACTAGGACAAAGCAGTGCAAATGAGGCCAAGAAATGGATGGTCAACTGGGTCAAAAGCAGCAGAAAGATCAATTAGCATTTAAAATATAAGTTACTTTGGCCAGAGCAGTCCTGGTAGACTATTTCTACATAAATGTATTAAATAAAAATGCTTTTAAGATGGACCGTTTTAAAAGAAATGTTAACAAAATGCTGTAAGTTTTAACAATTTTAACAATAAAATGCAAAAAGCTCTCATCTATACTATAAAAGAGTAAGGCTTGGCGTGTCCGTCGCCAAGCCTTACTCTGCGCATGCGCGCGCAACCAGCGGCGGTTGGTTGCGCGAGCATGCAACCGCCGCGGCACGAGCCGGCTGCCGGCTCGCCGCGGCGGTTGCAAGATGCACACAGCAGCCGGGTAGAGGCTGCGCTCGCAGCCTCTACCGGCTGCCGCACGCATCCAACCCCCGAGCGGCGAAGGGAAAGGTCCCTCCGCCGCTCGGGGCTTGGATACGCGCGGCAGCCGGGTAGAGGCTGCGCTCGCAGCCTCTACCCGGCTGCCGAGCGCATCCGAGCGGCGCCGGGGAAGTGAAAGTTTCCCCACTTCCGCTCTTTGAAGGACCCAAGCCCCGGTCACGTGACCGCGGCTTGGGTCCTTCAAAGACCGGAAGTGGGGACACTTTCACTTCCCCGGCGCCGCTCGGAAAGGTAAGTATGGTGCCGAGCTCATGGGGCGGCTGTCCGAATGCCGATAGAGCATTCGAACAGCCGCCCCATGTCTGGTCTGGGGTCTGAGCTGGGGCATATCCATGAGAGCTTGGGGGGCAATATCCATGAGCTGGGGGGCAGTATCCATGAGAGCTTGGGGGGCAATATCCATGAGAGCTTGGGGGGCAATATCCATGAGCTGGGGGGCAATATCCATGAGCGCTGGGGGCCAATATCCATGAGCTGGGGGGCAATATCCATGAGCTGGGGGGCAATATCCATGAGAGCTTGGGGGGCAATATCCATGAGCTGGGGGCAGTATCCATGAGAGCTTGGGGGGCAATATCCATGAGCTGTGGGGCAATATCCATGAGAGCTTGGGGGGCAATATCCATGAGAGCTTGGGGGGCAATATCCATGAGAGCTTGGGGGGCAATATCCATGAGCTGGGGGCAATATCCATGAGTGCTGGGGGGCAATATCCAGGAGCTGGGGGGCAATATCCACGAGCTGGGGGGCAATATCCACGAGCTGGGGGGCAATATCCACGAGCTGGGGGGCAGTATCCATGAGCTGGGGGCAGTATCCACGAGCTGGGGGCAGTATCCACGAGCTGGGGCAGTATCCACGTGCTGGGGCATATATCCACGTGCTGGGGCAATATCCACGAGCTGGGGCAGTATCCACGAGCTGGGGCATATATCCACGTGCTGGGGCAGTATCCACATGCTGGGGCATATATCCACGTGCTGGGGCATATATCCACGTGCTGGGGCATATATCCACGTGCTGGAGCAGTATCCAGGAGCTGGGGGGCAATATCCAGGAGCTGGGACAGTATCCACGTGCTGGGGCAGTATCCACGAGCTGGGGCAGTATCCACGAGCTGGGGCAGTATCCACGAGCTGGGGCAATATATCCACGAGCTGGGGCAATATATCCACGAGCTGGGCAATATATCCACGAGCTGGGGCAGTATATCCACGAGTTGGGGCAGTATCCACGAGCTGGGGCATATATCCATGAGCTGGGGCAGTATATCCACAATAGACTGCCCTCTGGGCAGGCTTTCCACCTTGTACATTCTATAACTCATTTACCATTCACTGAGATTTACATATATAAGGGGTTATTCAGAGAGCATCGAAATGTTGTCGACATTCCGGTGCTCTCTCGTTTCCCGCACTTCGGGGAATCAAATTCCCCAAGCCTGCGGTGAATTCAGCATTCACCGCAGGGTCCCCGAAGTGCAGGGAAAAACAGCCGTTTGAAACAGAAAAAAAAAAAACGCCAGACTGGCGGCTTATTGAATTTGATTCAATAAGCCGCCGGGAACACGCCAAAATTATCGTATCCGATCATTTTGGTGGTTTTGCGGCGTGTTCAGTTTCTAAATCCGCAGGAATTATCGGATCCGATCTGATCTGATAAATTATGGGATCAGATAAGCCACCGCAAACCTGCCGAACACGTCTGTAAAAAGCAGATGAACCGCTGAACACAGTGACGACCAGCCATCGGAAAAAGCCGACAAGCTGACAAACAAGTTAAAAGAAAACAAAAAAAAAGGATTGAAAGTGTCAAAATTGAAACGCTGTTTGCAAAAAATTACTGAACAAAATGTCTGGAATTAACATATAAGGTCATATGAATGGTAATAAAAAGGTCTGATACAGAAAAAAGAAAAACCGCTCTTAAAAAAAACAAATTTTTTTACCAAAAAATGCCTAAAAGATCTTAAACAATAAATAAATAAAGAGAATTTTGCTGCAGATTAAAAGAATAAACGGGTTATTAGATATTTTTATAATATTAAAACCTATGGGATTCGCCTGATTAAACCTGTCGAATGAAACCACCGAACATCAGGGCATTTCACTGACATTTCTCTGCTGTTCGGTGTTCTCTGCAGTGGCGGAAGTACCAGGGTCGCAGCGGTCGCAGTTGCGACCGGGCCCTGGCATTCCGCCACTGGAGGGGGGCCCGGCGCCGCCCGCCAGATTCCGGCAATAAGCGCCGGAATCTGGGAGCCGCGCGCTGGCCGTCCCTCTCCCTACGCAAGCGGCCGCTGACATGCAGCTTGACCGCTCACGTGGAAGAGAAACCACCTGACCAGCGCACGAGACCTCGCGCTGATCAGGTGGTTTCCGGCGAGCGGCCAAGACGCATGTTTCCAGCGGCCGCTCGCCAAGGAGAAGAAAAGAACGCCGGCGGAGCCTGCCCTGGGCCAGCAGAGGTAAGAGCTGGGGGGCCCTTATACCCATGAGCTGGGGGGCATACCCATGAGAGAGCTGGGGGGCAAATCCATGAGAGAGCTGGGGGGGCATATCCATGAGAGAGCTGAGGGGGCATATCCATGAGAGAGCTGGGGGGCATATCCATGAGAGAGCTGGGGGGGCATATCCATGAGCTGGGGGGCATATCCATGAGAGAGCTGGGGGCATATCCATGAGCTGGGGGGGGCATATCCATGAGAGAGCTGGGGGGGCATATCCATGAGAGAGCTGGGGGGGCATATCCATGAGCTGGGGGGCATATCCATGAGCTGGGGGTGCATATCCATGAGCTGGGGGGGCATATCCATGAGAGAGCTGGGGGGGCATATCCATGAGCTGGGGGGCATATCCATGAGCTGGGGGTGCATATCCATGAGCTGGGGGGGCATATCCATGAGAGAGCTGGGGGGACATATCCATGAGCTGGGGGGCATATCCATGAGCTGGGGGGCATATCCATGAGCTGGGGGTGCATATCCATGAGCTGGGGGGCATATCCATGAGAGAGCTGGGGGGGCATATCCGAGAGCTGGGGGGCATATCCATGAGCTGGGGGGCATATCCATGAGCTGGGGGGCATATCCATGAGAGAGCTGGGGGGCATATCCATGAGAGAGCTGGGGGGGCATATCCATGAGCTGGTGGGGCATATCCATGAGCTGGGGGGGCATATCCATGAGAGAGCTGGGGGGCATATCCATGAGCTGGGGGGCAAATCCATGAGCTGGGGGGGCATATCCATGAGAGAGCTGGGGGGGCATATCCATGAGAGAGCTGGGGGGGCATATCCATGAGAGAGCTGGGGGGGCATATCCATGAGCTGGGGGGGCATATCCATGAGCTGGGGGGCATATCCATGAGCTGGGGGGAATAACCATGTGTGAGCTGGGGGGCATAACCATGTGTGAGCTGGGGGGCATAACCATGTGTGAGCTGGGGGGCAAATCCATAATCTGGGGGCAATATCCATGTGTGAGCTGGGGCATATCCATGAGCTGGGGCAAATCCATGTGTGAGCTGGGGCAAATCCATGTGTGAGCTGGGGCATATCCATGTGTGAGCTGGGGGGCAAATCCATGAGCTGGGGCAGTATAAATATATATATCGGGGGGGATATACATGTGAGCTGGGGGCATTTTTATATGGTCTGTTCTTATTGGAAAGCGTCACATGACATTAAATAAAAGTATCGGTACTCGGTATCGGTGAGTACTTTTAAAAAGTATCGGTACTCGTACTCGGTCTTAAAAAAGTGGTATCGGTGCATCCCTAGGCAATACTATCTTTGTTTTATTTTGCAGTGAAAAATAAGTAAAAATACATAGATTTTTTTGGGGGGGGGCCCTTCGTGGATTCTTGCACCGGGGCCCTCAGGTTTCTAGTTACGCCACTGGTTCTCTGAATAGGTTAACCATTGCTTCTCTATGGGGATTTCACTGCCATCGAACAGGCACCGTATTTGCTGGCAATTTGCCAAAATTTGGCAAACTGCCTGCTTTCTGGATAGCTGAATAGCCAAGAAAGTGCACCGTACGGGGAATTCCCTGTTTGGTGCAATTTAGGGGCCAGATCAGCTCTCTGAATAACCCCTATTGATACACAGGATACAGAATAGAGAACTAATGGTTAATTTTATTTCCAAACTATTTTGCGTTTAAATAACGCTGTTCCATAGACTCATGCATCAAAGATAATATAAAATTTTGCTGTAAGTACATATTAGTAAAAGAAAAATTGGAAAGAAAGCGCAAGTAGATTTATAATTTATGATTCAGCTATGCTGCGTTAGAGCAATTCCCCAGTAATATCCTGGTTAGTCTGAAAATAGGTCATGTTGTCTCCCATAAATTTTTTGTTTCACTGGGCAAATTAATTAAATTAAATGGAAAGCTGCCTTGATATGCATATTAAACAAACACACTGTCAATTAAAATTATCTGTGTGAAGACTGACGGACGCTAATAGACAGAGAATATTAATGAAATTTCTGGTTAGATAAATGTGCCTGTAAAAGGAATTCTACCCGTTCTATAATACAATCGTTTCGTTGATGGATATTAGCAATTAAGAAGTTCACCATGCTGTTTATACAGGGTTATTCAGAGAGAGGTGAAAAGCAGGAGAATGACTGGAGAATGGAGAATTCTAGGTCAAAATAGCCCATTTGGAAAGTGAGATGAATGGGAGAATTTTTTTGGTTTTGTAGCGCTCACTCCCGGAGGAGCCGCTGAAAATGAACCACGGGTCAGTCTCCCCGCACTAGGGAATAAATATACTCCAACACAGTTGTGGGTTTTTATCATTTAAATAGTTTACTAAAATAATAGGCAGATGTTAAGATACGGTATTCACAGATATTATTACAGTACTTTCGTATTACGGTAAAACGCGTAGCGGAAAAGAACCGAAACACGAGGCGTCGTATTTCGGAAAATAAAATATTCGTAACCGAACATAAAAGAAAATGCAGTTGCACGAATATTCGAAAAAGGGACACGTAGCGGAACCCCAGAATATACAATCACTTCGTATCACGGTAAAGGCGCAGCGGAAAAGAGAAAAATATATTCGGAACGTATCTTTACCCCTGTTCCGATTCGTAACAAAAAAATTAGTCCTGCACAGGTTAAGTCCCGGAATATAAAACGTGTGTATGTGTGTGTATGGTACCCGGGTACTGTTCAACTGGCCAGTGAATTTACTTAAAGAATATCTTCGACTAGTCAAGTTGGGGCCCTGTGGACTTTAAAGAGAAAACAGCAGCGTATTCTTTGTATTACAAACGGCCTTGGAGGCCTCTCACCCATCCACCGGTTGCTTTAGGCTCCGCTGACCCAGGACGTCTCTCCGCTCGATCTTGACTGGGGATACTAGCAGCCGGATCCGTTGTCTGACTTCCCGTAGCTTGTCCACGACTTTGGCCCAGCTCACCGCCTGCTCCCAGTACCCGATCAACTTGCGGTGACTCCTTACTCGAGGTCTTCGGTTGGTTCAATCTGCAGCAACTCTGGAACCTTGGAGGGCTCCTTCTCCTTGGGCGGAATCACCCGGTAAAAGACTTGACAGGCTCTCTTGCTCTCAGGCCCAGGCCTTCTTACGATCTATCGCACTGCGTCTGCTCTCTCTCGTTCCCTGGCGCGCTCTGGCGCGTTCTCCACGAGGCGGAGGATGTAAGGGTCCAGTCCCCACCCACTTCCTGTCTCCTTGCAAAGCATGCCGGGAATTGTAGTCCCAATGTCCAGTGTCTCTGATCGCGATAGTCTCCATCTTGTGGCCAAAAATAGGTACTGCCACAGCAAGATTTTAACACAGCGCTACAGTTTATTTTGACCCAAATTATTATGACCTATTTTGACCTAAAATTATCAACTCTCCAGTCATTCTCCTGCTTTTCACTGCTGTCTGAATAACCCTGATAGTGTTTACAGTCAATCTCATTATTTATGTGTAAAGATACTTCTCTTATGGCTACCAGTTGGAAGTATATAAAATCAAACATCCGAGGTCAGTTTTGTTGGAAACCAAGTGGCAAGGCTATGGGATGGTCCATTGAAATGTATTCAATCGTTTGCCATTTTAAAAATGAAAATATGCACCGAGAATCGTCTTATTACAAATACCTTCTTTACTTCATAGAGATAAAGGCATATGGTTAGATGTAAAGGGTGGTTAGTGTTAAAGGGAGTGTTTAGGTCTGGGTTAACACAGATGTTGGAGTCATTAATGGATTTAGGGTTGAGACTGAAAAAGACGTAAATCCAAAGAGTGGACCAGACAAACTCTGTGAGTATAGATAAAAGTTGGAGTCCAAGTGGCGCATTGAGTACTTCCTAAAACTGGAAGGTTTTAACTATTTTCGATGACGTTAAGTGTCTAAGTGAAAGTCGGATGTCATTAGGTGTTGACAAGAAGAGAGGAGAGGGTATTACAATTTGATCAATGATCCAGTGGTACTTGTGCAAATAGCAATTGTGTGCAAATTCACAGTTGAGTGCAATTGAATACAGCAATAGTGATGATATCTCCTTATATCATACGCGTGAGTCCATCTCACAAAACATCAAGTGCAAAATGCATGTAAAGTGCAAAATCACAATTCAGTGCAGATTGGATATAGCAGAAGTAATGCTATCTCCTTATATCATACATGTGAAACCATCTCACAATACAAGGTGTGTAATAAACCGCATGTGCAAAATGCATATAAAGTGCATATGCTCGTATTGGTTTTCTATTCATAAAGTGCAAACACGAAAAGTGTTGATGGGAGTTCTAAGGAGTCCGTAGAAATGTCCAGTGATATTTATCAATTTCCAAATGGCCTGTAACCACAAAAAGTGCAAGTGCAAAATTGTGTAAAGTCCCAAAATGGTAATTGAACCAGATCCGAGGCAATTGGTCGCCGTACAGTTTATAGGTAATGATCAGATGTCCCAGCGTTGTGCTTCCTTCCCTCAGTTGGTGGATTCCATTAAATGGGGAAGAGAAAAAAGGGATAATAGTGCAGACTGTTTGAATTTTGTGGAGTGGGTATATGTATATATAATTCACTCACACATTGAGGAGCCTAATGGGCCCCGGCTCTAGGTTGGAACGCCTTACGTCAAATACAGGGTGACGTTCCCCCTTTTTCTGGGGTTATCCAATTGTCCTCAAATAAAACACATGTGGAGAGACAATGCTCCCATAGCATAACACAGTTTGTGAAATCTGGATAATTACAGTTATCGTTCAACTCACCGATGTTGGAGCCTCGGTTGTTTCAGGCTCAGCTTAAGGGCACATGGTACTTCTTAGTTGGGTGAGTACCTTACCACTTTTTCCTGCAGTATCTCCTTGCTCCTGTCTCCAGTCCTGGATTGACCTCCGGATAGGGGAGAAAATGAAGAAAAGTGGAGGAAGGGTAGATAAGATCTATTGCTTCTGCCTTTGGATTATCACCTTCGGTCCAGAGGGATGGGGTAGCAGAAACCCAGATATGATTATATAAAATCAATCAGATGAGAAATGGGTAAAGTAGAAAGATTTATTCCATAAAATTAGAAGGGGGGGAGGGGGATTACTGTAATGCGTTTCGGCACTTTGCCTGTGCCTTCCTCAAACAGTATGGCGTGAGGCCTTGAGGAAGGCACAGGCAAAGTGCCGAAAAATTCTTTTCATTTTTGAATTTTTTAGACAAAATTTTTGTTTCCCAATTTTTTTAAAAGGTGCTTTTTTAAAATTCTGTAACAGAACTTTTTATTATTTTTGTAAAGGACCGTTTTTTATTATTTATACGCATTTTAATGCATTTTTATTGATCAAACAGCACCTATTAGGAGAATAGGAGAATTTTATTTTGTTTTTTTTTGGAGTTTGGTGGATTTTGCCAAGGCCAGTGTGCTGCTTTTTGCCAAATTATTCTTGAGGCTTCGGCAACTTCATCTTCGGCAAACTACAGTGACCATCCGGTGCATAGTGAATTCATCGTAGTTTCAGCCACATGAATGCAACGAAGTGAAAAGAACTGAAATGTCAGTGCTTTCTGAATAACCCCATTGAATTGATTAACCAAATTAAGCTTGCTACTAGATTGACTCTGGCGGAACAATGGAAGGAGGCATCCATACCCGCCATGAACAGAGTGATTGTTAAAATAAGAGACACTCAAATTATGGAAGAACTGACAGCTCGACTTCATGGTTCTTTTGCTACTTATATTAAAGTGTGGGCTCAGTATTTAGAGTTGGGTAACTGATGCTTCATACGTAACATTGATAGGGAGTCAACAAGGGCTTGTATGTTTTATCCTTTGTCTTAAAGTACTCCTCCATTTCCCTTGGAGCTACCTGACATAATGAATCCTTCATTTTGTCTGTTTTTTCTTTTTTTACTCTCTCTCCCTGGCACTATTCCCTAGTGAACGCTATTCTGAGCGTTCGTATGTGTAAGTGTTATTGCCAGAATAAGTGAGTTTAATACTCTGGGTAAACGCACGTCTATATCATGCTTTCTCTCACGCTTCTACTCTTTACTTCTACCTTTCTCCTTAAATGGAACTCCTGCCCCTCTACCACCGACCCCTACACTATCTGCATCTCTCCCTCCCTCCTCTCGTCCCACATGATGGCCTCACATGAGCTCCTCTGTTTCCTCAGAACATGGTCTCCCTCTAACTCTCGTGCTGCCAATCACTCCCACTCCCACAAATCCCATTCCCACCTTCTCTTTCTCACCCTCCTGCTGTTACTCTATGCAGGTGACATATCCCCTAACCCTGGCCCCACAACACATCCAATACTTCCCTCTCATCCTATCTCCATCGCACATAAATCACCTCCCTACAAGCCCAGCAACCTCATTCCCATAATCCCTCAGCGCCTGTCCTCTTTCTCCTGCGCCCTCTGGAACGCTCGCTCTGTGTGCAACAAACTCACAGCAATCCATGACCTCTTCCTTTCAAACTCCTTCAACCTCCTAGCTTTAACTGAAACCTGGCTAACTCCCTCTGACACGGCCTCCGTTGCTGCTCTCTCACATGGCGGTCTACACTTGAGCCATTCCCCCAGACCGGGTGAGAGAAATGGTGGCGGGGTCGGAATCCTGCTCTCTCCCACCTGCACCTACCAGCATCTCCCTCCACCCCCATCCCTCTCCTTCTCCTCCTTCGAGACACACTGCATCTGCCTGTTCTCTCCTCTGGCCCTCAGGGTGGCAGTCATCTACCGCCCACCGGGACCAACCTCCCAGTTCTTTGACCACTTTGCTACCTGGCTTTCTCACTTCCTGTCTTCTAATCTTCCATGCCTAATTCTCGGGGACTTCAACATTCCCATTGATGATCCTTCCGCCCCTGCTGCCTCCAAACTTCTTTCACTCACGTCCTCCCTTGGACTCACACAATCCTCCCTCCTCCCTACTCACCGCGACGGTCACGCTATTGACCTTGTCTTTTCCAACCTCTGCTCCATTTCTGAGTTCAACTGTCGCCCCTTCTCTCTGACCACCACCTTCTCTCTTTCAACCTATCTGGACTTCCTAAACACCCTGCTCCCCCACCCCGCAAAGACACACTCGCAGAAATCTACATGCTGTGGATCCCCATCAATTCTCCAATCTACTTCACCACCTCCCTCACACCTCATCCTTCACCTGCCCTGATGCTGCCACTAATCACTACAACACTACTCTTATCTCTGCTCTAGACACTCTTGCTCCTCTTCGACTCTGTAAGGCCCCACGCCGCCAGCTTCAGCCCTGGCACACCCTCCAGACACGCTACCTGCAAAGATGCTCCCGCACTGCAGAGCATGCCTGGAGGAAATCCCGCTCTGAAGCTGATTTTGTTCACTTCAAGTTTATTCTTCGGTCATACACCTCTGCCCTCCACTTGGCCAAACAATCCTTCTTCTCATCTCTTATATCTACGCTGTCCTCCAACCCTAAACGGCTCTGGTCCACCTTCAACACCCTCCTCTACCCACCTGCACCTCCCCCCTCAGCTGCCTTCAGCGCTCAAGACCCGGCAGACTACTTCCTCAGTAAAACTCTAACTATCAGAAGCAACATCCCAACACAAGATAGTTATCTGCCACCTCCACTCCCAGAGGTCCCCTCTGCCGCTTCCTCCCAGCCACTGAGGAGGAAGTCAATTCCTTATTGTCCTCCTCACATCTCACCACGTGCCCGCTCGACCCCATTCGCTCACATCAGAACCCTCCCCTCTCCTCCTCCCTCACCCCTGCTCTCACACACATCTTCAACATATCTCTCTCTACTGGCTCCTTTCCATCCGCCTTCAAACACGCGCTAATTACCCCTTTACTAAAGAAACCATCCCTCGATCCCAACTCTCCATCCAACTACCGCCCTGTATCCCTGCTTCCCTTTACCTCTAAGCTCTTAGAAAAACTAGTCTTCAACCGCCTCTCCCTCTTCCTGTCCTCCAATTCCCTACTTGACCCCCTGCAATCTGGCTTCCGTCCCCTACACTCAACTGAAACTGCCCTCACCAAAGTCACCAACGACCTCCTAACTGCTAAAAAACACGGCCACTATTCTATTCTCATCCTGCTTGACCTCTCGGCTGCTTTTGACACTGTTGACCACCCCCTCCTTCTACAGACCCTCAACTCTCTGGGTCTCGGTGACACTGCACTTGCTTGGGTTGACTCCTATTTATCCAACAGGTCCTTCTGTGTGTCCTTTGCTGGTAACTCCTCCTCTTCATTGCCTCTATCTGTTGGTGTACCTCAAGGCTCTGTCCTTGGTCCTCTGCTCTTTTCCATCTACACCTCCTCCCTGGGCAAAATCATCAACAGCTTTGGCTTTAATTACCACCTCTACGCTGATGACACTCAGATCTACCTCTCTACCCCTGATCTCTCTCCCCCTGTCCTTTCAAAAGTCAGTGACTGTTTATCTGACATCTCCTCCTGGATGGCCTCCCACCACCTAAAGATAAACATGTCAAAGACGGAGCTCCTACTTATTCCTCCCTCCAATGCCTCCCCACCTCCTGACTTCTCTATCACGGTGGAGGGTATCACCATCTCCCCATCAAACCAAGTTCGCTGTCTTGGAGTTACACTTGACTCTGCTCTTTCCTTCATCCCCCACATCCTGTCTCTTTCCTCCTCCTGCCGATATCAACTGCGTAATATTTCCAGAATTCGGCCATTTCTTAAGGCTGTCACCACAAAACAACTCATACATGCCCTGGTAATCTCCCGACTCGACTATTGCAATAATCTCTTATCTGGCCTCCCTCTGTCCCGCCTCTCCCCCCTACAATCCATCCTGAACGCCTCCGCCAGGCTAATTCACCTCACCCGCCGCTCTGTCTCTGCCGCTCCCCTCTGCGAGTCCCTTCACTGGCTCCCCATCCACTGCAGAATTAAGTTCAAAATCCTTATCCTTATCCTACAAAACCCTCACTAACTCAGCTCCCCACTACCTGTCCTCACTAATCACCAAATACACCCCAGCCCGCTCCCTAAGGTCAAACAGTGACCTGCGCCTAGCTTCTCCCCGCATCACCTCTTCTCATGATAGACTGCAGGATTTCTTACGCGCAGCCCCCACTCTCTGGAACGCTCTCCCTCGTACTGTCAGACTTTCCCCTAACTTCTCTTCCTTCAAACGCTCCCTTAAAACGTTCCTATTTAGGGAAGCCTACCACCCAACTCACTGACGCAACCATCAATCACTCTCACCTTACAGTCCTCTCCTCCTGTTTCCAACCCCAACCCTCCTAGATTGTGAGTTCCTACGGGAATAGGGCCCTCATCTCCTCCTGTAATGTTTGTCAAATGTTGTTCAATGTATTGTATTGTAACCCTGTCTATACTGTGCCTATTGTACAGCGCTGCGGAATATGCTGGCGCTTTATAAATAAAGAATAATAATAATAAATTCCCCTCCTTACGCTAAACCCGTAAGAAATCGTGTATCGAACAAAGGTATGGGACATTACTAATCTAAAGCAGAGGATCACTGATGCCATTGCCAGGATGCTACGGTTAGGGGTTTGTCACTGGAGTTCAGTATGCGAAAGAGACCTGCTGGAGACACTTTAAGACGTGAGAATAATACGGAAAATAAGGCAAAGAGGGTAGGTATATGGTTTCTTAGTAACGAGAAACGTTCTGTACCTGACGTGCGTGGATACGCTGGGATGAGGGTGTTGAGGGGCAGTCTGGTTCTAGGTAGAGGTCTTTACAAGGCGGAGGACAAGAGAGTTCATATATTCAGGCAGAGGTCGTTACCAGGCAGCAGCCAAGAGTGGTCATATATTCAAGAAGAGTCATTACCAGGCAGCAGGAAAGAGTGGTCGTATATTCAAGAAGAGTCGTTACCAGGCGGCAGGCAAGAGTGGTCGTATATTCAAGAAGAGTCGTTACCAGGCGGCAGGCAAGAGTGGTCGTATATTCAAGAAGAGTCGTTACCAGGCGGCAGGCAAGAGTGGTCGTAGATTCAAGAAGAGTCGTTACCAGGCAACAGGCAAGAGTGGTCGTATATTCAGGCAGAGATCGTTACCAGGCAGCAGGCAAGAGTGGTCGTATATTCAGGCAGAGGTCATTACCAGGCGGCAGGCAAGAGTGGTCTGAGAGTTGAAGGCAGGTTAGGACTTGACAGGGGCACAGGAAGGTAGGGAATGGGCACAGGGAAACTGAGCACTGTTTGAGGGGCAGTCTGGGATTTAAATAGGGTGCCTATAGTGAGACTGCCAATCAAGGAAGAATGCTTGTCATGGTGACTGGGCCGGTCCTGATGTCACGTTGGCTTCTGATTGGTTCAGGGGGAGTTGGTCCGGGCGGGCGCCATCTTGGATGCCACGTGGGACGCCAGACATCGCTCTGGCATGGAGGAGACTGCGGGGAGACGTGAGAGCCGGTGAGGGAGTCCAGTGAGGAGGTCCGTTGTCTGTCCGTGGGGTTTCCTCTCAGCGATCGCGGCGGCCGGACCTGATGGGAGTCGCAGTCCGCGCGATCAGGTTGCGGAGCCGGTCCCCGGCAGGGTGAGTATTATGACAGCTACAGCGACCATGGCAAGAAATCGAGTACAGTCTTGATGTGCTTCGTGCAACTAATGGTGCCCATATAGAGGTGTATTAAATGAGACAAGAAAAACGTAAAAATATATACTGTGCGTCTCATTTTGTAATAATTTTCACTTATCTGTCTTTTCACTTGCCTTTGTAATAAATTTTGAAATTGTAAAGAGACTTTATGGATGCCCTGCATAAACAGAATATACAGGAATATTCAAGAATCAGTATTTGCTTTATATATGAATGTATAAAATGGTATGAATTGATTTTACACGGATGTCAACACAGACTTGACATCCGTATATAAGCCTTGTAATAAATGAATTCCAATATGAAGCCATGTTTGATTTGATGATGCTATAATATTGCATGTCCAGCTTTAGAAAGTAAATATGTTACAGACCCAAAGATGTATTACAAACTTACTGCATATTCTAATGTAACAGATAAAAACTCACAGACTGAAGATTAAGATGACCTGTAAATATGTATACATGCAAAAATATGATAATCTAAATATTACACGCATGCAAGAAGGTGTTTCTGTAAGTGTATACCAACGTATTCATGTCAGTTAACGTGTGCCATTTAAACCAGTGCACAAAAAGCCATTGCTATGCTTCTCATGATGATAAACATAACAAATATCATACAGTCTTCTGCATTGTTTTCCTTTCTGATTTGCATTTTGATTTAATTTTCTTTAGCAGCCTGTCATTTACAAACATCAACAGATTAAAATTTCCATTGTTTCGCTCATACTCCCGCTAGCTGCAGCTCAGGTGCTGAAGTTACAATAATCATTGCAATGACAAAATTGGAATCTGTCTATACATATGGATTATATTCTTCAAACAGCTATGAATTTAGAACTGGATTTGTCTGGTACTGTAGTCATTTATAAAGAATTCATGAATTAGAGAAATCTCATAAATATTAGAGGCATCTTAAACATTCATAACAGGAAAAATTAGAACACAACTGGAATTGAGAAGCAACAATAAGCTAATTTCTATCTTTTTGTTATTCTCGATTGGTGCAGGCCACTTTTGCCTTCATGGGTGGAGTAGAGGTAACATCACTATATCCGTGGAGACACAGGTTCGAATCCCAATGGGATCACCTCTCCAGTAAGTGTTATTGGGCAAGACACCTAACGGTACACAGTCGCCACCCAGGACATACTGTACTTGAAAACAAGAGAAATCTCAATGTATCCTTCCTGGTAAAATACTGTCTCCAAAAAAATAATAATAATTAAAAAAAAGTTAAAAAAGAAAAAATATATTTATATAGAGATATTGGTCCACATCAATAGTATAACGCGTTTCGGTGACTAGTCTTTCGTCTTGAGTCCTATATGCAGGCATTAATAGTTCCAGTTACTTTTGATTAAGCATTTACTATTGGGCTACTTGCAGTGGCGTAACTAGAAACCTGAGGGCCCCGGTGCAAGAATCCATGAAGGGCCCCCCCAACCCCCCCAAAAAAAGATCCATATTTTTACCTTTTTTTTTTCTGCAATATAAAAAAGATAGTATTGCCCCCAGCTCACATGGATATATATATTGCCCCCAGCTCACATGGACATATATATTGCCCCCAGCTCACATGGACATATATTGCCCCCAGCTCACATGGACATATATTGCCCCCAGACCACACATGGATATATTGCCCCCAGGCCACACATGGATATATTGCCCCAGTTCACACATGGATATTTTTGCCCCCAGCTCATGGATATACTGCCCAGCACATGGATATACTGCCCCAACACATGGATATA
Source organism: Leptobrachium leishanense (assembly GCA_009667805.1). Taxonomy (NCBI): domain Eukaryota; kingdom Metazoa; phylum Chordata; class Amphibia; order Anura; family Megophryidae; genus Leptobrachium; species Leptobrachium leishanense. The sequence goes on along the minus strand of CM019069.1, from coordinate 107,766,434 downwards.
CTGCCCCAACACATGGATATACTGCCCAGCACATGGATATACTGCCCCAGCTCTGCCCCAGCTCATGGATATACTGCCCAGCTCTGCCCCCAGCTCATGGATATATGCCCCAGCTCTGCCCCCAGCTCATGGATATATGCCCCAGCTCTGCCCCCCCAGCTCCTCATGGATATATGCCCCAGCTCTGCCCCCCAGTTCATGGATATACTGCCCCAGCTCTGCCCCCCAGCTCATGGATATACTGCCCCAGCTCTGCCCCCCAGCTCATGGATATACTGCCCCAGCTCTGCCCCCCAGCTCATGGATATACTGCCCCAGCTCTGCCCCCCAGCTCCTCATGGATATACTGCCCCAGCTCTGCCCCCCAGCTCATGGATATACTGCCCCAGCTCTGCCCCCCAGCTCATGGATATACTGCCCCAGCTCTGCCCCCCAGCTCATGGATATACTGCCCCAGCTCATGGATATACTGCCCCAGCTCTGCCCCCCAGCTCATGGATATACTGCCCCAGCTCTGCCCCCAACTCATGGATATACTGCCCCAGCTCTGCCCCCAGCTCATGGATATACTGCCCCAGCTATGCCCCCCAGCTCATGGATATACTGCCCAGCTCTGCCCCCCAGCTCCTCATGGATATACTGCCCCAGCTCTGCCCCCCAGCTCATGGATATACTGCCCCAGCTCTGCCCCCCAGCTCATGGATATACTGCCCCAGCTCTGCCCCCCCAGCTCATGGATATACTGCCCCAGCTCTGCCCCCCAGCTCAAGGATATACTGCCCCAGCTCTGCCCCCAGCTCATGGATATACTGCCCCAGCTCTGCCCCCCCCAGCTCCTCATGGATATACTGCCCCAGCTCTGCCCCCCAGCTCATGGATATACTGCCCCAGCTCTGCCCCCCCAGCTCATGGATATACTGCCCCAGCTCTGCCCCCAGCTCATGGATATACTGCCCCAGCTCTGCCCCCCAGCTCATGGATATACTGCCCCAGCTCTGCCCCCCAGCTCCTCATGGATATAATGCCCCAGCTCTGCCCCCAGCTCATGGATATACTGCCCCAGCTCTGCATATACTGCCCCAGCTCTGCATATACTGCCCCAGCTCTGCCCCCCAGCTCATGGATATACTGCCCCCAGCCCAGCTCTTACCTTCTCTGCTGGCCCCAGGCCCAGGGCAGGCTCCGTCGGCGTCTTCTCCTCCGGCGTCTTCTCCTCCTTGGCGAGCGGCCGCTGGAGACATGCAGCTTGGCCGCTCGCCGGAAACCACCTGATCAGCGCGAGGTCTCGTGCGCTGGTCAGGTGGTTTCTCTCCCACGTGAGCGGCCAAGCTGCATGTCAGCGGCCGCTCGCGTAGGGAGAGGGACGGCCAGCGCGCGGCTCCCAGATTCCGGCGCTGATTGCCGGAATATGGCGGCGGCGCTGGGCCCCCCTCCAGTGGCGGAATGCCAGGGCCCGGTCGCAACTGCGACCGCTGCGACCCTGGTACTTCCGCCACTGGCTACTTGCTGATTAAGTAACAGGAACCTGCAATTGCTAAAACTAATGCCTGACATAGAATAGGGCTCATAGTTCCTTTACAGACTATTGCAGCATTTCTGTTGACCTATTTCTGCACTGTAGTTCTAAGTACGTCCTACAGGCCTTTCATTCGCCACATAGTTTTAACATGAACATATTTGTACCCTGTCATACTTTTCTCCTATTTGTTCTTTATTATCTTTGTTCTGTGCTTTTTGTCTGTACCTTTTACATGATTATCTTAAAACATTTCATAGATTTTTGATCAAAAGGAGACAGACCTAGGTAGAAAAATAAGTATAATCAAGTTTAACTGACACAGAACCTTTTTTGATATTTTGATTAAGTATAGCTAGAATGTTCACTTCCATTCTTCCACTTCGATTAGTTTGAAAAAGCAGACGTTATGCCAAGTAACTAAAATGATTACCAATGCTGTGTGAGCTAAACTATATAATGTAATTACGAAATATGGAGCCGCAAAGCTTTTTGCCAAGATGTAAGAATCAAAAGAAATAAGTGAATTTGTTACATCAAAGTAAATCAAAGTATAAAAAATAATTTTATGCCAATACATTGCATGCCTCTGGTTATGCCAGTGAGATTAGCAGAAAGAAAATTTGTTGGGCAAAATGCTAAAAGAAGCAACCAGAATAACTTTGGTTACAGTTACAAAAACTACTACTCAAGTTCTAGAACTTTCCACTACTGTTTCTCTTTGGAAGGCTTTACTCCACTTTTTAAAGGTATACTCTAGGACAGACCTCAAAATTTCCACTCGCCTGCTCACATTTGGCAAGTGGAAATTAAATGAGGACAAGTGTGGCTGACTGATCCGCTGGCTTCCGGGTAGGCATGGGCCTCTACCGCCGCATTCTTATTCAACAGCTCTGGTATCAGACTCTCGCAGCCCGAATCTGGGGCTATCTGATCGGCTCATAACATGAGTCTGGGTATGGCTCGCTACATTGGCGCCACCCCCTCTCACGTCACCTGCGAGATTCATGTCAGCGGGTCACCTGACTTCGCATCACGTAGACCAGAAGAGGAGACAACAGCGTGGAGGACGACAGCAGAGCCAGCCTGGAAAAGCAGCTGAGATCCAATCTGGTGAGTGTCTAGGGGCGGACCTGCTTAAAAAAAAGGGAGATCTGTTTGAAAATGGGGGACCTGCCCTAACACCGATGAACAAAACAAAAAGGGGGACCTGCTTAACAACAATGAACAAAAAAAGAGGGACCTGTTTAATTTAAGAGGATGAGTTTAGGGGTGGAGTTAAGGGCAGGGTAGGAGTTAGGTGAGGCAACTGGTGGCGAGTAACTCATGAGGCCTGGCTAGTAGCTTGGAACTTGAAATTTTGAGCCCTGTGCTAGGATGTCATTTATTTCAAATGGTTGCTGTGTGGTGTGTGGGTGCCCCCTCCTCTTGTTGTAATCCCAATGGGGTGATTCAGCCTTGCAACGTGTCCAAAAGACTGTCAGTCAAGCTTTTTTGGGGTTCAGGATAGCACTGCCCACCTGGTCTACTGTAGACCATCCATTGTCTCTTAATGCATTTGCACTGAGTAACAGCAGATTGGTTGAGAGAATCAACAACCATTCAGCCCACTGACAGCCCCCAAAGGAAGAAGCAACATCACCAAATTGGAAAAGGAAAAAGGGAAACCCTGCTGCTTGATTAAAGGTGACTTTTATAAAGATATTTTAAGTTCCAAATGGTGGTCTGGGTGTTTGTATGTGTATGTGTGCGGGAGGGGGGTAGAAGATATAGAGTGAATAGACAAAACTTATTAAGAGTATGTGGATGTGTAACGGTAAGCCCCCTATAGGGTGATGGGGAGCCCCCAGGCTGTGTAGAGTGAAGCCTTTAGGGCACGTATATGGTTTTGTTTGCAGACTTCAGCAATCCCTTGCAACACTTAGGAAACACAATGAATTCTACACACTGCAGGACAGGACCCAATACTTGAAAAACTTGAATAATATAGTGTAAGACAGAACTTGATACGTGAATGCACAATGAATGCAGCACACTGCAAATCCTCACACCCAGCCAGGGAGTTCAGACAAAGCCCTGGGAATCACTCATACCATATGGCTTCGTGGCCAAATGACTGTAGAGTGAAAACAACTGAACTAGACACGTACAGACAAATCTAAACAGACAAGATACATACAGAAGAAGTTCCAGAAGCCAAGCCTGGTCATACACGAGATATCAGATAGCAGAAAGTACTTAGGGAGCAGACTAGAGAATATCCAGAAATCAGAGCCAAAGAGTCATGCACAGATTATCAGAACTTGAACTAGAATATACATGAGGAACAGGAACTAGAGGATCTCAGACTTAGTCTATCCTGATCCAAGGATCAAATGCCTGGTTGGCCCTATATATAGGGCTAAGCAGATCATGTGACTGCAGACCATCAGCCCAATGGGAATGGTCTGTAGAGCCTGAACAAGAAAACCAGACAGACTAGAAAATCCCTGCTCCCACCACCAGGGGGCAGGGTTGAGACATAACAGGATGTCAAGGTAGTGGATAAAACCAGTATGCAAACCTAAGCAGCAAATCCCAAATAATCTGAGCATTAGAATGACTGGGTAAAAGTCTGTATGGCGGACATTTCGGCAGTGTTATCCCCCTTGCTCGATGAAAAAAAATCGGTCGACTCTCCACGACCATTGAATCTGTGTTGTTGCAGTTGACATTGCAAGCACAACGGCTTTCAGAAGTCGAGGAACGGGTCTCGTACCTCGAGGATGACATTCATCCATTGAAAAGGTCATCCGAAGGCGCCGTAACCACTTTTTTTTTACTGCTGGGAGTCCACAAGCCAGGCGCCGGGTCTCCAGGAATGGGAGCGCCGAAACCCCCTTCACAAACAGCACAAAGAGAAAAGATCCAGGACCCAGGCAGCTGCAGCTTGTAAGTTTATTCACAGGGGTAACATCTCACCACCAAGGAACAGTGACGTTTCGGCCACAAACGGCCTTAATCATACAATTAGAAAGGACATGACATCACCAATTTAAACAACTCTCATCCAATTGTAATGAACCCCTCATAACAAGGGGGTGTGTCCTATTCTCCAACAAAATTATATGCAAACAAAGTTTTTTACATAAACACCTCTAATAAAAAATACAAAAAATAAAAATGAAAAATAAATTAAACAATATATAAAATTCTTACTCTACCATATGAGGAGCAAGCGCGGTATCAATGTAACTTTATGAAAGCTCTGTGGGGACAAAAGAATATATGTTGTTATGTTTTTAATACTGAAGGAGTGCACCTAAATGCACCCGATCAAAAAGGTGCCCCAAAGAAAGGGCACCTTTCCGTGTCTTGGTTGCTCTTCATGCAATGCGGCCGTTCTTCATATGCTGCCCGGCATTGGACATCATTTGCTGCTAGCACGGCCGTGATTTAGTGCGGTTAAACGCACGTTAAAACTGCTTTCGTCTGACCTTTGTCACGGTGGCAGTACCACCAGGCACGCACCACCCTATACTTGCCCTCCGATCCTTGGAAGTGGTCGGTCTGTATATATATCCCTATGAATATAACTCGCAGGAAGGTGAGGCCCTGGTTCCTGAGTGAAGCCCCTATATGCAGAGATGCAGGGTAAACTGCAAGGACAGGTGAAAGCAAAGGGTTAACAAAAGACCTCTGTACGGCAATACCAAAGATTCCCTGCACTGAAAGACCGGTCTTTAGGATAGCCGGATCTAATCTAAAGGAAAGTATTACCTTGAAGCCGTACAGAGTCTTTTGTTATATGCAGATGACAGGGTTACCTGGAAACGGTACAGCAAGGAATATAGCATAGAATAGTCATAGAGGAAAGCCAAAGGTCATAACCAGAGAGAGTACGTCATACAGGATACAGGAATCAGAACCAGAAGGGAAGTCAGCCAAGCCAAAATCAGTAACCGGAGAATCTGAATGGAACATAAACAGCAAAATAAAATACAGCAATAGACAGAACAAAATACACAGAAGGAACTGACATAAACTGGAACAGAAATAAGAGCAATAACTGAACCAGGATTAACAAACGGAGGATATCAGGAACACAGCAAGGAGCTTACAGGACACAGGATACAAGGAGACCAGGCAAAGGAAAATGACCCAGCAATGTCCTATAGGTACATTGCTCTAATATAGGCAGGAGAATCAAGGCAAGGGTCAACAGGTGAGCAGCACACAGAACACCAATTAACCCCTGGGAGGCCACCCAGGAATTGGCAGCAACAGAAACACAAGGGAAAAAACACAATATACAAATACAGAGGGCAGGAAGACAGGGTTGGAACGTGGGAACGTGACAGTAGCCCCCTCCAAAAAAGGTGACCTCAGGGCACCTAAAACAACAAACATGACAGACAAAAATCAGGAAAACAGATCACGAACACCAGTTACCAAAATCCATTGAGGACCCACTCAGTGTCGTCTTCCCCCTCAAAACACATGAGCGCATTAGGGTCTTTCTTGATCATGGCCCAGTGTGCCTCACGGAACAACATCCCGCATGGGGATCGTATAAACCCTCGGGTACAGGGCTAGAATTAGGGATGTTGGTACCAGTCAGGCCACTACCCTGCTGGACCTCCTCAAGATAAGCACGGAATACGGCATTATCAGACCCATCATGGAGCGTGGTATTCTCGGAACTAGATTGACTAGTGTTGGTCAGCTTCCCACGTCTCCTCCTGGATCGAGACTTGGAAGGGGTGACCACCGTACCTGACACGGCAACAGCGGAGTAGGCTCGCCTACCTGTGCCTTACCACGAGGTTTGGAAACCTCGGACTCTCTGTGGGGCATGGGCACAGTGGTTTGCAACGCAGCTTAGGCACTGCTGACACACAGCTTGCCATGGATCTGACTGGCAGCTTACCAGAATCAGGAGCACCCGTGGCTTCGTGCCAGGCTGGGCTGGCTGCGCATTGCCAGACGGAGACAGGACTGGCTGCGCATTGCCAGACGGAGACAGGACTGGCTGCGCATTGCCAGACGGAGACAGGACTGGCTGCGCATTGCCAGACGGAGACAGGACTGGCTGCGCATTGCCAGACGGAGACAGGACTGGCTGCGCATTGCCAGACGGAGACAGGACTGGCTGCGCATTGCCAGACGGAGACAGGACTGGCTGCGCATTGCCAGACGGAGACAGGACTGGCTGCGCATTGCCAGACGGAGACAGGACTGGCTGCGCATTGCCAGACGGAGACAGGACTGGCTTCTCATTGCCAGACGGAGACAGGACTGGCTTCTCACTGCCAGACGAGAAGGACAGGACTGGCTTCTCACTGCCAGACGGAGACAGGACTGGCTTCTCACTGCCAGACGGAGACAGGACTGGCTTCTCACTGCCAGACGGAGACAGGACTGGCTTCTCACTGCCAGACGGAGACAGGACTGGCTTCTCACTGCCAGACGGAGACAGGACTGGCTTCTCACTGCCAGACGGAGACAGGACTGGCTTCTCACTGCCAGACGGAGACAGGACTGGCTTCTCACTGCCAGACGGAGACAGGACTGGCTTCTCACTGCCAGACGGAGACAGGACTGGCTTCTCACTGCCAGACGGAGACAGGACTGGCTTCTCACTGCCAGACGGAGACAGGACTGGCTTCTCACTGCCAGACGGAGACAGGACTGGCTTCTCACTGCCAGACGGAGACAGGACTGGCTTCTCACTGCCAGACGGAGACAGGACTGGCTTCTCATTGCCAGACTGAAACAGGACTGGCTTTACATTGCCAGACAGAACTGGCTTACCGCCAATTGGCACTGGGGTTGCGGCTCTACATGTAATACAACCAGTAACCATACGTAGGGACTGTCTTTTGGCTGCCAGTCGCTGCTCAGAACCAGCCAGTTGTGTCTTTAAAACCTTACAGCCATCAGAGGTATCTACAGAAGTCTGAGGTTTATTATCGGATGCCTCTTTCTCAGACCTGGATTTCTCAGGAGGTCTGAACTCAAAGTGGGGTCTGGTGCCATCTGACTCCCCGCAGGGTCTGGCACCATCAGATCCCCTACGTGGTCTGGCACTATCCGACTCCCAGCTAGGTCTGGCGCCAGTGGATCTCATGCGTGGTCTAGCTTTAGCGATCTTACTGTGGGACATGGGCACAGTTGGCACTCGGCCAGTATCAGGACACACAGACTCACCGCAAGTCTTGAGACGCACCGGCACTCCAGCCCCAGGACGCACCGGCACTCCAGCCCCAGGACGCACCGGCACTCCAGCCCCAGGACGCACCGGCACTCCAGCCCCAGGACGCACCGCTTGAGGGGACAGCCAGACAAAAAGTGCAACGAACTGGCACAATAAAAACAGAGATTGTACTCACGTCTTCTGTTCTTTTCATCAGGAGAAAGCGGACCACGAACTCTGCTTTCAAATGAAACCTGATTGCCAGAATCTAGACACAGGCTCAGTAACCCTTTGAGGTGAACCACAAATTCCTCAAACATGTGCAATAAGGTGTCCAACACGGTACACATCTCTGCGGGCTTATGTAAAGGCTGGGTCATTATGTCACGGTGGCAGTACCACCAGGCACGCACCACCCTATACTTGCCCTCCGATCCTTGGAAGTGGTCGGTCTGTATATATATCCCTATGAATATAACTCGCAGGAAGGTGAGGCCCTGGTTCCTGAGTGAAGCCCCTATATGCAGAGATGCAGGGTAAACTGCAAGGACAGGTGAAAGCAAAGGGTTAACAAAAGACCTCTGTACGGCAATACCAAAGATTCCCTGCACTGAAAGACCGGTCTTTAGGATAGCCGGATCTAATCTAAAGGAAAGTATTACCTTGAAGCCGTACAGAGTCTTTTGTTATATGCAGATGACAGGGTTACCTGGAAACGGTACAGGCAAGGAATATAGCATAGAATAGTCATAGAGGAAAGCCAAAGGTCATAACCAGAGAGAGTACGTCATACAGGATACAGGAATCAGAACCAGAAGGGAAGTCAGCCAAGCCAAAATCAGTAACCGGAGAATCTGAATGGAACATAAACAGCAAAATAAAATACAGCAATAGACAGAACAAAATACACAGAAGGAACTGACATAAACTGGAACAGAAATAAGAGGCAATAACTGAACCAGGATTAACAAACGGAGGATATCAGGAACACAGCAAGGAGCTTACAGGACACAGGATACAAGGAGACCAGGCAAAGGAAAATGACCCAGCAATGTCCTATAGGTACATTGCTCTAATATAGGCAGGAGAATCAAGGCAAGGGTCAACAGGTGAGCAGCACACAGAACACCAATTAACCCCTGGGAGGCCACCCAGGAATTGGCAGCAACAGAAACACAAGGGAAAAAACACAATATACAAATACAGAGGGCAGGAAGACAGGGTTGGAACGTGGGAACGTGACAACCTTAGCCTTAAAGTCCACGTATAGTTTTAAAGAAAAAAAACAGTAATGCTGTGAAAACAAACAGCATACAATAATACTATAATCTAATATACAGTAAGACTTTCAATGGATACATTACTTATAATTACATCACTCCCACCTTGCAGCCCATCACTCCCACCTTGCAGTCCTCTCCTCCTGTTTCCACCCCCTACTCATCTAGATTGTGAGTTCACACGGGAATAGGGCCCTCGTTTCCTCCTGTACTAGTTTGTCAAATGTTATTCAATGTATTGTAACCTTGTCTATATTGTGCCTATTGTACAGCGCTGCGGAACATGCTGGCGCTATATAAATAAAGAATACTAATAATAATTACCCAATAAATCATCAAATTAACACCAGTGGTGTCCATAGACCACGAACGGTCATTTGTTTGGCCTGTGCTGTAGTAAGTCGATCCTTTGCCTTCACCATTAAGAATCGAAGACTCTCTGCGGTCTGAAACATGTGTGATTTTATTTAACTCTTTCACAACCAAGTACATTTTGTTAAAAAAATATCAACATTTGAAACATGGGACGAGTAGTTAAATGTAGATTATTTTTGCATTCAGATTATCTGCCTAAGAATAACATTGTCAATTTGCTCATTTAAAATTTTTCATGAATTCATTTATCTTCTACAGTAGGGTGTCAGACTCATGGCCCCCAGATGTTGATGCCTACAAATCCCAGAATCTGTCAATGCAATATATGGTCAGGAAATCATGTAGGTCAGAAACATCTGGGTGGCTGAAGTTTGACAGCACTGCCCTACAGGAATATTGCGGAGATGAAGCTTCTAAACCATAGATGGTGGCCATCCAATTTCTTTTCCTTTGCTTCAACAAGCTGTTTTGGCAAATGAGGGTATGTATCAGGGGTCTCAAAGTACCGGCCCGCTGAGTATTTACATCCTGTATAGAGTACTATGTGACCTGCGACACATTGACCAGTTGGTCGCTCAGTCATTGACCAATGCCCAACATCTGGAAGTGGCAAGGCAACTTGTCAAAATGACACTGAGATTTATGAATGATATACTGTATTGCAGATTTTTTTAATCTATCGCTCATAAAGCTATACTAGATAATGATGAGGAAGAGCAACTGTTAGAGCAAATTAGGAAGGCTGCACATTAGGGTAGTACTTTAATTGTTGGAGATTTTAATTACCCGGACATTAATTGGGATAGTGGGACTAGTAATTCAGCAAAGGAAATCCGGTTTCTGAACCTGTTAAATGATACCTTCATGACATAACTGTCTGGATCTGGTTATAACAAAAAATGTGGATCTTTTCTCAAATATTCATGTAAGGGAGCAATTGGGAAACAGTGACCATAATATGGTGTCTTTTGAAGTAAACTCAAAAAAACACATTCATAGGGGGCATGCTAAAACATATCATTTTTAAAAGGCCAACTTCATTAAAATAATGGAAGCTCTCAATGTGATTGACTGGCAGAAACTCTTTCATGGGAAAAATTCTGAGGATAAGTGGAATATCTTTAAACTAACACTAGAAAAGTACACGTCACAATATATTCTACTGGATAATAAATATATAAGAAACAGACTGAAACCAATGTGGCTCAGTAGGAATGTAACCACGGAAATGAAAAATAAAACGAAGGCATTTAAAGCTTTTAAATCTGAGACATCCTATAAAGCATATAGGGCAGCCAATAAAGCATGTAAAAAATCGATTAGATGGGCTAAACTAGAAAATGAAAAAAAAATAGCCAAAGAGAGCAAGACCAGGCCTAAAAGATTCTTTAGGTACATAAATTCTAAAAAACCCAAGAGTGAAAATGTAGGTTCACTAAAATCTGAGTCAGGGGTATTGTTAACTGAAGATCAAGATAATGCAGAAATTTTGAATGATTGATTTTCTTCAGTATTTATCAAACAGAAACCTATAACAGGAGACATGCAATTCATTGATTAAAAACTTACTAATAAAAAGTGACTGGCTGATTCAGGACAAGGTTTTGCAGCAATTAAACAATGTGAATGTGAATAAAGTCCCAGGATAGTATTCACCCGCGAGTATTGAGGGAGCTACGTATTGAAATATGTAAACCTCTGTTCTTAATCTTTCAAGATTCTTTTCTTTCAAGAATCGTACCAGAGGATTGGAGAAAAGCTGACGTGGTCCCTATTTCTAAGAAAGGTTTAAAATTTGTGCCTGGGAAATATAGACCTGTGAGCTTAACATCTGTGGCTGGGAAAGAATTTGAGTTTTTACTAAGGGATAATATTCAAGAATTTATTGGGAGGTATAATGTAATTAGCAAAAATCAGAATGGTTTTATGAAACACAGATCATTTCAGACTAACCTAATTGCATTCTATGAGGAAGTAAGTAGAAGTATAGATCAGGGGGTCGCAGTGGATGTGATTTACTTGCATTTTGCCAAAGGATTCTACACAGTTCCAGACACGAGGTTACTATTTAAATTAGGAAAAATTAGTCTAGATGAAAATACTTGTTCTTGGATAGAAAACTGTCTAAAACATAGGGTACAGGGAGTGGTCATAAATGGTACATTTTCAAGAAGGACATCAATGCTGGGTGGAGTAGGGGCAACATCACTGCTCTGCATGGAGAGAGCCTGTGGAGTCATGGGTTCAATCCCAGCTAGCAACCTCTCCAGTAGGGTTGCACCAATACCGATACTGGTATCGGTGCCGACACCGGGTACTGCAGGAGTACTTGGTACTCGTGCAGTGCCCCCGATATTTCCCCGGATACCGGAAGCCGGCATTGAGCCGGCTTGCCGGCATCCGAGGGGCTGGGGCGGCTGTCCGAATGCATTCAGACAGGCACCTGGAGCTCATCGCTTTCATACTTACCTTCCTGAGCGACACTGGTAAAGTTTCCGCACGCGCAAAGACTTTACCGGCATCGCTCAGGAAGGTAAGTATGAACGCGGAGAGCTCCAGGTGCCTGTCTGAATGTGGATAGGGCAGCTGTCTGAATGCTCTATGTGTAATATATACACATACACACAGAGCTGGGGGGCATATCCATGAGCTGGGGGCAATATGTATGAGAGCTGGGGGCATTATCCATGAGCTGGGGCATAATCCATGAGAGCTGGGGGGCATATCCATGAGCTGGGGGCATTATCCATGAGCTGGGGCATAATCCATGAGCGCTGGGGGCATAATCCATGAGCTGGGGGCAATATCTATGAGAGCTGGGGGGCATATCCATGAGCTGGGGGCATTATCCATGAGCTGGGGCATAATCCATGAGCGCTGGGGGCATAATCCATGAGCTGGGGGCAATATCTATGAGAGCTGGGGGCATTATCCATGAGCTGGGGCATAATCCAAGAGAGCTGGGGCATAATCCATGAGAGCTGGGGGGCATATCTTCGAGAGCTGGGGACAATACCCATGAGAGCTGGGGGCATATCTATGAGAGCTGGGGGGCATATCTATGAGAGCTGGGGGCATATCTATGAGAGCTGGGGCATATCTATGAGAGCAGGGGCATATCCATGAGCTGGGGGGCATATCTATGAGAGCTGGGGCATATCCATGAGAGCTGGGGGCATATCCATGAGCTGGGGCAATATCCATGAGAGCTGGGGGGCATATCCATGAGAGCTGGGGGCATATCCATGAGAGCTGGGGGCATATCCATGAGAGCTGGGGGCATATCTATGAGAGCTGGGGGGCATATCCATGAGAGCTGGGGGCATTTTTATATGAGGTCTGTTCTTATTGGAAAGCGTCACATGACATAAAATAAAAGTATCGGTACTCGTTTCGGTGAGTACTTGAAAAAAAGTATCGGTACTCGTACTCGGTCTTAAAAAAGTGGTATCGGTGCATCCCTACTCTCCAGTAAGTGTCCTTGGGCAAGACACCTAACGGTACACCACCCAGGACATACTTGAAAACGAGAGAAATCTCAATGTATCCTTCCTGGTAAAAAATAATAAGTGGTGACCCTCAGGGCTCTGTTATAGGACCAATTCAATTTATTTATGAATGAACTTGAAATAGGCATCGAAAGTCATGTATCAGTGTTTGCAGATGACACAAAACTAGGAAAAGTAATACAATGTGAACAGGATGTTACTTCGCTGCAGAGGGATTTAGATAGATTGGGGAACTGGGCACTTAAATGGCAGATGAAGTTTAATGTAGATAAATGCAAAGTTATGCACTTTGGAGTGAAGAACACACAAGCAATTTATACCCTAAATGGTACTGAGTTAGGGAAATCAAAGCAGGAGAAGAATTTGGGAATAATCATAGACTTCAAACTAAGTAACACTGCGCAATGTCCAACAGCAGCTGCCAAGGCCAGCAAGGTATTGGCATGCATTAAAAGGGGAATTCATTCTCCGGATGAAAACATAATTTTGCCTCTGTATAAATCAATGGTAAGACCGCACCTTGAAAATGCCGTGCAATTTTGGGCACCTGTCTTAAGAAAGGATATTATAGCGCTAGAAAAAGTGCAGAGATGGGAAACTAAATTAATAAGGGGAATGGAAGGTTTAAGTTATGAGGAAAGGCTAACAAGTTTAAACCGGTTTAGTTTAGAGAACCGGCGCCTTAGAGGGGATCTGATAACCTTATATAAATATATACGGGGCCATTATAAACCATTGTCTGGAAACCTATTCATTAACAGGACTATACACAGGACACAAGGTCACCCATTTAGACTTTGACGAAAGAAAATTCAGCCTAAAGCATAGGAAGGGTTATTTTACTTTGAGAACAATAAAGCTGTGGAATTCTCTGCCTGTTGAGGTGGGTGGGTCAGAGACTGTACAGCCTTTTAAAAAGGACTGGATGACTTCCTGCTGACACAGAATATTAAGGGTCATAATATTTAATATGTGGGTAAGCTTCTTGATCCAAGGAGAAATCTGACTGCCATTCTGGGGTCAAGAAGGAATTTTTTTCCCAATGTATTGCATATTGGTGAGCGCTTCAGAATGGGTTTTTTGCCTTCTTTTGGATCAACAGCAGTAGGTGATGTGTGAGAGGCTGAACCCGATTGACGCATGTCTTTTTTCAGCCTATGTAACTATGTACCTATGTAACTATCCTGCTAAAAAGCTTACAATAACAGGTGTTTATTTAACAAATTAAATATTATGAGCTTTGTTTTTGCAGTATAGCATTGTGATTCACAAACTAGGACTCAAAATAAAAGTATCGGTACTCTACAAAATGTAGATTTTGAAGTTTGCATAGGGCTCCCAACAACATATCAGGAAGCCCCCATGTATTTCGAGAAATAATCATTTTAATCACTTCATCTCTGATAATGTAAATGGCTAAAACAAAGAGCGGAACCATTGCCAGAGTAATGAAAGTAAATATTTACAGATATGTAAATAGATGTGAGTGAACATACACTGCAATTTCCTGTAGGACCAGCATGGCTTATGTGGACTCCGGTTGTTCGCTTTAGGTTGAAGTTGATAAAGTTGTAATTAACTCATGAAGGCTGTCCATACATCTGGCTTATTATCAGGCCAAGGGACAGTTAATTAAATCTGCTGTTATCGGGTACGCTCAGGGCCGGAGCTAGACTATTTTGCGCCCTAGGCAAGACCAGTTACTTGCGTCGTCCCCCAAAAAAGATTAACTGTTGAAATATTACACTGTCTGACAACATAGCACTATACTATATATAGACATCTGCATATGACCACAAATCACCCCAAACTGAATAAATCCCCATCTGTCCAAAATAACAAACCCCCATCTGTACAATCACCACTATGAGACTCTCCCCACCCAAATCAAAACACACCCTAACACACTGTGCGGGCACACACACACACTGTGTGGGGGAGGGGGACAAAACACCGTGCATGGGGGCACACACTGCACGGCACACACACACCCACACTGTGCAGGGGGGTGCACATGGTTGGTCGGTGCCTACCTTACCCCCTCCACTGGCCGGGCCCAGGATCGGTCGCTCCAGGGTTTCGCGTTGCTCGGTGACCAGTCACGGCTCCGCCTCGGAAGAGCACTGCACACCGCTAGGAACCGGGGACACAAGAATGTGCACACAATGACAGCCCACCCCTGACAGGACACCAGCCACTGAGAAAACAGCCACATTGTTTGAGACGGACCAATCAGCTAAGAGACCTGGCACAGCACGCAAGACAACAATCAAACTGGCACCAAAGCTTAGATATGCGGCGTATTGGTGTATACTCACTGTTTTTTGTTCTGGAGCCACAGCACCAAAGTTTTAGCCCTGTGATTAAAATTGGCTAAGCAATGCCCTGACATATGGGGCATTCCCCAGCTGACACGGAGACATGGGGTGCAGTTAACATCAGTCCTAACTGCAGAACTCTATTTGGCCAGTAGATGACAACATCTGCCTGCCAAATAGTTTATGACCGTAAGAAATACATTGGGAATATACCTAAATAATTATTTCTGTATAATTAATGAAAAATGATTTTCCAAAAAGACACTAGTTCCTGGCAGTGGATTTTTGGAAAATCACTTGGTAGTGAAGGGGTTAAGATAGAGTGGATTTATTCGGTAGACAGAGGTAATGATTCCTTGATTACATCGACTTACACATGACGAGTCTGACCCAACTGGATCAAGCAAGATCCTAAGGGAAGCCTATTTTTCCATGGATAGAGATCACGAAGCTTGATTAAATTTAACCCGCTGGCCAAAATCAAATGATTTTAGGTTTGGGAGATTGAAACGTGCATTTACCGGCATTTCAATTCCCAACACAAATTGAAATTGAATATCAGTTATGTCGGTTCAATTCAAATTTATTGGTATGAATATTTTAGAAAAAATATCAAATGCTAAAAGGTGTTGATTATTATTAACTAGGTGTTAAACTGCCCGGAGGGCAGTCAGTTGTTGTAGAGTGTGGTTTTTGCAGGGGGCGGTTTCCACTCGTCAGCGGGAGGACTTTTTCTAAATGCCGAGAGGGAGGGCTGAGTGAGCAGCTGTGATGGGTGCGCGCGCAGCCGACGACGGCGAAGGACGTGTTACAAACACATTTATATATATGATATGCTAGGCAGGGAAATAATTGGAATTAGATCTTTTTTTTAAACTTCAGATATTTCTAATCGTTATGTTAAAAGGAACAAATCTGTATAATGCTGGATGAAAATAAGCTTTAAGGACATTTATCGGCCAACTTTTTTCTTTTGGGACCAGTAACATTTTCAAATTTGTCTGTAGCCAAAAGCTGTAGCCGATTTCAAATTGATCGGCTGATATTACAAAAAGATATAGCACGCAAGAAAAAAAAAAGTCCAATATAATTAAGCAAAGACCATGGTCAGAAATTCCTTGAGCTATGCTAACCAGAGTGGATTTATTCAGTATAAGGAGTTAATAAATGCTATGATGTAGTCAAGGCATTATCATGTTCCATGACTTGCCACAGTTGAGGGGCTATTTTTGACACTGCTGTGAAAAAACCCCTGTATTATATCATTACACAATTATTAATAATTAGTGCAATGAATTATTATCCTTTCTGTCAAACGGATAGAGAATAGCCTTTAATGGTAAGTTGCTGACTACTTTACTCCTACTCACAATATATGGTATGATCTCTAGAGCCGGGAGCCATACCATTTGAGTTAGTGTTTCTTCTTCAGAGCCCCTCCCCCAATTTAGGTGCAGAAATTGCAGAATAAAAGGGGCTAAGCTGCCTTTGATTTATTCCACTGATTTATCCTGAGGAGCTTCAGTAATGAAAATGATATAATTCAGGCCCTGACGTGCACAGCCCATTTCATTAGGGTGGGCAGACACTGGCGAGCGCAGCCCGTTACATTAGGTTGTGCAAACAATAGCATGCGCAGCCCATTTCATTAGGGTGTGCAGACACTGGCGAGCGCAGCCCGTTACATTAGGTTGTGCAAACAATAGCATGCGCAGCCTGTTACATTAGGGTGTGCAGACGCTGGCATGCGCAGCCCGTTACATTAGGTTGTGCAAACACTAGCATTCGCAGCCCGTTACATTAGGGTTTGCAGACACTGGCATGTACAGCCCGTTACATTAGGGTGTGCACCAATGGACCGTTTATTAATTTAAAATTTACAATTTAGAAGACTTTCTTCAAAATACACATTTCTCATTAGCAGTAAGAAGCTGTAATCAGATACAGTCAGTTTTATGTTATTCATGATGAACCAAATAAGGGACATCTAAATTGTCAATGTAGGAGGTGAAAGAGGACCTCTTCACCCAACATTAGGGTGTGCCTAGGCACACCAGGCATACCCCGAGCACACAGCTATGAATTCAGGAATTCTGTAATCTGTGAGACCATTCTGAAAGTTTTTTTCCCTAACACGGATAAGGTGAAATGAATCAAAGAAGGAACATTTTTCACAGGTTGTCTCGATATGGATGTAAGTTTTATTTCTAGTTAAATATTTTATATTTTGCCTACAGGAACCTTTTAAAGAGAACAGCGTCACAGCGTCGTTATACTGTGTTGAAGCCAGCTGCATTAATACTAATAGATCTTCTTTCTTGGCATATACTTAATTTGGAAGAATATGGAGCTCTAATCCATCCACAGCTCAAAGCCAATTGCTTCCCCTATGCTTAAAGGACAGCACGTGTTCTGGATATGATTGTTAATCCTCAAAAGGGTTTTTGAAAATTGATAGTACTGTACTCTGCAATTCAGAAACCGGACCAACAAATCAGAAACTGTTCACGAAGAGTCTGAAACACACAATTGTTCCACAGTATTCTTAAAATTGGATTTTATTTGACAGATATAACACAAAAAATATTACCATTCAGCAGATTCGACAAAGTGAAGAAACAGGCACTAGGAGCGTGCCAAAGAACATATTAACCTTGTTATCTGAAATGCTGTTGTTTGTGGTCTTGGAAATGTTATTGAGAAAGAACAAGCTTTATTCAAGTAGCTGTAACAATAGGTGTATGTCCCTGGTTTAATGTGTGGATTCATAAAAAATAAGGGAATATATTTTTTTGTTCTACAATATATTATATCATAGATTTTTTAAAGGGACATTCTAGTTGGTTTTCAACCTTTTACTAAATCAAATTGGCATGTTAGAACAAGCATTTCCGTAATTCACATCATAGTTATTTCCTTTAGGTCAATGGTTCCCAGCCCTGTCCTCAAGTCCCCTTAAGGCCATGGTCAGACGAGCGCACTGTGTGCGCCCGTACTGACGTGCCTCCCGGCGTCCGGCGCAGCATTGCGACACTTCGACAGGGCCAGCCATACGCTGTAGCGGGCGCACGTATTGCACGCGCTACAGCGGCGTGCTGCAGACATCCTGAAAGCCTCCCCATTGAAGCGCTACGATGCACGTTTGATGGGGCTGCAAAGTGTTATCCTCCATAGGAGGATCGAGCCTTGCTGCGCTGAGCGCACAAACTGCGTTCAGCAAGGTGGCCAGATGGGCGTCAGAGTGGAAGGAATGTCCACTTTCATGGATGTTCCTTCCGCTCTCAAAACCGCCCGTCTGACCCCGGCCTAACAGGCCAGATTTTACAGATTACCTTGGGGAAATACAGACTGAATCCTGCAATCACTGAGCAGCAAATCATATCACCTGTGCTGTGCTTCAAACAGAAAGAAGTGTGTGAACTCCTCAATATTGCCCCCCCCCCACCAAGTAACCATTTTCATGTCACCCTTAGTCCTCACTGAAATTCGATATTGATATTAAAACTGTAGCTGGGCTGAGTTTTAAGGAATTGTTATGATAATTATAATTAACATAAAAATCATCTATTTATTCTCACTGAAAAGGAAAGATACAACTAAAACGTTAAGAACAATAAAAAAAAATTAAGGCATGGGGCAAATGGCCCTCTGCAAAAAAAGTGGAGGAACTACGTTTCCAAGACTTCCTGCTTCACATTTCCTGACCCATTCCTAGGACGTCTGACCAGCAGTGACTGATCCAAGCTTTCTGGATGAAGCCGAATTCCCCATGCTGATCCGCTTAATCAGTTTTTCAAGGGAGAGGACACTCAGGTCATGGTGACCATTCAATTTGCTTCACATGGTCCCAGTGACTAAAGCAGCGATGGCCAACCTATGGAACGAATGCCACAGATGGCATGTGGGGCCCTCTTTGCTGGCACATGAGCCACAAGTTCACCATAGCCTGGCCTTTTTTTCTGCCGGTAACCGAGGTACCGGCACCTGCCGGCAGCACTGGCCTCCTCTGCTAGGATACAGAGGACGGCTGCAGCCCACGGTAGAATTTCTGCTGATCTGCACTAGCCTGCCAAGCGGCCTTCTCCCGCAGGAGGCTGACTTCTTCAATTTCAGCCACACTGTCGGGACCTATCCCCGCTCACAGATGTGATGACGTCATGGGTGTGATGATATCAGATGTGGAACCCCACACCCACCCCATCGGGCAGGGAATTCCCTGTGGAGGAGCTAAAGTGGTCCTTTGGACCCCTGTATTTCTAGACTCAAAGAGGGTCATCATCAGAGCATGGCCTTTCCAATGATACCAAACATAACCAGGTTTCATGTAAAAATAAAAAATAAATAAAAAATCCTATATTTTTTGTTGTTCTAATGCAGCACTATTGTTCACTTTTGAATTATAAAGTGAACAGTGATGCTGCACTGTGGAGCTCTGTGATACAGTAATGTATGGCGTGTATTGGTGTGAGTTTTATTGCTGTGCAGCTCTATGATATGCTCACACAAATTGTGGGGGATTAGGAAATAATAAAAAAGGAGGGCCCAAAATAAGGAAAAATGGGTGTGTGGGCACACGTATAGGTATATAATAGGGGTGTGTAGGTGCACATAGGTAAGTAATAGGGGTGTGTATGAGCACGTATAGGTATATAATAGGGTGTGTAGGCGCATGTATAGTTATATAATAGGTGTGTGTAGGCGCATGTATAGGTAAATAATAGGGGTGTGTAGGTACATGTTCAGTGGTTTGTGTCTCATTGGACTACTATAATTGCAGGGTTGGCACTTTGAGACACATAAGTTGGTTTAGTGATCCAGTTTGGGTACTCTGGCTCAATAAGTTTCGCCATCACTTGACTAGAGTGTTCGTTTCATTTATTATTTCTACTTAATGATGATTGCCCTCAAAAAGCAAATGTTTATTGAGCTACTTCTAACTCAATGCCTACGTTCTCTACCAAAACTGCTATCATGTCCTAAAGGTACACTCTAACCTGCAAGAGCAAAATCACTTCAAACCAGAGTCTCGATCCAGAATAAAGAACTACCATGGAATAGAATAGCTGCTTATTGTATGTTAAATCTTCTTATATTTTGCATAGAAAGTATTAACATACAATAAGCAGCTAGCAAGCAAAGGTTGAGGCTTGTCTGGAACAGCTGCTCCTGCCCTTACATTAAGGAGTGGGGCTTATTACACTTATCAGCTTACTCATAGGTTTATTGGTTCCAATGTAACAACCCCTTAACTTTTAATACCAAGTGAAGAAAGGGATATCCTTATCTGAGAAATTCATCTAGATCATGTTTGAATGCAAATAATGAGAAACACAAGCTAACAAGAACGTAAACATAACTTACAGGGTTATTCAAAGAGAATCGAAAAGTCACCGCTCGTTCGGTGACTTTTCGTTCTCTTCAATTCGGTACGATTTGGCGATCCCATTTCAGCAACCCTGCGGTGTATTCAGCAAGCACCACAGGGTCCCCGAATTGCAGGGAAAGGTCGCCGCACACCCGCCGAAAACTCACCGCCAAACCAGGGCGAACGCACACCAAAACCCGCACAAACATCTGGATTAACCCGCCGAAAACGTTGGAAAAACCCGAGCAGGAGCCGATCACACACAGCGCAGCCGCCGGAAAAAGCCAACATCGCAGACGAATGCAGTGACTTAATTAGAAAATCAGTTTGCTTGAATGTTTGAAAAGTGAAACGCTGTTTGCAAAGAAAATACTGAGCGAAAATGTCTGAAATTTACATATGAGGTCCAGGGAATGATAATAAAAAGGACTGTTACAGAAAAAAGAAGTTAAAAAAAATCCCGAAAAATGCTTAAAATATCCTAAAAAAAAAATCGATAAGTAAAGAGACTTTATACTGCAGAATATTATAATGAACGCTTTTTTAGATATTGAATTAAAACGGGAATATTTTTAACATTGAAGCCTATGGGATTCACCTGAATAAACCTACCAAATTAAACCACCGAATGGCAGGGCATTTCAGCAACTTTTCACTGCTGGTTTGTGTTCTCTGAATAGACAAACCATTGCTTCTCTATGGGGATTTCACTGCCCTCGAACAGGTACTGAACAGGCACCGTATGTGCAGGCAATTCGCCAGGATTTGGCGAATTGCCTGCTTTCTGAATAGCCGAATGGCTAGGAAAGGTAACCGAACGCTGAATTTCAGCGTTCGGTTACGTTTCTCCAGCAATTCGGATCTCTTTGAATAACCCTGTTAGTTGTACATTCACTCAATAATCCTTTGAGAGATGTACAATAGTGAACGTGGAAAAACAGGAATGTACAGAATAGGAAATGTGTGAATCCCTACTTATGTCAAACAGCGGGCATTAGAGCGTCCTGTCAAAAGAATGATCTGTGCCTTCTTAAAGCAGCAGGAAACCATGACCTTTTTCTAGCAGGTGTTTGAAATGGGGTAATCTATGACAAAATCCCCCAGGGATTATTAATACCATATTATTTCTTTAATGGCATCCTGTTGTAGAACGTCTGTATGGTTTCTTGCGTCTATGAGTCATCATCGTTCTTTGCATCTGGGAATCAAAGAATATCCTTAAACTCCCTCCATTAAAAATGTAACATAAATAATAATGTATTTAACTACCTCCTACACTGTAAGAGTATGAAAGCAACAAGACACAGGTGAATTCCACTGATACATACATATGTATTTAGGAAAACACTCTATTATTTTATTGATCCACTTAACAAATTTGGCTTTTGGTTATGTCTGAGAATAAGAATTTGATTCTTTGTTCCTTTATAAGATTGTAATATAAAACAATGTTATTATTATTCCTTTGTTAGGATCAAACAGTAAGCATTAGGAACTGGAACGACCAATCAAATGAAATGGTCATCAAAAGACCTGCAACCAAACAAACAATGGGACAAGGACTAATTGCACAATCATTAAGATAATCTTCATGCATTGTAAAGCAATTTAGTTTAATTGCAGACAAAATAAGTACTTTGCTTAAACATGTCTGAAGTCTGGGAATCTGGGACCATAGAGGGGACGGTAAAACTGATGCGTTTTCAAAGTGGGAATACTAATATTGTAGTATATGTTCTTATAATGCAGGATTAAAAATTGTGACACAGCTTGCCTAACTGTGATGTTTTTGGTCCTACAACAACATATTATGGGCATCAATAACAGTATTTTGAACATCAAAAAAAAAACATCATTTTTGGATTAAACATTCTGCAATTTGAATCATATCCTTGGAAGGATTAATTTGTAGTTCCTGATGTATAAATATATGCAAGAAAAATCAATATAGGACAAACTAAAGTAAATTACAAACTGCTGTGTTACAGTAATCCCAGTTCCCATGTGACAGCATGTGGATTCATTACAGTAAACAAAGCTTTAATCCCTTTTGAATTGGGTGCATTTGTACTCTTTCCACAACCAATGGTTACAATTAACCCTCATACAGAGGGTTAAATTTAGACCCACTAAAAGTGTCATACGGAAACTTAAAAAATATTGTATGATATTGAATCAACCAAGTTAAAACAGAGTCATAACTAGTGGAGTTTTAAAGGAGCCAGACTGTCTGTTTTGCTTCTTATATAATTATTAAGCACCCGTAGAGGCTACCTACCTACCTAATAAGGCCTTATTTTAACTTAGACATGTAACTAGATCACATATTGGATGTGGAGGATGCTCACAGACAAGATCACATACACATCACCTCACTGGCTCCACTATATATATATATATATATATACACAAACAAGTATAATCCATACTACATATTTGTGTGTGTGTATACACACACACACATATATACACACACACATATATACATACACACATATATACATACACACACATATATATAAATACACACACACACACATATATATACATACACACACACATATCTATATATATATATATACAAACACACACACATATATACATACACACGCATATACATACACACACATATATACACACATTTGGTAGGTTTTATTTTGTTATTTGATGCATTCATACATACACAGTCTGATATGGAGGAGTTGGAAACCCCATTTAATTGTGATGCACCTCCAGTATAAAAATGACAAAGAAAACCTCTGCCACTCAAAGGGTTAGAATTATCCTTTTTTTTTTTTTTAATGGACACGTAAACACTACTTACTTTGTCTAGAGAGCCCCCCTGCTTTCCAGTCAGTTTCCTCCACTGCCCCATAGCTCTTCGTTGGTTTGTCCGTCTCCATAGCGGCAGCAGAGATGGATTTCTTTAGCTGCATGGAGCCTTGCATGGATGCTCGGGTTTTTGGCTCCTTCAGGGCTCACGGGCGCCGATGCCTTCCTTGTCGGGATCGTGGATTAAGTGAGAGGTGATGGGTGGGTGTAGGGGGAGGACGGTGCCTGCTCCCACTCACTCCATCCTCATGTCTTCCTCTTGGTACCACGGTTCAGCTGTAGGGGAGGGAAGGCCTCTGACGTCACTGCATCCTTTCAGGGCGCTAGGGAAACATCAAGGATACGGAGAGCATGCGCAGTACAGCAACTGGCTTCCAAATCTGGGTACCGCAGAAAACTGGAGATTGGAGTAACATGTTTATTTATTTACGGGTATCAGTGTAGATTGATACCTACATAATATCTGGGCTCCAGCGAGGAGTTACTATTTTAACACTAGATTACGTAATAAAAAAATGTTTTATATATTATTATAAAAAAAAACTGTGTTATTGTTTTGAAATATATATATATTTAGCCATGGCCAATTTCAAAAATGAAAAGCTTTCTTATCATTATTGCCCTGCTACCATGAGACCAAGCCAGAATACAAAAAAATACGTAAGGAAAGGGTGATGAGGGGAAAATGTACAATTGGGATTTCATTCTGGGTAATCATTTGTTAAATTGGAAAAAGAGACTTTCACTAGGCACAACTGCTTCCAGAAGCTCAGAGGAAGATTTAAAATAACAGTATCAAAAATATAGAAGTGGGAGACATGCACAGGGTTATTCAGAGAGCGGTGAAAAGCAGGAGAATGACTGGAGAATGGAAAATTCTAGGTCAAAATAGCCAAACCAGAAAAATTCTCCCATTCATCTCACTTTTCAAATCGGCTATTTTGACCTAGAATTTTCCATTCTCCAGTCATTCTCCTGCTTTTCACCGCTCTCTGAATAACCCTGTGCATGTCTCCCTGATAGGATATAAATTGCACCCTTCAATGAGCAACATACAGGGTTATTCAGAGATACTGTAGGTGAAAACCATGAGAATGACTGGAGAAGTGAAAATTCTAGATCAAAATAGCCAAACCAGAAAAATTCACCCATTTATCTCACTTTCCAAATCGGCTATTTGGTCTAGATTGTGCTCTTCTGCCATTCTCCTGGTTTTCACCTCTCTCTGAATAACCTCCATAGTCTTGGTTGCTGGGCTGCAATTATAGGAGACATACAGGGTTATTCAAAGAGATCTGAATTGTGGTCGAAAGGTAACCGAACAGTGATATTCAGTATACGGGTACCTTTCCTGGCCATTCGGCTATTCAGAGAGCAGGCAGTTGGCCAAATCTTGGCAAATTGCCTGCACATACGGTGCCTGTTTGTTGCTTGTTCGAGGGCAGTGAATTCCCCATAGAGAAGCAATGCTTCGTCTATTCAGAGAACAAAAATCAGCAGTGAAAAGTTGCCGAATTGGCCTGCCATTCGGTGGTTTCATACAGCAAATTTATTCAGGCGAATTCCATAGGCTTCAATGTTAAAAATATTCCTGTTTTAATGCAATATCTAATAAACCATTGATTATAATATTCTGCAGTATAAAGTCTCTTTATTTATAGATTTGTTAGGATCGTTTAGGCATTTTTAGGGATTTTTTCCCAAAATTCTTTTTTCTGTTTTTTTTTTAATTCGTCTTTTCTTTTTTCTGTAACAGCCCTTTTTATTATCATTCCCTGGACCTCATATGTAAATTTCAGACATTTTCGCTCAGTAGTTTCTTTGCAAACAGCGATTCACTTTTCAAACATTCAAGCAAACTGTTTTTTCACTCCATTCGTCTGCGGTGTCGGCTTTTTCCGGTGGCTGCTCTGCACTGTGATCGGCGGCTTCTCGGGTCTCTCCGGCGTGTTCGGCGGGGTAATCCAGCTGTTTTGCGGGTTTTAGTGAGTGTTCGGCGGCTTTTGCCGTGAGTGTTCGGTGGGTTGGTGGTGAGTGTTCGTCAGGTTTGCGGCGGGTTTTACTTGCACTTTGGGGACCCTGTGGTGCTTGCTGAATACACTGCAGGGTCGCCGAAATGGGATCGCCAAATCGCGCTGAATTGAAGCGAAGGAATAGTCACCGAACGTACGGTGACTTTTCGATTCTCTTTGAATAACCCTGTTACAGGGTAACCAAGCTGCTAGTGTTAACGAGTAGGGCTATTATACTAAACTGTTCACTCATTATCCATGATGGTTCTTCCTTATACTCCACTGAGCCACAAAGTTGCTTGCAAACTGTTATGACAAGTTACTGTAAATTAACCCTATGTATACTTTTTGTATAGGTCGAGTTAGTTTGCGCCGAGCCGGAGAATAACAAGCAATGGTCAGTTGTTATGCTTGTATTAAAAAATGAATAAACAGTTAAAAGACAAAATCAGGTCTATTCAAAGAAAGGTGAAATTCAGGAGAATGACTGGAGAAGTAAAAATTCTCTAGGTCAAAATAGCCAAACCAGAAAAATTCTCCCATTTATATCACTGTCCAAATTGGCTTTTTGGTCTAGATTGTTCTCTTCTTCTGCCAATTCAACCTGATTTTCAGCTTTCTTTGAATAGACCTGAATATCTCTCCACCATAGTGAAAAGAAAAGCGAACAGCACTGTCTCTGGCTACTACAGAAGGTCATTGGAAACAAACAGTGCAACGTGCTTTACATGAAAAGGGATGCCCTTCGGTATATTTCATATGCCAAGTAGGGATGGGCCGAACACCCCCGTGTTCGGTTTGCATTCAAACTTGAACATTTGAATAAGTTCGAATTCGAATGCGAACACGATTCGAACACAATGCAAGTCAATGGGGCTCGAACGTTCGAAAATTAAGGTGCCCTGCAAGAGGGCATTTATGCAAGATATTGGCCATAAAAGGTGTATGGGGGTCTGGGTAGTGCCCTGGGGGACAGGAAACAATGAAAAAAAAGTTTAAAAAAACAAACATTTTTTAACCATTTCACTGCTGAGTGCTGAGCCATTTCACCGCTGTGCGCTGAGCTCATTTTTACCACTTTTGCTCATGGTTAAACGCGATTTGAAGCCATGGGAAATGTTTGAGCAACAACGAGTGGGAAAAATTATGATCTTAACGCTCACTTGCGCGAGCATTAACGTTTGCTGCGGTGTTCACCGCATATTTGTAACGATTCCCCAGGACAGACCTGGTAGGATCACTGGTAACAGACCTCTAACCCTCTGATCCTTAGGTTGGTCGGGACCACTAAACCTAACCACTAGCAGCCACACAGGCCAGGGAGACAGCACCAGCAATATACACCACAGACTGAGATCAATATAAGTTTGTACTGCGCTCTAGTGTATGGCAGGATGGAAGTGCACCAGCAGTAACAAGCAGCAGAATATACCAGACAGGGGCACAGAACGAGAGTGGTTGTTATAACAAAACCAGGTCAGCAACGTTTAGGCACTTGTACTGCGCTACTATATGTGGCAGGATCTGTAGCACACACCAACAGTAACAAGCAGCAGATATACCAGACAGGGGCACAGAGCGAGAGTAGTCATTCTAACAAAACCAGGTCAACAACGTTTAGGCACTAGACCTGCGCTACTGTATATGGCGAGAATCGGCGCACACCAGTAACAACAGGAGGCAAATAGAACAGGCAGGGAGTACACAGAGAGAATAGTCAAATGGCAGGCAAAGTTGGCAACAGATCGGGTCCTCAAAACAAGCAGGGTCAGTAACAAGTATACAAACTCATTCGGTAAACTAGCGATCCGGGAATGAAACTCCACGACAAGGCAAGGTGTACAGCGTGCGCTCCTGATTTAAAGGTCCCGGCGGCTCTGCGTCATCACGCCGTGCCCTGCCCCCTGATCACTCAAAGCTGCGCCGGGTGCCGCCGGTGCTCCTAGCAATCGGCCAGCTGGCGGTACCATGCGGACCGGTTCGACGATGCTCTGCCTGTAGTACGAGAATCTCCGTTTCGCAATACCGGCTGATGGGACCTTGCTCGTTCGTTTTTTTTATTTATTTGCCCCCTTTTCGCGCTGACATTCCCCAGCTGGGGATAGATTTTTTGGTTTTCTTTGAGTATCTTTTTCCCCTCTCCCATCCCCCTTTGCAGTCTCCTAGCTGTGTTTACAAGACCATTACGTTTTAACGTATCCCTTTCCCCCCTTGTTTTTATGCTGCTCAGAGATGCTTCGGACATTATTTTATTACTTTTTCTCTGCTGACATTCCCCGGATGGGGATAAATTTGAGACTTTTGGTTTTCTTTTCTTTTTCTTTTTTATCCTTCTGAAGCATTTTTGATGGCTTTCGTTAATACCCCCCCCCCCAGTTTTCTGAAATTCTGCAGATTTTTCATATGACCCCCCATATGTTATTTTCTTACGAAGTGCTTATGTTTATAGCGTCACATGTGGCCCTGCGAGGCCCTCACTCTTTCTGTTTATATCATGACCTCTTTACAAAATAAAAATTTTAATAAAAAATAAAAAAAGAAGCCAAAAGGTTGTGCCAGGCAGAGTCCATGCCCAGTTGTGTAGACAAACAAAGGAGTTAAGTACCAGAGTATCACAATAGGTAGAGAAGTGCAACAGCCAGGGAAGGGGTGCCGGACAAAATACCTACAACCAGGTTCGTTAATGCCAACATCCCGACTGCCAACTTCCAGACAGAACAAGTGCCGGACATACCAAGTTCCCTACACAGACAACTCTCTGACGGACAACTTCCAGACATCCAACATACCAGCAGCTAACCATAATCCTAACACCCTAACCCATAGGGAGTTAGCGTTAGGGGTTATTGTTAGGGTTAGGGAGTTGGGACTAGTGGGTTAGGTTTAGGGAGTTAAGGTTAGGGGGTTAGGGTTAGACTTAGGGGGTTAGGGTTAGACTTAGGGTGTTAGGGTTATTGTTAGGGTTAGGGGTTAGGGAGTAAATTTAGGGTTAGAGGGTTAGGGTTAGCCGCTGGGATTTTGAATGTCTGGTTGTAGGGATTTTGACCCAAAGCCCCAGGGGAAGAACTCCAGCCGCCAGTCATTTCCTCCATGGGTAAAGGGAGCCTTGGTCACCTTGTCATAGAGTTGACAGATTGGCCTTGTTTTCCTGGCCACATATAACTATTTCATTCAGGGGGTGAGTGCCTAGAAAAGTGCTGCCCTGTAACTTGTGTAATTCATACGATGCAGGTAGGAGATCAAGGCAGATCACCAGGGATTCCTTTTTGATTTTTTTACCTGCAGCATATGGATTGTACATGCTGCAGGGTGGCATTTTTCATGCACTTCCCATCAACATAAATAAACTATATGTTTCCAGGAAAACATGGCTGACCTGGCAACCCTACCTTGTCACCACCTCTCACCCAGGTCCCACCAGGAGACATGTCCCATTGGGAGGACCCACACTCCTCAGATACCCACTGCTCTACTGCTTCAGAAGCCATGCACCCCACACTGGACCTCAGCAGCCATTATTTCTCATTACCCCAGGGTGACATGATCTCCCACCAAGCTTCACAGAGTAGTACATCTGGGCTCAATATCCTATACAGACCAGAACGCTGAGGGACAACGCAGCCACTAAGGCTAGGGTCAGAGTGGGGCAGTCGGAACGCGCGTGCAGGCGCACTAAATCACGGCGGCAGTAGCAGCACATAACGGCCAATGACGGCCAATATACGCAGTACGTGCGTACAAAAGTGCGCCGACACCACGCAACCGGCAAATGAACGCATTTTTCTCAGAACGTGAAACCGCTGCTACAGACGTACAGAGTGCGCTGCGGCCGCATGGCAGCGTGTGTGCGTGATTAGGAGACGTCAGACGCTGCTAGTGTGCGGCCAACATAACGTTCAAAGAGCCGGATTTCCCTAGAATTGCGTTGGTGAGTACCTGCGACTGTGCGACTGTGGTCGTCTGACCACTTAAGCGTATTCCGTGAAAAAATGCGTGCGCACGCATCGACGTACATTTTGACGGTGGCCGCAGAAAATGCGCTCATCTGTCCCTAGCCTAAAATTGCCTGATCAGCCATATTTTCCTAGACACATGTTAGTAATTCATACATAGAGAAAGCTTGATAAGGATCAGCCCTCTAACATGTATAATTCACGTGCTGGCAAATCAAGGCATGCTACCTAGGATTCCTCTTTGACTTCTTACCTGCAGCATATGACTTGTACATACTACAGGGTTGCATTATTCATGTGCTGTTCATCAGCATGATTAAAGTATGTGTCCAGGAAACATGGCCAATCTGGCAATCCTAGCAATAACCCATGCATCAATGCCAAAGGCAAGTGGCAACGTGTCAGATCTAAGGCTAGGGTCAGACTAACGCATTTTTCGCGTTGTCCGTGAAAAAGTGCGTTTGAACGAATGGACACATTTTTTCCCGGAATACGCAATAGCGGTCATACCATGCGCTTTTTCGTCCGTGATTTTGTACGGATCATCAATAAAACCCTTTTTGTGTCTGGACGTTGTGTTGGCCGGACATTAGCAGCGTCTGACGTCTCCTAATCACACACACACGCCGCTAGTGGACGCAGCGCACTCTGTACGTCAGTACTAGCGGTTTCACGTTCTCGAAAAAATGCGTTCGTTTGACACTTGCGTTGCGCAGCCGCACTTTTGTCCGGCCGTTCTTCGTATGCTGCCTGGCATTGGACATCATTTGCTGCTAGCACGGCGTGATTTAGGCTAGGGTCAGACTGAGGCAGTGCGAACGCGCGTGCAGGCGCACTTAATCACGGCCGCACTAGCAGCAAATGACAGGCAATGACGGCCAATATACGAAGTACGGTCGCACAAAAGTCCGGCTGCGCAACGCAAGTGGAAAATGAACGCATTTTTTCGAGAACGTTAAACTGCTAGTACTGACGTACAGAGTGCGCTGCGTCCGCTAGCGGCGTGTGTGCGTGAATTGGAGATGTCAGACGCTGCTAATGTCCGGCCAACATAACGTCCAGACGCAAAAAGTGTTTTATTGATGATCCGTACAAAATCACGGATGCAAATGCGCATCGTATGACCGCTATCGCGTATTCCGTGAAAAAATGCGTCCATTCGTTCGAACGCACTTTTTCACAGACAACGCGAAAATGCGTTCGTCTGACCCTAGCCTTAGTGCTGCTAAACGCACGTTAATACTGCGTTAGTCTGACCCTAGCCTAAGACGCCACCATGATGCCCAGCATGCTGAGGTGAAACGACAGGGCTAGGATTTGCGTTACCAGATATTTGATGTAATGTAAGACAACTAAATTGACATAATAATAAAATGTAATGATAAAACACACTTTGCTAGCAATGTAAAGGTGCATCTCAATAAATTAAAATATCAAGGAAAAGTTCATTTATTTCATAAATTGAACTCAAATTGTGAAACTTTTGTATTAAATTAAAATTCAATGCACAGAGACTGAAGTAGTTTAAGTCTTTGGTTCCTTTAAATGTGAGGATTTGGCTCACATTCAACAAAAACCCACCAATTCACTATCTCAACAAATTAGAATATGTTGACATGACAATAAGCTAATCATCTCAAAACCCCTGCAAAGGTTTCCTGAGCCTTCAAAATGGTCTCTCAGTTTGGTTCACTAGGCTACACAATCATGGGGAAGACTGCGGATCTGACAGTTGTCCAGAAGACCATCATTGACACCCTTCACAAGGAGGGTAAGCCACAAACATTCATTGTCAAAGAAGCTGGCTGTTCATAGAGTGCTGTATACAAGCATGTTAACAGAAAGTTGTGTGGAAGAGAAAGATGCACAACCAACCGAGAGAACCGCAGCCTTGAGAAACTTGTCAAGCAAAATCCAATCAAGAATTTGGGTGAACTTCACAAGGAATGGACTGAGCCTGGGGTCAAGGCATCAAGAGCCACCACACACAGACGTGTCAAAGAATTTGGCTACAGTTGGCGTATTCCTCTTGTTAGGGCACTCCTGAACCACGGACAACGTCAGATGCGTCTTACCTGGGCTAACGAGAAGAAGAACTGGAGTTTTGTATTTCATTTGGAAACCAAGGTCCTAGAGTCTGGAGAAAGGGTGGAGAAACTCATAGCCCAAGTTGCTTGAAGTCCAGTGTTAGGTTTCCACAGTCTGTGATGATTTGGGGTGCAATGTCATGTGCTGGTGTTGGTCCATTGTGTTTTTTGAAAACCAAAGCCACTTCACCGGTTTACCAAGAAATTTTAGAGCACTTCATGCTTCCTTCTGCTGACCAGCTTTTTAAAGATGCTGATTTCCTTTTCCAGCAGGATTTGGCACCTGCCAAAAGCACCAAAAGTTGGTTAAATGACCATGGTGTTGGTGTGCTTGACTGGCCAGCAAACTCACCAGACCTGAACCCCATAGAGAATCTACGGGGTATTGTCAAGGGGAAAATAAGAAACAAGAGACCAAAAAATGCAGATGATCTGAAGGCCACTGTCAAAGAAACCTGGGCTTCCATAGCACCTCTGCAGTGCAACAGACTGATCACCTCCATGCCACGCCGAATTGAGGCAGTAATTAAAGCAAAATGAGCCCCTACCAAGTATTAAGTACATTTACAGTAAATTAACATACTTTCCAGAAGGCCAACAATTCACTAAAAATGTTTTTGTTATTGGTCTTATGAAGTATTTTAATTTGTTGAGATCGTGAATAGGTGGGTTTTTGTTAAATGTGAGCCAAATCATCACAATTAAAAGAACCAAAGACTTAAACTACTTCAGTCTGTGTGCATTGAATTTATTTAATACACAAGTTTCACAATTTGAGTTGAATTAATGAAATAAATGAACTTTTTCAGGATATTCTGAATTTATTGACCTGTATGCTCTGAAACCATATAAGCAAAATAAAGATACTATAAATTATAATCCGTATGTTCAAGCATATCAGATATTATTATGGAGTAGCATTAGTAGTGATATATTTTGAAGAAACAAGGTGCAAAGTACTACCCTAATTAACAATCAAAAAATCTAAGAAAGCATTCATATGCAGAAGTGAAAAGGAAAGAGGTGGCAACATTTTTTAAAGGAGGAGATGAGTGAATAGAATGTCAGGTAAGAGATGGAAAAAGAAAGGTTGCACATGTTTGCAGGAAGATTGGCAAGCCATGAATGGTACCTTCTCTATCTCCATAATGTGCATTAAATCTGGCGACTGTTTCAGGCTCCATAAGCGAATAGTATTGCATACAGGGTTATTCAAAGAGATCCGAAAGGGAACCGAACGCTGTAAATCTGCGTTCGGTTACCTTTCTTGGCCATTCGGCTATCCAGAGAGCAGGCAATTCGCCAAATCTTGGCGAATTGCCTGCACATACGGTGCCTGTTCTAGGGCAGTGAAATCCCCATAGAGAAGCAATGCTTCGGCTATTCAGAGAACAAAAAACAGCACTGAAAGGTTCCCTAAATGCCCTGCCATTCTGTGGTTTATTCAGGCGAATCCCATAGGCTTCAATGTTAAAAATATTCCTGTTTTAATTCAATATCTAATAAACCGTTGATTATAATATTCTGCAGTAACGAGCCTCTTTATTTATAGATTTTATAGGATATTTTAAGCATTTTTGGGGATTTTTTAAAAAAAAAATCAGATTTGTTTTTATTTTTTTAATTTTACTTATTTTTTCTGTAACAGCCCTTTTTATTATCATTCCTTGGACCTCATATGTAAATTTCAGACATTTTCGCTCAGTAGTTTGTTTGCAAACAGTGTTTTTCTGACATTTTCGGCAGGTTAATCCAGCTGTTTTTGCGTGTTTTGGTGTGCGTTCGCCCTCGGTTTGCGGTGAGTTTTCGGCGGCTTTTCCCTGCAATTCGGGGACCCTGTGGTGCTTGAATACACTGCAGGGTTGCCGAAATGGGATCGCCGAATTGAAGAGAACGAAAAGTCACCGAATGTGAATAACCCTGATAGTTACCTTTTTTCATTGTGCTACATTTTGTCTTTACCAGTGAACTGGATGTATGGGATATTTTGGGGAGAGGACTATTGTCAACTGCATCCTCCTTCTCTCTAAATCAGGGCTTTCAAACTCCGGTCCCCCAGATGTTTCTGAGCTTCAACTCCCATGAGTCCCTGGCCATCTATTGCATTGAAATAATTCAGGGAATTGTAGGTATCAACATGTGTGGGGCCATGAGTTTGACAGCCCTGTCTAAATCTTTCAAGAGGCTTGTGAAATTATACATATTTTTATCCCTTTCCAAGCGGAGGACACGCTCAGCGCGTCCTGCCACATGTACACTTCGCTGCTGAGGACGCGCCGACATATTGGCTTACGGGATATCACCCTGACGACTGGCGTCATCGCGCATAACGCGATGATGTCAGTTCTGGAATTAACCCCTAGCTGCCACAGATCAGGAGATAGGGGGTTAATTGAAACCCCATCTCCTGATCCGTGGCAGCTAGGGGTTAAGGTTTGGTATCCTTGGAACGGCCAGAGCCATGTAAAATATAAAAATAAAAAAAATAAAAATTTAATTTTAAAATTAAAAAAAAGGAAAGTGTTTTTTTTGTTTTATTAATGCAGCAATATTGTTCTCATTTCAATTATAATGTGAACAATGATGCTGCACTAACGATTTTTGCTATGGGGGCGTTTGCTAAAATACATGTAATTTTCCCACAAAATTTAAATTCTTTTAACAATCGCACCCCAGAGAAAATATAACTGCAAAGGCTCGCATGATAAAATGTGAAAAAAAAACACTTTACACAATGTAGATGATTGAAAATTCAATTTTTATTGCATTTTTTGTTATAATATTCAGGCAGGACATGACATATACATATAATAATGGTATATTATGAATCTGCCGGAAAGAACGATATATAATATGTCTGGGTTGTATAAAATAATGTGACTTCAAATCGCATTTAAACTAAACATGATGAGCGAAACAGCACAGAGGTATGAAATGGCTCAGCAGCGAAAAGGTTAAACCCTGCAGTCTCTGCTTGATCTCTGTTGCTTTCTCTCATAATCTATTCCTGTGTAACTTGAACCTCCTCAACACTGGACAAAGTAGCAGAAATATCAATCCCTGCTATATTTTAAAGCTTGTAGGCAGTAAACCTGTGAAGAGTCTGCATTGTTTTGAACATGGGACAACAAGCCAGAGGAATAAGCATTTTTTATAAATTGTCCAGAACTTTGAACACAAGGCAAAGCTGCATGATGTCTATAGAACAATGCAGGTATGCAGACCTGTCAGACACAGTTTCCAGTGTGTTGGTTTTCCTTTAGTCCTTCCAATCACTAAACTGCTCCTGGCCGTCACCTTGTTATCGGGAAAGCGCTTACATTTTAAGCATTTTAAGCTCATACATAGTGCTGATGAGATTGGCTGCTCAGCTTGCACATGAGCACCAAGTTGTCATGCAGAGGCGGCTCTAGACTTGCTGAGGCCTTAGGCGAAGGCAAGATATGAGGCCCCTATTAAACACAGGACCATAGCCGAGGCCATATACAAAGGTAATGACATAACCTAGCAGGGCCATTTATATCAATAATAACTGTGATTTTAAACAAAAGCAAAGAATCTTATTTACAGGGAGCAATTTCTAACATTGATTATAGTGTACAGACTCATTTCTTATTGCAATGCAGCTCTGTCATACACAGAGGACATCCTGAACATATGGAGGATCATTATACATAAAGAGGATCATTATACAAAGATGGGCAAAGTAGTTTGGGCCCAAAATAGGGATTACACACACACTAACAGTAAATTATATTTTACAAGAGATTGCATTTCATACACAACTATACAGTTCTAAAAAAACACTTATAGAGACCATGGGCCCTAACACTAGTGCTCACATAAATGATCGTTAGCGCTAGGTTAAAAGAGGTGATAGCGCATCGGGATGTGATACGAGCGTAACGCTAACGGGTTAAAAAATCCATTAGCGCATTGGTATTAGCGCTTTTTAGTGTCAGCTTACTGTATTTTGCGCTCCCTATACTTAACATGGAGAGCACAAAGTGTAAAGAGAGAGTAATTTGTGTTAGGATCACTTAACTAGATCACAAAGCTAATTACTCCCCCCTGCAGCTAACTGACAAGTTGGCACCAGGTCAAACTGGTGCTAAGTGATTGTGCTTCTGCGGAATCGGCTATCATCAGCTGAAACCCCCCCCACAAAAAAATCAGATACTCACCTCTCATCCCACGGCGAGAACGGCGGCCCAATCCGGCACTTCTGGCCACCAGGACCAGAATGAGACTTGGGACAAATAGTCCCCAGTCTCCCTTCACGATCTCTCCGTGGCAATGCACGATCTCGCTAAACGAGATCACATGGCCTGGATCAACTCACCTTGGAGCTCCCCAGCAGGCTCTAGGCCTTTAAGGCGTGGCTGTCTGTAAAGGCCTAGAGCCTGCTGGGGAGCTCCAGGGTGAGTTGTTCCTGTAAATGCAGATTCGGTCAAGTTAGATAGGACCTGTCAACGATGGGTACATTGGCGTTTGTGACCAGCTTAAGCAAACTATGATCATACTTTGTGAACTGAATCCCCATCATTTATTCCCTCAGTCAGGTTTTAGCAACATTTTTAAAACTGTGCTTTTTTTGCCACAGAAAATGATGGAAGAAGGTGGTCATTGATATGGAGTGCTCTTGTTATATATATATAGAACTGAGCACCGTGTCAGTTAACATGGACTACAATACAATTTAAGCTGAGAGTGAGGATTGAAAGTGTGATATATATTTATATATATTCCACCACACTTACAGGAAACATACAAAACTATTTCAGGACAACAAAGGGGATGGTTAAAACCATTTGTGCTGCTCAGATCAATGGCCTTGCAGGGATTAAAGACCACAGGGGATGAAAATTGTCCTTTCCAGCAGGGCTGTAATATGGCAGGAATGTCTGCTCCTGGACACAGGAGACCCCTCACACATTACAGTTTACACTGGAGGGAGGCTGGGGGGATCTCTGTAGGGGGAGTGCTGCGATATGAGAGTTTACATTGCAAAGAGCAGATAGTTTCTCAACTGGCAGCCTGGTGGAATGGAATCTCTGCTCCTCACTCAGCAGCATGTGGGACAAGAGGACAGGATGCCATGTTCCTGCTGCTCTGTAACAGCCTGCAGCTTCCGGAGCTCATCAGAAGCTGAGAGCAGCCACTCACTGGGGGCTGTGTATGCACTGCTAATCTGACAGTGCAGGAGCAGGGCCCCAGGAACACGCTGCCTGGAGGGACTGGGAGGAGTAGCTCTGGCAGCATCAGCTTCTTTCACTGCCTGGAGCTGCTGACATGAGCTTGACCAGTGAGTCTGAGGTCACTGTGGGGGAAAGCAACCTTGCGAGGCCCCAGGGAGGGTGAGGCCTTAGGCGGCCGCCTTAACTGCCTAATTGGGGAGCCGCCTCTGTTGTCATGCATCCTTTAGAGGCATTGAAATCAATGATAATGAAAAGCATATTACAACCCATCTGATCTCAGACCTTCCAAAGTTGGTAGGTCTGGATATGTGTTATGAGGGTTAAATGTTATATGCACATTGTTAACACAGAATAGCATGCTGCAATGCACTCAAACAGCAGAATAAATTGTGCCTGGAGTGTATATTAACCAAACTTTGAAGAAATACCCAAAATGATTTTGGATGACAGGTTTTATGGTTTAGAATTGTGCAATAAATGTTTCATGAATATATGTCGCCCTCTACATCCCAAATATGGTATATATTATACTGATGTAATTTTATGTCTAAAGAAAGGTGGTGACAAAAGCCATTAAATTTGTAAACAGTTTAGCTTTTC
The DNA here is from genome assembly GCA_009667805.1 of Leptobrachium leishanense. Lineage (NCBI taxonomy): Eukaryota > Metazoa > Chordata > Amphibia > Anura > Megophryidae > Leptobrachium > Leptobrachium leishanense. The sequence continues at coordinate 107,729,214 of CM019069.1, read as the reverse complement.
TTCTGGTGGGTATTTTACTAGAGGATTCTGTTTTGTGCTGATCACTTTTTCCTCTGAGGAAATGATATCAAGTCCATGGACTGAACCAGATAGAGTATGATGCTTGTTAGGTGCGCTCACTTATAAAGTCGCATTAAACTGGATCTGAATATTAAGCATGTGCACAGATATTTTTTAAGGTCGGACAAACCGATAAGTCAGAAAAATTAATTAATTTCTTTTCTGCCAAAATTAGTTTATTTCAGTTTTGGGTGAATTGATTCATCAGAAATCCAAAAGAAAAAAGAAAACATGCACATGCTGTATTTAAACATGTGCACACTTTGGTAGAATGCCCTCTTTTTTACTAGATTGAGTGCTTGATGTGATTAATCATCTATTTTATCATCCTGTCATGCACAGTGTCTTCTTCTCATTACAGGAACAGTTTGAAGTGCTGTGAGACAGTTGTGACTGATCCCACAAAAACAATGTGTTTCACAGTTTGCATATGCTTAAAATACTACTGTGGCAATTTCACTGAAATCCATGCAATTTATATTATTATTTATTAAGCACCAACACATTTCGCAGCACTCTGCAAAAAAACACAATGGGTACAGAAAAGACATGTCAAGACAAGATACTGTATGTATTTAATAAGCAGAGTAAATGAATATATAAAAAATATATAAAATCAATAAAACAATAAAAGAAAGGGCCAGACACGTTTCACGCAAGGCTGCGTGTAATGCTGGCGACACCAGACAGTGGTGTAGCAAGGCTCTGGATCAGGAAAAAGCCTCTATAAGCAGAGCTAACGCTCTTGGCAAGTGCAACAATAACAGGAGCGCACTGCACAGGATAGACAAGAGAATTCTGCACAACACTGGTATACTATCAGGCCAGAAACCCTGCACGGCAGAAAGCAGCCCTACTCTGAAAGACCGGTCTTTAGAGTAGCCGGATCTGCTCTAAAGTAAAATAATACAGCGGCACCGTGCAGAATCTAAGGACACACGGATATATACAGGAATGTGCATAAGTAATATAACAACGGTACAGACAAGGAGTGTCCACAAGAATTGTCAAGATAATCCAGGAGTCATTAACCAGAACGTGTACCGTATACAGAAACAGGGGATCCAGAACCAGAAGATAAGTCAGCCAAGCAAAAGGGTCAGAACCAGGTAATCAGCATACACAGAACATAAACCAGCAACATGATAATAACTGGGAAAAACAACAGGCAGACAGGGGAAACCAAAAGGAATAAACTAAACAAGAAAAATACAGACTAGGACTAGAATAACAGCAGGGGGTTCAGAACACAGCAGACTAGATGCAGGTAAAACAATGAAAGAGCAAGGGATATGGGCCCATTGCTTTAAATAGGGAGGGAATCAGGACAATGATCAGCAGGTGAACAGACAGACACGAAGCAATTAACCCCTGGGCGCACCATAGAAACACATGGGAAAAAAACAGGTATACATGAATACAGAGGGCAGGGGGACAGGGCTGGAGCGATGAAACGTGACAGTACCCCCGTCTCAATGGGTGACCCCTGGGCACCCTCGAAGACAATTAACAAGACCGGGAAACCATGACACAAGACACGAAGAGCCATCAACAAAAGCCATTAGGATCCCACTCCTCCTCCGAGTCAGACTCTTCTTCGAAACACCTCCAGACTGTGGAATTGCTCTTGTTCTTAGCCAGGATGGCTTCACGAATCATCATCCCAGAAGGTGTCCTTACGTACCCCTCAGGAACAGGACTGGATCTTGGGATTTTGCTACCAGTCAGTTTGGACGTATGGTAAATATCACCATAGACCTTGGCCTCCTCAAACCCAGAGCTGGGATTAGTCTCCTTCTTACGTCTCCTCCTTGAGTGAGACTTGGAGGAGCTAACTACCCCACAAGACACGGTTAAGGCGGAGGCACTACCAGGCGTGGTTACGTATGCCTTACCACTGGGTTGGGCATTATTGAACCCACTGTGGGAAATGGGTATAGTGGTCTTGGAACTCGAGCCTTGCAGCTCAACACAGAGGGTTCCTTGACAGGATCGGTTATAACTGGCCTGTTGTTACCAGAACCAGATAACACTGGCATCTTGCCAGAAACAGACAACACTGGCATCCGGCCAGTAGGTCATATGACTGGCTTACTGCCAGGAACGGACATCATTGACACCTTGCCAGGTTCGGGCATCGCTGGCACCGCTGACACACAGCTTGACCTGGACACCATGCCAGGATTGGGCATCGCTGGCACTGCTGACACACAGCTTGACTCGGGCACTGTGCCAGCATCGGGCATGGGTTGGCCTATTGCCAGCATCAGGCATGGGTGGCACATTGCCCGGACCAGACAGTACAGCTTCACTGTGGGACAAAGGCACAGTGGACCTATTGCTAGACTCTGTGAAAGTGGCCTCGCCGCTAGACTCAGTGATTGCGGCCTCACCGCTATACTTCAGGATTGCGGACTCGCCACCAGACCCCAGGATTGCGGCCTCGCTGCCTGGCACTAGGAGTGCAGTGAGTGATTCAGATAGGTGGACAGCACAGAAGGTAATACAACCTGCAACTATATGATGCCCTGGACCACCATTAGGGTGTCTGGCCGTTTGGAGAGGCCACATACGGGAAGCCATCATGGGAGTGATCTCCATGGCTTCATCCTCCTCTGATCCCATGGCCAAATAAGAGTCATAATCCATGTACTCCTGAGGCTCATAGACAGAAGGTTTGACAGGTTACGGAATATCAGTTACCCCCTCCACAGGCCTGGTTACCCTACAATGGGTTCTCCTAGCCCCAGACGGTACAGGGGGTCTGACATCATCTGATATGTGGCAGGGCCTGGTGCCATCTGACCCATAACGGGGCCTGGCACCATCTGACCCATAAGCAGGAAACTTGGCTGGGTCTGGAGTGTCAGTTTCCCCCTCCACAGGCCTGGTAACCCTAGGTAGGGTTCTCCTAGACCTGGACAGTAAAGGGGTTCTGACAATATCTGATTCATATCGGGGCCTGGTGCCATCTGACCCATAACTGGGTCTGGCACCATCTGACCCATAACCGGGTCTGGCACCATCTGACCCATAACTGGGTCTGGCACCATCTAACCCATAACGTTGTCTGGCTTTAGTGATCTTACTGCGGGATGTGGGCACTTTGCCAGTCTCGGGGCGCGCTGGCACCTTGCCAGTCTCTGGACGCACTGGCACCTTGCCAGTCTCTGGACGTGCTGGCAACTTGCCAGTCTCTGGACGTGCTGGCAACTTGCCAGTCTCTGGATGCGCTGGCACCTTGCCAGTCTCTGGACGTGCTGGCTTAAGAGGGCAATTAGATATGTAATGTGACGAACTGGCACAATAGAAGCAGAGGTTGCCAGTTCGCCTTCTATTCATTTCATCCATAGACAATGGACCATGAATCTTGCTCCCCAAGGAAACATGAGTATAATCAGGAGCTGGACCTGGGTTCAGTAACCTTTTCAAGTCTGCAACCAAAACACCTAAAATGTGCAGCATGGTTTCCAGAATGGCACGTAACTCTGCGGGCTTAATTATTGGCTCTTTCATTATGTAAGCTGGCGACACCAGACAGAGGTGTAGCAAGGCTCTGGATCAGGAAAAAGCCCCTTTAAGCAGAGCTAACGCTCTTGGCACCAATAACAGGAGCGCACTGCACAGGATAGACAAGAGAATTCTGCACAACACTGGTATACTATCAGGCCAGAAACCCTGCACGGCAGAAAGCAGCCCTACTCTGAAAGACCGGTCTTTAGAGTAGCCAGATCTGCTCTAAAGTAAAATAATACAGCGGCGCCGTGCAGAATCTAAGGACACACAGATATATACAGGAATGTGCATAAGTAATATAACAACGGTACAGACAAGGAGTGTCCACAAGAATTGTCAAGATAATCCAGGAGTCATTAACCAGAACGTGTACCGTATACAGAAACAGGGGATCCAGAACCAGAAGATAAGTCAGCCAAGCAAAAGGGTCAGAACCAGGTAATCAGCATACACAGAACATAAACCAGCAACATGATAATAACTGGGAAAAACAACAGGCAGACAGGGGAAACCAAAAGGAATAAACTAAACAAGAAAAATACAGACTAGGACTAGAATAACAGCAGGGGGTTCAGAACACAGCAGACTAGATGCAGGTAAAACAATGAAAGAGCAAGGGATATGGCCCATTGCTTTAAATAGGGAGGGAATCAGGACAATGATCAGCAGGTGAACAGACAGACACGAAGCAATTAACCCCTGGGCGCACCATAGAAACACATGGGAAAAAAACAGGTATACATGAATACAGAGGGCAGGGGGACAGGGCTGGAGCGATGAAACGTGACAGTACCCCCGTCTCAATGGGTGACCCCTGGGCACCCTCGAAGACAATTAACAAGACCGGGAAACCATGACACAAGACACGAAGAGCCATCAACAAAAGCCATTAGGATCCCACTCCTCCTCCGAGTCAGACTCTTCTTCGAAACACCTCCAGACTGTGGAATTGCTCTTGTTCTTAGCCAGGATGGCTTCACGAATCATCATCCCAGAAGGTGTCCTTACGTACCCCTCAGGAACAGGACTGGATCTTGGGATTTTGCTACCAGTCAGTTTGGACGTATGGTAAATATCACCATAGACCTTGGCCTCCTCAAACCCAGAGCTGGGATTAGTCTCCTTCTTACGTCTCCTCCTTGAGTGAGACTTGGAGGAGCTAACTACCCCACAAGACACGGTTAAGGCGGAGGCACTACCAGGCGTGGTTACGTATGCCTTACCACTGGGTTGGGCATTATTGAACCCACTGTGGGAAATGGGTATAGTGGTCTTGGAACTCGAGCCTTGCAGCTCAACACAGAGGGTTCCTTGACAGGATCGGTTATAACTGGCCTGTTGTTACCAGAACCAGATAACACTGGCATCTTGCCAGAAACAGACAACACTGGCATCCGGCCAGTAGGTCATATGACTGGCTTACTGCCAGGAACGGACATCATTGACACCTTGCCAGGTTCGGGCATCGCTGGCACCGCTGACACACAGCTTGACCTGGACACCATGCCAGGATTGGGCATCGCTGGCACTGCTGACACACAGCTTGACTCGGGCACTGTGCCAGCATCGGGCATGGGTTGGCCTATTGCCAGCATCAGGCATGGGTGGCACATTGCCCGGACCAGACAGTACAGCTTCACTGTGGGACAAAGGCACAGTGGACCTATTGCTAGACTCTGTGAAAGTGGCCTCGCCGCTAGACTCAGTGATTGCGGCCTCACCGCTATACTTCAGGATTGCGGACTCGCCACCAGACCCCAGGATTGCGGCCTCGCTGCCTGGCACTAGGAGTGCAGTGAGTGATTCAGATAGGTGGACAGCACAGAAGGTAATACAACCTGCAACTATATGATGCCCTGGACCACCATTAGGGTGTCTGGCCGTTTGGAGAGGCCACATACGGGAAGCCATCATGGGAGTGATCTCCATGGCTTCATCCTCCTCTGATCCCATGGCCAAATAAGAGTCATAATCCATGTACTCCTGAGGCTCATAGACAGAAGGTTTGACAGGTTACGGAATATCAGTTACCCCCTCCACAGGCCTGGTTACCCTACAATGGGTTCTCCTAGCCCCAGACGGTACAGGGGGTCTGACATCATCTGATATGTGGCAGGGCCTGGTGCCATCTGACCCATAACGGGGCCTGGCACCATCTGACCCATAAGCAGGAAACTTGGCTGGGTCTGGAGTGTCAGTTTCCCCCTCCACAGGCCTGGTAACCCTAGGTAGGGTTCTCCTAGACCTGGACAGTAAAGGGGTTCTGACAATATCTGATTCATATCGGGGCCTGGTGCCATCTGACCCATAACTGGGTCTGGCACCATCTGACCCATAACCGGGTCTGGCACCATCTGACCCATAACTGGGTCTGGCACCATCTAACCCATAACGTTGTCTGGCTTTAGTGATCTTACTGCGGGATGTGGGCACTTTGCCAGTCTCGGGGCGCGCTGGCACCTTGCCAGTCTCTGGACGCACTGGCACCTTGCCAGTCTCTGGACGTGCTGGCAACTTGCCAGTCTCTGGACGTGCTGGCAACTTGCCAGTCTCTGGATGCGCTGGCACCTTGCCAGTCTCTGGACGTGCTGGCTTAAGAGGGCAATTAGATATGTAATGTGACAAACTGGCACAATAGAAGCAGAGGTTGCCAGTTCGCCTTCTATTCATTTCATCCATAGACAATGGACCATGAATCTTGCTCCCCAAGGAAACATGAGTATAATCAGGAGCTGGACCTGGGTTCAGTAACCTTTTCAAGTCTGCAACCAAAACACCTAAAATGTGCAGCATGGTTTCCAGAATGGCACGTAACTCTGCGGGCTTAATTATTGGCTCTTTCATTATGTAAGCTGGCGACACCAGACAGAGGTGTAGCAAGGCTCTGGATCAGGAAAAAGCCCCTTTAAGCAGAGCTAACGCTCTTGGCACCAATAACAGGAGCGCACTGCACAGGATAGACAAGAGAATTCTGCACAACACTGGTATACTATCAGGCCAGAAACCCTGCACGGCAGAAAGCAGCCCTACTCTGAAAGACCGGTCTTTAGAGTAGCCAGATCTGCTCTAAAGTAAAATAATACAGCGGCGCCGTGCAGAATCTAAGGACATACAGATATATACAGGAATGTGCATAAGTAATATAACAACGGTACAGACAAGGAGTGTCCACAAGAATTGTCAAGATAATCCAGGAGTCATTAACCAGAACGTGTACCGTATACAGAAACAGGGGATCCAGAACCAGAAGATAAGTCAGCCAAGCAAAAGGGTCAGAACCAGGTAATCAGCATACACAGAACATAAACCAGGAACATGATAATAACTGGGAAAAACAACAGGCAGACAGGGGAAACCAAAAGGAATAAACTAAACAAGAAAAATACAGACTAGGACTAGAATAACAGCAGGGGGCTCAGAACACAGCAGACTAGATGCAGGTAAAACAATGAAAGAGCAAGGGATATGGGCCCATTGCTTTAAATAGGGAGGGAATCAGGACAATGATCAGCAGGTGAACAGACAGACACGAAGCAATTAACCCCTGGGCGCACCATAGAAACACATGGGAAAAAAACAGGTATACATGAATACAGAGGGCAGGGGGACAGGGCTGGAGCGATGAAACGTGACAGTACCCCCGTCTCAATGGGTGACCCCTGGGCACCCTCGAAGACAATTAACAAGACCGGGAAACCATGACACAAGACACGAAGAGCCATCAACAAAAGCCATTAGGATCCCACTCCTCCTCCGAGTCAGACTCTTCTTCGAAACACCTCCAGACTGTGGAATTGCTCTTGTTCTTAGCCAGGATGGCTTCACGAATCATCATCCCAGAAGGTGTCCTTACGTACCCCTCAGGAACAGGACTGGATCTTGGGATTTTGCTACCAGTCAGTTTGGACGTATGGTAAATATCACCATAGACCTTGGCCTCCTCAAACCCAGAGCTGGGATTAGTCTCCTTCTTACGTCTCCTCCTTGAGTGAGACTTGGAGGAGCTAACTACCCCACAAGACACGGTTAAGGCGGAGGCACTACCAGGCGTGGTTACGTATGCCTTACCACTGGGTTGGGCATTATTGAACCCACTGTGGGAAATGGGTATAGTGGTCTTGGAACTCGAGCCTTGCAGCTCAACACAGAGGGTTCCTTGACAGGATCGGTTATAACTGGCCTGTTGTTACCAGAACCAGATAACACTGGCATCTTGCCAGAAACAGACAACACTGGCATCCGGCCAGTAGGTCATATGACTGGCTTACTGCCAGGAACGGACATCATTGACACCTTGCCAGGTTCGGGCATCGCTGGCACCGCTGACACACAGCTTGACCTGGACACCATGCCAGGATTGGGCATCGCTGGCACTGCTGACACACAGCTTGACTCGGGCACTGTGCCAGCATCGGGCATGGGTTGGCCTATTGCCAGCATCAGGCATGGGTGGCACATTGCCCGGACCAGACAGTACAGCTTCACTGTGGGACAAAGGCACAGTGGACCTATTGCTAGACTCTGTGAAAGTGGCCTCGCCGCTAGACTCAGTGATTGCGGCCTCACCGCTATACTTCAGGATTGCGGACTCGCCACCAGACCCCAGGATTGCGGCCTCGCTGCCTGGCACTAGGAGTGCAGTGAGTGATTCAGATAGGTGGACAGCACAGAAGGTAATACAACCTGCAACTATATGATGCCCTGGACCACCATTAGGGTGTCTGGCCGTTTGGAGAGGCCACATACGGGAAGCCATCATGGGAGTGATCTCCATGGCTTCATCCTCCTCTGATCCCATGGCCAAATAAGAGTCATAATCCATGTACTCCTGAGGCTCATAGACAGAAGGTTTGACAGGTTACGGAATATCAGTTACCCCCTCCACAGGCCTGGTTACCCTACAATGGGTTCTCCTAGCCCCAGACGGTACAGGGGGTCTGACATCATCTGATATGTGGCAGGGCCTGGTGCCATCTGACCCATAACGGGGCCTGGCACCATCTGACCCATAAGCAGGAAACTTGGCTGGGTCTGGAGTGTCAGTTTCCCCCTCCACAGGCCTGGTAACCCTAGGTAGGGTTCTCCTAGACCTGGACAGTAAAGGGGTTCTGACAATATCTGATTCATATCGGGGCCTGGTGCCATCTGACCCATAACTGGGTCTGGCACCATCTGACCCATAACCGGGTCTGGCACCATCTGACCCATAACTGGGTCTGGCACCATCTAACCCATAACGTTGTCTGGCTTTAGTGATCTTACTGCGGGATGTGGGCACTTTGCCAGTCTCGGGGCGCGCTGGCACCTTGCCAGTCTCTGGACGCACTGGCACCTTGCCAGTCTCTGGACGTGCTGGCAACTTGCCAGTCTCTGGATGCGCTGGCACCTTGCCAGTCTCTGGACGTGCTGGCTTAAGAGGGCAATTAGATATGTAATGTGACAAACTGGCACAATAGAAGCAGAGGTTGCCAGTTCGCCTTCTATTCATTTCATCCATAGACAATGGACCATGAATCTTGCTCCCCAAGGAAACATGAGTATAATCAGGAGCTGGACCTGGGTTCAGTAACCTTTTCAAGTCTGCAACCAAAACACCTAAAATGTGCAGCATGGTTTCCAGAATGGCACGTAACTCTGCGGGCTTAATTATTGGCTCTTTCATTATGTAAGCTGGCGACACCAGACAGAGGTGTAGCAAGGCTCTGGATCAGGAAAAAGCCCCTTTAAGCAGAGCTAACGCTCTTGGCACCAATAACAGGAGCGCACTGCACAGGATAGACAAGAGAATTCTGCACAACACTGGTATACTATCAGGCCAGAAACCCTGCACGGCAGAAAGCAGCCCTACTCTGAAAGACCGGTCTTTAGAGTAGCCGGATCTGCTCTAAAGAAAAATAATACAGCGGCACCGTGCAGAATCTAAGGACACACAGATATATACAGGAAAGTGCATAAGTAATATAACAACAGTACAGACAAGGAGTATCCACAAGAAATGTCAAGAAAAGCCAGGAGTCATTAACCAGAACGCGTACCATATACAGAAGCAGGGGATCCAGAACCAGAAGATAAGTCAGCCAAGCAAAAGGGTCAGAACCAGGTAATCAGCATACACAGAACATAAACCAGGAACATGATAATAACTGGGAAAAACAACAGACAGACAGGGGAAACCAAGAGGAATAAACTAAACAAGAAAAATACAGACTAGGACTAGAATAACAGCAGGGGGCTCAGAGCACAGCAGACTAGATGCAGGAAACTGAAACAATGAAAGAGCAATGGGATAGGGGCCCATTGCTTTAAATAGGGAGGGGATCAGGACAATGATCACCTGGTGAAAAGACACAAAGCAATTAACCCCTGTGCTGCTACCCAGGGAAAGCAAAATAGAAACACATGGGAAAAAACAGCTATACATGAATACAGAGGGCAGGGGGACAGGGCTGGAGCGACGAAACGTGACACTGCGCTTCCTCAGTGGCTCAGAAATACTAGATCTGCAAGTCCTGTGCTCTATTATATAGTTTGGATCTGGATGGGAAGTCTCCAGTGGCATGAACTGCAAAATCGCAGCTTTTTTTCCCCTTCCTCTGCGAAGTGACAAACCAGCAAGCCGTCTCGTTCCGACGTCATCCGCATGCGCAGCACAAGACGGGTCCTGGTCATTATGAGTCTTCCGGGAAGTGTTCACAGATCTCCTGCTGATGATCACGACCAGTTTCATTTTCATATATAAACACGGCTATTGAATGCACATTTCTTAAAGTGAAAATATAAATGCCCATAACCAAATAGGGACATAATGTAACAGATAAATCGGATACTAGACCAAGCATAAGTAAGTGTATGTGAAGGTGTCCCATAAATGAGTGTTAAGGTGCAAGAATAAAGAATTGATTCGTTTTAAAAAACAAAAACTGGATTGTGTTAATTTTGACTATAGTTCACATCAAGTGTATCCTTGGCTTTGTGGTACACGCCCTCGCCCACAGCACGATGCCCGAGACAAAGGATTGTCAAACCTAATATTGCCACCATAGACTGTATATCGGGAGAATCGGCTTCGGATGCAGCGGGATCCCAGGTGGTGTGTGGAGTCTGGACCTGTTGCTGAGGGGCAAGGCTATCCCTGCTTCCCTCAATAGAAACTGCGCGCCTGAACTTCCTTCAAGCAGGGAAGTTCCGGCACACGGTTGCTGGTGGGGGAGGCAGAGGTAGCCGTGCAAGCTGGGACCTGCTGCTGCAGGTAAGATGCATCAGTGGGTCCCAAGCATTAGAGAGGCCTGGGGGCACTTGCCCCGCGACCCAGTCTGCCCCTGGTTGCGACCCACTTTTGGGTCGCGACCCACTACTTGAGAAACACTGTTCTAGACTGTAAGCTCCTATGAGCAGGGCGCTCTACACCTCTTGTTTCTATCATATGTCTGTTTATCCGTATCTCGTTTCTGTTGGTTATTGTAAAGCGCTGCGGAAACTGTTGGTGCTATACAAATGATGACAATAATAATAATAATTGTGAAATTAACCCTAGCTGCTCTCCAATTCATAGCAAAGGGTTGGCTAGAAATAGACCTGCCCCAAATCGAACAAGTGATTGCTCACATCAGGGACCTTTGCTTCATGGAGAGATTAACAGTGGCAATAAATCACACCATGGAAGCCTTTTATAAACTAAGGGATCCCTGGTTTGAATTTGTTGGTCTTATTTTGATGCCTTTGGAACTCTGTATAAATGTTGGGAGTGGGCACAAAAGGGAGTCTCCGATTGGGAGACGTAGAGATGCTTTTCGATTGATGTTCACCCTGCTCATTCCTTCCTGGGACCATTCTCCTTTTCTTTTTTATTTACTCTCGCTTTCCCATCTTTCTACTTTATCAGGCTCACATTTTTCTAAATCTGTCCTATCAATGTGACTTATTGAAAACAGAATGATAAGGAACAACAATATTGCTATACGAATATATATCTTGTATTGGTTTGTACATAACGTCTATAAAAATATATGTATATTTGACCGAACCTAACATTTGCAGAAAATTCTATCTTCTTTCATAAATAAGAGAAAAGAATAGAAAGAACTAAATGAATATAATGAATTCTATTAAGAAATGAAATGAGTGCCATGCAGAGCATTGAAATAATTACCAAGGCAGTATAACTCAGCATGCATCCGTTTGTTAATTTGCTAATGATGATTTATTTTGTGTTCTGAGCACAGTATAGATCTAATCGTTTCAAAGAATTATACAGTTACAATTATAAATAATTTGTAATACATATTTATTTACTGGCATTGGATCAGCTGGGTGGAGTAGAGGTAACATCACTGCTCTGCGTGGAGAGAGCCTGTGGAGACATGGGTTTGATCCCTGCGAGCAACCTCTCCGGTAAGTGTCCTTGGCAAGACACCTAACGGTACACACTCGCCACCCAGGACATACTTGAAAACGAGCGAAATCTCAATGTATCCTTCCTGGTAAAATCCTTTCTCAAAGCTATTATCAAGTGATAATATATGTGACTGAAAAGCTCTTCTATACAGTTAAATGTTTTGCGTGCTATGATCAGAATTTATTAAAAAATATATATTTTTACATATATACTGTTATTTAAGACTGATTTCCTTCCATTTCTAAGCAGTAGATATAATTGCGTAGGTATTTTACACCGTGCAAGGGTCATTTTTGTTGTGTCCAAACTTCCTCAGAGCCATTCAACTACCTACAGAAAATCAGAAAATAGAATCTAAATACACAATTTTTCATGCCAAACACTACCTATTACAGGCTGCAGGAAGCGTCCAAGAGCACTAAGTGCCCAACCCGTAGGTCCTGTCCTTGGGCGGTGTGTTCCCTCTAGAGACAACATAAAATTAAGGGAAATCCTGAAAATTACAAAAGGGAATCACTATAGTATGAATCCTGCAACACATGTGACCTAAAGAAGGAAAAACGATTTTACAGTGTAATGCAGGTAAAATATCATCTGTCTGGAGGTCTTCCCCAATTCACACTGTGCCTCTTTGTCTGCTCCCCACATTTTCCCAAAAGCAGGGCAGTGTTGGACTATCCCAGTAGATAGAAGGGAAGATATAACTCTGGAATAAAATTCAAAAAACGTTATTATTAAAATCAGCTACAAGGCACTGCTGAATGCATTTCGTCTAGCTATATAGACTTCATCAGGAACATAAATAAGCGATACAGTTAATAGAAAAATACATTGGTGTGTTCCCAAGCTGCCTGGGGAAAGGGGGATGTTCCTACACCAGTGCTCATAGTGCAAATGTGATTTCCAAAATGGCCTTTCCTTATCAGACACACACCACCAACTTGTCCTGTAACAGTCCACCTGTCACAATCTTGGTATACAGGAAGAATATAGTATGAACCCAATATGCAGCTGATAAACAAGCTGAGCCACGTAGAGTAGATAGGATACAATGGGGGTTTATTGTAAATACAAACAGCAGTCTGTATGGTGAGGCACGAGGCTGGAATAGAGCCGGCTGAAGAGTTATTGTAGGGAGGAACAAGACACAGGGAGACACTGAGGGTAATACAGCAGGAGACCTAAGTGAGACGAGAGAGGCGGGACAGGAAAAGAACTGACAGGAAACTAGAGCAATGGGGCACAGGAGACTGGGAACCAGGATGCAGGGGCACAGGAGACTGGGAACCAGGATGCAGGGGCACAGGAGACTGGGAACCAGGATGCAGGGGCACAGGAGACTGGGAACCAGGATGCCTTGGCACAGGAGACTTGGAAACAGTGGTAGGCAGCAATCATAGTAATGTCCAGGCAAAGGGTCGTGGCAGGTGGCTGGCAAACCTAATTAAACTTAATCAAACTCTAAGCAAGGGTCGATACACAGGAATCCAAATAGAAGGCAAACTTTAGGAGAATGTATGCCATGTCAGATGTTGAAGCACTGCACCATCGGTACTCCACCCATATGAAGGGGAACACAGAGCTCGTTAGTGTTGTCGGATATAATCTCTGCACGTGAATACAACACGTTATATATTGGAGTTATCAGCCAAGCCTCCAATATGTCTATATTGGACTTACTGGACCTACCTCGGCAGTTGCCTCCAATATATCAGGGATTATTATTTCATAAGAAATCCATACGAGACACAGATATCAATCGTTTATATTTCTTAGAAATTATCCTGAATTCTTTTAATTGTCTGTGTTTTGCTTTGAAAAATTCAATAATCGGATAAAAATATATATATATTTATTACGTATACAAAAAAGTTTCAAATCTCATATCATAAACAAAAATTTACAAACCACAATCCATCAGCATATAAAAACTAGCTTCACAATATATGTATCTCCGGTTAGTAACTGCATATATGATTAATATCATATACCTTATCAGTTAGTAACTAATACACAAATGGTTAATAAACATTTCTGCTTAATACAACATGCATTTCCCAGCAAACAATGTTTAACCAGCCAGCTCTTATAGATATATATATATATATATATATATGCTACATGGATCAACAAAAGATGAGCTAATTTAATAATAAGTAATAAAAACTTATTTAGTGAATCCTCCCCTAATCTCGAGAATCAAACTTCTAATCTTTTGCTTTTTATTTTGTAGTTATATAATTCCTTGCTTATTAATTTTAATCACAGTAATTTCCAAATTCAATATATATATTGGTATCAATCTTACAACATTTATTTTAGGAATAAATCCTTATATCCACTTCTTCATATTTCTATCTGCAGAATAGAAAATACTTAGAATTTGGATCTAACCCCAAGTATCTGAGAAATCTCAGTCTACGTTGCAAAAATATCTACAAATATATATAATTACATTAATTCTTTTTTTTTTCATACATTACCTGTCCAATTTGGATGTTGATAAGTCTGCCTTGGAATTCCTGATGTAATAATTTTGGAATGTGTGAAGATTATCGATCAGATAATCAATGCATGTGAGTTAGAGATTTGGTGAGAGTCAGAAATTTGGTGAGAATCTTGATTGCCTCATGTCTTGGGATCTGCCTGCATCGTGGTGTGAGTCTGAGTGTTGGAATCTTGGACTCTCAGAGTGTCATGAGTAATGCATTGCAGTGTGAGTCTGAATGCTGGAATCTCGGACTCTCAGAGGGTCATATGTACTGGACATCTGAATGCATTGCGGTGTGAGTCTGAATGCTGGAATCTCGGACTGACTTGCAAATAACATTGCCGCTTATTCTAGTCAATTTGACGTCACTGGCAATATTATTAAATCTAATATTTACTATCCTCTAGAGGGCAGTATTGCACTTCTTAATTAATTCCACCATTTCTTTTTAATATTCCTATCTCGGGTCAAAATTCAATCTGATTTAACAAAGAACCTCTCTCTCAGTCATTAGACACAGTGTCTCTACCTATCATCTCTGATTTATATCCCTACTCCCTTTTAGTTACTCAGAGTCCTATCAGCTAAATTCTTTTCTGGTTAACTCAACAAAATCTATTCTTTAGTAAATGTTATTATTTACCAATTATATACTTTCTACAATATTTATTGGAGTATATATTTCCTACTGTAAATATAATAAAATATACCTTGCTTATAAACATATATTTTGTAAATATAAATCTATATTAGAGATATTAACTCTTATTCCTACACCCAAAAGACAAAATATCTTTTGTTTTAAAAACTTAAGACAGACCAATATATTTAATTATGACACGTTTTAGCACTTAACTCTAGCCTTATCACACACAAACATTCTAGGATCCTTCATGTCTGGCACTTCTTAAAAAAAAATATAAAAGACTTCACCCAGGAATGAACTCTGTAAAAAAATCTCGTTCATTTCTAAACCTAGAGAAAATTTTAAAGAAAAGAAACTGTCTTTAAAAACAAAATGGCTACAGACATCCATTTTAAAATTCCTTTGTGTAATATACCCGACAGTGTGAGCAACACACAGAGCCAGAACAGGTGTAAGGGAAAACAGGGCATTGCAGGAAGGAAGCTGCCAAGGATCATCATGACACAGCGCTGGATTTGGTCTTGAAAACCCAGTCTTGAAACCTGCTGTCTCTTGCTTATACTCTCTATTTCTAGTGTGTCTGTTCTCCCTGGCTGGGAGTGATAGGGCTAGTGGTCCCGACCATTTCAAGGATCGGAGGGATAGAAGTCTGTCCAAAAGGATCCTCACCATGGTTATCAAGGGTGAGCGGTACAGCGAACGTGACATTACGTCAGGGCCAAGCTATATTGATCCTACAGACTTCACCATCTTGATGTCCAAATTGAGTGATATCATGACCAAACAGGAGGAGCAGGACCACCGCATGGACCAGTTTGCTCAGGCTTTGGGTTTTCTGATGAATCAGTCCAGCAAAGCGTCACCATCTTCCTCTCCTGCGGTAAATGTTTCTTCTCTTGCTGCTGCTGACGCTTCCCATGTAAGTCTGAAGTCCCCCATATGTTTTGATGGTACATCTGGGTCTTGCAGGGGATTTATTATGCAAATTGACATAATGTTTGAGTTAAATCCTGGGATGTGTCCCACAGACAGAGCTAAGGTGGGGTATGTTCTGTTGCTGCTCGATTTGCGCTCGCCAGTATAGTGCTTTGGTGGTTTAACCCCATGTTTGCCCCTGCGGTTTTCAATCGATTCTGGAGTTTTGTCCCTTCTCATTTTGGGGTATCGTCTGTGGCCTCATTAGGTTACTATACCCAACCCAGGGCTCATGTTTCTTTGCCACAAACATATGTGAAAACCGCGATCGAAAAATACTGTTTATTTTCAGCCTAAGTTCAGTGTGCGGAAACCGCTAAGTATACTCGATACTGTACCAGCGATAGACCCCTATGTGTGTCAGTTACCTCTGAATATCGTAAGGTACCGTTGACCTGCTCCAACTTATCAGAAAACGTTAAATCTGCACATTTCCTGACTGCGCTGCAGTCCGTACAATTCACCTACCGTCTGAAGTATCTTTGTGTTTCTGAACATGCTCTAAGTTGTCTATCGGTCTTGAAACCTTTAGTGCTTAGTAGCAACTCAGTTGTTCTCTCATCCTCCCTGACTTTAGAGTATAAGTCTGTGTATACCAAGCAGTGTGTAAACATCAAGCAGATATTTCAGTCCTTAAAGATCTCAACCTCGTTACTCCTGTGTGAGCGCTACTGCGCCCGTTACAATATCAAGCTGGATAAAGATGCACTTATTGATTCTGGTTCTGCAGGAAATTTCCTGGATTCTGGTTTTGCTGCCATACATCAAGTGCCTTGAGAAACTCCTCTCCTCATTGAGAGTATTGATGGCAGGCAATTAATGAGACCCAATGTTACCCACGATACCATTCCTCTTTCCTTCTATACAGGTATCCTTCATGGAGAAAAAATAAATTTTTAAATCATTGAATCTCCTACAGTACCTATTGTTCTAGGCTATCCCTGGTTAGCCAAACACAACCCAGTCATGAACTGGACTGAAGGGGAGTTGGGTTCCTGGGGCTCAAAATGTTGGTCAAAGTGTCTGGGGATAAGTACTGCTGTAGGAAGTCTGAATGTGGCTACAGCACCTCCACTGTCTACGGAGGTACCCAAGTGGTACAGTGACCTCAAGGAGGTCTTTGATAAGGGGAAATCTGAGATTCTGCCTCCTCATCGCCCTTATGACTGTGCTATAGATCTCCTGCCTGGTACTATGCCCAAAAGAGAATGACATAATGGAGTTATATATTCATGATAGCCTCACCTGTGGGTTCATACGCCATTCCTCCTCCCCTGCTGGGGCAGGATTTTTCTTTGTGTCTAAGAAAGAGGGTGATCTAAGTCCCTGTATTGATTACAGAGGTACAGAGGTATTAACAGAATAACCTTATGTAATGCTTATCCCATTCCTCTGATCTCTGAACTATTTGATTGCCTCAAAGGTGCTAAAATCTATATGAAGCTAGACCTACGTGGGGCATATAACCTAGTTTGAGTCAAGAAGGGCTATGGATAGAAAACTGCATTTAACCCGAGAAGTGGGCATTACGAATACCTAGTCATGCCATTTGGTTTGTGTAACGCACCAGCAGTTTTCCAGGATTTTGTAAATGACATCCTAAGAGACTTCTTGCAAGTGTTTGTCATTGTATATCTGGATGATATCCTTATCTACTCTCCTGATATGGAGACACGTCATGTTCATGTACGCACAGTACTTAAAAGGTTACTCGAAAATGGGTTATACTGCAAACTTGAAAAATGGCTTTTTGATATCACGTCTGATCATTTTTTGGGTTACATATGGTTTTGAAATGGACCCTCAAAATCACTCCGCTATCAAGGAATGGCCACTGCCTCAAGGGCTAAAGGCTATTCAGAGGTTTCTGGGGTTCACTAACTATTACAGAAGATTCATAAAAGGTTTCTCATCTGTGGTGTCTCCCATTACAGCCATGACTAAAAAAGGTGCTCAGAACCAAAAATGGAGCACTCCAGCCATGCAGGCTTTTGACAAGCTCAAGGAAGCGTTCATGACGGCACCAGTCCTGCGACATCCCGAGCCAGGTTTGCTGTTTCAATTACAGGTAGATGCCTCCGAGATTGACATAAGGGCAGTCCTATCCCAAAGAGAAAGTCCTGAAAAGCCTTTGCATTTGTGTGGGTTTTTCTCCAGAAAGATGATTCCTGCAGAGAAAAATGACGATATAGGTAATAGGGAATTACTTGCAGTTGTCGCAGCTCTGAAAGAATGGCGTTACTTGTTGGAGGGCTCCAAAGACCCCATAATCATAATAACTGATCATAAAAATCTGATGTATATTGGGGATGCTAAATGCCTGGATGCTAGACAGGCCAGATGGTCTCTGTTCTTGTCCAGTTTTAACTTTATGCTTACTTATCGCCCTGGTTCAAAGAATACCAAGGCAGATGCCCTGTCTAGACAATTTGAGACCTATGAACATCATATCTTTGATCAGAGTCCTATTGTTCCTCAAGAGAGGATCCTTGCTACCACTTTTCTCACCATTTCTTACCCATTGCGGGAGAGATTGCAGTCTGTCCAAGGTGCCGCTCCAGCTGAAAATCCACCTGGTAAACTCTTTATTTCTGAAGGAGAGAGAATACAGGTGATGTCGGTATATCATGATACCAAACCATTTGGGCATATGGGTATAACCAAAACCCTAGCTATGCTGGAAAAGCAGCTTTAGTGGCCAGGTATACGTAAAGACGTTACTGATTACACTTGTAAGATATGTTGTAGGAGCAAAAACCCTAAAACCTTGCCTATAGGGTTGCTCCAACCATTACCTGTTCCTGAGAGACCGTGGGCTCATCTACCTATGGACTTCATTACTGATTTACCCATATCTCACGGTCACACAGTTATACTTACCATTGTTGATAGATTCTCCAAGATGGTTCATTTCGTGTCTCTCGCAGAGTTGCCCTCCGCCATGGAACTGGTGCCACCCTTTGTTCAAAACATTGTCAGACTTCATGGTATCCCTCTAGGCATTGTGTCTGATAGAGGCACTCAGTTTGTGTCCAAGTTCTGGAGAGGGTTCTGTGAAAACTTGGGTGTACAATTAAGCTTCTCCTCTGGCTATCATCTGCAGACGAATGTGGCAGCTGAGAGAGCCAATCAAAATGTCAAACAATATCTACAATGCTTTGTATCTTAAAAACAGAACGAGTGGTTGAATCTCTTGCCTTGGGCAGATATTACTTTAAATAATGCTGTCGGTGAAACCACTGGTCATTCACCTTTTCATAATGTGTATGGGTTCGATCCTCCCATGCTCCCCTCTAGCTTTCAGGGGACTGCACTGCCTGCTCTGGATGAGCATTTGGCCTCATTGAAAGGGACATGGGAGAAAGTCAAGGAGGTTATGGAGGCCAACATCAAAAAACAAAAAGAGAAAGCAGACAGGTGGAGAAAGCCTGCTCCAGTATATACTGTGGGGGACAGAGTCTGGCTTTCCACACGAAACATCAAACTCCTGGTTCCTTCTATTAAGATGGCCCCCAGGTACATTGGTCCCTATAAAATCTTGCGCAGGGTGAACCTTGTATCCTATGCCTTGGCACTTCCCCCGTACTTGCACTTACACAATGTCTTCCATGTTAGCCTCCTCAAGCCTTTCACATGCAACAGGTACACAAGAGTTAATGTCCCTCCTCCACCTATTAGGTTCTTATCTGCCGACATTTTCTATGTTTCTTTCGGCCCATCTAGTCTGCCCAAGTACATGGATACTTTACTTGGATTTATCTTTTATTTAGTATAACCTTATGCCTATCCCATGCCTGCTTAAATTCAATCACTGTTTTGGCCTCTACCACTTCTACTGGAAGGCTGTTCCATGTATCCACCACCCTCTCAGTAAAATAATGCTTCCTGATGTTACTTTGAAACCTTTGCCCCTCTGAAATGAATCACAATAACTTCCTTGGAATACTGTGCTCATCCGGGATTTGAACCTGGGACCTCTCGCACCCTAAGCGAGAATTATACCCCTAGACCAACGAGCCACTTGCATAGACACAGTCCCAAGGTGAGGAGGAGTATGAGGTTCATGCCATTCTGAAGTCTTGTGTGGTCAGGGGTGTTGTACAGTATCTGGTTGACTGGGAGAGTTATGGTCCCGAGGATAGGGCTTGGCTACCAGCCAGTGAAGTCCATGCGCCTCGTTTGGTTCGCCAGTTCCATGCTGCCCATCCCTCTGCACCTGGTGGTTGTCCAGTGGCCGCCCGTAAGGGGGGTTCTGTCACATTCTCGGCACCAGCAGACCTTCAAGTGGGGTCTGGACACTCAGTGGCATCGCTGGCTGGCTGGGTTCCAGCAGTTTCGACTGATCGTATGCCTGGAGGGGCGGGGCATGGCGTGATGAGGTGGAGCTGCCGGCCTTAAATGCAGGGCTCGTGAGACAGCTCGCTGCCCTGATGTGGTTATTCCTGCATCGCCTGGTGTATCCACTTTATGTGTTTCACTGATTTCTTGCTCTGTTGCCGATCTGATATTGTATGAGGACCTTGCTTGTTATTGACCTGGACTGCCTTCTCGACTATTTTCCTTCTAATTGTGTTATATACCTTTCACGCGCGATACAGCCTCAGAGTGTATGTTGGTGTGGTACCACGCTGATACCAAAATATGTCTGTTCTGTTTAGCGCTGAGTCTAAGAACCGTTCAAGTTGCCCTGTTGCCAAACTGGAGTGTATGAGAACCTTGCTTGTTGCCAAACCGGAGTGTATATCTGACCACGCTTATTCTGATATCTGCTGTATAAATTTACTTAAGCAGTCTAATTTAAGTTGCCCCCAAGCTGTCAGCAAGAGTAACCCTTTGAATTCCAGTACACACCCAGTCTTGAAACCTGCTGTCTCTTGCTTATACTCTCTATTTCTAGTGTGTGTTCTCCCTGGCTGGGAGTGAAAGGGCTAGCGGTCCCGACCATTTCAAGGATTGGAGGGATAGAAGTCTGTCCAAAAGGATCCTCACCACGGTTATCAAGGTTGAGCATTACAGCGAACGTGACTCATTGTTTACCAGTTTGTAACTGATCTGACTACTGTATTGTTTCCTTTTGCTTTACCAAGCACAGCACACCCTTGTGTTTTCCTTTCTGTCTTTCCTACACTAACGGACCCTCGAAGGCCCGTTGTTTCCTTTTCCGCTCGACAGAGCGCTGAGTGCTGTGCTAATGTGTATGTGCCTGATAGCCAAGGGGCCTTATCCATACTCCAATTCCTTGTATTTACGTCTTGTCTTGTACTACCAGGATCTGTAGTTTATAGTACTCTATTAAAAGTTATTTTTTAATTCTTGGTCACACTAATTTGTGTATAGGCCATTGCGGCCATCCTGTTGAGAATTTTCCTTTTACCTGCACGTAGGTACACCATACCACATTCACCTGGGTATGTTTATTTTCTTTCTGATTATTTTTTAGGGTTACCCCCTTTCCTCCAAGCTCAGGCACTCCTGTCTTTCTATTTGCATACTCCTGAGCACCTATTTCTTTTGCCATCTCTGATTTTTACACCACATAAAGTTATTTGAGGTGTTACTGGAAAGGCCAGAGTCTGGCCTTTAGAACGATACCAAACATCACCATGTAATGTGTAAAAAAATTAAGACAATTTTTATTTCAAATATTACTTTTTTTCCTGTTCGAAAGTAGTGGCATTATGTGCTTTCACACATAAAGCAAACGATGCCACTGCACTAACTCGCTTTCTCATTTCTCACGCCGGGAGCAAATGTGGAGGTGATGGTGCAATGAGTTATTAAGCATTGGTCCATCTAAAACACAAGGGGCACTATTTCATAGCTGGTGCTAATGTAGTGTTTCGTCTGGCATCTATGTTACAATCCTGATGCTACACTGGTGCAAAATCAGTTAGCGCCTCGCAGCCTGCACAAGCTTAATATACCTTGCGTTTCTTATACTTAACATGGGGAGTGCAATCAATTTGTAGCATCTGGACAAGTGAGTTATTACAAAATGCTGGCGCAAGTTACGCAAAGTGCAAAATTTTAACAACTCCTAAAAATTGGTGCTAATTCAAATCTTGGATAATCTGGCCAAGCGCAAGATCCTGAGTCTATAAAAAGGATTGCAGCACAGCCCATGTCCTGAGGGTCCTATTCCATAGTTGATCCCACAATGGATATAGCCAGCATGTCAGAAACATTGCAGCTGCCTACCTGCTTGTACATCGCCATATTCAGTGAAAATGTGTCCGATGCCAGCAGGAGGTAGAAAGAGTACAGGTAATCCCACCGGCAACTCGTGTCCAAAGGATACGACCCCCTTTGGAGGATATCACTGATGACAAGTTTTTCTTGCGTTACTGGCTCAGCCATGAGCAGATCTGCAAGCTCTATCAAGAGCTGCAGAACCGTGTGGAGCCCAGGTCTGGCTCATGCATATCTGTGCTACGTATAACTAAGTTGCTCTGCTGCCTCAGGTTTCTAGTCATTGGGACTTTTCAGCATCCTCTGTCCAAGCTAGCCGGAGTTAGCCAGAGCGCCTTTTCCAAGATGCTCCACGATTATAATGCTTTCAACATGTGTCACGTATAGCTGCCACTAGACACCTGTCAGAACAATCATTAATGAGAAAAGTACTGGAACATGTTTATTTCAAGAGATCATTCAGCTATTCATGCATACATACGCTCTCTCCAATCATTACCTTGAAATAGTTCAAGTATTTATTGTGGTCAGAAAATGCAGTAGTGGGTGTGTTCATAATGTGTGTATTTCCCCCTATGGATCTTGACACTGAGTAAAGCAACATAAAGAGACAATACACCACATTTAACCACAACTCTGTAAGTAAAAGTCTGCATAATTTTAACTCAAAATGCTGCACAAATGAAGATGTCTTGCACTGGCAAAGTGTACCTATGATGTGACAAGGACACAATAAAAATATGTTGAATTCATACAACGTAGTTATAATTCAAGAGGTAGATCAATGAATCTTTTATTATTTCAATTATGTCAACTTAGTAGGTAGAAAAAGACATACAGTATGTTACACATGGCAATATGAGAGCTGGGGCAATATGTGAGCTGGGGGCAATATGAGAGCTGGGGGCAAAGTATGAGAGCTGGGGGCAATATGTGTGAGCTGGGGGGCAATATGTGAGCTGGGGCAATATGATAGCTGGGGCAATATGAGAGCTGGGGCAATATGTGTGAGCTGGGGCAATATGAGAGCTGGGGGCAATATGTGAGCTAGGGGCAAATATGTGAGCTGGGGACAATTTGAGAGCTGGGGCAATATGCGAGCTGGGGGCAATATGTGTGAGCTGGTGGCAATATGTGTGAGCTGGGGCAATGTATGAGAGCTGAGGGCAAGATGTGTGAGCTGGGGCAATATATATGAGGTCTGTTCCTATTGAAAAGCGGTCACATGACATTATATAAAAGTAACGGTACTCGTATCGGTGAGTACTTTTAAAAAGTATCGGTACTTGTACTCGGTCTTAAAGAAATGGAATCGGTGCATCCCTACTGTGATAATCCTATCTGGGCAGTTGGATTAGACTTCAATATCTAGTAGTTAGTTCTATCAAGTACCTGTCTCATAACCTCAGCATAATAATCCTCAGTATTCTGTATTACAATCAAGCCACCTTTATCAGCAGGCTCGATTGCAATATTTATGTTGGTACTTAATTCCCTCAAGACCTTCTTTGCTCTCCTTGATATATTATTTTTAATATGATCCTGTTTCCAGGTAAGGTTTTCTATATTCTGTTTAACAATGTTCATGATTGTTAAAGATGAGGAATTAGGAACAATGGGGAAATATTGGCTCTTAGGTCTACAAACCTCCAAATGAAATCTGTTTCAGGTAATGAGTCATCTGCAGGAGGATCATCGCCTTTTCATAATAACCCTGGCCGTTGGTGTTGAGGATCTGCAAAAAAATCGGTAGATTGTAAGATTAATCGCTCTGAAATACCTATGTAAATCAACTTGTACTGAAAGCTTGTCTGGTTTAACAGTCACTGAATAATTGAGTCCTTTACTTAAAACCATAGTTCGATCAGGTGATAGTACAGTATCAGACATATTAAGCACCCCTTCTCCTGTCTTTTGTCTTTGTCCTTCTCTTTCACCACTGCGTCCTTGGATTTGCTTTGAGTGTTTAGGGTCTTTTCTGTGGGTGCCAAACCCCCTTCATCCCCTTTTCCTTGGCCTTGTACAAAAAAGGCACTGCAGATGTGGTAGAAATAGATGGATCACTCTCCGATGCTGATGATAATGTATCTCTATCCGATGTATTTTTTTTTTCACTCTTCTATGTTGTTTAGTATTATTTATCCTTGAATACACCTGATTATATTGATAATCTAAGGTGTCTCTTCTGAATTTCCGTATCTTGACAGTCTGAATCTCTTTCTTAAACTTATCAGTCTTGATATCAATCTCTTGAACTAGTTGATTTAATTTGTCAACTGTAGTAATAGTTGTAATATTAGTTTTTACCACCAATATCCAATATTAGTTTTTACCTACATATCCAATATTTTTGGAAACGTCCTGCAGTTCTTCTCCGACACTCTCAACAGTGAGAGCAATGAGGTCCAAGGAGCATTTGTCTAATATCTGGTACCAGCGTTTATTATGTTTTTCCTTTTTTTTTCAAAATGTTTTTAATTTGCAAATCAATCAGCAGTACAACAAATATGAAGAAAGTATAGCCACGCAGGGCCAAAGTACGGAAAGGTCACTTCAAAAATGCCAACTTCAAGAAGGTACAGAAAAAAGGAAAGTAGGGAGGGGGAGGGATAGTACACATACCACAGACTAGCCGATGGTGACCCCCGAAAAAAAAAGGGGGGAGGGGGATGGGACAGACAGCAGAAGCCACATCTGTGACGTTCCTGGCTCACTCCCTAGGGAGGCCATGGAAGGACGATGTCACGGGGCCCAGAAGCCTGAGGGCCAAGTATGGCAAACAGAACCATGGTGAGTTCCACAGTGGCGCGCCTTGAAGCTACCCGAAAAATGCCGCCATAGAAAAAGGGGGTACAAGGGCAGGGCAAGGTGACAGAAAAACACGGAAAATGAGGAGGTCATCAATAAGTCAGCAGGAAATAAAAGTCCTCAGGAAAATTAGATGTCCGCAATAAAAGGTCATGGGGTATCATAAGAGGAGGGGGGAGGCATGTAGAATAGGACAAAACATAACCTCTCACGGGGGGGAGAGTCAACGAAACAGCCAGCGAAGCGGAAGGTCCGAGCTGCTGAGAAAGAACAGGCAGTCCTCATCAGCTGGTGTCCACAATAAGCACAGGGCCCATGGTCCCCACAGGCAGGCAGTCACACCTCCTGAGTCTTCTAAGGGACCTGGAAAGTCCGAGCCACGACAACTGCGCACTGGTTTCCGGGAGGCAAAGCACCTCAGGTAAGGCCTCTCCACGTCGCTGTATAGTGTACCCCTCCAGCCCCGGCCACGGTACTCCACCGCCGGTGCCAACGGGGTGACCCGAGGCAGCACAACAAGAGAAGGCGTCAGGGGTGGACAGATAGCATCCACCAGACTCCGGCCGTCATCAGAAGGGGCCTCCACCGCTCCAATGATCTCTGCAGGAATAAACCAGCCAGCGGGGAGGCTCCCCGTTCCCGGTATCAGATGTGCTCCAACTGCAGAATGTCCGGCGGCTGCCTGTCACAAGAAGCAAGGTAACTCATGGCACCCCCCTCCTCGTATCGAGCCGCGTCAGGTCCACACAGAGTAGTTCCAGGGGAACATGCAGACGGGTCCCGTCCAGTTCGTTCCGGCTCACCACAGGGTCTCACCACCGCCAGCTCCATCACAGGCCCATCAGCAGATGCCCCATCAGGTATCACCGCGCCGCCCCACCCCAGCCTTCCTCCTAACGAGCCAGAAGCCACGAATCCCAGAACTCCCACATCATCTCTGCCAGCATCCCTCTTGTGAGGGGTAGAGAGTCCAAGGCAGCCATCAGGGCGAGGTGCAAAAGGAGAGATAGGCAGCCGAGGGAATTCAGGGAATCCGGAGCGTCGCAGGAGGTCTCAAAGATGGCCGCGGAGGTAGGCCGCACCGAAGGGCCCGAGATTCAGGGTAGGCTGTAACGGCGGTAAGGGAGTAAATAAGCCTGTTCCGTACCCACTCCCCAGCTCCAGGACAACAATACTCCCAGAGGGGATCCCAAAATAGATGGGGGGACGCAAAGAAAATCTTAAAAAATGATAAGTCAGCAAGAGAGCACCGCAACATGCGTCCACTCCCGCCAGTAGTCCTTATTATGTTTTTCATTAGCTTTACACAATGTAGGTATAGGAGGAGATCTTAACCCCCCTGGAATCCTCCTTGCTCTTAGATATTTCACAAGAGAAGATTGGTGCAGTTGGTAATTGATTTATTTTTTAGTAAGTGATTCCAATCTCCTAGCAAGTATATTAACATCTGTGTCATACAGAAAGTCTGCTCATGTGGGAACGGCAGTATCCACTAAGGAGTCCAAATGTTGTTGAGTATAGGCAAAAGTATCCGCTCGATTAGTAATAAGTCCAGCAATATCTGGGATTGACATATTCACAAAACAAACTACAGCAGAAAAAAGATGCATAAATCCCCTTTGTGCATCCAACCAAGGGGGTAACAATTCTCAACAGAAGCAGAAAGTCAATACCTCCAGCGCTGTTTAAATGGTGAACTTGTGCTACCACATTTATTTGAAAAAATTGAAAATTGTTACCCCCTTGGTTGGATGCACAAAGGGGATTTACCTTTTCTAGCTGCAGCTAAGTATCTATATTTTTGTTTATATAAATCTTTTTTTCGGTTGCTATAGAGACCCAACCACAGGCCTTTTATCCGTGTGTGTTTGTGTGCATGCGCAGGCTGTGCATTGGGTAAATGGGATGTCTGGCCATACATCTAACCCCTTCGCTGCGGGTGACGTGTGGGGAACGTCCTCATTGACTTCCGCTATATGCGGGGGATGTTCCCCAGACAGCCCTGGGAGAGATACTCACCTCTCTCTCCGGGGTCCCATGGCGTTCTGACTTCCAGGAAGTCAGACACCTCTTCTATGGGCCTCCCCATGTAAATGATGTCATTGCGCCATGCGCAATGACGTCATTTTCAGGCAACCCCCCGGCAAAGCTGAGAGATCGCCTGAAAGGGATTATATACAGGCAGGGCATAACGTATACATATAATAATGATATATTATGAATCTGCCGAGTCTGCCGGAAAGAATGATATATAATATATCAAGGTCATATAATAAAACGTGGCTTCACATCGCGTTTAAATATGATGAGCAAAAGCGGTAAAAATGAGCTCAGCACACAGACGTGCAATGGCTCAGCAGCGAAGGGGTTAAATATATATTATTATTATTATTGATCTTATTCACTCATTTTTATTCTATATATGTATCTAATCTTATTCATGCCATACTTGTTTTTTTTACCATGTTTTAGAGGTAATCGTATCTCAAATTCACTGCCCGAATTTACACTTTGCACTACAAAAACAGGTTCTCATTTGTATTTATTGGCCTGTGCTCTATGAATCCGGATCTTGATATTTGAGCTAAAGAATAGGTTACTGCCACCTCAGACCACGTGAATTGATTTACTGCTTTTTTGTCCTATTTTTTGGGCTATATTGTTTCTCCTCATATCATAATGCTATTGTTTAGATATTGCTAAAGAGTTTTCTAAGGTCACGGTAGTCAGTTACTTGAAAAATGTAGCCCTTCAGTCTCAAATGCAGTGGTACAGGACACAAAATGTCATTAGACATATTGTACAGTTTGTTCTCTCAATACAATACAGGTTCTGAGATAATACTTTACGCACTTGTGGGGGGTTATTTTATACTTAATCAAATAATGTAATCGAGACAAACTAGTAAAAGTGTCAGTGTATATACGTGACTAATTCTTTAAAAATGGAACAATGATAAATATGTACAGGGTAATTCAAAGAGATCCGAATTACTTGAGAAAGGTAACCGAACGCTGAAAACACCTTTCTTGGCCATTGGGCTATCCAGAGAGCAGGCAATTCGCCGAATCCTGGCGAATTGCCTGCACATACGGTGCCTGTTTGGTGCCTGTTCGAGGGCAGTGAAATCCCCATAAAAAAGCACTGCTTCGGCTATTCAGAGAGCACAAACCAGCAGTGAAAGGTACCCCTAATGCCCTGCCATTCGGTGATTTCATACGGCAGATTTATTCAGGCGAATTCAGGCTTCAATGTTAAAAATATTCCCGTTTTAATTCAATATCTAATAAAACGTTCATTATAAAAATCTGCAGTCTCTTTATTTATAGATTTTTTTGGATATTTTAAGCATTTTTCTGGATTTTCATTTTTTAAAAAAAGTTCGATTTTTTTTTAAGTTTACTTATTTGTTCTGTAGCAGCCCTTTTTATTATCATTCCTTGGACTTCATATGTAAATTTCAGACATTTTCGCTCAGTAGTTTCTTTGCAAACAGCGTTTCACTTTTCAAACATTCAAGCAAACTGTTTTGCTAATTTATTCACTGCCTTCTTCTGCGGTGTCGGGTTTTTCCGGCGGCTTCGCTGCGTGTGATCGGCTCCTGCTCGGGTTTTTCCGTTGTTTTCGGCGGGTTAATCCAGATGTTTTTGTGGGTTTTCGGCGTGCATTCGCCAGGTTTTGCGGTTAGTTTTCGTCGGGTTTGCGGCAGCCTTTCCCTGCAATTCGGGGACCCTGTGGTGCTTGCTGAATACACCGCAGGGTCGCCGAAATGGGATCGGCAAAATGAACTGAATTGAAGAGAACGAAAAGTCAACGAACGTGCGGTGACTTTTCGATTCTCTTTGAATAACCCTGGTAATTTAATCCTTTCACCGCTGAGCCATTTCACCTCTGTGTACTGAGTTCATTCATACTGTTTTGTGCTTATGTTTAAACACGATTTGAAGTCAGGTTTTATTGTAGGATCCAGACAAATTATAAATCCTTTTTTTCGGAAGACTCATAATATATCATTATTATATGCATACGTCATGTCCTGCCAGAATAATATTACAAAAATGTGAATTTCCATTCAAATGTCAATCATCTACACTGTGTAAAATTATTTCCCAAAAACATTTAAATGCCCAATGTTGCACAACACTGTAATCTAGATCCAATGTAAACATAAAATGTGCTCTGTTATTTTTAACCCCCTCTGCCCTTCCCCACAGTCGTCGCGCGCCATGTGCCATTGGCTACAGTGGGACGTCCTGAATTAATGACGCGAGTGGTGTGTCGGCTGGGTGGGCTGGCCAAATTAGAAGCCCGTGGCGGCACCTGGCGGTGATGCTGGCATTAACCTACACCTGACGGATGATGCCTGCCTGTTGTTAAGGGGTTTACGTGCGTATGTGAGCATTTTTTAAGTTTACATCAGATCCAGATTGAATACAAGTTGAGCATTTTTTGAGGGGTAAACCCTCCTAGTCTCCTGTGACTTCACTTTTTTGTTTTTTCACGATATAAGTTACTCTTTACTACTGTGGTAGTGATTATTGTCTTGAGCATTGTGGTTAATATATTCTGTCCTCATTTTACAGCTACACCTATGCACCCTCAGGAGGAGGTCTACAGCTTCGATAGCGCACAATCCTTCCTCGACCTCCTGGGGGACAAAGAATACATTCCCTTTGCCTGTGCCTGATCAATCCCCACCACAATCCCCACTACTGCTCTTCTCCTTGGATGACACAAGCAACACGCAGGTGTCCACAGTCGCAGCCTCTCCCATTGCTTTAGCTTACACTGCCTCAGCTCCCTCATTGCTGGTCCACCACAGGTCCAGCTCCCCCCTCCAGTAACTCCAACATCACCGCTGTTTCCCTAGCAGGTACCGCCCCTTCCTGCACCACAGCCTGCACATGGCTACCAGGCAGTTGACGAGATGTCCCTGCAGCAGATAATAGCATCAATTGATGACAAGGGAGACTACCTGGTTAATGTGTGGGACTACATTGAGCTGCTGGATGAATGGCTGTATTCCCTGAATCGTGAGTAGGGGCTGGTTCGCAGTGAAATACAAATGGGATTCCAGCGAGTAGCCACCCAGATGCAGCTACAGAGGGGGGAACTGATGGCAGTGATTAATCGCCTTACCTCCATCATGGGGATCTAGATGGAGCAGCAGCGGACAAGCCCACCGATCAAAAATGCCAACACCACCAACACTGCCACCACCAACACCTCCATTGCTCAGACGCAGGGGATGTTCTGTCTCACTCAGTGCCACTCTAGCGTTAACTGCCTAGCCATCTACTTCTGCAGGTTCATCCTCTGCCCCACAGTCTGTTGCTGCACCGGCCTCATCAGCTGCATCCACAACCTCCTCCAGAGAGTGTACCCATCACGGACCCAAGAGGCTTAGGAGCAGGTAAATTATTTTTAGATAACGGGTGTTTATTTTGTAAATATTCTCAGTTATTTAACCCCTTCACTGCTGAGCCATTTCACGTCTTAAAAAAACATGTTTTTCTTTTTTTATTATTATTTTTTCTCTTTACTTTAAACAGGGTCATGTTTGGTATAATTGGAAAGGCCAGGCTCTGGCCTTTCCAATTATACCAAACATGACCCTGCTAGCTGCAAGTAGTCGGGAGATATCGGGGTTCAAAGGAACCCCCTATCTCCACCCCATCTTTCCTTAGGAGTCAATAAGGACGTTCCCCACACGTCCTCAGCAGTGAAAGGGTTAATCATTATATATATATATATATATACACACACAGGTGAAACTCGAAAAATTAGACTATCGTGCAAAAGTTCATTTATTTCAGTAATGCAACTTAAAAGGTGAAACTAATATATGAGATAGACTCATTACATGCAAAGCAAGATATTTCAAGCCGTGATTTGTCATAGTTGTGATGATTATGGCTTACAGCTCATGAAAACCCCAAATTCACAATCTCAGAAAATTAGAATATTACATGCAATCAATAAAACAAGGATTGTACATATACTTTTCAGAGGTCTGATATTGTTCTAAGTACTCAGTACTTGGTTTGGGCCCCTTTTGCAGCAATTACTGGCTCAATGCGGCGTGTTATGGAAGCTATCAGCCTGTGGCACTGCTAAGGTGTTATGGAAGACCGGGATGTTTCAATAGCGGCCTTCAGCTCTTCTACATTCGTCGATCTCATCTCTCTCATCTTTCTCTTGGCAATGCCCCATAGATTCTCTATGGGGTTCAGGTCAGGCGAGTTTGCTGGCCAATCAAGCACAGTAATCCCACGGTCATTGAACCAGGTTGTGGTGCTTTTGGCAGTGTGGGCAGGTGCCAAGTGAAAGATAATTGATAGATATTTTTAATAGTCTGAATGAATATATGGATGTCCTGTGATTCAATTATGATTTATAGGGGCTTGCTCTGATGCAGGGTTGTGGTCTCCACTCGTCCTTTCTCCCCCCTCCCCTTCTTGTCCCAATGCAACAGATTTCCTGATCAGCTTCATATCCTGTGTTAAACTCTTTATAGGCAAAAATAGAAATGCCTGCGAAACCTCAATATTGTTAGGGTAAATCCGCTTCACGTCTAGATCCTTGATCTAGCCTGGCATTAATCAGCTTCAGAAGAGGAAACATCAAGTTACGCTGCAGTGGAGAATAGCCCACGGATGAAGAAATGAAACACAGACAGCAAGGTAGTCAGTGGGCTCTTCTACCACACCCAAGTTTTACTGAGGGTTATATAGATGGTTAGGACCCTTTTGCACAGTCATGCACAGCAATGTAAACATTACAGAACAGCTGGACATATACATATAAGGGCATAGTGTCACCATACAGAATATACGTTTAAAACTGGTGAAAAACTGTTTGACGTGACTAGGTAAATATATCACAGATACAAACCTTTGGTTAGCCTTGTGGTTACTGTTTCACCATGTAGACATAAGTAACTTAGTCAGGGAACAAAGTGCAGTACATGGTATGTGACAACTCGTATGTGCAGACACAGCTCAATCTGTAGACGCAAATGTTAACCCTTTCCTTCCCAACTGTCTGTAAACTTAATTCTACCAGCCTTTAATTCTGATAGAACTAATAGCAGACCCACAGACATCTAACGAATTACGATCCGGACGCAGAGTGAGCAGCTAAAGAGGTTCAGGAGCTCACCGCTAAGGAGCACCGCATGCCTAACAGTTGAGCCTGGATCGTTAAGGCTCCTGAATTGGTGAGTGTGACGTTTTCCTCTCTTTTAACATACGAGTACAAGGCTGGTATCATGCTATGAGAGCGTTGTTTTTCTGCTCTTGTGTCCCCCACTTGAGGTGGAATAAGAAGACTTTGTAAAGAAGGGCAGTGTGGCAGTGTTGTGGGCTTTTGTTCAGCCCTCTTCACACGTGATGCATGGAACCAAGTTGGCTCTGCTTCCGTCAGAACAGCGGTCTGGGTGATGGCGACAATACAGGTGGGCTCAGAGAAAGGGAAGAGTTGGTGTTTCCGACCCTTCTGTAGACGTTTAACCAGGACCACGTCACCAACCTTAAAAGGATGAATAGGGCTCTGTGGAGACAAAGGAAGAGTACAAGCAACAGATCTCTCAATGGTATCAATAGCATTCACTATGTGACGAACATAAGAGTCCGTCAGCTGGTCGAGGTCATCTTTCTCAATCACCAGGGGGGCCTGTGCCCAAGGGTGGGGGAAAGGCCTACCCATGAGGATCTCAAAAGGGGAGAAACCCTTAGATTTAGACGGTGTCATTCGCATTTCAGTTAGAATAGCTGGCAGCACACGTTTCCAGTTTTGAAATGTGCCTGCTGTGGCCTTCCTTATCTTGTCCTTGAAGGTCCTATTTGTACGTTCGACTATGCCAGAGCTAGTTGGATTGTACGGCAGGTGTAGCTTCCATTCCACCCATACTTTTTTTGCAAGTTGTTGACATATGAGGGCAGTGAAGGCAGGACCATTATCAGTATTTATTTTCAAAGGAAAACCCCATCTGGGAATTATTTCCTCAATAAGGATGCGCACTACTGTGTGGGCATCCTCATGAGTGGTGGCAAACACCTCTGGCCATCTGGAAAACATATCCACAATAACCAGGGCGTATTCTTGGCGTTTGCCTGTTTTAGGAATGTGAGTGAAATCCATTTGCAGGTGTGTGAAAGGGGTGGTAGGATAGTTGAGGGGAGCCTCAGAAAGGAGAACGGATGTGTTGGGGTTATTACGGAGGCAGGTCAGGCAACAGCCCACGTAAAGTTTAACTAAAGAGTTCAGGTCAGTAACGTAAAACATTTGTTAAGTTCAGTCAGAGTCTGTTTACATCCTATATGTCCTACTCCATGAAATTGAGCTATGTATAGTGGGGCACTAGCCTGGGGGATGCAGACCCTACCGGATTTCATGTACAGACCTGAAACAGGATCAAGGGTCTTTACGGGTGTAGACCAGTCATCTATCTTGTCTGGTGTAGCGTAAGCCTGTAGGGTGGAAAGTAGGAGGGTAGCATCTGGCAAGTGCAGCCTCGCTTTCAAGACTCCCCGCTGGCAAGTGCACCCCACTCTCAAGATTCCTCGCTGGCAAATTAAACTCTGCTTTCCATCAAACCCTGGAACCAGCATACAGTCTATTACTTGCATCATATAGACTCTGATCCATTTATTTCCTGCTGTGTTTATTCTCTAAATAAACCCTTTATGCCTGGTAACCTACGTGACTCCTCCATTCACTGCATCATAGGCTCACCTCACCAACCGTCGCACCCCATTCCTGACAAAATTGAAGGAAATTTACTCAAATACACATTATCATTTCACATTGCAATGTTATCTTCACCGGATAACAAGAAAGGAATGCAGACACCAGGCAATAAAACATTCTAACAAAAGGAGTTGTATTTTATTTTAAATAATATAAAGGAAGAAGAAATTTTATCAATAACTCATCGATAACTCATGCAATTAAAGAAGATCATTGATTTGGAAATAAAACTTAAGACACATCAATTACTGACATCAGTTTCACAAAACAGTTATATTTTGAACCAATAAGATCAGAAGACAAAGAAAGAAGAAAATAATGTATTTTCTATATGTTGATGGATTATCATTGTGTTGTCCAAGTGATAATTATTCTGTATCTTTTATTATTTTATATTTTATTATTTTTGTTGTTTGGTTACAAATCAATATTGTTCAAATTCCCTGACACATTTAGGATTATTGGAGAGACATCCAATTAAAATTAGAATTAATGTATTTAGGAACATATAATTTAATGCATTTGCATAAATACGTTTCATGACATATATAGTGGTATATGGAACATAGTTTAATTTAGGTCTAAATGATTGTAGGACAGTTTTAATTAGGTAAAATTAAATTCGGTAAAATGAAAGTTTTTTTTTTAAATTATTTTATTGGGATCTGTGTGTTTTATAAACACCAGGTTTGTTTCAAAACACCAAACAAGAATAGATAAGATATCAATAAATCATTTTTTGATATATATTAAAATGGGTGGAGTATGCACTTTGGCTATTTCCCTTTTGAGCCAAAGTTGCGCATGTATATATATTTTTCTCTAATGCAATGAGTCAGAAGTAATATGATTTTTTTGTTGTTGTGTGAGGCCCATAGGCTTTGCGGGGACATTTTAAAATGTATTATCTGTGTCTCTTCTTGTGTAAATTAACATTTTTATTGTTTTCATGCGCTTGAAAATGAATGAATGGATGTGTAAATGATTAGTGGGTATACCATATTTTATTTTATTTTATTTCTTTATTTTTGCTAAAACCGTGTCACATCTTCATCATCACAAGAAATCTGACAGTCACAATGACTGCATATGGAACGAATCATGGACATTTTGTGTTAAGGTCAAAGGTCACAGGTACTAAGTAACCAGCGCAAAGAAACAGCTTGTTCAGGAGTCCTTATGTTGGGAGCTCTGATGACATTCAATGATTATGTGTCTCAAGCTGGGATGTTGAAAAAGACCAAACCTTGATCTCGCACTTTGGATCTCGCATTAGATTCTGAGATATTATTTTTTTTCCTTTAATTCCCTAGATATGTGTGAGAAAGGATTGGATTTGGGAAAATGAGAATGTATGAGAGTTTGTGTGAATGCAGGTGTGTATGTGTTTTGTGGAGTGAAGATGAACATAGGAAAACACACAGATATAGATCTGACTCATGTTGATTATTAGATAAATGAACTTTTACATTCAAGTTATTATATTTCTCTTGTTCGGTGAAGTATATTTTGGGACATGGGAGTAAATAGTTATTTAATGTCTAGATTAGGTATTTTGGCCCAGGCTCCAAGTGTGGTTCGCTGGAAGAGTGAATCTAGATAGATAAGTGTATTTAATGCTCATAAAGGGCCTCCTTGGGGAATCCCTTTCGTATATCATAAAAGGTATTGAGGTATTTTAGGAGTAATTACCAGATTTTTTCTTTCCCTCTGAGCATCTAGAATGATCTAGAGGTATTAGGCGAGGATACTATGGCCCCAGGTATAATTAGTTTAATTGTCTAGTTTTGTTTTATACATTTTAGTGATCAGTATATGTGATCAAAGAGACGACTGAAAAATAATTGATATTTTTAATATTCTGTATGAATAAATGGATGTCCTGTGATTCAATTATGATTTATAGGGGCTTGCTCTGATGCAGGGTTGTGGTCTCCACCCGTCCTTTCTCCCCCCATCCCCTTCTTGTCCCAATGCAACAGATTTCCTGATCAGCTTCATATTCTGTGTTAAACTCTTTTCAGGCAAAAATAGAAATGCTATTTTCTGGTGGAGGGGGGATTCTGGTGTGGGGTTGTTTTTCAAGAGCTGGGCTTGGCCCCTTAGTTCCAGTGAAAGGAACTCTGAATGCTTCAGCATACCAAGACATTTTGGACAATTCCATGCTCCCAACTTTGTGGGAACAGTTTGGAGCTGGCCTCTTCCTCTTCCAACATGACCGTGCACCAGTGCACAAACGAGGTCCATAAAGACATGGATGACAGTCTGGTGTGGATGAACTTGACTGGCCTGCACAGAGTCCTGCCCTCAACCCGATAGAACACCTTTGGGATGAATTAGAGCGGAGACTGAGAGCCAGGCCTTCTCGTCCAACATCAGTGTGTGACCTCACAAATGCGCTTCTGGAAGAATGGTCAAAAATTCCCATAAACACACTCCTAAACCTTGTGGACAGCCTTCCCAGAAGAGTTGAAGCTGTTATAGCTGCAAAGGGTAGACCGACATCATATTGAATCCTATGGATTAGGAATGGGATGTCACTTAAATTCATATGCGAGTCAAGGCAGGTGAGCGAATTCTTTTGGCAATATAGTGTGTGTATATATATATTAGTCATGCCCGAAATTGTTGGCACCCCAAAAAATTCAAGAAAAGTATTGCAGTAACACATGTTTATTCCCTTTGTGTGTATTGGAACAAAACAAAAAAGGGAGGAAAAAAGCAAATTTTCACAACAGCCTAAAACTTTTGCACAGTACTGTGTGTGTATATATATAGATATAGATATAGATATAGATATAGATATAGATATAGTAGGCTGTGTTAGTCCAGATGCCAAAATCACGAGTATAGCAGTCTGTAGTGATACCTTTTTTATTGGACTAACGTTACATTTAAAGTACAAGCTTTCGAGAGGATTCCTCCCTTCGTCAGGTATAGAAGCTTACTGATGAGAATAATAGAATTAAACATTGGGACGGTCACAGGGCTCACAGTTGGGGGTGTTAGATGTTGTATATCGCCAAATGGCATGGTCAGAGGGGGGGGGGAAAGGAAACATAATTGTCTCAAGCAAGATGCAATCATGTCCACTTCAAAGGGAATGTGAAAGGACAGAACGAATGGAAAAAAAACAACAACAAAAAAACACAACACAGTGAGTATGGAGAAGACACAGAAAAATAGGAATTATGAATATTATGTGACGTTATTATAGTGGGTTAGAAAACCCGAATCTATATTAAGTCCTTGTTTTATATTGTTGAAATATGTGATCATTTTCATTTCATATGTTTTGCGTTCCCGGTGATCTTTAAAATGTCCTTTTGAGGATTTTGATTCTGAGGTTTTGGATGGAGTGGCCTGCTAGATTGAAGTGATGTCCCACTGGGGTACTGTGTTTTCCTGGTGGTTCCTGATGGAGTGTCTGTGCTGGTTCATCCTGAGATTTAGTTTAAGGCTGGTTTCACCAATATAGCAGCCCTTATCACACGCTGTGCACTGGATCATATATACCACATTTTCTGACGTGCACAGGTATGATCCCTTGATGTTGTGAGTGGCGTTGTTGTGCCGCGCAGTGCTGCTGTCACATATATGTTGGCACAGTTTGCAGTGGGGTTTGTTACAGCGTTTGGTCCCATTCTGTATGTCATCCTGTTCCTGAGCGAGTTTGCTGCGGACCAGTTTTTGCCTCAGGCTTGGGGGTTGCTTGAATGCCAGTGAGGGGGGCTGTGGGAATATTTCTTTGAGCGCAGGGTCCTCTGTGACCAGTGGCTGCAGATCTTTGATGATTTTGCGAATTCCCTCTAGAGTTGGGTTGTAGGAAACAACTAGAGGGATCCGCGTGGTGTTTTTCTTTTCTTTGTAGCGCAACAGCTGTTCGCGCGGTGTTTTCAGGGCAGATTTGATTTTTTCAGAGATTGTCCTTTCCTTGTAGTCCTTCCGCTGGAATGATGCAGACAGTGTGCCCAGGTGTTTATCCCTGTCCCCAGTGTCCGAGCAGATTCGGTGGTACCTGATGGCCTGGCTATAGATGATGCCTTGTTTGGTGTGGTTGGGATGAAAGCTGGTGTTGTGGAGGTAGCTGGGCCTGTCTGTGGGTTTCCTGTACACAGATGAGTGCAGCGTGCCATTGGCAGCTGATATGGTACAGTCCAGGAAGCTCACACTCTGCTTGGAAAAATCCATCTTGAGTTTGATCGATGGGTGCCTTGTGAAATGCCTTGTGAAAGTCTAGAAGGCGTTCCTCTCCTTCTGTCCATATGATGAAAATATCAATGTATCGTAGATATTTGTGTGGTTTGTGAGGGTGAGTGTTCAGGAACCTCTGTTCTAGATCTGCCATGAAAAGATTGGCGTATTGTGGCGACATTTTACTACCCATAGCGGTCCCAGTCATTTGTAGGTAGCAGTTGTTGAAGCTGAAGCAATTGTGTGTGAGAATAAATTCAATCAGCTTGGTAATAATGTCACCGCTAAATTTATGTGGAGTATTGTGGGAGGAGAGAGATTGGAGACAGGCATTGATACCATCTTTGTGTGGGATGTTACTGTATAGGGATTCTACATCCATAGTAACTAATATAGTGTCGGCCGGTAGTGTCTGGATATCTGAGTTTGTTGAGAAAGTCTGTGGTGTCCTGTATATAACTGGCAGTGTTGGTTACTAAGGGTTTCAGGATACCGAACTTATTTCTGGCCTTATAGAGGGTAAGTGTGTCCATACCTGCGATAATGGGTCGTCCTGGGTTCCCGGGCTTGTGGATTTTGGGCAGCATGTAGAACATGTAACGTTAGTCCAATAAAAAAAAGGTATCACTACAGACTGCTATACTCGTGATATATATATATATATATATAAAAAAAGAGATATATATAATATATATATATATATAATCTCATACAGCGTAGGCGCCTATTATAAAACCAGATTACTATAGTGTTATGAAGTAGTTAAATTATAACTAATAAGTAGTGAGATGCTGCCCAAAGGGGTAAGCGCAATATACAGAAAAAACAACCAAAATCTGCATTAACCAAAAATGAAATTATAGATAGAACCTTTGTAGCGCATCAAAAAAATAGATTTAACCCCTTCCCGACCGCGGACGTACCATGTACGTCATTGCAGCGGGTCTCTCTTAGACCCGCTGACGTACATGGTACGTCCTGCCGTTTTTGAGCTGCTGGAAGCGATCGGATCGCTTCCAGCAGCTCAAACGCCATTGCAGGATGCCTGGGAGTCCAGGCATCCGTGCAATGGCCGTTAGAAGTGCCGGGGCACCATGTGATCGCTCCCCGGGAGCGATCTACATCCGGTTGCACCGGAGAGGTGCCCGGCACTTCTACAGAGCGCTGGAAGCGATCGGATCGCTTCCAGCTGCTCTGAGCATATTACAAGGATGCCTCGACATCGAGGCATCCTTGTAATATACTTACCTGCCGCCGGTCCGTCCGTGATCGCTCCCCCGAGCGATCACTTCCGGTAGCGGCAGGAAGTACTGAGTGCCACGAGGTATCGTGGCACTCAGTACAAAATCGATCACTTCAGTGATCAGGTGCTCTGCTGGGTGCCTCGAGGGATCAAGGCACCCAGCAGAGAAAAAAAAAGTGTAAAAAAAAGTAAAAAAAAAAAAGTGTGTAAAAAAGTGTAAAAAAAGAAAAATAAATAAAAAACTGACAGTTAGGGGTAGGGTTAGGGTTAGGGGTAGGGGTAGGGGTAGGGTTAGGGTTAGGGTTAGGGTTAGGGGTAGGGTTAGGGTTAGGGGTAGGGTTAGGGGTAGGGGTAGGGGTAGGGTTAGGGGTAGGGGTAGGGTTAGGGGTAGGGTTAGGGTAGGGGTAGGGGTAGGGTAGTTAGGGGTAGGGGTAGGGTTAGGGTAGGGTTAGGGTTAGGGGTAGGGTTAGGGGTAGGGGTAGGGGTTAGGGTAGGGTTAGGGTTAGGTTAGGGGTAGGGTTAGGGGTAGGGGTAGGGGTAGGGGTAGGGTTAGGGGTAGGGGTAGGGGTAGGGTTAGGGTAGGGGTAGGGTTAGGGTTCTAAGGGCAGGGTCAGGGGTAGGGTTAGGGTTCTAAGGGCAGGGTCATCTTGGGGCTGAGTGGGATGTTCCTAGCCTGCCTCATCAGAGAGGCAGGCTAGCAACATCCAATCAGAAGTTAGAAAAAATCAAAATAAAATTTCTAATTTGTCAGGTCAGGCCAATATTTTGTAAATATTGGCTCTGACCTCTGTGATTCTCCCTCCCTCTCCTCACTTGTGTTTTGGTGAGCGAGAGAGAGAGATCAGATTTGACAGGTTAGAGATTTTAGTGAGATTTAGTGAGATTAGAAAAATTGAGGCAGATTTAGAGAGATTTTAGGGAATTAGAAGAATTGAGGCAGGTTTAGAGGGATTTAGAGAGATTTAGGTGTTTATTTGTATTTTCTTGTGAAACCCAACGGTTCTTCTAAGAACCAACAATCCGCTTATATATATATAATATATAAAGAAGAGATATATATATATATATATATATATATATCTCATACAGCGTAGGCGCCTATTTATAAACCAGATTACTATAGTGTTATGAAGTAGTTAAATTATAACTAATAAGTAGTGAGATGCTGCCCAAAGGGGTAAGCGCAATATACAGAAAAAACAACCAAAATCTGCATTAACCAAAAATGAAATTATAGATAGAACCTTTGTAGCGCATCAAAAATAGATTTAACCCCTTCCCGACCGCGGACGTACCATGTACGTCATTGCAGCGGGTCTCTCTTAGACCCGCTGACGTACATGGTACGTCCTGCCGTTTTTGAGCTGCTGGAAGCGATCGGATCGCTTCCAGCAGCTCAAACGCCATTGCAGGATGCCTGGGAGTCCAGGCATCCGTGCAATGGCCGTTAGAAGTGCCGGGGCACCATGTGATCGCTCCCCGGGAGCGATCTACATCCGGTTGCACCGGAGAGGTGCCCGGCACTTCTACAGAGCGCTGGAAGCGATCGGATCGCTTCCAGCTGCTCTGAGCATATTACAAGGATGCCTCGACATCGAGGCATCCTTGTAATATACTTACCTGCCGCCGGTCCGTCCGTGATCGCTCCCCCGAGCGATCACTTCCGGTAGCGGCAGGAAGTACTGAGTGCCACGAGGTATCGTGGCACTCAGTACAAAATCGATCACTTCAGTGATCAGGTGCTCTGCTGGGTGCCTCGAGGGATCAAGGCACCCAGCAGAGAAAAAAAAAGTGTAAAAAAAAGTAAAAAAAAAGTAAAAAAAAGTGTGTAAAAAAGTGTAAAAAAAGAAAAATAAATAAAATAAACTGACAGTTAGGGGTAGGGTTAGGGTTAGGGTTAGGGTAGGGTTAGGGTTAGGGTTAGGGGTAGGGTTAGGGGTAGGGTTAGGGGTAGGGTTAGGGGTAGGGGTAGGGTTAGGGGTAGGGTTAGGGTGGGGTAGGGGTAGGGGTAGGGGTAGGGTTAGGGGTAGGGGTAGGGGTAGGGGTAGGGGTAGGGGTAGGGTTAGGGGTAGGGTTAGGGGTAGGGTTAGGGGTAGGGTTAGGGGTAGGGGTTAGGGTAGGGTTAGGGGTAGGGTTAGGGGTAGGGTTAGGGGTAGGGGTAGGGTTAGGGGTAGGGGTTAGGGTTAGGGGTAGGGGTAGGGGTAGGGTTAGGGTTCTAAGGGCAGGGTCAGGGGTAGGGTTAGGGTTCTAAGGGCAGGGTCATCTTGGGGCTGAGTGGGATGTTCCTAGCCTGCCTCATCAGAGAGGCAGGCTAGCAACATCCAATCAGAAGTTAGAAAAAATCAAAATAAAATTTCTAATTTGTCAGGTCAGGCCAATATTTTGTAAATATTGGCTCTGACCTCTGTGATTCTCCCTCCCTCTCCTCACTTGTGTTTTGGTGAGCGAGAGAGAGAGATCAGATTTGACAGGTTAGAGATTTTAGTGAGATTTAGTGAGATTAGAAAAATTGAGGCAGATTTAGAGAGATTTTAGGGAGATTTAGAAGAATTGAGGCAGGTTTAGAGGGATTTAGAGAGATTTAGGTGTTTATTTGTATTTTCTTGTGAAACCCAACGGTTCTTCTAAGAACCAACAATCCGCTTATATATATATATAATTATAAAATTTTATAATCTATTATATATAATGTCTGAGAGGGTGTACAGCGCCGAGGAGGCATATGCCATCCTGGCGTCAGAATCTGAGGCATCTGCGTCAGACTCAGACCCTCATTTCGACCCCGCTAACTGCTCAGAGGCGTCGCTAGATACATTATCTATGCTGGCTGATGTATCTAGTGATGTTTCTGATGCAGATCCTGGGTCACCACCTGCCAGCAGGAGACGCACAGCTCCAGCTGAGGAGTGGGTAGTGCCTCATCGCCAGAGGCCAGATATCCCTCCTTTCACGGCAAATCCTGGCATCAATATTGATGTTGCAGGATTTACCGCCACACAGTTTTTGCAGGTGTTTATGGGGGATGATTTGTTGGGCCACATCGTGGCCCAATCAAATCTGTATGCCCATCAGCATTGTGCTGCGAAGCCAGACTCCTACTTGGCAAGGCAGCAATGGACCCCGCTAGATGTGCCAGAATTTCTGAAATTCTGGGCACTTACTATGCTGATGGGCATCATAAAGAAGCCCTCAATTCGCTCCTACTGGAGCAGTAGCCCCATCTGCTCTACCCCATTTACCTCCAATCAATGTCACGTAGAAGGTATGAAAACATTTTGCGTTTCATGCACTTCAGTGACAACAGCCTGTGCTCCCCTAGAGAGCATCCCCAGTTTGACAGGCACCAGACTTTTACATTTTATTCGTACATTTTTATGTTCTACAATTGGTGCTGTATTTTGCCAAAATCTTTGCACACCTATGCATGGGGGGCATGGGTGTACTCAGGAGATCTTGCAGAAAACAACCTGGAGAGTTTTCATGCAGTAACAAACAACAGTGTCTGCTAAGGCTAGGGTCAGACGAGCGTGATTTCTACGGACTGTACGTCCGTGCAGTACGGACATCGTCAGTACGGAAGACGCAGTAGTGGTCACACAGTCCGTTTTTTCACTGACATTTATTTTTTGACAGATGTAGGAGGGACAATAAATTCAATTGCAAAACCATTTTGTCCGTGAAAAATGCAGGACGTATAAATGCAGTCCGTCTGACCACGTTCCATCACTCACACACAAAGCTATGCAGACGTTGCGGACGCAGCGCACTTTGTGCGGCCGTTCTAGCGGTTCTACGTTCTTGCCTGCCTTGCGTCCGTGGGCCGCGGCCGTTGTGCGTCCGCAGTTCAGTGCGGACGTACTTCGTGTGTCGGGCTCCATTGGACTTTATGTCATGCTATCACGGACGTACTTTTAGGCGCGATCACGGACGTGAACACTACGCTCGTCTGACCCTAGCCTAAATCACAGTCCAAAACTACTGTGGGCGTAAAAATCTGAAATTTGAAAAATTACCGCCACACACCTTGTTGCCAATGTTTTGGGCTAAAACCGTTGCATCCATGGCATCAAAGCACTCCATATGCAATACCTTGGGGTGTCAACATAACAAATATAAACAATTTTCTGGCAATAATTCAAACTGGGGTATGCGGTAGACCCAAAACCAAAGCTAGGCCTAGCTGAAGAAATAATCTCAATTTCAACTCCAATGACAAAGTCATAAAAATTGTATTTGAACCTTCCCAAAATCCTGGCAAACCTAGGCATGGGGGGCATGGGTGTACTCAGGAGATCTTGCAGAAAACAACCTGGAGAGTTTTCATGCAGTAACAAACAACAGTGTCTGCTAAATCACAGTCCAAAACTACTGTGGGCGTAAAAATCTGAAAATTGAAAAATTACCGCCACACACCTTCTCAAATGTTTTGGGCTAAAACCGTTGCATCCATGGCATCAAAGCACTCCATATGCAATACCTTGGGGTGTCAACATAACAAATATAAACAATTTTCTGGCAATAATTCAAACTGGGGTATGCGGTAGACCCAAAACCAAAGCTAGGCCTAGCTGAAGAAATAATCTCAATTTCAACTCCAATGACAAAGTCATAAAAATTGTATTTGAACCTTCCCAAAATCCTGGCAAACCTATGCATGGGGGGCATGGGTGTACTCAGGAGACCTTGCAGAAAACAACCTGGAGAGTTTTCATGCAGTAAAAAAAACAGTGTCTCCTAAATCACAGTCCAAAACTGATGTGGGTGTGAAAATGAAAAATGACCACCAAACAGTATCTAATTTGTTTGGAGCAAACGGATGCATCCATAGCATAAAAACACTCCATTTACAATACTTTGGGGTGTTAGCTTACCAAATATATGCACGTTCATAAAACTGGGGTATGTAAAAAGGCCCCTAAAAAGAAGATAAGCAAAGAAGATACTGTATGTCAAATTAGAAAATTGACAAGCACATGTCAAAGATTGGCGTAGCACCCCAAAAACAACAGAACAAATCTATATATGGGTGGTATCAATTTACTCAGAAGATGTTGCTGAACATATTTTGGGGTGTTTTTTTGCAGTAACCCATAACTGGATTTGACAATTCATGCCTAAAGTACAATGTGTGTGAAAAAATAACACAA
Organism: Leptobrachium leishanense; assembly: GCA_009667805.1. NCBI lineage: Eukaryota > Metazoa > Chordata > Amphibia > Anura > Megophryidae > Leptobrachium > Leptobrachium leishanense. The sequence continues at coordinate 107,684,799 of CM019069.1, read as the reverse complement.
AAAGTGACTACCTGAAAGTTTGACAAAGAGCTAGTGCATGGAAAGTGTTAAAATACAACTCTTTGAAGCACCCTAGGGTGTGCCCTTTCTAAAAATATATGGTTTGATGGGGGTAAATTACTTTGGCCGGCTTCAAAAATGTCCCAAATAGGACATGGGTGCATGATGACGAAATGTGAAAATTCCAAGTTGGAAAACTGAAATGCGCACCCCCAAATAAGGCCTTTTAGCCCCCAAATGACCCGACATACCTATACATGGGTGGTATCAATTTACTCAGAAGATGTTGCTGAACATATTTTGGGGTGTTTTTTGGCAGTAACCCATAACTGGATTTGACAATTCATGCCTAAAGTACAATGTGTGTGAAAAAATAACACAAAAAGTGACTACCTGAAAGATTGACAAAGAGCTAGTGCATGGAAAGTGTTAAAATACAACTCTTTGAAGCACCCTAGGGTGTGCCCTTTCTAAAAATATATGGTTTGATGGGGGTAAATTACTTTGGCCGGCTTCAAAAATGTCCCAAATAGGACATGGGTGCATGATGACGAAATGTGAAAATTCCAAGTTGGAAAACTGAAATGCGCACCCCCCAAATAAGGCCTTTTAGCCCCCAATGACCCGACATACCTATACTTGGGTGGTATCAATTTACTCAGAAGATGTTGCTGAACATATTTTGGGGTGCTTTTTGGCAGTAAACCTTAAAGTTCACAGTACATGTATTCTTAAATTGCGTTCAAAAAAAAAAAATCACCAAAATTTTTTTTTTTTTTCAAACTTTGGCATAGATTTGTGGTAAAATGGTTTGCATGGAAAGAGTCAAAATACCCCAAGTTTAATACCTTGATTTGTGTACTTTAAAAAAATATGTATATGTGGAGGGTTATTCAGGAATTAGTGACAGATATCAGTGTTACAATGTCACTATCACTAGTTTTGAAAATAAACTCTTTGGAAATGGCAAAGTGCTACTTGCACTTATTGTTGCATAAAATAAGGAAAAAAGCGAGGAATATGTAAACATTGGGTATTGCTAAACTCAGTACTAAATTTAGAAACTACTAAGGAATAAAATTTTTTTGACGGTTGTTGATACATAAGAAATTTTGGGGGTCAAAGTTCGAAAAAGTGGTGTTTTTTCAATTTTTGTGTCATATTTCACAATATTTTTTATAGTAAATTATATGAAATGATGAAAAAAATGGTATCTTTATAAAGTCCATTTAGTGACGAGAAAAACAGTGTAAAATATGTGTGGGTTACATAAACGAGTAAGAGGAAAATTTGACGTAAACACTAAGAGCGCAGAAACATAAAAACAGCTGCGGTCACGAACGGACGGATTTGTGTAAAACCGCCCGGTCACTAAGGGGTTAAAGGTAGACTTCAACAAAGAGGTATATCAAACATAAAGTGCTTCAGTCTTAAAGTGCTTCAATCTTAAGGTGACAAATAAATCAATCAATGTACACATATAAAAGTGCAATGTGCCATAGAACACAGTAAAGTGCAACAATATATAAAATTCAAGCAGTGCGATGGGTATAAGAGAGTCTATAAAGTGCAACAGTGTCCGAATGTGCAAATTCAATGATATCCACTACAACAGTATGAATACCAGTGGGGAAAAATCCTTAAAATTCACTTCTCTTTATGTTCAAGCGATGCACAAATATAGTCCTCCTTTCTTGGTCTGTGTATCTCTTGCCGTCTCTCAATAGTGGAGAGGATAGCCAGAAATGAGAAAAAAGTGAGAAAATAAAAAAAAAAAAAAAAAAAGGAAAAAAATAAAAAAATTTGGAGGGGAGAGAAAAAAATGAAGAAATAATCGTGCAGAAAATCCCAATTAAATATGGCAAATAAATCACTCGTAGGAATATGGAAACTCACATTTATAAGAGCCCAAAAAATCCCTGGCTCTAGGTTTAGGAGCTTCCAGCCATATAGAGGGTGGCGTATCCCTTCTTAAATCTTCAACTCTGGTTGCGATGGCTACAATAAGATAATAGACAGCGCTCCCATAGTATATTACCGTATTAGGATAAAAAAGAGGTGATAATGTATTGAACTCACCAGATATGGAGCCTCTTCCACACAGGCTCACTCAATACAGCGTCAGGTACACTATGGAGGATAACCAGAACCTCTTCTCAACCGTCTGAGGGCCAGATATCAGGAGCTTCCAAGCGGTGGCAAGTATATATCCAAGGAGAGTAGTCAATAGAATATCTATATAATAAAACCGTTTTAAAGTCCGTCGCCGTCAACTTACTTGCACACTGCGCATGTCTGAAGAGGAATCTGCCGGCCGGCCTGCACGAGGGGAGACAATCCTGTCCGTTGGTGGGAAGGCTGTGTGAGGAGGAAGCTCAGAACGAAAGAGCCGGCCCACAGCCAATAGATGCAGTGTGTGCTGCCAACTCCTCCCTCTGACTCAGCACTTCCTCCTCTCCGTGTCCCTCTCCTTGTGAGTCTCTCTCCTCACTGCGCGCAGCTCCCACCCCCTGCAACCCCTCCACACACCACCTCCTGTAAACCCCCCACCATCTCCTGCAAACCCCCCACACACCATCTCCTGCAACCCCCACACCATCTCCTGCAACCCCCACACCACCTGCAAACCCCCCACACACCATCTCCTGCAACCCCCACACACCATCTCCTGCAAACCCCCCACACCACCTCCTGCAAACCTCCCCACACCACCTCCTGCAAACCTCCCTACACCACCTCCTGAAAACCCCCCAACACTACCTCCTGCAAGCCTCCTCACACCACCTTCTGCAAACCTCCCCATCACCTCCTGCAATCCTCCCCACACCACCTCCTGCAAACCTCCCACCACCTCCTGCAAACCTCCCCACACCACTCCTGCAAACCCCTACACACAGCACCTCCAGCAAACCGCCACACCACCTGCTGCAAACCTCCCCATACCACCTCCTGCAAACCTCCCCACAAACCACCTCCTGCAACCACCACCACACCATATAATGCAAACCTCCCCACGCCATATCCTGCAAACCCACACCATCTCCTGCAAACCCCCCACGCACAACCTCCTGCAAACCCCCACACCACCTCCTGCAAACCTCCCCACCACCTCCTGCAAACCACACACCACCTCCTGAAAACCTACCCACACCACCACCTGCAAACCTCCCCACACCACCTCCTGCAAACCCCTACACACAGCACCTCCTGCAAATCTCCCTGCACCACCTGCTGCAAACCCGCCACACCACCTGTTGCAAACCTCCCCACAAACCACCTCCTGCAACCACCACCACGCCATATCCTGCAACCCCCACGCACAACCTCCTGCAAACCCCCCACGCACAACCTCCTGCAAACCCCCCACACCACCTTCTGCAAACCTCCCCACCAACTCCTGCAAACCTTCCCACCAACTCCTGCAAACCTCCCCACCACCTCCTGCAAACCTCCCCACCACCTCCTGCAAACCCCACACCACCTCCTGAACCTACCAACACCTGCAAACCTCCCCACCACCTCCTCACACACCTCCTGCAAACCCACCACCTCCTGCAAACCTCCTCACACCACCTCCTGCAAACCCCACACCTCCTGAAAACCTCCCCACACCACCTCCTGCAAACACCACACATACACGCATGCACCTTCTGCAACCCTCCACACACGCACCTCCTGCAACCCCAACACACACGCACCTCCTGCAACCCCCCCACACACGCACCTCCTGCAAACCCCCCACGCACCTCCTGCAACCTCCCCCACGCACCTCCTGCAAACTCCCCCACGCACCTCCTGCAACCCCCCCTCGCACCTCCTGCAACCCCCCACACGCACCTCTGCCCCACACATGCACATGCAACCCCCCACACACACATGCACCTCCTGTAACCCCCACATACACACACTCCTGCAACCCCCCACACGCACTTCCTGCAACCCCCATCCACACTTCCTGCAACCCCCACCCACACGCACTTCCTGCAACCCCCCACACACACGCACCTCCTGCAACCCCCCCACGCACCTCCTGCAACCCCCCACACGCACCTCCTGCCCCCACACATGCATATGCAACCCCCCACACACACACCTCCTGCAAACCCCCCACACACGCACCACCAGGAACCCCCCCCACGCACCTCCTGGAACCCCCAACGCACCTCCTGGAACCCCACACACGCACCTCCTGCAACCCCCCACACGCACCTCCTGCAACCCCCCACACAAGCACCTTTTGCAACCCCCCACACACGCACCTTTTGCAACCCCCCACACACGCACTTTTGCAACCCCCCACACATGCACCTTTTGCAACCTCCCCACGCCATATCCTGCAAACCCACACCATCTCCTGCAAACCCCCCACGCACAACCTCCTGCAAACCCCCACACCACCTCCTGCAAACCTCCCCACCACCTCCTGAAAACCTCCCCACCACCTCCTGAAAACCTCCCCACCACCTCCTGAAAACCTACCCACACCACCACCTGCAAACCTCCCCACCACCTCCACACACACCTCCTGCAAACCTCCCCACACCACCTCCTGCAAACCCCTACACACAGCACCTCCTGCAAACCCCTACACACAGCACCTCCTGCAAATCTCCCCGCACCACCTCCTGCAAACCCGCCACACCACCTGCTGCAAACCTCCCCACACCACCTCATGCAAACCTCCCCACAAACCACCTCCTGCAATCACCACCACACCATATCCTGCAAACCTCCCCACGCCATATCCTGCAAACCCACACCATCTCCTGCAAACCCCCCACGCACAACCTCCTGCAAACCCACAACACCTCCTGCAAACCCCCACACCACCCCCTGCAAACCTCCCCACCAACTCCTGCAAACCTCCCCACTACCTCCTGCAAACCCCACACCAACACCTGCAAACCTCCCCACCACCTCCTCACACACCTCCTGCAAACCCACCACCTCCTGCAAACCTCCTCACACCAACACCTGCAAACCCCACACCTCCTGAAAACCTCCCCACACCACCTCCTGCAAACCCCACACATACACGCATGTACCTTCTGCAACCCTCCACATACGCACCTCCTGCAACCCTCCACACACGCACCTCCTGCAACCCCCAACGCACTTCCTGCAACCCCCATCCACACTCCCTGCAACCCACACGCACTTCCTGCAACCCCCCACACACGCACCTCCTGCAACCCCCCACACACGCACCTCCTGCAACCCCCCACACACACGCACCTTTTGCAACCTCCCACACACGCACCTTTTGCAACCTCCCCACACCATATCCTGAAAACCCAAACCATCTCCTGCAAACCCCCCACGCACCACCTCCTGCAAACCTCCCCACCACCTCCTGCAAACCTCCCCACCACCTCCTATAAACCCCACACCACCTCCTGCAAACCCCACACCACCTCCTGCAAACCCCACACCACCTCCTGAAAACCTACCCACACCACCACCTGCAAACCTCCCCACCACCTCCTCACACACCTCCTGCAAACCTCCCAACACCACCACAGGGGCGGATCCAGGGGGGGGGACACGGGGCAATTGACCCCCCCCCGAGATTTGAGCCGGGGACACAGATGCCGGGCAGCGCCGGAGTGCCTGCCCGCAGTGGCGTAGCGTGGGGGGGCTGGGGGGGCCGTGGACCCGGGCGCAGTTTTGTTAGGGGCGCATTCGCGCCCCTAAAACTGGCCCGGGGGTTGAGGGACCCAGATGCCGGGCAGCGCGAGAGCGCCTGCCCGGTCTTGAACAGTCCGTCCTGTGAAGTGGATGCGGCTGTGTGCGTGCGCAGCTGGTCACGTGGTCCGGCTAATCAGGTGGTACTGAGTCTCTGTACCACCTGACTGGCCGGGACCGCGTGACCGGCTGCGCACGCACACAGCCGCATCCACTTCACAGGACGGACTGTTCAAGATCGGGCAGGCGCTCCCGCGCTGCCCGGCATCTGGGTCCCTCAACCCCCTGCCGGAGCTGGGGCAACAATCCAGGTGAGAGCTGGGGCAAATCCATGACCTGGGGGCAAATCCATGTGTGACCTGGGGGCAAATCCATGAGCTGGGGGCAAATCCATGTGTGACCTGGGGGCAAATCCATGAGCTGGGGCAAATCCATGAGCTGGGGGCAAATCCATGAGCTGGGGGCAAATCCATGACCTGGGGGCAAATCCATGACCTGGGGGCAAATCCATGAGCTGGGGGAAAATCCATGACCTGGGGGCAAATCCATGAGCTGGGCAAATCCATGAGCTGGGGGCAAATCCATGAGCTGGGGGCAAATCCATGAGCTGGGCAAATCCATGACCTGGGGGCAAATCCATGAGCTGGGCAAATCCATGACCTGGGGGCAAATCCATGAGCTGGGCAAATCCTTGAGCTGGGCAAATCCTTGAGCTGGGGGCAAATCCATGTGTGAGCTGGGGGCTCTCTGCTCCTCTAGATTGTAAAATCCGGGGTGCCCTCTGCTCCTCTAGATTGTAAGCTCCTGGTTGTCCTCTGCTCCTCTAGATTGTAAGCTCCTGGGTGCCCTCTGCTCCTCTAGATTGTAAGCTCCTGGGTGCCCTCTGCTCCTCTAGATTGTAAGCTCCTGGGTGCCCTCTGCTCCTCTAGATTGTAAGCTCCTGTGAGCCGGGCCCTCTGCTCCTCTAGATTGTAAGCTCCTGTGAGCCGGGCCCTCTGTAAATTCTCGTGAGTCGGGCTCTCTGCTAAAACACCTTATTTTCTGTAAGTGCCCCTCCCGAGACTAGTCTCTGGATCCGCCCCTGCACCACCACCTGAAAACCCCTACACACAGCACATCCTGCAAACCCCTACACACAGCACCTCCTGCAAACCCGCCAAACCACTTGCTGCAAACCTCCCCACACCACCTCATGCAAACCTCCCCAGAAACCACCTCCTGCAACCACCACCACGCCATATCCTGCAAACCTCCCCACGCCATATCCTGCAAACCCACACCATCTCCTGCAAACCCCCACGCACAACCTCCTGCAAACCCCACACCACCTCCTGCAAACCCCACACCACCTCCTGAAAACCTACACACACCACCACCTGCAAACCTCCCCACCACCTCCTCACACACCTCCTGCAAACCTCCCCACACCACCTCCTGCAAACCCCTACACACAGCACCTGCTGCAAACCTCCCCACACCACCTCATGCAAACCTCCCCACAAACCACCTCCTGCAACCACCACCACGCCATATCCTGCAAACCTCCCCACGCCATATCCTGCAAACCCACACCATCTCCTGCAAACCCCCTATGACGGAATGGGATGTTGTTCCGCCTGCGGGTGTGCTCTATCTGCGTGCCCCGGCGCTTACCGCTGGCCCGACTACCGAGTGGCACGGCACTCGGCGTCTCGTGCGGCCTGGCGTGACCCTGGGGAAGGGTTAGCGGGCGGTGGAGGGGACCCCTGCCTAGAACCAGCCCGACCACTGAGCCATACGGTACTCAGCGTCCCGAGCAGCTGGTGCACTGACCTTGTGGGTGGTGGGGTACATCTGCGGGCGGCCAGCCGATTACGGGGATCGGATCTCTTCCGGCAACTATTCGGTTCGGATCGCG